>CM020519.1:13450000-14200000 GCA_009823395.1 Thamnaconus septentrionalis
GAGAGAGAGGGGCGCAACCTACCTACGGTGGGGCTGTCGGAAAGCCGTTTAATCCTGCGGATGAGTCGCGTTCGTGCGCGGCCGAACTCCCTTCGGAAACCGGGGCGGTTTAAGTTCTGCGTAGCTTTATTCGGCTGTACGCATTCCGGCGAATGAGAACGAGGGTCTTTTTTCCATACAGTGGGCATCCTCGAATAAATCGGCGTGCGAATCGTGTCCATTTCCCAAACGCAAACTTTGACGTACGTGTTTTTCGCAGCGTACAAAACGTACAAACAGCGCGAACATTTTGCACGTTGGTTTCAGATCCGTGTTGCGAATCACGGTTACGTTTTTGCCGACACGTTTCAGGAGGCTGTTAATCTCGGACGTGTTGATTTGGGCGGTTTTTTTTTTAGTTTACAATGCTGTTTATCACTTTGCGGAGATAAAAAAGCGGCTTCTTCAAACCGAGTCTGGTACTAACAGATAATTAGGGGAGGTTGAAGGTGGATAACAGATTGCGGATGTTTTTTTTTCCTATTTAAAACTTACTTAAGGTCAATCGGTCCTAGTTCTGCTTTATGTCACCATTTCTTAAATCTCACTGTGAGATTCTACATGTCATGGCTTTCACTGGGGGGTTTAAACCGAAAGCACTTATTACACCGTCTAGCGCACCGCCTCGCCGGCGGCGGACATTGTCCCAGCACAATGGGGCCAGTTTGCATTGTCAAGGTAAAAAAAAAAACTCCTGGTGGATGCACAACAATAGCTCGTCTTATAGGCTGCAATTTAGCTGGGGACAGCGAAGAACTCTTGCTGCAGCGCTGCCCTGGTTCCGTTTCCCAGGTTTTGCGAGATCCTGTTTTTTTTGTTTGTTTGTCTGTTTGATGAGCTTCGCTCTCCCTGCAGCATGCAGGCAGCCCCAGGGTTTACCGCTCTCTCGGCATTAGGGATGTTCGATATTTGACCTTTTGGGATATCTGATATGCCGATATTGTCCAAACACTCGATTTCTGATATCAACTGATACCGATATTTATGCAAGCGTAGTTCCCAAAAACTGATTGTAGGTCACGTTTCCTGTCATGAAACGAAGAACACATTTCTTCCTTCATTGTGAAGGTCAACTAGAAGCGTTGCACAAACTAACACTGTCTGTGCAAAATAAGACGTATGAGAAGGTGGCATGGTTATTTTTCAAAACATTTTTTTTTTACCTGTTTTGCACAAATGTGTACAGCAATTAAAGTAAACAAAAATAATGCGTAGTGAGGGCCGGCCCGCTGTGTTGAAATCTGCACATTTCTGCGAGGTACAAACAACAATTGAGGTATGAAGTGAAGTTGTAAACAAAGGAAACTAGGAAACTAAAACATCTGTTGAAAATCTAAAATAAAACTCAGACAGTTTTAAAAACATCAAATATGTTGGGCTTTTCAATTGCATTTTTCTTTATTCCTGTCCCAAAAGTCAAGACGATAAAAACACCCCGAAAGCCATCCATTGTGCTCTATGAACACCAGTCGTACTTATCCACTTATCCCAGAACAAACCATTACATGTTCAAGCGTATTAGGCAATTGGAAGCAAGATAAGCTCTTTCTTTGTACACCAAATCTCTCTTGGCTTTTGACTGATGGTCGAGCAAAATGATGCAAAAAAAAAAAAAAACAAACATTGCTTTGTTTCTCAATAATTATTGTGTCCTGGGTAGTTCGGGTCAGATATTATCATATGAAGGTCACGCACGCTGCCGTTCAAAAGTTTGGGCTCACTGACTCAGTTCCTCGTTGAACTCTATTAATAAACAGTTTGATTAAATAGAGATCTTGAATGCTCTGCAATGATTTATGAGTGCAACATGGGCTTAAATCAGTATGGGAACATTTCAGTGTTTGATGAAAACAATTTCCAAGGTCTAAATTAAAAGTGATCGAAATCATTCCAAGTGTGCAAAATTCTGTGTGAACACACTTAACACTCGGCTGTTTTAAAGAGCACTAAAATGCAAACTGTGATGCTTTGTTTCCTCTTTTATGCTATAGCACACACACACAACAAAGTGTGATTATAATACAGAGCCTTGTTTCAGAAATGTTGACTTTTTTCCCCAGCACTTTCAATTAGACATTCAAGGCGAAAGCTGTCAAATCCATCCCATAATGTGTTTTCGGTTGGGTAGTTGTGGTAGTCGGGTTGTAGTGGGCATTTTGAAATATATGTATTTATAGAGAAAATCACATACAATTCAATTAAATAACTGATTTACTAGACATGATAGAAAGTGAGCTATGCTTTTATTTTTGTGGAGTAAATTTGATTATTAAGCTTTGCTTCCACATTCAGGGTGAGGCAAAACTTGTTTGGGTCCATATGAAAAAAAAATTTTTTTTCAATACGTATCAACGTTGCCCTGCGACTCTGTCCAAGTTTTACATTTACACAATAAACATTATGCCAAAGAGCGTCAAAACGATGGGGTCGTGGTTTTGGACAGTGAAACTCACCCCCTCCGGGTCTCCCGGTCTCCTCCAGGTGGGGCTGCGTCAGCAGGACATGTCCCTCCTCTGCCAGCTGTGGTCGCTCCACGAGTCCATCCAGGAGTACAAGGGCAGCTGCCAGGACCTGAGCGCCGCCTCCAGCCTCAGCATGATGGAGAACGGCTACTTCGACGAGGACGACGAGTACTACACAGAGCCCGGCGCCACGCCCACCGGCGAGCAGCCCGGCGCCGACGGAACGGCGGCGACGGCGGGCAAGAACGGAAGTGGCGGCGGCGGCGGCGGCGACAAAAGACGACAGCTGGGACTCCTTTCGCGTTGGCCTGTGAGGGCGTCGCCCGTCGCGTCCTTCCGCCCGCCGACGGATGGATGAAACCGCTGTTTTCGAGGAGGAACTGGAAGTTCAGCGGGAGGGAAGAAACGTCTTCTTCTACTTCTAGAGGGGAAGAAACTGACCGGTTCAGCTCGCTGCTGCCCCCTCTGGATAATCAGAGTCCCGCTTGTGCTGCAGAAAACTTCTTCCTTTTTCTTTCGCTCTCACTTTTCTTTCTTTTTTTTCTTTTCTTTTCTTCTTTTTTTTTTTTTTGCAGCATGACCAGGTGCTTTCGTCCGACCGCCGAGACCGCCAGGCGTCTTGCTGACACCTCCTCCAACTCAGGAGTAAAGACGGAGTCTGTGCAGAAAAACGGGCAATTTATTATTTGTTCTTTTTCTTTTCTTTTTTATTTTTTTAGCAAAAATAACCAGCTTTACCTGCTGCTTCTGTCATCATCAAGTGGCTACAGCAAGCAAGTCGCTTTTTTTTTTTAATTTAGTTTTTTTTTTTTTTGCAGATTTTTCCCTTCCGTATACAGATTATATGAGCAAAAGTGTATTATTTATTCTATAATATAAGTTCAAATATATTTGCTTTCCTGTTACTTCCTACTGACTGTTTTGCGCTGCGCTGGGTACGAGCGTGCAGCGTCGGGGGTGGGGGAGCGAGAGAAGAAATCTTTATTTTTATTTGTACGCTTCGAAGCGGAAGGCGCTCGTGAACGTAGCTGGGGTTTTCCGCGCAGGAGAGAGGCCCTCCGCTCTCTCAGCCTTTTGTTTTTTTTTTCCCCAGACGGTGCTCCGCGAGAATGTGATCCGTTCGAAAATGCTGGAGCGGGAGTTGCTAGGAACTTAAACTTGTCGGGATCAACTTGTTGTCGTACCAGCGTCCATCAGGCCTATCACAGATACGTCCAGTGTTTAGCTGAATTGTAGCCTCTTCCTTTTCGCCAGGGCTAGCCTGCGAGCGCTAAACTAGCTGGCGCCAGCTTTTGCCACATAACCAGCTTCTTTTCTACTCCCGATAAACGTAACCCGGAATTAATCTACGATTGGCTGCCTCAGCTTTTTGCATGGAAATCGCTCTCCTCGGGCAGATGCTGATGGAGAAATGTGAGCTTTGCGCACCTGAAGGGCAAACGGGTGCATTTTTTTGCGCTAACCTCAGCCTGGAGATTTCGCCGCAGTGCAAAAAGGAAAACCAAAAACCTATCACGTGTATACAGGGTACTTCAATACTCGCTCTCAAATCTAGATAAAAGCCACCAGCCTGGATTTTTATCTTTTCAGGATTTGAGCTACATTTAAAATGTTACCACGCAAACAGCCAGTGTTTTCCGCTCCAGCCGACTCGCCTCGAAGGCAGCCGGGTGGTCCGGAGGAGTCTGCTGTTTACTTTTCAGATGGAGCGCGCTAGATTGTGGCACTCGTAGTGTCCCCGTGATCCGGTTTCCCGGAATTGTGACTGGCTAGCAATTTTGGCCGACTTAAATAACTCGTGCTGGCCGGGTGGGCTCTTTGACTTTAACGACATCAACAAACCGAGTCATTTATTTCCAGCTATCAAAAGACGTCGTAAACTAGCGCTTGTTCCGATAGCGTAGATATTTCTGACCTTTCTTTTATGTACAAGTATATACAAACAAAAGGTAAAAAAAAAAAAAAATACAACTACACAGAGAGGAATGCTATTCTGGTGCTTCTCCTTTGCGAAAACAAGAAATGTATTGGTTTCATTTTATATTACCGTCGTACCAGCTAATTATACACACGTACGAATCGTTTGTTTTTTCCAGTAGGTGTGTGCTAAACCTGTCGACACTTTTTTGTCACGCTTGCCGCCGCCGCACCGTCGAGGCGTGCCTGAGGTTTCAGTCGGGTGTCACCGTAAATCACGACGGCGTCATCCTCAAACTATTTGGAGCAAACCAAAGTACTAGCTAGCCTCAGCCCTCGACGGAAATGTATTCGGACAAGTTAACAACTCCGCTGATTGTGAACGTCCTGCAAGAGACACGGTTCATGTTTTACCTTGGCGAAGGCTTTTGCTAATTAGAAAAAAACATACGCAAACAAGATTTTTTTTATATATATATATATAATGCGACAAATGTTTACTTTTTTTGTGTTCTCCTCAATGTGTTTCCTCATTTGGGTCATTTGTTGGTAAAACAAAGCTTAAACGCATAACGTCGGGCAACTTTGCATCTCCCAATCAGTTTCATTGTGACTTGACTGTACTTCTCGCACAGTGTGGTCACATTAGAGGTATTAGGAACACGTTGTTTAAGACGTCTTGGGGACTTTTCTCACAGTTGCTATTGTGGCTGGAAGTCGTGTTTAACGTGGGTGTTTTTCATTGACTCAGTTCTCATCCATTCAGGTCGAGATTCCTTTGTGTCGTGTTGGCTCACTGCTAAGACACACACTTACAAAAGAAACCAAAATATTGATTGTACTGCTGCTACCTGCAAGCAATGTATTTGTCAGTAGGGCCGCTCTTAAAAAAGGTCTCTTCGCTTTCGAGGCCTTCAGAGTATGAAATTGGCCAAGTACACGAGGATTATTGACCGAAACCGTATTCAAAACGTTGGTCTTATCAGTATTTCTGTTTTGTGTTAATTCCCACTGTTCCTCCCACTATGACGTTGTATTCTTTTTAGAATGTGATGGGCAACAAATCCATCTTCTGTATACTTTGAATGTTTGCTCTGTTTCGCCAGAAAGGGGAACAGTTACGGTTCCTTCTTCGTCGCCCATTTTGAAGCTCAACTCGAGCGTGATTGAGCAAAACGTTGGAAATTGACGCAGTAAAAGTCATTTCTATGTTTTAAAAAAAAAAAAAATGTGATCAAGTTGTGTCATTGGATGTCCACACATTTAGTGCCTTGGAGACTCTTCGGGTTTCAGACCTGGGCGGGGCTTGTTAAATTTGCGACTGAGTGTATTTGGGTTCGACTCCCTTGACCTGCACTTTGGTTCTTAAAGCTGCTCGCGGTAGAATTTGCAACTTGGTGACTTTTGCAACCCTCTCAAATCCCTTAATGGGAGGGCCATTACGTCACCGTCGCTGCTTAGAAGGTGCGCTAAGAGGTTTGGAGCTCTCTCTCTCTCTCTCTCTGTTCTCTCTCTCTCTCTCTCTCTCTCTCTCTCTCACCCTAATCCTTTTTCAAAGGCTCCTTTTTCAGCGGGACGAACAAGGATGCAGCCGGTGCGTATTTCGGGCTGCGCTCTCCGCTCTGAAACTTGAGTTCCTTGACCCTCCGTGTGCAAAATTTGCCCCCTCTCATCCTCCTCAAACTGCAGGCACACCCCCCCCACCTCCTACCCCACCCGCATTCTTCTACGTGGAGCAGCTTCGTGTTCCAAAGCTGGCGAAAGCCTTAAAAAAACAAACAACTAAACTCGGTCGCGTCAACACAACGCACGCTCGTTTGCTCCCAGCCAATAGTTTCACACTTTTGTTGTAGGTGTCTTCTTGTGGTCGAACTTGCAAAATTCTTTACCACCAAGCCTGATAGAAGGAATTGGTCCCAGCCACACGGTCTCCTTGTACAGTGACTCAGTTAGGGAAGCACCGATACCAATACCAGTATTGGTCCAGATACCAGTGTCAATGTCAATATCGGTACTATTACCAGTATTGGTACAGATACCAGTGTCAATGTCAATATGGGTACTAATACCAGTATTGGTACCGATACCGGTGTCGGTATCGGTACTAATACCAATATTGGTACCGATACCGGTGTAGGTATCAGTAGTAACACCAGTTTTGATACCGATACAAGTGTCGGTAACGGTACCAATGCTGTGGTTGAGTAACGTGGTATCGGTCATTCCCTAGACTCAATGCAGCACTGCAGAGAGACAAGAAAACTAAAACACCAGCACCTGGTAATTGCGGTTGAGTGTTGTGCGATCCGTGCTGTTGCCGCCCTTCCTCACTGTCCATGTGACCTTTTGACACGAATGTGACACCTCAGGGTTCGGGGAGAGAAGGAAAATCGCTCTCCGCGGTCGAAACACAGCGGTGACGCGACACCGTTACTTGTGGCGTTTGTCCTCCATCCGTTAAATCCGTAAATGAGCGGCTGGCAGAGGTGTTGAGGTGAATAATTCTCAACACTTAGGACGCGTTGCGTGGACACGAAGCAAAAAAAAAAAATGTTCACGTTTCAGACGGCAGGAGAAACTCTTGCATGCAACCTTTGATCAGAAGCGAACAGATGTGACAATAATTCACAGAAATATTCTACTCTTGAGCTAAACGGCTGCTAGAGTTGGATTTATTTTTTTTTGGTTATCAGTTTAATCTCAGTTTGTGCGGATAAATTCTCACTGGTGTCGACATCCGGAATATTTAGCTCGTTATTCTCTTGTGTTCACTGTTACATTGGTTTTAAATCATAGAAAAAAAAAATACTTAGACACCCAGACAAATGTGTTTGAGTTGTAATTTATGCTCATATATATATGTGTATATATATATATATATATATGTGTATATATATATATATATATATATATATATATATATATGTATATATATATATATGTATATATATATATATATATATATATATATATATATATATGTATATATATATATATATATATATATATATATGTATATATGTATATATATATATATATATATATATATATATATATATATATATATATATATATATCTCATTCATCATAATCATTATCTCACCACAGTGGGGGGGTGAAGTGTTGTGTATTTTGCATCTGTAAGAGTTCCGCGGAGAACAAGTGAAGCGTTTTGTTACAATATATTATTACCGTTACTCCTGTTCTGTGATCCATGTATGACTATGCTACTGTTCTTCAGGACGATTACTCTCAATACTATCATAGTTATGACGCTGACACGAATTTAATAAAGCAATACCATACTTTTTCCAAAGTGTTTTATTTTTCTTCCCAAATCCGAACTTGACAAAGCCCCACATTGGAGTTGACTATTGAATATTTTATAACAGCTCACAATGCCTTGATAGCTAGAATATATTTAGGTTGTATAGAAAGTAGTGATGTCCGATATTGTCCAACTCCTAATTTCCGATACTGATATCAACCGATACCGATATATGAGGTCGTGGAGTTAACACATTATGGCTAATTTGTATTGTGATGTCCCGCTGGGTGCAGAGATAATGATAAATGTAACAGCTTCACGGTTTTCCAAATAAAAATAAACATTCTGGTCAAAATAATAATCATCAGTTCTGAACAAGCTGTTTTGTTAGCAGCCAGCCACCACTGAAACCACTCTGCTGAAACACGTGCGTCGCTTGCTGTTATGCTTCGATGCGGTTTGATGACATCATCAAGCGTAGTAGAGATGAGTAAAGCATAGTTATTTACTATTTAGTAATACCAGGAAATTCGAGGAATTCATTTTTCAGCATGACTACTAAATTTGAGAGTAAGTTTAAAAAAAAAGCCATTTTTTTATAAAAAATTTTTTCCCCAATACTGATATTTTCCAATATTAATTTTTAATGCCTTTATCGGGAGGCCGATAACATCGGACTTCCCTGATAGAAAAATTATCGACTCAGCAGCACTCAGCAGCACATGGCTGGGTCAGTGTTGAAAAATCTTTCTTTCCAGTATTTTTGCAGTGTTTAATAAAAGATAACTTTCGATACAGCTTTATTTTGGGGATTTTTTGATCTGCAAATTGTGCTAACAACCAACCACCAAGGCCTTTAAATCTCATCGGTTTATTGGAGGTTTTTAGATTGTAAGTGCCTGTGTGCAAAACAGATCAATGCTGTTGAAGGTTCGCAACTATCCGCGGGTCGTCTTTCAGAGTTGAGTTGTCGGCACCTGGACTTTGTTCTTTGGTATTTGAAAAATAATAAATAACAAAAGAACAAAAGTTCAGGGTCCTGACGTCTCAGCTCTCAAATACATTGTTGCTGCTAGGTGAATTGTGGGCAAATCATCTGTCTAATACTTCAATTAACAGGAGAAGGCATTATTTCCAGCTTTAATGTTTCTAAGAAATGTCACATAATAATAACTAAACTATTACTACCCTCTGAACCCCAACCAGCCTCCATAAATCTCAGCAAGATAAGGATCAGTGGTAGTGAAACCGCAGTCTTCCTCCTCTCCCCGCTTGCCCTACTTACTTTCTCCCATTCCTTGAACGCATCGCACTCTTGCTCTCTGCATGCAAATGCACCCATTCTGCATTTTGGCTGCCACTGGCTGCCACACTGGCGCAGTTCCGGTCTAATTGATCACCTCCTCGGCAGAACGCGACCGCGCTTTTGAAGTAGCTGCTCCTCACTGCGCGAGGGGTTCAGACGAATCACTGATAAATGTTGTCTTTCGCCCCGCAGAAGGTCTAAAAATTCTCTACGAGACCCCCCCGTGAGGCCGGAGAAATGGGTCACGCCCGCTTCTCGACTCCACGTGCGGTGCAGCGTTTCTTTTGAGTCTCGGCTGCAGCGCGAATTCCCTCGTCTGTGACGGCCGCCTCGACGCAGACGCCTCGGCCTCACAACGTGCCTGGATTTATCTGCGAGTCGTCGGTCAGAACTCTGGCTTCCCCCGAGACCAGGAACGGCTCCAAGGACGAGGCTTGTGAGCAGCTGAAATGTGAAAAACGTCCAGTGTGTATCAGCCCATTGCAATGCTTTATAAGGGCCTGACCTTCTTTCACAGAGACAGTCATGCTCAACGTCCTCAGTCTGTTGCTAGTTTCCAGGTCCAGTGTGTATATATTGGTGAAAGCTTAGCATGCTGCCAATAAATAGATCAATAAAACTGTATTACATTGGTGCTCAAATATAAGAAAACACAGCAAGGGTGTAGTTTACTGCCATCTTTTTTTTTTTTTTTACATCATTTTTTAAGCCCGGTGTTTAAGGAAGACCGCCTGACACTGACCTAAATGCTAAACGCGCTGTGAGGCGACCTTCCTTAAATACCGGCCTTTCTTCAAAAAAAATTTTTTACACACTGGACCTTTAAGAGCAGGTGGAGAATTCAGTTACAGGCAGGCAAAGCTTGAGGGAAATCTAACTAACTCCCGTCGCTCACTGTTGGGTTCAAACAGAATGTCACTGCTTTAATCCCACTCCAGCGTCCAGCGTTCCACCTCTAGCTCGCCTAGCGTTCCCTGATCTAAGCCGAGGAAAATAGGAGGGAATCCGGAAATGAAAGCCTTTTTTTTTCTTTTACATACACAACACAATAAAACTGTTGCTTACAAAATACATTTTTGCACATGCTGCCTTTTTATGATCCTGCTACTCCTTGACTCGATCCTCACGTGCCTCTGGACTTATGGACTCTCGTGGTTTTGGACTTACGGACTCCTTAGCATTAGCCTTGTTCGTCGTTCCATGCACCGCTAACGACTGTTTTTGCTTCTGCGAGCTGCATTGTGACACGTCACGTCTATTTTCCCTGTTTTATTTTGTTTTTCCTCACCTGGTATGAGGGTCTGAGGGCAGTGGTTCTCAACTGGGTTTGTCCAATTGTCTGTTGGTTTACGTTGGGGGTCCGCGGCCAGATGCTAATGTCGTTTTGGGGAAAAGTTTGGGAACCCCTGTGTTAGGCGATATCAGGCACGCACGTGCTCTCTCTGTGTGCGCGTGCAAGTTAGCGCCCCCCCACATGGGAACTGGGGCAGCCCTAGAATATCCCTCAGGTTTAAAAATAGACATCAAGCCTCTGAATTTGAAAAACCCAAACGCGTCGGGCTGTCTTTGTAGCAGCCAAACGGGATGAAAACGGATCGGGTCAAATTAAAAACAGACAAAGAAACACAGAAAGTCCAGTGGATGAGGTTCAACGCAGGCCCCCCAAAACAGGAAGTCAAATATTAGCATTGGCACACAAACCTGCAGCCATTTTAGAGATGCTAATTCCCACTCGTAAGAGTCGAACCCGTCACTGTCCTGCTGTGCCGTCAGCGCTAACCAGCGCAACGCTGTGTCGCACTCTTTAGTGTTTGTCAGTGAAATTTCCCAGAATGCAACGTCCACCCTTTTTACTCGCTGCACGCAAGACGAGTTTTAGAGCAACCCGTTGAAATGTCACAACAGCCACTGATGTCCCAGTTTAGTAACAGCACTGCCTGTTAAGTGTTTGCGACGTCCTCTAACTCTTGTTGTATTTTTGATCTCTTACAAAACATGGAGCGAATAAAAAAAAGTGCATTCAGCAGCAAAGCAGCAGTGTTCTGTGAACACCGGGCTAAACGTGCTATTTCTCAGGGCCTGTAAAGTTTCTGGAAATACATAAAATTGGGTACAAAATTAACATTTTGCCAAAAGTTACTGACATTTTTTTGTATTTTTTTGTTGTATGAAAACCTCTCAAGTCAGTTGCGTAGCGTGATTCGATGCACATGCTGTCCTTCCCCCGGCTCTGCGCCGGTCTCGTGCTGCCCTGCCTGACCGTCTGTTGGGAGATTAAACGGGATTAGCGTAATCTTGATTGGGAGAGTAAATCCAAGGTGGTGCACATCACTCTCTCCACGGGAGGGAAAGGGACAGATTTAGACACCGGCACGCGGGAGCAGAAATGTATTTCCAGCTCATTTTTAATGCCGCAGTGATCAAACGCGGTGGATAATGTCCGGTCTTGTCAGAAAATATTTCAATGCTCAGTTTCCCCCCAGTTGGTTTTTCTTGGTGCTTTCAATTCATTGCAGGCTCGTGACAGATCACCGACAAAGATTATGTTTCTTCGCTGATGACACGGTGTTGTTCTTCAAGGATTTTAAGCGCGATTTACAGTCGTTCAGTGCAAAGCTTTGACTCCCCTGAACTATCAAAATGAAGGAAGACAAACAAGTTGATGATTCAAAAGAATGTGTCTTTTAATTGATACTTTTCAGGATGGTTGATTATTCTATGCAACCAGTCCAAAATGCCATAGAACGTCTATTTTTACCCTTTCACACATGCCATGTTACAAGCCCTTGACTCTATTTGTGATACTCGACCAACCATCTAAATATGTCGTATTGTTCTTTTGGTTAAACGTCCAGTGTGTAAAAACTTTACTTCTGACAGCACGTTCCGTATTCAGGCCACTGCCAGGTGGGCTTCCTTAAAAGATGGTGGTGCAAGTATACACTTTTGGGCAGCATGTTAAGCTTTAATCAATGTAAAAATCCTAAATAAAGACAAATTTTGCACACTGGACCAATCAAACAAAACAACAAAAACCGAAACTGGCTGTCCACTGATGGTAAGGTGACTTCAGGTATTCCTCCAGGCTTGTGCCTGCTGGTCCTGGTCCAGGCTTTTGGCTCTGAGACGGCTGCTGTTCTTCTAATCAGATTAGTCCGACTAAAACCCCTGCATGCCGCAGTAATTGGTCAACCCTTTCCAAACTCCACATTTAGAAACCGATCACAAAGGCCGTCCTGGACAATCAATCACTATGGTGTTAAAGACGCTGGTGTAATTAATCCTAGGAAACCATGATACAGGCATGTTTTTTTTGTTTTTTTTTAAATTTATTTAAAAAGACTTGTCCATACAAAAAAAATATAGGTGACACAATTAATCTCCACAGGGATGTGGAGTGCGGATCCGCACCTACGCAAACATTCCACACCTGTTGGCTGCCTCAACTATTCATGGGCCTGTAGGGACATGCATCCATATGCAGACGCTGCACTCAGAGGAAACTGTTTAAAAAAAGCTAAGGTTTAATTCTTCCCTTCACAATTCACACAGTGCACATATTGCACTAATAGACAGTGCAAACCCAAATATATATATATATATATTTTACATTTACATATATACATATACATATATATATTTACATATATACATATACATATATATATATAATTATATATATAGATATATATATAATATATATATATATATAAAATTATATGTATATACATACATATATATAGTCATATAATAAACATACACTCACAAATATACATCTATATATGCATATATATTGTACATGTACATATATTTATATACATATATGTATAGATAAATGTGTATTCATATGTACATATATTTATACATACATATCTATGTATATATAAATATATGTACGTGTGTATATGTATATAAATATATACATATGTTTATATGTATATATACATACAGTATGGACACATATATTTGATTCATAAACGAGAGTGAATAGCAGTTTCAACATAATTTCCTCATACGAAATTTGTAGTGGTTCTCGCAGAGGTTTCCAGTATAATATTCAAAGGACCTTTTCACACGAGAAAAAAAAAATAATCAAAACACCCGGCCGTGATAACAGTGAGCAACACCCCTCTAAACTGTCTCAGCGATGACAGTCGGACACAGCCGACGACAGACGTTTGAAATATGTCCCGTTGTTGTTTCAGGACGTCATTAGAACCGTTTGGGCGAGTCAGCTCAGCCGCCACACATGGTTTTGTTCAGAAGGAATTTTTGCCTCGCCTCTCGTCACGTGTTGCCCTCGCTCCCCACTCTCACTCTTCGTAGCTGCCAAACACTCTGGTGGCCGTGACTCCGGGAAAAGGGGGAACCAGGTTCAGCTGGCCGTTTTCTCCTGCAGCTGAGAGGAGAACACCCCCCCGCATTCCAGAGACACTGGGGGCCGGTTTTCCAGTGTTTGTTTTGCTAATTGAATGACCTGAACAAAGGCAGCGGGTCGATCCATGTGCATCATCGAACACAAAGATGCCCATCAAGGCGCCGGAGCAGCGACGTCAATATATATATAAAAAAAAAAAAAATACATATTAAAAACAAAAAACAGGTACACGATAAAAAACAACAACTTTTTAACGGCCAAAAAAAGGAATTCATTCATTTTAGTTTTACGTACGAGCTCAATTTGGGGCGTTGGAGAGGCAGCAGAATCATTTTCACAGGTACGTAGTTTGCTGTTAACATCTTAAAGCAGCGTTTCTCAACTGGTGGGTCGTGACCCAAAAGTGGGTCCAGGAGCTGTTTTGATTGGATTGCGGCTTCTTGGGCAGTTTCCCTTTTTTCACCCTTTTTTTTTTTTTTTTTTTTTCAAAAAAGGGATTTTTTCCCCCACATATTTATGGAGATAATGTTGGGCATTTATTTTGCAGGTCACACAATTCAATTCAATCATTTCAATCATTTTTTACTAGACATGATAGCGTGCGGGGCTAAGCGCTCTTATTTTTGTGGGATAAATTTGAGTGCTCCAGATTAAATTTGGGTCGCGACTTCATTATAAGGAAATAAAAAATGTGGCTCCTGAGACTCCCACCAGTTGAGAACCACCGCGTTAAAGAATGAGCCGACACACAGAATCACTAAATAAGCAGAAGTTGTAACATCAGCTAATTGCTTCTGCTGACGGATAACAATATGTTGAAGTTTCTCCGACTGCAGCTCGCTACAATCACCAATCCATGGACGGATGCTGAGGTTGGAGCTACCAGGTGGGAGGAGCAGAGGAGAACTGTGGATGCAGTGAAAGAGGACCACAGCGTCTGTCGATTTGCTTCTTTCAACCTGAAACACGGCCGCCGTGCGCGAGTGGGGGGGGGGGGGGAGCAGAAGAATGTGACACGAGTCAGCTGTTTCCTGTCAAACAGAGACCTACTCATTGTCAAATTACAACCTCGGGCTCCGTGTTATATGGGGCAGAGTGACTTTAGAAACAGAGGGCTCTTCTCACGCTGAACTGATCCAACTCACGGTCCGGGGTGTGACATCGGCTCAGCTAGACGCTCCACGTCTGCAGCACATCACTGCACAAAATATCCAGTTCTTTCTTCTTGCAGTTACATTTCCAAAAAACAACACAAAAAAAAACAAAACACCATCGCCGTTTTAAAAGTGCGGTTCAGAATTTTTGGACACTGGGCCTCCTTTCCAAGGTAGCCAGCGTGCTGTTTGTCAGTGGAGAACGTTTCAACCCGTTTCATCCAGTCCTTCGAGTTTAGCGTTGAGTTTAGCGTAGTTCGCTGGTGGCACAAGTCAATGGTTTCTGCTAGCCTGCCAATAGAAACAATCTTTCCCACTCTGCTAAACTAGAAGGAATGGCTAGCGGATACCACTGACTTTCGCTAGGCTGGCACCAGCTAACTCTGCTAAACTAAAAGCACTGGCTAGCAGATGCCATTGACTTAGACTAGCCTAGCACCATAACTCTGCTAAACTCTAAGGACTGGCTAGCAGATACCATCGACTTTCACTAGCACGAGCACCAGCGAACTCTCCTAAACTAGAAGGACTGGCTAGCAGATACCATTGACTTTCACTAGCTTAGCACCAGCTAACTCTGCTAAACTAGAGGGACTGGCTCGCAGATACCCCTGATTTTCACTAGCTTAGCACCAGCTAACTCAGCTAAACTAGAAGGACTGGCTAGCAGTTACCCCTGATTTTCACTAGCTTAGCACCAGCTAACTCTGCTAAACTAGAAGGACTGGCTAGCAGATACCATTGACTTTCACTAGCCTGGCACCAGCTAACTCTGCTAAACTAGAAGGACGGGCTAGCAGATACCCCTGATTTTCACTAGCTTAGCACCAGCTAACTCTGCTAAACTAGAAGGACTGGCTAGCAGATACCACTGACTTTCACTAGCTTAGCACCAGCTAACTCTGCTAAACTAGAAGGACCGGACAAAACGGGTTGAAACGATCTCCAACGATAAAAAAAAAAAAAAAAGACACGCTGGCTAACTTGGAAATGAGGGCCTAAGTCCAAATTTCTGAACCACCCCGTTTTAAACACACCGGAGACACTTCTTTCTTTCTTTGGCTCCGGCTTGCCCCTTGATTTTTTTCCTGAGATTTTTTTTTCTCTCGAAGTCCTGCGAGGAGGCTGACACTTAATGCAACATCCACATGTCTTGGACGTTGGCCAGCGTCTTCTCGGAAGCCTGAGCCACGCAGATCTCTGACAGCAGCCCGACAAACACTGCCACCGTGGACAGAAGTCGGCTGCAGTTCAGGATCACTAAGAGAGATATGAGAGGAAGAGAAGGGGTTCGGGTTTCAGAAGACAGCAGACTTTATCACCGTCGCGCTGACAAGTTTAGCTGGGGACTGGTCCAAATGCACAAAGCCCTAATGGGAACTTAATTATTATATTAAAAAGCGAGAAAAGCGGTTGACATCTCGAGATAAGTTTTTATCCTTTACCCGAAAAAAAAAGATCAGGACATCATCATTAAACGTTCCAAATGTTCTGTTTCCAGTGTTTCACTGCAATAATGAATAATTAATGAATAATTAATATGGCATTCTGACAAATGAATCACCAGAACCTGTTCCACGAGAAACAGAGATACAACAGCGAGATCAGAAACACCGCATCCTGTATCCTGAACCGTATCTGTATCCTGTGGAATAAACCTGAAACTCAAAACCTCTCTTTTGATCCAAGAATGGATTTTTTTTTTTCATTCTCCATCATTTGCTCGGAGGCCGGCCCGGCCCGTCGGATAGAACGGAGTGAGCTGCCACCTGCTGGGGCTTTGGCTCACTCGGCCATTCCCCATTCCTCACGCTGGGTTATTACAGTGTTCAGGCGTCAAAGAGAAATGACGACGAAACAGAAAAAAATGACCGGTATCTTTTTTTTTTTTTTTTTTTAAAAATACAAATTTGCTTCCAACATAAATGGAAAAGCAACATTCCAAACAATTTTCTTTCACATTTTGATGCTTTGCCAGCTATTTTCAACATTCAAGATTCAAGAACTTTATTGGTCACATGCTAATGTGTAGTGCAGTGAAATGTAAAATTTTGAATTATTTTCAAAAAAACAGCTTTGCTTCACAAAATTAAAGAAAATTAACTAGGAATAAGGGGGCCTGTCACTCTGGCTGTCACAACCAGAGTGTCACAAGGCAGCAGTTGGATTCTTTTCTGTTATTATCGTGTCATTACAGTGTTGGTTGAGTCAGGATCAAAAATCCCAAGTCTGCCTGGTCAGAGCCCGAGCCCGAGACCGAGACCCTGAAAAAGTGGTCCCGAGACCGAGACCAGCATCCAGTAACTCCAATGCTACGCTGGGTTGCCAGATTCTATTGTATCTGGACGTTGGGGGAGCTGGTCGAGGCCTTTTTATCAGTGGCAGACTAAAACAACAAGGCAGACAAAAGGCCGTCTGTGGGAGCGGAGCAGCCCGTCGCTGCGCGTCACTGACGGCGCTCCCAGCTGCTAGCTCGTTTCTCGGCGCGCTCCGTGCTCGAGATAAGGGAACGACAAAGGGTCAATTTAGCTACACGGCCGAAACAAAAACAGTGGACGGACGTTTTGTTCGTCTCCATCGGCCGCCTGCGGATCTTTGCTGTGAAATACGTGCACGGGGTGTCGGAAAGTTGCAAAAGATTCTTTTATTTTTTTTTTTTTTTCAGAATAAAAGTTAAAAAGGGATTTTGCATCATGCCGTCAAGTGCATCAATGCATCGGGTCCACACAAAGAGATGTGGGCAGTGGACATATCTTTGACCAGCTTTTGTCCCTGGGCAATCAGAATGTTAGACTCCTCCTCTTTGTGATCTCTGCTGCTTTCACGCTAGGTTTTAAATGAGTGAGCACTTCACAGAGGATGCCGCTGCAATTTCGTAATGTGCCACGTATGATGACAATATGGGGAAATTCAATTCAATTCATCTTGTAAAGTTGTGCGTGTCTATATATTTATATTATATATATGTGTGTGTGTGTGTGAAAACCTTTTTACAAGATGAATTGAATTGAACTTCCCCATATTGTCATCACACATGTATCATTCACGGTGCATTACGAAATTGCAACAGCATCCTCAATACTATATATTAGCGTATATATATGTATGTTTATGTATGTCTGCTTGGTTGCCTTGTCTGTTGTGCCTCAGTCTGTGTCTTTGTCCAGGTCTGCAAGTCACTTCTCTTTCTTTCCTTCTGTTTGTCTGAGTCTCCCATTTCAGTTTTTGTTGAGGTCGCCGCTGCTTGAGTTTTTGTTTATTATTTGAAGCGGGTGGTTTTCTGCAGCTGTAGCTGTCTGTATTTTGGGTCCTGCCTCCAACGCCTACACCCCCGCGCGACAGTGCTGATGTTTAGCGGCCGCGCCGTTTGCTTTAACAATCCGTTGAGATGAATATAAACATCGGGTTACTGTCCCAAAAAGCCAAATGTTTGCTGTTGAGTGCAAAAAAAAAAAAAAAAAAAAAGTTTCACAAAATCAAATTGATATTATGGAAAAACGTGATTCTGATTCGTGATTCTCCGTTGTTGCCATTCCACTTGTGTTTAGAGAGCTACACAATCTCACACATTGACAGCCCTTTGTGTAAACACGGGTGTTCACGGTGTGCCTGCGCACTCTTATCAGGACCGAAGGAGCCGTCCTTGTCCCCTGTGAGACCGGGACACGGCGAGATAAAGCGACAGAGAAGATGCTTTTGTTCTCACGGGCGAATCCAAAAGCCCTCAGAGGTCGCGACCCCTTACCCCTGATGGCCTGCAGGTTGGAGGTGAGCACAAACAGCTTGATGAGGCCCAGGCAGAGCGGGGAGTAGTCGTGCTCCCAGATGACGGCGGGGATGAGGAGGACCTTGCCGTAGCAGGACAGCAGCAGGGCCCTGAGGAGGAGGCGGAGCTCCGGGGTCTTCCCCACCGCCAGCCTCAGGAAGCCCATCGCTCCGCCGCAGAAGGCCAGGAGCTCTGCGTGGGCCACCGACACACAAGCGGGACAGAGGATGAGATCATTTGTCGTCGGCCTCGTATTCAAGAGGTTATGACATCAGCGATGAGACAAAACGATTGTTTTGAGCGACAGAAGGTCAATCAAGGAAGGACTGAACACTGAGAAACTCATAAGAGTCATGATAATAACTACTTTACATACATATACACACATACATATATATATATATATATATATATATATATATATATATATATACATATATATACACATATACATATACACATATATATATGTATATATATATACATATACACATATATATATACATATATATACATATACATATATATATATACATATATATATATATATACACACACACACACACACACACACACACACACACACACACACACACACACACACACACACACACACACACACACGAGCGTGTGTGTGCATAGCCACGACCCAATCAAAACAGCTCCGCGTGACCCACTTTTGGGTCACGACCCACCAGTTGAGAAACACTGTCCTCCAAGCACAGTTTCAATAATTCAAACACACACCAATGACCGTCACCACCATGCAAATAAATGTCTAGATCGTTTGTTTCACGAGCTAGCTTAGCAGCTGGTGTTTAACTGCCCTCCCTTTGCTAAGCAGCATGCAAGAACAGATTCGCGGCCGTTCTTACCGAGGGCAGCCAGCGCAAACATGCCGTAGAACTCCCACTCCTTGGTGTAGCGGATGATGTCAGCGGGGTCATTGCTCTGCTCGGAGCCATGGAGCAGAGACCACCTGAGGTAGGCCTCGCACAGCAGGCAGAACACACACAACTTCCACTGGATCTGCAGGAGGACGGAAGGAGAGAGGGACTCACGTCTTCGTTGAACATCAACGAGAACAGAAATCTTTGCACTAGTGGATACTAAATGTTTTCCTAGTCTGCTGAGGCCACAACGACTACTGCGGAAAAAAAACAATAAAATATGGTTATATTTTTATGAGGATCGGTGAATATCACCTCTTAATTCTCTTAATAAAAAAAAAGCAGCCAATTGAAAAAAATTCCGGTAGCTGTGCACGCAAGACAGAGAGGGACTTACGTTTAAGTTGGTGTTGAACAAAATGTGTCTGAATGCCTGCGCTTTGCACAGAATCGCATCAATCAGGATGATGACCGGATCATATTCAATGTATTTGTCCACTGGCTTATGGCACGATTCCTGAAGACCCACAGAGAGAGAGAAGGTAAACTCAAGTTAGTAAAACAGTTCAAAATTAGCATTTCTAATACAAGTATATGGCACAACAATAACTGTAGGAGGCAACTGTCTAGATTGTCACAATAAATGCACAATAAAGGCAATACGCCTTATGATGTTTAGCTTATTTTTATGCTTTGAAAAAAACAAATCATGCAATACAGATGCATGTAACAAGTTTGTTTTTAGAAAAATAGCAGTGACAAACCACATCAACATAGCAATTAGCACCAGGAAGGCAACTCATGTTAGCTATAGCGTAACACAGCACACACTCATTCACTCTACTACAGAGACTTAACACTGAACGCACACAAATTGTGATCTTCAGGATGCCGTTCCTGTAGTCCCGGTGTAACTCCGACGCTTCTTCGTTGCACTCGACGCACCTGAAGTCATCTTTTTTCATCCTTCACTTTGTAAACACACCAAAGCGCAACTGCACGCCTCGGATCAAACGCGGAAGTGAAAATCTGAAGACGCGCCGCCTTCAAAATAAAAGGGCAAAGTCGATTGGTCGAGGCGTCGCTTGCGCTGCGTTCACTTGTTTGTTTGCTGTCGTGTTTTTTTTTTTTCTAAGATTTTCTTTTGACTTTGTATTTTAAAAAAATAAATAAAAACAAAATAAAAAGTCGACAGACAGACAAGACACTTTAATTCGATACAGGTACAATAAAAAAAAAAAGAAGAAAAAAAAGAAGAAGTCTGACAGCCGCATTGCATCTCGGGCTCTGTGGTCCTTTCTGTAACTCCCCGATACGGCCTTCTTATTGGGCCTCTCGAGAGAATCGGGCGTCGAGTCGGGGGCTGGGGGGGCGTGTTTTGCAGAATTCGGTCGAACTACAAATGCGTCCGCCGTCTGTCGTCACACATGTAGCGCAACATGGCCTCGCCTAGCCGGGACGTTGTTGTGGTGGTCCTGTCGCTGCTGTATCTGTGCCGGGCCATCTTCTCCTCCGAGTACTTCTCGACCCTGACGCTGTTCAACAACGAGCTTCACAAGCAGGGATGCAGCTCGCTCTCCGAGTGGGAAGAATACGCAGCCGACTGCGGTAAAGTCTCTCCGTCCGCTGTTACTCTGCCACGTCCTCCACGGGTCCTACTGTCACCGGGGCTAGCTTGACGGCCGTCGGCTAACGTTCAGGGGGCTAATGACAACAAGAAGTGACAGCACGGAGAAGATAGCGGAGATAAGCCCGTGCTTCGCCGCCAGACGGTCCCGGCGAGATCTCAAACTCAGGGTTATGGTAGCGAAAACATGGAAGGGCCACTGTTTAAGTTCATAGAAGCACAGTAGTAAGAGTAAGAAAAATTAGGTCAAACTCTGCAAAATTCTATTGTGGCTACCTGAAACTAACATATTTTGTCTTTGGTTCCACGCACGGTGCATTTAGCGGTGTTACGTTCCCCCGCTTTTACTAAATCTCTGAAGTTGGGACGTACCTGTAGAAGAACTGGAACGACAGGTGAACTGGTTGCACAGCTTTGCATTCTACTAAAAAAAAAAAAAAAAAAAACTGTTGCCGATGTTAAAGCCACTTAACTGAAAGAGCGGTGATTCGAAGCCCTTAGATATCACACATTCACCTGATATTTAACACACCGTTAGCATGTCGTCTTAGCATGTGTGGCCTTTTCATACATGACCTTCACACTAAATGTTTATTTGGATGGATGTGTAGCGTATAATAAATTGGCTACACAAATATATATGCAAATATATATGCAACGAGGTTTGTTTTGAGATTTTTCCATTAAAATGACTAAAATGCACTAAAATGTTGGTTTTTGCCTTTTTAGATGTGAACCTGTTTTTGGCTGAAGCTCAGCGAAGTGATTGGTTGGTTTTGCAGGACTGGAATACACTGAGTGTGTTTGGGCTGCCTGACAGCTCATGATTTGATTAGCAAGATTTAAATCACCAACAGCAAAAAAAAAGAAAGAAAGAAAGAGAGAGAAAACGCATCGCTGTGTGAAATTTCATAGAAAGAATTAAAGGTGCAACATGAAATTTAAGAATGCCCAGTACTGGGTATCTGTACCGATACCAGGGTTGAGTTGAAATAACTGACGATACCGATACCAGTTGCATACGTATGCAGGTGACAACTTTGTTAAATTTTGTGCTCGTGCTGCCGTGGAACTTGCGACAGTCTCCCCAGCGCTCCGGAAAAACACGCTGAGGAATATTAGTTCGGTATCGGTGAATACCGTAAAGCAAGCGCTCGTACTCTGCTTGTTCTGTAAAATAAAAAAAGCGGTATTGAAATCTAAACTCTCCTTTCAGAATCCTCAATTCTCCAGCTGGAGGACCCAGACTGTGACGAGGGGAGCAACCCGTCCTGCGAGTCCGTCTTCTCCCTGAACGCCGAGAAGATTCTGGTGAGAGCAAAGTGCACGCGCACGTGCACCGGCTCGCTTTCATGTTTCGCGAATTTATCGGCTCCATAGATTTTTGAATTCTCGGCGCCGCCGCGCTGCAAAGCTTTCTGTTTTTCCTTCATTTTCTGACGAAAAAAAATTGCTGAAATTTTGAAACTGCTGCAGTGAGAGAAAATCATTACATTTTCATCATCATCACCATCATTATACAGAGCATGTTAGATGTTTTGGAGCCAGAGAGGCCAGACTGAGGTGGGTTGGACGTGTGCAGAGGAGAGGCAGTGAACCCATCAGTGGAAGGACTGGAGGGAGGCCAGAGAGGAGATTTATGGACGTGGTGAAAGAGGTCATGAATGGAGTTGCTGTTGAGGGTCCACAGAGGAGACGGTCGGATGGAGGCGGATGATTGGCTGTTCAGGGAACAGAGGAAATGAGGAAGAATCCAGTTTATTTCCCAGTCGCATGGCCGGCTGAAGCCTGTAGTGTCATACCAAGAGTATATACCAGGCATGGGCAAACTGTGGCCCCGGGGGGGGGCCATATGCGGCCCGGTAAGCTTTCAATCCAGCCTGCTGAAATTCTATCAACAGGAAGTAAGTCATGAAATAGAAACCGTGTGGCTTCAAAGACACATTTGTTGCAGCTTTGCTTTGGTTCATTTTCAACTGACATCAAAGCACAGGTTTTTCCCACTACGCATGTCTTCCTCCTGTGAGGTGCCTCAACCAAAACACTCCATCCAGCAGTCATGTAGCAAACGCTGCACGGCGCCATGTTTCGCTCTCTTTATAATCTCTCGTCTGGCCGTCGCCTCGGAAACCGCGTTCGCAGCGAAAGTCGACATTTGCGTGCTTTCTCAGCGCGGCATCCTGTTATGGTTTCTGCACTGTGTCATGCTGACATTTTCAGTCGGGAGGCACGCGCAGCTAAGCAGATAAAACGATTAGATAGCGCGGTTTACTGCGCAAGACTTTTTTTGCATTGCGGGTGTTCCACATTCTCACCGTTTGAAGAATTGTTTTCTTTTATTTGTTTTTTGTTTTTTATTGTGGCTTCTCTTTTTACATTTACCTGTTTATTGTTTGAAGCCTTGTCTTCTTTTTTTTTTTTTTTTGATTTATGTGTCCTGTTCTGTCCTTTGTTTCACTGTCTTACAGAACCAGGCCAAGTTGTTTATACAGCAGAAAAAAATCCCCTTCCCTGTAGATAACCAAAATATAAACGAAGAACTCGGTAAGTTTTTTCCTTTTTTTTTTTTTGCTTACTTATTTCAATTTGATTGTGAGATGCACTCTGAAGATATTCACCATGAATTGTTTTGCCTTTGCAGCGATAGGCTACGTTCTGATAGGCAACGGCCTTTACGATGAAGCCATCAAACACTTCTCGCTCTTATTACAGGTTTGTTAGAACACCTCTGCCTCATTGCAGCATTCCTTGTATTCCTACCAGATGTGTGGTCTTATAACCTGTTGTTTTTTTTTATTTATTTTTTTTTTTAATACAGTCCGACCCAGAGCTGGTCAGCGCCATCTACGGGCGAGGGATAGCTTACGGGAAAAAAAGTTTACAGGTGAGTTGCGCGCATGTAATAGAAGAGCTTCCCAATGGAAATGAATGGTCTGCAATGGTTTTATTGTTAATCAAAATGAAGTTCTTATTTTGTTTTTTTAGAAAGACATGTTTTGATGTCTTCGGATGAAAGTGATGCTCGAGAATTTTGGACGTAGGTCCTCATTTCCCTGTTGGCCAGTGTTGCCAGTGGAGACGGGTTCAACACGTTTCATCCAGTCCTTCTAGTTTAGCAGAGTTCGCCGGCGCTAGGCTAGTGCCAGTCAACGGTTTCTGCTAGCCTGCCAATAAAAACAGTCTTACCCACTCCACAGTGCACCCGCGGCAAATAAACTGGTAACGCCAGACTATCAGTGTCACTGTCGGTGTTGATAGAATAATGGTAGAAATAAAACTACCCCTGCATTGCGTCACATTTTGAGCAAACAGTTTTATTGCTATTTGCAGGCTAGCGGAAACCGTCGACTTGCGCTAGCCGAACACCAGCGAGCTAAACTAGAACTAAACCAGAGGACCGGATGAAATGTGTTAAAACGGCCTCCACTGATCAATAGCACAGTGAAAATGAGGTCCAATGTCCAAAATTCTGAACCGCCCCTTCAAAATAAATGATTCAATTGAAGACTTGTTTTACTAGAAGGCTAAAAGATACCGTAAGCCCACTGCAGAGCGATACCCCGGCCCATCTTTTAATGGCACTTCATTTCTGTGTTCCTGTGAATAACCTTGTGTTTTTGGCAGTGCGATGCAATATCAGTAAGATGCAAAAGAGTTTTCTGCTGAAACATAAATGCTTGGCATAAAATCCAGCTCGTTCCCTCAACAACTGGCCGGCGTCCCAAGGCTACTCCTTCGCACTTGTACCAGGGTTGCAGGATTGCGGTCGTTACTCCTACTTACGCGAGACAGTGTAGCGGAGAAAGCTGTTGATTGAATGCATTCTTGAATGTCTTTGGTCGGATTGATGCATGTTTTTTGTTTTTTTTGTTTTTGCTCACTGCACATTTCGGGTCCTCTTCCAACGTTCTCTCTGCCAGGACATCAAGAATGCTGACTTGGCTCTGTACGAGCTCAACCGAGTCATCGCTCTGGAGCCAAACTGGCCGGAGGTCTACGAACAGAGAGCAGAGGTGAGACATCCATAAATAAATCCATGAGGTTGCAGCTCATAGAATGTATTCTATAATAGAGAAAAACTGACGGAACAGAGAGACTTGTGAAAAAGCAATAATAAAAAAAAAAAAAAAAATCTACACAAATTACGCTACAAAAATGTGTTGTGCTAAGGTTTGTATGTTTAATCTGTACTATGAAATAGAGGGCAAAACAGTAAAGGGTCAACTGATCATTAATAGCATCACTTTTGCCAATTGCGCTAAAGTGTCCAATCATCAGGCATCACAGGCTCTCGGGCGGTCGCAACATGTTTTTTTTTAGCATTCCACTGAGGCCGGGCGCCCAACGTCGACGCGTTGGTAGCATCGACCGAAATGCTCCGATCCCAACGAATACCAGAAAAAGAATCATGTTTCGGCGCCAAGATCTAAGGTCGCTGGCGATTGGCTTTAACAGTATAGATGCTCGAACTGAAGACACTAACACAAGTTAGCGAGTGTCATGCTAAAGAAGCCTGAAGTGTGGCTCTGCTTCATGAAGGAGGATCAAAATAAAGCCAAAGGCGACGCTGGTGCCACGGGCGACAAATCCAACTTGATGTGGAGAAAATCCTGATTTAAATCCAGTAAAGTGGAGAATAAAAGTTTTGCCCTGCAATTGCAGTGTAGTTTTGTCATTCAAATTGTTTTTAAAACATCTAGTGTCAAAAAATATTTGTCGTTACGAAGCTGACATTGAAATTGGCATTGTATCAAAAATGTCGAATGATACTCATCGCTACATGCCACACCGGTTTGGTGTATTGAAGAAAAAAAACAGAGGGCAATGGCAGAGGCTGCATGGTAATGCACCATTGACGGCTCAAAAGGAAAGAAGTTTCTATCATTCGGCATTTTCAGCCAATCAGACGAACGGTCAAGCTGGTTGTTCTTCTGACACCCTCAGATCCTGTCTCCGCTGGGGCGCATCAGCGAGGCTCTGGCCGATCTGACCAAAGCCATCCAGCTGCAGCCGTCGGCCCGTCTCTACAGGCACAGAGGGACGCTGCTGTTCATCTCCGAGGTCTGACCATCTCAAGTCCTTCACGTTCGCGTGCGCGGGGTTTTGGCCTCGTCGTCTGACCCTGTGCTCTCTCTGCCTTCCGCGCCAGGACTACGTGGCGGCGATGGAGGACTTCCAGCAGTCCTTGGAGCTGAAGAAAAATCAGCCCATTGCGATGCTTTACAAGGGCCTGACCTTCTTCCACAGGGGCATGCTCAAGGTACGTCGCCACGCGTCCTCAGCCTGTCGCTGGTTTCAGCTTAACATACTGCCCATATATACATTGAGCAAAGTGTACACTCGCGGTACGATATAGTACGATAAAAGTAATTTGGTTTAATTTTCGTTTCTGTCAAACGATTAATTTTTTTAATCGTGATTAATCGCAGAATCTTCATAGTTAACTGCGATTAATCGCAGTTTGAATTGCATGTGTAAAATTCTGTTATTTTGCATTTCAAGGTAGTTTTAAGCCCATAATGGAAAGTATTTCTTACGGAAATGGGCCAGATGGGTGGACTACGGGTTAGTAAAAGGGACAAAAAGGCTTACGTTTGAAATGCGATTATGGATTGTGTTGAACTAATTAATGCGTTAACGCTGACAGCCCTAATAAGAATATACACATAGCAAGGGTCTTGCCGCTAGTTTTTTTTTTTTTTTTTTACAGGATGTCCTGGCTGACGGTGCGCTAAATGAAATGAACAGCTGCAAACTAAAGGCAGTATCCTATCTAGTGGATCGTGGTGGATTTATAATTTTCAACCAGAAGTGGGAAATTACCACATTTGACCTCAGTGGAGTGAGGTTTCTCGGTTCCTTGTCATCTTTAGTGTAAACTCAAAAAATTTTTTTTTTTCAGGTTTCCCTCAACTTGCAGGATAAATTCACGCTCCTCTGAAAACAATAATAATAAACCTTTATTTATTTAGAATAGAATAGAATTCCATTATTTGTTCCACATTGGGGAAAATTGTGTAATTATAGTGGCATAAACAGTGCAAAGAGAAGAAAAAGCAATCTTAACCATTTTCATATAAATCTCAAACTAAAAGATGACAGAATTTGCCTTGCAGCAGGATAATATAATAAAAGACGTACTCTTCAATAACATCAGGATCTAACCAGTGTAATTCATTCTCATTTGTGGTAACGTCAACCCCACAGAGAGTCACAGAGAAGTTTACTAGGCTATTTTATCAATTGTATAGCGTTATATTAAAGCTATGTCAACGTTATTCGCTCTATGTAAACATCCGTGAAGGTTCTCAGTCGTCCAGGTCATCTTGGTGTCGGGACAACCCATCTTGAAGATGTTTGGCCTCTCATCTGAAAGGCTTTTTCAGTTCTAAAAAAAAAAAAAAATGTTTAGACAATCCCATAATTCTGCCATCATGTGAGTTGTGAGGCTCACACGAGACAAGGATGCTTAAGTATTCTGTAGAAAGTCCCCAAGGCTGCATGTGGAGATGTAAGACATGGATGCTTGGATGGATGCTTGGATGGATGGATGGATGGATGGATGGATGGATGGATGGATGGATGGATGGATAGATAACTACTTCATTTATCCCGAGGGAAATTCAGTTTCTCAGCTGCACAATCAGCAAATCGGTTCATTCATTTGAAAGAAAGAATTAGAGGTTGTAAAACTTTGCTGAGGGGTCCACAAACTTTTCCACGTAGAATGCGGAAGACGCTAACTCTGACCCCCCCCCTCCCTCAGGAAGCCATCGAGACGTTCAAGGAGACTCTGAAGTTAAAGCCAGACTTCATAGACGCCTACAAGAGCCTCGGCCAGGCCTACAGGTACGGCCCGCCTCACGCGTCCATCTTACGCTAAAGAGACTCCTGCCTCAACGTTATTCCCGTCTCTCGGTTTTCGTCCCCTTGCAGAGAGCTGGGCGATTTCGAGTCGGCCATGGAGAGCTTTCAGAAAGCCCTCATGCTGGACCAGAACCACATCCAGTCGCTGCAGCTCCGAGGGATGATGCTGTACCACCACGGCTCGCTGCAGGAGGCTATAGGCAACTTCAAGGTGCCCCAGTCAGGCTCGCGCCAATCAGTCACGCGTTTCTGACTCGCCGAGCTCGAACCGAGACGACGGCCCCGCTTTAAAACGTCCTCCCCTACCCTCCTCTCTTCCTTTTTAACAGAGGTGTCTTCAACTGAAGCCCTACAATGAAGTGTGTCAGTACATGAAGGGCCTGAGTCACGTGGCCATGGGCCAGTTCTACGAGGGCATCAAAGCTCAGACCAAGGTCATGCTGAATGACCCACTGCTGGGACAGAAAGCCAGCTCCGAGTACCTGAAAGTGAAATACCTCAGAGGTGCTCGCACACACTCAAAACAAACACGCCATACATTTCATTTCATTTGTTCATGTATTCAAAACAGGTTTAAAAAAAAAAAACATAAAAAAAAAAAATAAAGGCGGTCAGCGTTAATGCATTCATTGCGATTAGTTAAATGCAATCCATAACGCGTTAATCGCGATTAGTTCGTATTTTTTTTTTTTTATCGCATTTCAAAGTCCACTTTCTTGTTAACTGATGGTGTCGTTCAGACCAGCCACATAGCGGCGCGCACTTCTGCGGGTGGCCCACGCCATGCAGCGATCATTTCAGCGTCGGGTCTGTTTTGCACGGTGGCCGTGAGCGATCCACGTCTAGCTGGACAGGAAGTCACTCAGAGAATCGCGAGAAAATCTGGTACATTTTCTAATTAAAAGCACTTTTCAAAATAAAATCCCGTGCGAGAGCGATGAAAACAAACAAGCAAACACGCACACAAAAGTTAAGTTTTAATTGAAGTTAATTAAATACAGTCCATAATGCCTTCAAACGTAAGCCTTTTTGTCCCTTTTACTAACCCGTAGTCGGCCCATCTGGCCGATTTCCGGTAAGAAATACTTTACATTATGGAGTTAAAACTGCCTTGAAATACAAAATAACAGAATTTTAAACATGCAATTCGAGCCGCGATTAATCGCAGTTAACTATGAAGATTCTGCGATTAATCACGATGAAAAAAAAGTAATCATTTGACAGCCCTAATAAAAATATGTAACCATGCATGGGAAGGAGAAAAACCAAAAATGAATGTGAAAAGACAACTCTATGTTGCTCTATACGCTGTCTTCCCTCACGAGAAAGTGTTTGTTCAAACTTTTTAACTCTCAGTCACTTCAACCTAAGTAGGTAGTCACTCCATTTCCTCATGTTCTGCCACCAGAGTACTCGCGCTACTTGCACTCCCACCTCGACATCCCGGTAGCCGAGTACAACGTGGACCAGGACCTGCCGGGGAACTTCAAGAACCACTGGGCCAAAAACCTTCCTTTTCTAATAGAGGACTACGAGGAGCAGCCCGGCCTGCAGCCACATATCAAGTGCGTGCTTTGTGAATTATCTACAGCTCACTCTTATTTCTCAGAGCGCGAGATAACGTATCTGCGCGAGGAAGACGAAGACGCGTCGGAGTTTCGTGGACTTTCGCGGCCTCTCCGTCGCGTCCTCGTCAGATCCGGGTCAAACGGCGGCATTTTTTTTTTTTTTTCCCTCCCGTTGTCGCTGCAGGGACGTGCTGCCCCAGAACTTTGAAAGCTACAGCAACGAGGTGCAGAAACTGCTCTGCACAGCAGACCACTTGGGGGCGCTGATGCAATACGACACTCCCGGTTTCCTGCCCAACAAGAGGATACATAGAGGTACGGTACAGCCATTCAAGGCCTCCCCATTAAGAAAATAATAATCTTTTTTTTTTTTTCCCCTTTGTCCTGTCTGACCATAATGACAAGAAGAACTGGCTCTGAATGTCTTTATCATGGCTGAGAGAGTCATTCTCAAAGGTAGAGCTGGTGACCCGAGAGTGGGAATCACACGGGTTGGTTCAGGAACTGCCTGTTGAGTGGTTTTATTAACTGTCACAACCAAAGCAGACATTAAAGCAGCATCACATAATAAACAAAATTAATAATACAAAAAAAAGAGAACAAAAAGGATAATTACACAAATATAGATAATCATATATGACTAAATAAAAGAATTGTGTGGAAAAAGTAGCTAATTATCTTTTCGGACAAAAATCACAGATTTGAATGTCTTTCTCTTGTTTGCAGCCATGGGCTTGGCGACGCTGGAGGTGATGCAGGCCATGCAGCGGACGTGGAGCAACTCCAAAGTGCGCGTCAATGGGAAGACCAGGCAAATGCAGTGGAGGGACATGTTTGACATAGCCGTCAAATGGAGGAGGTGACTTTCTAGATTCAACATTCAAAGATTTTACTTGTCATGTGCCAAGTGTCGGTGGGGCAGAACCCGACGTGACTGTGCACGCAATGGAATAAAGAAAGCGTAAAAAAAAAAAAAAAAATCCTCTTAAAAGCGACAATTAAATATAAGTTTTACAAATAAAATACAAAAAACAAAAATACAAGTCATTAAGATTTAAGTGGCAAGTATGGATAAGGAAGTGAAGTGTTATGCAATACTATACAATATAATATATGTGATAATAAGTTGCAAACAATGTTTTTTTTTCAGTCTTAATTATGCTATCCTGGTCAAATCTGAGCCAAATATGTCACCGGCTTCACTGCACAGTAGCGGGGAAAAGTTTCCTGACACTTTTAAAATTTTTCGTTTTGTGAGTGGACTATACACTGACTAAGGGTTTATTGGTGGAATCCAGCCTGGTCATGTCCCCGGTTATAATTTGTAAACATTCACAGATGATTTTTTTTTTTTTTTTTGTTCATCGTTAATAAGACAAAATAAGAAAACTAAAGTCTTGCAGTTCTTGTACTCTGAACGTGTTTAAAGGGACGTCATCTTGCTGAAACATGCAGTTGTGAGCTGGACAGAATGCATGTTCGGCATGGGAGTAAATTTTGGCAACTGCACGAAAACAAAGGGCACTTTGGGGCAGCTTGATTCTTCTTCTGCGCAATACAGCACATCACAAATGCACAAAGTGTCCAAAAACGTTTGTCCACCGCTGTCACCTAATTAATGGTCTCTTTCTGTTTCATGTATGAAATACAACCCCTTCCCGGAATAATCAACACCTCATGTCAATGCAAAAGCCACAGCAAACTTGGTCGCAATATTCTGGGTCAACGCTACGATTTTAGTGTCGCCTCACTCTGAAATTAAATCGCCTGTCCTCCGCCTAGAGGGGGCGTGGCAGTGGTTTGATAAGAGGATTACACTTTGGCTAAAGGTTTATCGCTAGAATCAAGCCATTTATATGACCATGTGGTGCAAAGTCTTTTAATTGATGACACATTAGAATGAATTCTAGCCAGGGAAAGTGGCACAATTTGGTAAACATTCACTGATCGTGACAGCAGCATTTTCAGCTTTTCATGTTAGGCGAATTGTGAATTCATGCGTGTGATGGCGGCGCCCGCTTCTTGGTTTTCAGTTGTGCCGTGTAAGCAAAAACCATGGTCCGTTTGGAAAACACTAAAGTACAACTGAAATATTGTTTTTAAAGGTCCAGTATGTAAAATTTGGCTTGATTTATAATTTTTATATAGGTAAAAGCTTAACATAAATACATAAATAAAAGTCTAATCTCAGTACAATAAAAGTAATTTGGTTTTTCAAACTACCTATGAGAATAGACATGGATCAATGGTCTTGCTCCCAGTTAGCTGCCATCTTGCACCACCATATTTCTAAGGAAGCCCGGTGTGGACAATCCAGCCCACCTCAGAGCGCATTTCGTAGTTAGGGTGAACACTTGCGTCCTCAAATAAACCAACGAAGAAGGTGGTGGACGAGGTATCCAGGTTTGTGTGCGCAGGCGACTGTAGTTCACTGGCAAGGAGAGGGAGAGTGACAGACGCTGCAATCTAAAATGGAACCACTTGATGGCGACGTTTCTTCTTCAAAATCTCCAAATGTTACACACACGAGGGTGAACACTCGTGTCTTCAAATAAACCCAACAAAGAAGAAAGTGGACGAAGCATCAAGGTTTTTGCTCGCGGTCCACCGTAGTTCACTGGCAAACTTGGGAGAGGGAAGTTACAAAGTCCCCTATGGGGACTTAAGCGAAAGAACGCTGCAATATAAAATGTAGCCACTTGATGTCGCTGTTTCTTCTTAAAAATTTCCAAATATTACACACTTAACCTTGAAATCAATCTGGCAAACAGAAAGACGGTTGCTGACCTGATGTGACTTTCCTTGAGGCATATAATGCCCCTCCCCCCAACCTGTTCTGTCCCCTCTCGTTGGATTTCAGTACATTGAGGTCTTTCCCCTTTGCAGGATCGCAGATCCAGACCAGCCAGTTCTGTGGTTGGACCAGATGCCTGCAAGAAGCCTCAGCCGAGGCTTCAACAATCACATCAACCTCATCAGGTAGGAGCTTGAGCGCTTGCGCAATGTCTTGGCAATCTCGGTATTCTCATTAGTGGTGAGATTGATGGAGGATTGTCTGAATGTACTTTTCTTTTCCTCCCCAGAGGGCAGATAATCAACATCAGATACTTGGCTTACTTTGACAACATCCTCGACTTCATCAAAGACAGAATACTGGTTTATCATGGGTAAATAATAACTTTTTTTTAAGTCTTAAAACTCTCCATTGGTGCTACTGTATTTTCATTCATATTTCCCACTGTGTTCAATTAAACAACTTCAACTCTCTCGTAACCTGAGGTCTAAAACCAATTTTCAAACCAACAAAAACACATTTCCATTACAGCACAAAACCTTAACTTTCCATTTTACTGGTGATTCAAATCCGAATTTCATCCAAATCCTTTAGCTCATGTCTTTGTAAGATCCTGACACTCGTACGCCATTATTGGCTCTCAGACACTAAAGTTCACTTTATTGAATTTTTGGCCCCGAGAGAAGATGAATTTTTTCTGATATTCGACAGGATCTGTGCCACAAATGTATCAAGGTTATTTCTTAAAGTTTATGGTTGTTGCTCCCTTTGGCAGAGCGTACAACCCCAGAGGACTGCTGGAGGTTCGTCAAGCTCTTGAAAATGTGAATAAAGTAGAAGATCTGCTTCCAATTATGAAGGTAAGGACGAAAAACAGAAGTTAAGTAGGAACTTTTTTTTTTTTTAATATTACATGCTCTTTATTAACAATACTTTTTTGACGGCTAAGTTGAGTTCATTGTCAAGCTTGACTTTTTTTTTTTTATAGTAAAAGCGTTTTTGACTGGTTTCACACCTTATTACCGTAAAGCAGTGAAAACCCCATGTTGCGCCCTCTGTTTCCGTGTGCTTATATTTTCTGAAGCAGTTCAACAGCAAAACCAGAGATGGCTTCACCGTCAATTCCAAGGTGCCGAGCTTGAAGGACCCTGGGAAAGAGTACGATGGGTTCACCATCACTATCACCGGAGACAGGTGCTGGAAAAGAAATCACCTTTTGAACTTTTCGAACTCTGCCAAACTAGAAGGACTGCATCAAGTCTCCGCAGTCCTATGTCCACAATTCTGAAACGCCCCCCCTTCAAAAGTAGTGACGCTTCCCTCGCTGTGCGCCAGGGTTGGCAACATGCTGTTCTCGGTGGAGACGCAGACGACGGAGGAGCGGACGGAGCAGTACCAGTCGGAGGTGGAGTCCATTTACAAAGACCTCACCGCCAAGGGAAAGGCGCTGATGCTGTCCACCGAATTAGGGGTAAGATCCCTATCGCAAGTCTCGCGTTACCTGGAATCATTCTCCTTACTCGTTTCCCCCTGGATCCACTTGGACCAACGCCCCAAAAAGGCGCCAGACGATCCGCAAGTCAAAGTCGTTTCTCACCGCTCGACTCTGTTGTCTTTATGTGCCTTCAGGACGCAGACGCCGTGTGCAACCTGATCCTCTCCCTGGTCTATTACTTCTGCAACCTCATGCCCCTCTCCAGAGGCTCCAGGTAATTCACCAGCACAAAGAACGGCACACAGAACGGCGGGGGGGAAAAATTTTGGGATCGCATCCGCAGCGACGCGTAAAATGATCCGCGATTGTGATGATGGGCCGGAGCCGGAAAAGCGAGGCTGTAATTGTGACGCCAGAGTGTAATGTGTTCCCCTCATCTGCTGCCCCTCAGCGTGGTGGCGTACTCTGTGGTGATGGGCGCGCTGATGGCGAGCGGGAAAGAGGTCATTGGTCGGATCCCCAAGGGAAAGGTGAGAGAAGGAAAAACTTGGGTCGCGGCCTGCTACCAAGTGGAGCCATTTTAAACGTTAATTGTGTCATATTTGGAGATTTTGAAGAAGATACAGCGACATCAAGTGGTTACATTTTAGATTGCAGCGTCTGTCGCTCTCCCGCCCCCCTCCTGAGCTTGCCAGTAAACTACAGTGGCCCGCTCACCCAAATCTGAATACCTCATCTACCTTTTTCTTTGTTGGCCTATTTGAAGACGCGAGCAGTCACCATTGTTATGAAACACGCTGTCAGGCAGGCTGGATTGTCCACACCGGGCTTCCTTAGAAATATGACTGTACAAGATGGCAGCTAACTGGGAACAAGACCCTTGATCTATGTGTATTCTTATATAGACATAAGAACCGTTTTAAGGGTAGGAAAACCAAATTACTTTTATTGTACTGTGATTATACCTACAGTTTTTAACAATATAAAAATCATAAATCAAGCCAAATATTACACACTGGACCTTGAAGGAAACACATGTTGTATTTAGGGCACTGTCAAGCGGGCTTCCTTAAAAAAAAAAAAAAAATGGCAGCTAACTAGGAGCGAGACCCTGGCTCTATGTGTCCAAAATAATTTCCACACACAACAGGAAAAGAAAAACATGCATAAATATTTCAATACCAAATTTACCCAGACGTCACGAGATTAATACGAGTTGCCTTTGGCCTCTACAATTACAAGAGGTGCTCAAAGTGGTGGCCGTCGGCTTCCTGACACTCACGTGTACGGCGAACTACTGCTTGGGTAACGTTGGCCATAGAGTCCAATGGGATTACTGCATATGTGTACACTTTTATTAATGTATTTATGGGCAGTGTGTTAAGCTTTTACCAACATAAAAATCATAAATAAAGCCAAATTGCACACTTTGGACCTTTAAAAAAATATATAAAGGGATGACTGTAGTCTCCGTCTTGTTGTTGTTTCAGCTCGTGGATTTTGAAGCGATGACGACTCCGAGTCCAGAAAGCTTCAGCAAAACTGCAAAGTCATGGATGAATCTCAAGAGGTACGTCGGCGAAACACGCCCGCGGTCGGCAGTTTGGAGTTTTTCCTAAAGAGAACTTGTCCCCCTCGCACAGCTTACCAAGTTGGTACCAGAGTCTTCCGTCCGTCGCAGAGACTTTCCCGTCGACCAGGACCATGATCGAGGGTCTCAACACGGACTCGTCCTCGCACTGTCCGAAGAAGTCCTAACGTGACTTGAACGCAGCGTAGTCTTAAAACTGTTTTAGTTTCGATACAAGTCAGAACAAAGGGACTCTGGCCTTCTGCAACCCAAACACGGACGGACTCGGCCCCTAATTCAGCTTCTGGCCTTTTGTGTGAGATTTACGATGAAAGCATATTACGTTTTTTTTTATTATTGTTATTTTAAACTAGAATCAGAACTTTGCGTTTCCTGAAAATTGGCCACATTGGCAAAAGAAAATTGGGCAGCTAATTCACTCACCCTAATTTGATTGGTTGTAATTACAGATATAAAAAGTCCAATAAAAAGGCTAGACCGATTAAGGCAAATGAATGATTTTCACAATAAAATCCTGAAAATGAGCAGTAGAAATCAAAACGTACAGGGTCTGGTGGGGAAATGTGTTATTTTCGCGATGTCCACGTGTTTGGAGAAGACGAGGGAGAACTTTGTTGTGACTGGGTTGCAGAAGGTCTTCTGTACCCCTCCAACCCCCCCCCACCCCCACACACACTCCTTTTTCTTTGACCTGTGACCCCACCCCCACCCCCAAGCACAATTTCCATCTCATGAGCCGTCAGCATGAACAGAACAGGATGTACCGTCGCAGTTGATGATACTCCCGGATGACTCGTGTGGTTTGGACGGCGTCATCTCACAATTCGAGGTTGCAGCTGGCACTTTTTTTATTTTATTTTTTTTTTTTATACTCGTGGATTTTAATTTGGGGGTTTGAACTGACGATTGCATTTCACTCGGAAAACTTGAAGTCTTAGTTTGTGACATTTGCAGGGAGCGTATGAAATTTCCTTCATTTTTTTTTTTTTTTTTTTTTTTACAGACCTACAACGAGTTGGCATGAAATTGCGATTGCTGCTAAACTGCTGTGTGTGTGTGTGTGTGTGTGTGTGTGCAACAGTCAGAAAGTATGGGGACAATCATAATACCACAAAGAGAATCATCATTCATTGATTTGAAAGAAAGACACTTTTAAAACTTTTTAATGGGAATATTCCCAAAAAAACAAAACAAAACATAATCAAGACAGTTCATTTAGTTTAATCAGACTATTTGACAAGTCGGGGGGGAAAGCACCTCATTCTTTTCTTTCTTTATTTTTGGAATTCCTAAACCGTTGTTGCTTTAATTTGTTTTGGGATGGCAGTTATGGGTTGTTTCTCCAAACTTCACGGATTCCATCTTTTTTTTGTGTGTTTTACAATCGGTTCGTCGCGTCGGCATCGTGATTCACGTCTTAATCAATGAAGGCAGCCTGTTCATTCGTGGGGGGACTGCGGTAACTTAAAACATTGTCAAATACTGCCAGTCTCACAGAACAAACCCTTTTCCAAAAAAGAGATGAATAAAGAATAATGATCAAAGTCATTGAATTGTCGTGTGTTTGTGTGTATAATATTGCTGTGCTAATCGAAGAGACTGGAAGAAGCTAATTGGATCATTTTAATGTTGAAAACTTGAGGGGGAAGAAGATGTTGATGTAATGTTCAACCACTCAGCTGTGTTTTACGAGGAGAACGAGGAGCTGCGGATTCTCATCCGGTAATTGGGGAACTTTCCTGAGCCCCGGACTTGGAGGGGATGTTATGTAAATGTATACATATATATTGCATAGTTTTGGTTTAGAGCTGTTTTGGTTTAGTCGTCTGAACTCCCGCCTCCCAAGCTCTGTATCTGTTGATCAAACTGGCTTCATAAGGGAATAACAGTTGTCTTCAATTATCCAACACCTTCTTAAGATTATATTTTCTGAATAGCTTACAATTGAATTGGCAATCTCCGTTAATGCACAGAAAGCTTTGGATTGAGTGGAGTGGGGCCATTCATCTTGAATTTTAAACCGGTTTGGATTTGGTCAAAAATGTATTTTGCGGATTAAATTATTATATTGTGCCCCTGCTTCAAGTATGACCACTAACTCCACCTGGTCACAATTTTCCCCTTTGGAGCGCAGATGTTTCCAGGGGTTGCCCCCTGTCTCCATAGCTCTTTGCAATTGCAATAGAACCAGTTTCCATCTCATTCAGGTGCTCATTTAGTTTTACTGGTATCTATAGGAATGGTGACTAGCTTATAAAACCTCTTTCAAACTTTTTTTTTTTTTTTTTTAAGAGGAATGCGTATATATGTGCCTGTTTGCAGGAAACCAAACTTCCAACCAAACGCAATGAAAACTCAACATTTATTCACAAACTTGTCACTTTTCCCTGAGGACCTTCACAACACCGCAGTCTCCAGAGAAGAGAACAGGCACGGTGTGATTCCCTTCGTTGGAAATAATTTTATTAAACGTTTGACAATATCCGAATCAGTCAGGTACTGTACTTTTTTTTTTTTTTTTTGCAATTAAATGTGTCTGTCCCTACTGGCCAAACGGTGGAATGCAGGGTTTGGGCCGCTTTGGCTTCATTTAGCACCCGGAAGTACCATCCCTCTGTCTGCATCCATGCTATATATATGAGGACCCACGGTTGTCAGTGAGACGGAGAGAAGCGAGCATGGCCGAGCGTGGGGACGTGACGGAGAAGACCGTCGCGAGCGGCCTGTCTCTGCTGCTGAAGACCAACAGGGCCCTTCTTGATAAAGCAAAGCTGGAAGCTCAAGGTAGGACTCATGAGAAGGAAAATGCCGTGTGAAATTATGACTATGTGATTACCACAAATATATTTTTCAGTGTATCAAATGATCTGAAAGAATATGACATTAAACTAATGATTACATGAACCGATGTTATGGTCTTTTCCGACAGGAAAGTACCTAATGCACGTGTTAAGTGTTGTCAGTTCTGTAAATTAAATTAAACTACACTTTCAATCACGCGCGTGCCCTCAAATAATACCAATTGCCAACATAATCTGGCTTTAATTGCGTTTGAACTGTTGTCACATTCAGATATCCCCGTTTTAACTGAGCAAATACTTATAAGGCTTTCACGAGCCGTTTCTTACTACCTGTTCATTTCACATCATGTGAAAGTTAATTTGTAACTACGCGAGACTCATCTCGTAATTAAGTGACACTGAGCACCCCACCACCGCCCATTTTAAGTGTGGCGGCAATACGGTTCCGTAGTTTACAGGCTCTCCTATGTTTAACTAGCAGGGAAAATAACATTACGTCTGTATTTCGGGTTCTGTTCCACCCGTCTAACGTGGCATTGGTACCACCGCCGTCCAATTAAAGTCGTCAACATTTGGCGAACGCAGCGACTGGTAACCGCATTGCTCAACCCTCGCGACACCCCTCTCGAGACGTTTGCCGGTGAACACAGTGTAAATTAGCACCTACGGAAGCCCGGTGCCGGCCTCCAATTATCACCTGATCCTCCGGTAGCAGCCCGTTCACATGGTTCGCTTTGCACGCCGCCGCCGAGTTGCGTTTAAGGGCAGTTGGATTTCTATTCAAATGCGCGTTGGGCGTTCAACATTCTGGCCTGACGCGGCATTTAATGACAAACGCCGAGGTTATAAGACGATAGAAGCGTGCGAATGAAATAGTGTGCTGTATTGTTGATGCGCGGTAATCAAGTTTCGGTGCGCAGTGCTGCGCAAAAATACGCGTGGCGTTTCAACGCAACTCTGGAGTGTGGGAACTACAACCCCACGTTAGACAATGCTTTACCTGGCATGTCGCCATACGGATGTTTCATAAACGCTCGACTCGTGTGTTTTGTTTTTTTTGTTGTTTTTTTTGTTGTTAAAGCTGAACAATGCTATATTACGTCATAAAGCATTGTTTCCCGGAGGTGTTGCAACGGGACCCCTGTGAGAACGAACCAACCCGCCCCGCCTGTTTCTTTTCCCGCAGAGTCGCTGGAAAGCTTTGTGGCGCACAAGCTCGTCGACTTACTGGGACTAATCGCAGCAGGTGCGGAGTTTTACAAGAGGTGAGGCGCTCCCAACCTCCCCAGCATCAGTTCACTCCAAAGCAGCGGCAGTTCCAAGAGGGGTGCTCGACGCTCCAAAGCTGGCGAGAAGCAATTTCAGCCACGCATTCACCACAATATGCAGCGATAATGTGCATTTATATTGCTAAGATGGGGACGCTGGGACATAGTCTATATTATCGGGTTGCGTAATTTAACACCTATTGAGTCCCTGGTATGAAAAAGAGTTTGGAAACCACTGCTTTAAAATACAATGAAACTTTTTTTTTTTTTTTTTCAATTAATAGATTTCTTGTTGATTTTTTTTTTTTTTTACCATTTGGGATATTTAAGTTTGTTGTGGTATTCTTCAATAGCCTTGGAGTGAAGAAGAGAAGTGAAGCAGAGTCTGTTTGGCAAAAGTTTTATCAGTAAGTCTGGACTACTACAATTACAACAACAACAACAACTACTACTACTGATTAATGATTAATAATGAAGATGATGATGACGACGATGATGATGATAAGATACAATTTGACAATTGCCCAAACTTTTTCAGCCATGCAGAAGTAAGAGATGAAGTGGAAGAACTTCTGGAGCTGGAGGTCTGTACACACAATTTCAGTATACATATACGCACATATACACACATACACACACACATCAAATTATCCATGTAGTTCGGCGGCTTTGTTTCCTCACACATGACTCATTTTGTGTGCGTTTGTGCCTTTCCGTCCGCCTGCAGTCCGAATGGGACTCCTTCATCGAGAGTGTGGATGAAGGCGTGCACGCAGGAGCCGGACAGTCATCGGGACTGAGGGCGGACAGCCTGAGTCCCGAGATTCCACTCGCGGACGGAGGCAGCGGCAAGTGAGTCGGCTCGAAGTCCTCCGTTTGAAAATCGACACGTTCTCACAGTCCGTGTTTCTGCCGTCCGTCAGCGAGCGCCTCGGACGTGAGCAAAGTTCATTCTTTACTCCTTACCCTGCCTTTTTTTTTTTTTTTTGAAGTGCGCTGTAAAAACACTCTTCAGGCAGCCAGCCCTCTGTGATGTCACAAAGGTGTAAACACCTCTTTGGGCGAACGACAGCGCCTTCAAACGGACGTTTGCGCCACCTTCCGAGACTGCGTGTAGTTTAGACATGTAGTTTAGTTTAGTTGTGTTCATTTAGTGGCAAAAAGAACAATTAAAAAAAAAACAGAACATAAAACATACAGAACCCCATTTATGTATACACTCACCCACTAGCCCGACATGACAATTTATATTTCATTTATGCTTAACTTCATGAATTTCAGAATGTTTCCTCAACATACTTGTTTTAATTCTCCTCTAAAATGTAGCGTTTGGTTTGATTTCATTGTTTTTGTCCTCATCCAAACATGCAATGTACAACCAAACGACTGGCAGGAATCCAAACGCTACCAGTTAACCAAGGGCTAAATACGTATATGCTGATGCAAATGTATATCGCCGGAACATTTAAAAGCAAACGTTCTCGCGCTCCGTGCGCTTTCACGTTGTGTTTTTTTTTTTTCTTTTTGCTTCTCTGCGTTGTGCGTTTCGAGGAGCGCGACCCTCGGCCAGTATTTGGGCCAAGGGCAGAAGCTGCTGCTGGTTCTCATCAGACACTACGGATGACAGCCGTGACGAGACCACGTGGCCCACCTGCAGGCGAACCAGGTGAGGACACAGTTTTTTTTGACTGTTTTTCGAATTTTAATTTCTTCCAAATGAGGAAAAAAAAAAAATATATATATATTTTTTTTCTTACAAAAGTCCAAGTGTGGAGTTTTTTTTAACGTGTGTTTCTGCAGTCTATTCTGGAGGCTCAGTCGGTGCGGGTCTTGGTGGTTTCCTTTGGCAATCTGGAGGGATCCAGGCTGTGGCTGGAGGTGACGGGTTGCATCTTTAGCATAGTGTTGGATCAACAGAGAACGGTATGGTTTTTGTTTTGTTTTTTTCATTTTATTTTTTTTAAACTCAAAGTCAACTTACTGATGACGGGCAGTATCAGGGAGACGAGGCCACTTAAGACATTGCTGCGAACTACCCGAACGGCATCGATACTGTCGCCAGTGTGACGCTGAGTGACACAATACTGACACCTGCTGGATGTGAAACACTTTTGCAGGCAACCGAGTTGAGAGACTCCATTGATGTACTGATTAAATGACCGAGTATCTAAAAAAATGATTTCATTTGTTTTTGCATTTTATATTGAATATTGTAATATTTTGCCCCTTTAATCTAAGTGTAAAATGTCTTTGATATCTTTAAAATGTACGGTCAATGTATAATAGGACTGTGTCGTGTGTGTGTGGATGTAACGTTGCATGTGTCCTGTGTCGTGTTGTCTTGGAGGCGGGAAGGGTTTATTTTTTTGTTTTGTGTTGTCGTTTGTTAATTCCAAATTTTTATTTTAAAAAAAAAACAACAAAGTTGCCAACTGAGAAATAGCATCACTGTTTTTTTTTTGTTTTTTTTGTATTCTTTTGTGATTCTACATCTCTGTATTTAAAGAGCCGTGTGGATCTGTCACTTCTCGCCCTTAAGTCCAGCACATCGCAGTAGAGAACTAGCAGTGGGAGTGAGTTTAGCGGCTGCTCTTTGTCAGCTGGCGCGGGTCAGTGACCAGATGTTGGAGTGGAACGGAACAAGTGCATCAGCCTGAGTTTGGAAGATTTTCCACGGAGCACCAAAGCGATTATTAACACAAATTTGAACAGCGAATACTAGCATGTCTTGAAACTGTGTCTGCGCGTGTGCGTGTGTGTGTGACACAGTGTTTTCTACCTATCGTGCTCTTTGCTGTACTTCCCTTTTTTAAATCCGACACATTCTGCGCCACAGATTTACAAGAACTTCGGACTTGGTTCGTCCTACTCCAGCGTGATGAAGTTCGATTGTCTCTTGACGTACTCAGAATACGGAGCTGCGGACCGAGACCTCCCTGACATTTCTGCTCACCTGGAAGAGGACATTTTTCAGGTACCAAGAAGATGCTGACTGAAGAGCGCACTGGTCAGTACGGCGGATGGAAGCTGGTGTTTGGACGAGCGCACCGAACTTCCAAAGGCCAACGTGCGTTACTCCATTGCCCACAAGGGGGCGAACGACCATAATAGGATCATTACTGCCTTTCTTTATCCTATGAAAAGTATCCTTCACCTGCGTTTAATTCATATGTGACCTGACATTCCGAAGTTATTAAGGCTGTCAGAATTAACGATGAGATTAAACACAATCGCAATTTTAATTGCATTTTAATCGCAAGCCTTATTTTTTAATTTTATTTAATTGTTTTTTTCAAAAAAAGTTAACAATATTAAATGTTAGTTTCATTCTGTTTTTTTTTTTTACAGATGGGAGGCGACTTTATGCTGGACGAAAGAGGGAAGGTTATCTTTCGACACCCGTGCAAAAACCCTCTGGACAGGCCGAGTGTTGAGCGCATCCTGCAGGCTGCGCAACCTTAAAAAAAAAACCAAAAAAAAACAACCAAAAACCCCGGGCTGGTCAGGGTGACGACAACGCTGACACCACGGAGGAAGAACAGCTCTTTGACCTGGTTTAATGACGTCACATCTCGCACTCATGGAGCCATGATGAGGTGTGGCTGAAGCAGAACTGCACAGGCAAAGGCACTGACGGGCCGTTCTCCTCGGTTGTGTCAGTGTTGTCATAGGTGCCCAGTGAACGCACCTTAGGGAAAAAAACCATCATAAATATTTTTTTTACCTCTATGATCAAACTAAGTTCTACATTTTTACTTTTAAAATCACACTAATTTAAAGCTGCTTTATGTACAAAAAAAAAAAAAACGTTGACCTTGCAATTATCACAAATCTGAGAATATCACAGATGATGGCAAATCTTGACATTTATTCAGGATTTGGAAATAGTCCGTAATTGCAAAACCTCATACGATTTTACCGTTTTACATTTCGAGCACCGCATTTACATGTGTATCTTTCTCCCGTTTGTATTGATAATGTACAACATGTACACGTAGATGCAAATCACAAGTTTTTAATCTGCAATACAGTTTTATTAAAACCATTGACTGTTAGTCTCCTTTGTCTACACGCTGTAGGGTTCAGATTTACATGCAGTAATGCCGTGTCTCTGTTTTTGGAAGGGATTTGCAGGAAGTGGTTTCAAATGGGCCGTTGCAGTTTCTTGCAGCGCAGTCACACACCCTGCAAAAAGACTTTGTCAAAATATCCTCCAAGATCGGATGTAACGGGGAAGTGCTGCCTCCGTGAAATTCCTGCATGGACAAAAATATACACTGGTTGCTGTCGTTAGGTTGTGTGTGTGTGTGTGTCGATTGGGACTGAGGTGCTAGCTATTGAATTTTGTAGTGGGACCATTTTAAGTGGGACCCTTGCAGATTCCATAATGATTTAGATACGTGTAACTGCAGCTATATCGATACAATAATAAAGTAAGTGTTTCCCTAAATTTCTTAGTAACTATTCAGGTTTGAAAAGGCAATGCATGAATTTTTTTGTTTGACCCACAATTCGTGTATTTTTGTTTGCAAATACTGACTTATGTTTAGCCTATGTGAACAAATTGCACCTCTAACTCACTGACTGTATATACAGATGGACAAAGTCATTGTGATGCTAACCTGAGAGCTCAGAGATTGGTTTGACGTGCAGCGCTCTCTTGAATTTCCAGTTCGTTTTGAAAACGGAAGATACCATATTTGGTTGTGTGTGTGTGTGTGTGTGTGTGTGGTCCCGGAGGTGACCAATGATTGGTGTGCAAGTGCAGAATGTGTCCCTATGCCCGCACAAAAGCTGGTAAGCTAACTACATTTGGCAAAATTAGACCGAATCGAACGAAATGGACAAATGGGCCTATTCAATGATTTTAGACAGACCAACAGCATTTTCTAACCAGTTTGTAAAGTATGAATTTAGTGCTCCTTTCCATATTGACAGCCAGTCACTCTTTTTTGCAACCATTTTTGGCGGCCCCTGCTGGCCGAACGATAGAATGCAGGTTTTTAGGCTCTTCTGTGTTTGCCTCCTTTTTGAAACAAGAAGCTCTCTATCTTTTCACATAGTCAATGGACCAACTACGTGTAGTTGATCCTGTATCAAAAACTCGAAATCTTTCTTTGAATTTAACCAATCCGGATGCGTTTGAAGTGTTTTTCATGGGGCGAAATAAGTTATTGGCGAGAACCGTCGTCGTCGGTTGATTTTAAAGTGCCACCCTGTCGTCAAACTCGCACAGGTAGTTCATTGTCCGATCGCAGTAATGGTCCCACCAGTCGCCGTCGTCCGACGACATCGCCACGCAGTTTTCCCGCCTTCCCCGTCCGGCTGACTGGACAGGAAGTGTTTGCGCCACTGAAAGTAGGAAACCCGCGTCTCGTCGTCGAAGATGTAATTGCCCTCGGATCCCAGGTCGTTGATGCCGAGCCACACGGGCCAGTTCCCCGGGTGGAAAAAGGACTTGACGTAGTCCGCGAGGGCCTCTTGCTCCCGGCGGTCCCGGGGCATTGCCAAGCGGCCGCCGCGTTCCAAACACTTCCTGGATGCGCCGCCGTAGTCCTCAAAGTTGTTGTAGACGAGGTAGCACTTGTATCCTATCCTGCGACCCTTCTGGCAACCTCGGGAGACAGAAGACGGATGCTCTTGTGAAACATCAGGATACAGTTACGTGTTTCTTTTTGGAATCTCGTATTACTGAAAAAAATATCTGATCATATCTTGCGGTGCTGTGGCGAGTAGATGCTCCTCACCAACAGGGGCAAGGCTGCAGATAAAGGTGATACTGGGGGAGTAGGTGAACTACAGAATCTGTAGTTGTTCGAAGTCGCCAAGCTCTTAATTACCTTCCAGTCGTCCCGTTTCTTTACGATTGTCCTTGCTGTGCTGATACACCTCTCTGATGTTGTCCTCCAACTCGCTGACTTTAGCTGCGATTTGTGAACAAGAGAGACGAGAGTTTGCAAGACTTTTTCTCAATTGATGAGGACAACCATACAGTGGTGGACAAAAGTTTTTGGACACCATGTATATATGTATGTAAGTATGTGTATATATGTATGTGTGTATATATATATATATATATATATATATATATATATATATATATATATATATACATAAAAAAATCTATTTCAGGAGGTTTGACTACGTCAGACAAATTCCTCCAAACACATTTTTTTCTTGCTATTTTTCAAGTCAAGTAACTTTGACTTGCCCTCAGTATGTACCAAGGGTCTTTATCTTGTTAAAGCATCCAGTTTTAACCTAGACTGACCAGTGCACGTGCATAACAGAGCATGTGGAATGTGGCCGTCCAAAAACCCAAATACCCGTTTGTTGAATAATTCATGCTATTCAAAAGCAAATGAAGTACATCCTGTACTTATTTTCTTCATATTAATGGACCTATTAATGGTCACAAAAATAAAAAAAATCATACTGCGCAGATGCGGCCACTGCCGTGAAGGGTACAGCAGCAATCCCACTGGAAATGATTGCCTTACCATCCATTCTGGACAGGCGGTCCAACAGTTGGCTGACTTTAACATCCAGAGTGTAGTGTCCGACATTCATCTTGTGGATGGCCTGGTCCATGCCAGCTAGTCTAGACACTGTGGAACAGACAGATGGTTGTCGAGCAGGAATAGACGGCAAAGAAGCAGGGAGTCGGTAAACACGAGGCCGCTCGATTTTTCACAGCCAAGTTGAATTCAACCCTCAATCAGAGGCGGCACCCACAGACATAGTTGTACGAGTTTTCAAAATCTGACGTCTGGACTGTTGGCTCTGCTTCCGGAAGGAGATCGGGAACGTCACCCCTTGCCTTTTTCACCTCTGGCAGGGACGCCTGGTGGACAGATGTGGAGAGATGGAAATCGTGATGTCAGAATTTTTTCCTCAACATTTCAGTGCCGTTAACAGAGGGGGGGGGGAAGAAAAGAATAATCTGCCTTCCTCAAAATCAAATCCAAGCAAAGCTTTTGCAAGCTTCGGCCAAGTTTTCTTAACCTGTGCAAATTAAAAAAAAATAAAATTCATAGTCATCACGTGTACTGCCACATGCACATGCGTTCACTGTACCGAAGCAGCAACATTTGAAAGCAGAAATGCGTCGCGAGGAGAAGCGCGCCAGCGTTTCCAAGCCATCAAGGGGCCCATTGAGTTCCTCCTGACCTGGGTGGGCGAAGCGTTGGCCGTTCCCGCCGGACCACGCGGGCTCAGCGAGCATAAACACAGGAGCGCGAGCGAGGCGGCCGCCGGTCCCATGGTCCGAATCCTCGGGTCTGCGGCTCGAAGCTCGGCGGCAAAAAAAACCAAAACCAAAACAAACCAAACAACTCTCTCCCTCTGAGCCTTTTCACTCCTCCTTCCCTTCTCTTCGCTCTGCTCGGAGGATGTGGCCCGCGACTCAGAGAGGCAGAGGCATCTCTGGAAATGCGAACGGCGCGCAGCCCTCTTAAAACACGCGCGCGCGCGCGCACACACACGCGCGGGAGCTGAAAGGCCAGGTGTTTTGTTGAAGCGGGCCTGTGTGCCCGCCGCCGCGCTCCCATGGAAAAAAAAAAAGTAAGAAAAACAGCTCAGGATGCCCCCGCATTCTTGCCAAACAACAGGAAAGCTCTTTGTTTTTGCCTCCGGACTCCCATTTCCACTCTTTGTGTAAACTCTGAAGCCAAGGTTGGGGGCAGAAGGAGCGCGAGGAGGGATGACGAGATTGCAGGGGGTCTCTGTCCAGCGAAAAACTACAGGAGGTGGCACAAAAACACAGGGCTGTTGGGCAAGTTTTTGGTGATATTGAGAATTCATTCCGACATCGAACTTTGTGCAGACAGCTATATTTAAAAAAAAAAAACAAACAAAAAAAATGCACAACAGATGTACGAAACTGTTCCTGTGAGATGTTTTAGCAGCCTTGGTAGAATCACAATATTATCAATATTGTCAACATTATTTACATTAAACGTCCATCTGAAAAACGAAAGCAGCGAAAAGTTCCCACGTGAGGCATAATGTTGTCTTGGAGATGAACAAACATTTTAAATTGTCTTTTGGAATTGTTCCACTTGAAACAGTGACGAGCCACGAGGTCAATTTTGGGCAAAATTCTGTCTGTCTGCATTAGTGAACAAAACCTCCAGTGTGATCTAAAATCTGTCGTTCACATTTTGGAATTAAATATTTAGCAATCGCTCGGCTTGCCAACTCTTTCTAGGTAAATAATGATGCGATTGGCAATTTCTTTGAGGGGAATTGTGACGAAACCATCCGATGTTTGTGTGTGTCTGTGTGTGTGTCTGTGTGTGTGGCAGGAGGTATGCCAGTTAAAATGCCACAAGATTCCTGCAGAGTTTCCAGGGGAAGTGACTGAGGCAGGACTCCGGGTTCCTCAGACAGGGAGGAGCTCCAGCGAACGACACAGTCTAATAAGCTTTTCCACATCTGGGTTTGCCTGAAAGAATTTAGCCCTGATTTAATCTTTGACTGTCTTAGTTAACACCAAAGACTAATGAAGCATCTCTTGGGGTTTTTTTTTTTTTTTTGTAGCAAAAAAATGAGTCATTCCTGTGTTGAATTTGTTTACACAAAACGTTTTTGTTTATAAGAAAACAATTTTTTTCTTGTTTTTCTTTGTTTTGTGTATACAATTAAGAATTTAAAGTGATGCAACAAAGATTTTTGACACATCACAACAGAAATTCCACAATTTCTAGTGAATGAGTGGGCTCTGCATGTACGGATGGCATCGATGTCCCTTTGTTTTTGACAGTAAGGTCCAGGCAGTACATTTACAACGGCTCTGCGCCTCAGTCACGGCACGACTAACTTAAACATTGTTCTCATCAGTGGATCAGGAGTTTACTTTTGCTCTCGAGACAGCATGGAAAAATTGTCACGGTTTAGGAATCCTCTCCTCAACTAAATGACATACTTTGAGTCAGCTGGAGGAAAACTTGTTTCTCCAGCAGTTGTTTTTTTTTTTTTTTGGTCCTGAGTTCAAAGTTAGTTCCTCTGTAGACTTTTCCTCTCTGCCTCTGCCAACAGAATGACTTTAAAAGAAATTGCTACACACAAAACATGTCATTACAGGTCCTAAATTACACCTAGTGTTAGATTTATCGTTCATTCCAATAAGACCTCACATTGTTCTTTTGATCATCCTCACCCCCGACACCCCCCGCCCCCACCAAAAAAAAAAAAAACAACTAACTGCAGATCTAAAGAAAAACTAATTAAGCCTTCTGTTGACAGGCTTCACGATTCCGCTTCCAGCTAAAACAGGAAGCCTTGTGCCTTCAGTGTTTGGAATGGGATAAAAACAACACATCAATGATCTGCTTTCAGGTGATGATAGGGACGCCTGCTTGTCAACAATTTGGTACAAAGGCAACAATGTTGTAGCTGTGCCATAGATGACATCACAAAGGGACAATTTCCTGTTCTGCCTTTTGCTAAGCACTCACCGTTTGTGAAGTGGAAGAAAGTAGAAAGACACAGAAAGTTTTCTCATTTGATTGACATGCTAGAGAAAAAGAATTGTTAACATGGCTAATGGTAAATCCACATGATTCGTCATTGATTTCACAACTGTTGGATATTTTCTCAGAAAGAAGCCTTCTATGCGTTAGTGTTGGGACTTGCTACTCTGAGCCACCTCCCTGCAGCACGCGCCGCCCTCCACCTCCACCACTCTCAATGGCTGCTTTGTGTCCACCACTGTTAAGGTGAACGGAAATCGCCGCACAAAAGCGCAGAGCCGGATCGTCGACGTTACAATGTGCTTATGAGGTGTGCCTCGTCAGACATAATGAAACAGAAACTGCGCAATACAGAGGGCACTGTGCTTGTGAAACAGTGGAGTCATTCACACACGATTGTTTTGATTGAGTGTGGTACAGTGAGGAAAACTAAACACTGGAACTGTGTGCAACTCTTCTTCCCATTAAAGTTAATTGACGGTGTTTTGTAGTGATACCTATGCACTCTACTGTTGCAACAGTTAATTTTAGGTGAAAGACACGCTTAACATCTTTCCAGGTTGTTAGGCTCCCTCCCAAAGTACAAAGATATGCATGAGAAGAACTGGGAAATCTAAATTGGCCTTAAGTCTGAGTGTGAACAGTTATTTTGTACTCAATTTACTGTATATGCTGTAGCCTATGTGTTTTTTGAGGACACATTGACTGAAGATACATGGAGCTGTTAGAAGTTCTTGGAAGAAAACCTGTTAAAATTAATATTTGGAAAGAAATACATTTTTTTTTAAATTAATACAATTCACAATTATTTTTACATTTCAAAATGTTAAACTACAGTTGTTCATTTGAATTGAAGTAAGAATTTAAAGGTGCTGTGTGTAAAACTTGAAGAATAGATAGAAGGCTAACAATGGTGCTTACATTGGTGGCTAGCACAGGTGCTTATACATTGTTGCTTTTCGTCTACCTCTAGCCCTTCGCCTAACGAGTGTTCATTCACTCTGTGACTACACATGCAAATGTGTATTCTGCTAAACATACCATGTTCTAATGTTAATATTAGCAACACAATGCTATTAGTTTCAGAAAAAGACACGGTAATACTGGCTCCCTTGTTTGAAAAGTCAAGTTTTGCTAACTAGCTTTGCTAACAGACAAATTGCTGAATAGGTTTAGTCACTGGAAGATTCACTGGAATTAGATGAAGAACTCGTCAAGCTTCTTGACAATGTCTAGGACATCCGTTTTTGTTTTGTTTTTGTTTTTATAATATCTGTGAAAACCACCGTAGTTACCGGGTTACGGGAGGTCGGACCAATGCCATGCTCCCGATCACTGACAAGCTTGGGAGTACAATCTAAAATCTTACCACTAGATGGCACAATTTTACACATTGCAGTCGATGTGAGTTTTCGAAGCACAATTTGAATGGACCACAGTCATGTGCTTCACTTCCGAAGGGGGGGCAGAGACAATCAGAAACAGTGGCTGGACCAGGGGCGGACTGGCCATCGGGCGTACCGGCCATTTGGGCCGGGAGCGTTGTGAATTGGGATGCACTGGTACCGGTGACAACGGTGAACGTAGGTATACTGCCATCTGCTGGACTGCTTCTATACTGCTACAGAACCGCCCCTCACAGCAGGAGTCACTACACCCAATACAAAAAAATATATATTTTATTTAATCAAACACCTTCCCCAAATTTTTACTTCAATAACTATTTGCACTAATATTTCATAATAATTTGCACTAAAATAATGACTATATTTTAGTGCAAATATAAATACAACAACGTGTGTATCACTGTATTAGGAGTAACAAAGCAGACACAAACATATTGGTCTTGATGAGACAAACACGTGGGTTTTAGTCCCATGCTTCTACAACCGTCCTAATTGCCGCTAGGGCCATTTAAGTGTTTTGGGGTGTCTGGGGTGAACCAAGTTTGGCATTTTCTCTTAATTTTATGGAAGTTTTCACCAGTTCTGACCGGCTTGCCAAATTAGGTGAAATATGATAAGGGGTCAAAATGGTTCCAACGCTGCTCTTACTGCTGGGGCCCAGTCCCTAATAAAGACTCTTGAGAGGTGCTCAGGGAGAAAAAGAAACAGGCAAACAGAACTTTTTCATTTTGTTTACTTCCATCCAACCTGTGGTTTCAAAATGCACAAGTGCAATATACATGTGTAGCATCAGATACAATCAGCAGATAAGATATAAAATTCAGTAAAATAGTACTCTAGTCATGTAAACTCTACGCCACAAGTGGTGCAAACCACAACATGCCCGTCCTGTGAACACGTCTAAGTGTGCCTTACCGTCCTTACAAATACACACTAGCTATGCTCAGCACTAGTCGGAGGTCAAAGGTGAGCGCATGTAAAGGATGACAAGTTGACAAAGTGTCCATGTTTGATCGAGACACAACATCTGTAATGGGTCTCTCCAGAAGCTACAGCAGCAGTTTTTCACGACTGAGTCTGAGGCTATTTTATTTTTATTTTTTTACTTCTGTTGTCCTTTCTATGTCACGTGAGATGTACACAACACACCGATAACTCAAAAACCGTCTTATGCATCAATCGCCGAGTGAAAGTTGTGGGATACATTCTGTAATTCACCTGCGAAATGACTACGCAATGGCAGAATTTTGAAATAGTCACTGCATTAAGTGGGCTGGGACTCCAGTACCAAGCAATATTTTAAATACAAAATTTATATTTATATTAAATCATTTGCAAATAAAAAATAAAAATATATCAAGAAGAAAAAAGAAAGTAAAACACAATGGCAAAAAAAAAATTGTTTTAAAGAATTCAACCACTGACATGCTAAAGGTACCAACAGCTGTCATGCCTTATAAGTTAGTGTCTAACACTTGCATGTGAAGGTAGTAAAGTCACAATGACAGTGCACTCACATTACAAGCAATGGGACTGACAAATTACCAAGGTGACCAGGGTGAAGACCAGTTAACCTAAGCCAACAAAAGAAATAGAAAGTAACAACAACACAATTTATCTTGAGAACCAATAGCAACCTGAAAAGCAGAAAACAATAACGGAAGGAAAAACTCATTAAGGGGTTAAAGAAGAGGTCAGAGGTCAGATTTCTCTCCACTGACTAAAATAAAGAAGGAGAAGAAAAAGTCGGGTCATGTCGTGGTAAGAGAGCAGGGGGTTCATTTAAATGGGGGGGGGGCACACCACTACACAGCAGTGAGATAAATTTTTATAACAAGCCACTATGAAAAGATGATGTCAGCGAAATCATGGGTCACTTTGAAGAGGAATCAACAGTCATGGCAGTGGGGTCCCTCCTGGAATGGCGATGACGAGAGTGACTCATTCAGCGTGGCGACTCGTCTCGGCTCCCGGTGTTACCAGTTGTCAAGGAAGTCGAACCCAGTCTTCAGGATGTTGCTGCTGGTGTTGAACTGTGAGAGAGGAGAAGAGGGTTGGGACATTGATGGAGGAGACATGGACAGAGGTCGTTATTCCCTTGCGGCGTCTACGCCAGGAGCAGATCTCTACTGATCGAAGGGGACCGATTTAACGGAGGCCTTATTGAGCTTTGCGCCTTTCGAGCTCTGTTGGCAGGGAAACTGACCTCAAGACTGACAGATACATTGATTTTTTTCCCACAGTCTTTAAGAGCTGTACAACTCTCAGCGAAGACCAACAACGGTTACAAGTGTGTATTATTGGAGATTTTAAAGAAGAAACAGCGACATCAAGTGGTTAGATTTCAGACTGCAGTGTCTTTCACTCTCCCTCCTTCTCCTGAGCTTGCCAGTGGGCTTCCTTACAAATATGGAGGTGCAAGATGGCACCTAACTCCGAGCAAGACCCTTGATCTATGTATATTCTTAAATATAAATAAGACCCATTTTATGGGTAAGAAAACCAAATTACTTACATTGTACTGCAATTATACTCTTTTTTTTTTTAATGTGTTTATGGACAGTATATTAAGCTTTTACCAACATAAAATTCATAAATCAAGCTAGAAATTACACACACTGGACCTTTAAGGTAAAATAGGTGCATGTGAGCCTTGTATTTAGATCTGGGCATCATTCAAAAATTCTCGATACAATGTAATTTTTAATAAGGGTTCCAAAACAATAAAAGCTTTTCATACCAAATGTTTTAAAAACCAATTGAACAACAACACAACTCTTGCATCACTTCTATTTCTTAAGAAGCTGGTGTGGACAATCCAGTAGCCTGACAGTGCATTTTGTATTTAGGGAGAACGCTTGGGGCCTCCAATAAACCAACGAAGAAGAAGGCAGAGGCAAACGTAGTTCACTGGTAAGCTCAGGAGGAGGAGGGTGAGAGGGCGACTGCCGCAATCTACAATGTAACCATTTGATGTCGCCGCTTCTTTTCAAAATCTTCAACTATTCCACACTGAACACTTAAATCCGTCCCAACGTCATTCATTTACATTCACCAGAATCGGCGCCGGATATCAAAGTGACGCTGCTCACCTGGGAAAAGGTGGGGCTTGCCGCCGGACCCTCCTCGACCCTCTCCTTCTCCGCACTGGTGGCTTTGTGCGTGGGCTTGGACAACATGCTGGAGGAGAACATCTCATCCACGGTGTTGCTGACCGAAGGCAGCGTGCTCTGAGATCGCTCCCAGCCTGCGACTGTTGAGGACGAGCTGCTGGGCGGGACCGGGCTCGGCGCAATGGAGATGGACGCGGGCGTCGCGCTCACAGCAGTGGTGGCGGGCGGCGGCGGCAGCGAGAGGGGGCTGAGGAGCAGGAGGTTTGGGCGCTCGCTGCTTGGCGGACTTGGCAGGTGCCGGTGGGGGCGGCGGCTCAGCGACCTCAGGCTCCTTGGAGCTCTCCTACAAGAGGATATTTGTCATTTGTTTTGTATTGAGTTAGCATTAGCAAAAAAAAAAAAAAAAACAAAACGTAAAAGAAAAAAAAAGAAAGTAAAAATGAGCAGAAGAGTAGTAAAAATGTTTTACATGTATACAAAGATTTAAATTTAGACCTGATTTTTATCCTCCTATAAACAGTGCCTCAGTCTTTTAATGTTTCTTTTCTTCAAATGCACCAATTAGAATCAGAATCAGAATCAGAATCAGCTTTATTGGCCAAGTTTGTGCATGCCAAACAAGGAATTTGACTCCGGTTTTTCTCTATCCCACTACTTAGGTTAAAAAAACAAAAGCAAACCACAGAATAAGTAAAAAATATATAAAGGAGAAGCACTCCAAATTCCCTTGTCTCATACAGGGACAATAAAGGCTATTCTGATTCTCATTCTTATTCTCTCAATCTGGGTGAACTTCAGTCCTTTATTTTAGAAAAAAAAGGTGCCCAGAAATCATCCAGATATCGGTTATGATGAGCTTATCATAGAATTTTCGAGAGGTTAATTTTATTGAGAGGAAGCCAGATTCTTTGGGCGGTTGTTGAGGAAATGCACATATTTTCAGGAACAACAACAACAAAAAAAGCTCTACTAGAGTATTTACTGCGCTCCCCATCTGCCTGTCTGACTCTAAAATTCTTTCACAGATGGCAGCTTTAGGCTAAATTCCATTTGAGGAGACATGTCGCAACTGTTGGCCTATGACAGGCCAGCATTGTTTTTTTTTTTTAAATATCATATTAAGGGCATATAAAGTATTTTTGTCATGGATTCTCATGCAAACTCCCAAGTATAGACTACGGAAATCTGAGTAATGACAAGCAGCTTTTCGATGTCTGGAATTACCTGGCGGAGGTAGGAGGGGAGGGGTTTCTCTCCTTTCTCAATGGACTTGATCTGGCTGGGGGTCAAGGAGTGGAAATCGGCTTGCTCGCCCTCCATCCTGGACCTCTCGGCGCTGATCTTCCAGAAAGACGACTCCTCCTCTGGCCTCCATCCATCGCTGACAGACACCTGTTGGAAGGGGTGTGGGGCATTGCAAAAATGCACCTCGTTACAGCTTCATTAAATGGGTCAGAAATCCCATTTGGACACTTGCTATAAACGGTGTGGAAAATCAGCCCTAACAAAAAAATAAATGAATAAATAAATCTGATTTGAGAAGGAATCTGATTTGAATCAGATCCGCATGCAGTCTGAACGCAGCCCAAGAAACCCACAAGCCCCCCAGCATAACATCCAAATTCCCGCCATACCTTAGCTCCTGGCGCACTCTTTGCAGTCTGGGCCGAATTGGGAACCTTTGTGGCCTTTGACTCTGCCTGGGAAGCTGGCACACTCTGATCCGCGGAGCCTGCAGTTAAGCTGAATTCCATCTGACTCTAAAGGAGGGGGACAAAGAAGACCCAAATGACCTCTCGCTTCAAACGAGCACGGGGATTCATAAAAATTGTTGTCAAGTGGAAATATTTGAACGGAATGCAAATATTATAAAATAAAATACTCTGCAGCCTGCACGTGGGGCCGTGCACCACCGTCACAACACATTTGATTCACCAGATGTTTTCAGGGTCTTCAATAGAGAATTGCTACCACACTGGTAGTTGACGTGATGATTTGACCGATGGGATTTGTTGTAGGTCCCTTTGGCCAATGAGTCAGAGCGAAAGTGCGTATATAAGCCGGGGGCTGGCGTGTTTACCTTGGTTTCCCACGAGAAGGGGGCGGAGTGCTCGTCTTGCCAGGTGATATCCTGAAGGAAAGGAAAGCACAGAGGGGTAAGGGTCACAATTCGGACTAAACTCGAAGACAGCACGAGGTTTAAACTCTACAATAGGAACTTAATTCATTTGTTGGCAACCCGGAAGCCAAAAAACACGTAATTTCACCGTTTATACGCGTATTCGGCGAACACGTTGGACGCTGCCTCCCATTTTTCTTTGACGTCACGTCAACGTCGCGACGCCACGTTATTCGTGCTAATATCTCAAAATGCGTAGCTTGGTGTTCAAAACTGGGATGTTTTCCTCTGAGACGCCCGAGGAATTCAGCTGACGTGGGGAGCCCATCGCCGTGACGTCCCGCGACATTTTTTTTTTTTTTTTTTTTTTAAGGCTACGTAGCTAGTTTACCGTCGCAACATTGGCCTCTCAAACCTTCAAAGACACCGACAGGACTAAGAGTCACGTCGGTTTTTCAAATGTAAAAATGAAGTTAACTACCTCTTCCCCAAAATGGACGATTTTCTGCCCCGTCTGAATGAGCAGTTTGGGGTAACAGACCACTTCCTCGCGGTCAACTTTATGCATAGCGTATCGGGCACGGACGTGCGGATCCATCATCCAGTTGTCGATGGCGCTGTCCTGCTCCTGCGGCGTCATCTTGTCCCAGGACGAGCCGTGCTTGGCTCTGACCCGCTCCCGCTCCTGCATGATCTTCTTCGCCATGGGGTTGATGGAGGAGAAGTAATCAAACTTCTTTTGTTCCATACTGTGGCTGTCGAGGCCCGCCATGGTCGCGGCGGCCATCTTTGGTTTCCAACCACCGGGCTGTTGTTGTTGTTGGGAGGGAAGACAGGAAGCTGCGGGGGCGGTGGGCGGAGCCTCGTCATGGCGAGTGTTAGCCATACTGCCACCTGGTGGCCAACTGTAAAGTGGCTCGGAACCTCCTTGTTTTTGGACAGAACTGTTCGAAATTTCGAGCTTTCTTTCCTTATTTGAAATATATTACTTACAAAAGTCTGAAAAATTATTGGTTCTTCTGAGACGTTTCACTGATAGTCTTAATTCATAAAAAATAAAAAGGTATAAAGACCGTTCGGGTGAATTAAAAAGTATATCATAAAAGATGATGTGAATTTCCAAAAATGTTCCAGAACAAACAAAACAATTTATTTAAAACAATAAATTATGTGCAAAGTGTACATGAAGTCATAAAAAAACCCAAAAATAAGCAAACACCCGGTTTGCAATGTTAATATATAAATGCCATGCCAGTGGTTTATCTCTTATACAGTTGCCAAAAAGTGAATTATGAACATCTTGTACAATTGAAAAAATGCCTTTTAGTGAATACAGTACAGATGCTGAATTGTATGCACTCAAATCAAGATATATAACATGATCCCTCCGGTTAGCAAGAGGTTAAAGGTTACAAAGATCCCAATCGTCAGCATGTGTTTCAACACTGGCACATATATTTGCAATAACAAAGCTACACCTGAAAAACAATACATACAAACAGAAGAAATACACTTCTCCCCCAGATCAAAACTGTTAACTGTTAATTGTTCGCTATTAATAAAAAGATTCTTTTTTTTTTTAAGTGCTTAATATATATTTTACAGAATGAGTTCACCCCAAAATCAAAAATGGATTAACAAAGAAATACAACTCACAAAATACAAAAAAATCACGATAAGAATGACTTTTTTTTTCTTCCTTTTTTTTCATTTTCTACCAAAGTGGCCCATTATAATCTGTGTACTATACAGGCCAACTGTTCACATCTGATTTCTCACAGGTTGAGTTTCCACGGGGGGCGGGGGTGACCATGACGTTTGTGGGCTGTAGCTCCCAGGGGCGCGTCTTTCAGGACGCGCCTAAGAGTTGCCATTGAGTTGTGGGTACAGGGGTATAGCAGGGGCAGATTTATACTTTCTTCTGGACGACCGTAAGCAAACGAGGTAGAAGATCTCTGCCAAGTTAAGCAACAGAGAGACGCAGGACACCCCGAGCATGAAGAGGATGAAGATGGTCTTCTCCGTGGGCCGAGACATGTAGCACTCAACAGTGAAGGGACAGGGGGCCCGGGAGCACACAACTAATGGATCCATGACAAACCCATACAGATAATACTGGCCAACAATGAAAGCTATTTCCAGAAGAATCCTGAAAACTATGGAGGTCATGTAGGTACCGAGAAGGTTGCCCTTGAGCTGCACGTGACCTTTTTCATCGGAGTACGTGGGAACTTTGCCGAAACCTCCACCCGGCTTCTTCATACGCTCTCGCAACTTATTCTCTTTGTGAATGACGTGGAGGACGTGGCCGTAGTAGATCAGCGTTGGCGTCGAGACGAAGATGATCTGGAGGATCCAGAATCGAATGTGCGAGATTGGGAAGGCGTGGTCGTAGCAGACGTTTTTGCAACCTGGCTGCTTGGTGTTGCAGATCATTTTCGACTGTTCGTCGCCCCACACCTGCAACGGGCGGAGATGAAATTAGCCACATGCTAGGACTTGCTGAAGACTCAAGTTTCAAGGCATCTGACGTCATTGTCAGTTTAAAATCTCATCAAATGTCAATGATTTGATTATGATTTGACAAAGCTTTAGTTTTAAAGTACAGACATATTTTAGTTATCCAGTTAAAATTGTATTTTCTGTTATTTGGCTTTGTGTATACTGAGCAGTCTCTAGTCTTGGTGAGTATGTGGACAGGTCAGAATTTCCTACAGAATAACTGTAAAAGCAAAACCTAAATTAGGAAAGATGATAAAAGGCAATTATTTTCATGAGAAATGCAGCAACAGATAGTATAACTGAACTTATGTCAGTTTTAATTGTGGCTTAGGACCCAGGAGTGGTGGTATTTTTACATATTGAAAATATGACACACACACCCTCCCTCCTGTGGCAAAAAAAAAAAAAAAAGTATTATAAACAGGAGAGCACATACCTTATCTGCACCGGTTCCAAGGATCATGATCCTGAACACGAAAAGAACGCTGAGCCAGACCTTGCCAATGACAGACGAGTGCGACTGGACCTTGTCCAGCAGCGACGACAGAAACCCCCATTCTCCCATTGTCTAGAATCTGACGAGGGAAAAAGCAATTTGACTGAATAAAAGTTTTCATTCACCAAAAATTTCAGCCCTCAGCCCTCAGTTGCATTCATTTCAATGGAGTCCTTCAGTCAGTTGCTCACTGAAGCAGCTTGCATGGCATTGACTGGAAAGTTATTGAGTTTCATTATTGACTAATCATTAACTGTAAATGAATATTAAATTATTACGCTGTAAAAGTTTTTTTAATTTTTATTTCGACCACATCATTTTCGTTGCCATGTTTCACAGCGATTGAATAAAATGAATGAAATAATGTGATAAGCGACACTTCTATTTAAATTCTGGAGGCATGATATGGCCGTGCAATCACAACGAAACGTATTGCTCAGAATGAAATAAGGAATTCCTGCTACCAGTATAATATGTAATGATGAGACAAACGCGTATGCAGCGGACACATGGGTGTCTTCTTGTGCATTCAAATATAATTTTTTTTTTTTAATCAAAAATGTAAAAAATCCTATTGTGTCAAAATTGAAATCTAAACACAAGCGCTGTCAACATTTTTTCAACAGCCGTAGACGCTAAGACGTGTCTTTACACAAAATGGTATCATACAAATAACAAATTATTCTGATTTGTATTTAAATTGAGACTTTCTTTTGAGACTATTTGGTTTATGTTCCATTTAAATCTAGCAGAGGCAATCCTTGAAATTGCTGTCAAAACAATTCACATTTCACAAACAAAAACAATTGTGGACCTTACCTTGGACGTTTAAAAAGCCCCAGTGCAGACAAAGGGAACCGGCCACCGATTGTGCAGCTGAACTAAAGGCAGACCTGAGCACTGTATTAAACTTGCCTTCTGAGTCTTGAACTTTAGATCACATGCAATTGTGCAACTGCGTGAGCAGTCACGTTGTCATGACATCTGGAAAAGATAAAACATGGGTTGATGATTTTTGGCCGAACACCTGTCCAGGTTAATGATTGGTGGGGTATAGTGCAAATTCCGTCTCGCACTGCTTGTAATGTTGTTGTTTTTTTTTCTTCTTACAGCAGCTCTCCGATGTTAAGTTTTTGTATTCAGATATATTCATGTACATATTTTATTTGTGCTTTTATTTTTGGAAAAACAAAACAGCGATTAAAGGGCACAGACACAGTAAAAAGTAATGCATTAAAGTGAACACATCAGAGACTAAGTGAGGGTCGCGCAGTCATGTTGCTGAGACCACGTCAACATTTTTCTCTCCCATTCTGGCAGCGCGATTTATACAAAGTCTGAATAAATGGAGCAAATCTAATATTATAAGCTTCACAAAGATGCTTTTGTTTTAGGGATTTGGTATTTAATTTAAAATATGTTAAGCAGGCCCACATGATATTTTTTGGACCTTGCCGTCGTTGCGGGAGACGTTCAGCGAGTCACACTTTGTTTTTGTTTATTTTATTATTTTATTCTTTAACGGTCACTGCCTAGATTTCAAAAATTCGGCGATCAAGGTCATTAATCTAAGCAGGACTTTGACAAATATGGGCCACTCCCAACTGTCACGTCAATGAAAGTTCACAATGATTAATAGGTGAGTTCTGATTGGACATCTGATGAACAATTTTAGTGACCCATTATATTGTTAACTTTTAAAGTGGCAGTTTAATTGCAATTTCCTTCACTAGAGAGCGCTTGTACATCAAAACAAAAAGGCTTCCTGTTAGCAATCTTCTGATCTCAAGGAAACAAGGAAGGAAACTTTTGAGTGTTGATTAAAATGTGTAAATGTTGAGTGGACGAGCTGCACGTGCAAACAGTATTATTATTATTTTTAATAAAATTATGCTGGATACAACTCTAAATCCAGAGGGAGGCAGATGCAGATCCGTCACTTAACAGATCTGGGAACAGAAGTTGATAATCCAGATTTAGTGTTATGGCCATTTGTTTTCATATTCACTTGGAGCATGTTCAGTGCTATTTGCATGTGTTTTATGGAGTTGTATGAAGTTGTTTGCGAATTCAACAACAAACTGGCATTTTTCTCTCTCTTTTTTTTTTTTTTTTAATAAAAATTAGGAGGCATACAACATTTCTCCTCACAGTAGAAACGTACAAAAATCACCAACAAACACAAACGTCCCTCGTGAACATTTGAAGTTCAAGTAATCATGGAGAATAAGTTAACAAAAAGAACGTACAGTAAAAACAACCTAATCTAGAACATATTTACCTCATGTGCAGGTCAGCAAGTGAGCTTTAATGAAGGCATTTCATGAATATTGCACAGTATACATCATAAGTTCTTATATAAAGAATGCAAACTTCTGAAAACACGTCTTCTTTAAAAATATGATAACAATTGAGACAGTGTGAAATTTATAAAGCTAACTGTACGTTCTGTTGTAATTAGCGAACCAAGAACTTTCCAAGTAAGTCCTGCGTATTTGTACAATGAATTTGATTATAGCAGTTCGTCTCTGGCCCCTTCCAGGCGTCCGCCGATGCTCTGCCTGTTCTGCTGCTTCATGTTCATGTTGTTCTGCCGAAGTGATTCTGCTGCTTGCCACTGGGCAAACTGCTGTTCTGGGCTGAGATTGTGAGCGCGAGGCCTGGGGCCACTTCTGACCCTGGTGCACAGGAGGTAGAACACCTCCATAACGTTAAGGACCAGGGAGATGCAGGCTATGACCAACATGAAGATGATGAAGATGGTCTTCTCCGTGGGTCGAGACATGTAGCATTCTACGGTGAAGGGGCAGGGCTTCTTGGAGCAAGGGAACATGGGGACCATGACGAAGCCATACAGGTAGTACTGGCCGACGATGAAGCCTGCCTCCATGATGATCTTGACAAAGAGCTGGGTCAGGTAGCTCCACAGCAGGTTCCCCTTGATCTTCACCTTGCCAGCCGCGTCAGAGTACTTTGGCTGTTTGACCGCGTTGTTCCCATCGGAGCTGGACAGCTCCTTCCTCAGCTTGTTCTCCTTGTGGACAACTGTGTATGACATGGCCCAGGTAGATCAGGGTCGGCGTGGACACGAAGACGATTTGGAGGAACCAGAAGCGCATGTGTGAGATGGGGAAGATCCAGTCGTAGCAGACGTTCTCACAACCAGGCTGTTGAGTGTTGCAGATGAAGTCGCTCTGTTCATCCTTCCAAACACTTTCAGTTGCTGTGCCCAACACCATGATCCTGAACAGGAAGAGGACGCTCAGCCATATTTTACCGATGACCGTGGAGTGCGACTGGACTTTGTTCAGCAAAGATGACAGGAATCCCCATTCACCCATTTTTCTTGGTGATTGTCAGCAATCTGAATGAAGTAAAGAGAATTTTGGCATTAAGAAAAAACCAAAATAATATCAATATTTTGTTATTTAGAATCTAAACGGATTACAGTGCAATGTTAAGATATATATCATTGCCAGCTTCTATGAAAGGTTCTGAGGACTGTATTTCCTTGTCACAGCACATTATTGCATCTCAGAAAATGATGCATTTTGTATACATTGCTGTAATAGTATCTGTGGTTGCTGTGATAGTAGTAGAAAGAGGCAATGTGTGATTTTCATCATTGTCAGATTACGCAACAGCTTGCTACCACCATAATAAAGAGCGAGAAGCAACCCCCTCTAAAGCCGCCGCGATTTCAGAAAACACAAGGAAATAGCATGACACACGCTCCAAATGAATCGTACCGTTAGCTAAAATGAAACTGGACAAAAGGCTTCTGATTTTACAATAATTAAAATCTCATGTTTTCAAGGGGATCATTGTCAGTGACGGACCTGCATCCGACAAAGAACAGTTGGACGTTGCTTTTTGTGATGCATTGCGGAGACGTTGAGTGGACTATATGCTGAATACTGATATTCACTCGGAATTTGGATACCACTACATGCATATCCACTATATAGTGCAGTATAAAGAAAGTAATGAGTGATTTCAGACACAACCAATCAGCCAATAAACAAGGATATTGAAAGAGATGACGAGATTGAATCACACAATCAAGGCAGACTTGAAGGAATTAGCTCATAAATAAATTCAAATATAATTTATACATATCTGAAAATGTAGTGTGGTTATAAAACAAAACAAAAAAAAAAACAACTTAAAACCTGACCTAAAAAGGTCCTAAAGGAGTCCAAATTAAATAACAGATCTAATACACTTAAGTATTAGTAGTGTTGTGAATAAAAACTGCAAAGGTACACCATTATATTTGTTCTGTGCCAGTACGGTAATCCGTATTGTTAAGATTTTAAAACAAACATGAATAATGAAATGAATGGAATAGCTCTGAAGCAATATTTTTTTATTTTAAATATCTGATGTTATATGATTTGAAAAGTCATCAAATAGCATTTTTGTCGATGACGGAGAGAAAAGCAAAAGTTGCATCTTACCTGCTGACCAGGAAGGAAAGATAGGGAGATTTGAATTTAACGGATCATTAGTCAAGTTGAACCTTGGATTTCTTGGGTGGGTTAGGCGTTGTGCAATTCATATCCGCCTCATAGTACGTTGTACCTGACAACTAAATTATATGTGTGTAAGGTGCATGAGTTAGTATCTTCAGTGTCTGATAGTCAGGGATATTTAGAAAAAAGCACCTCACAAATCCATAAATTTAGTTTTAAGGATTTCCATAAGCTGGAAGTACCTGGTAGGAGCGTGAACGTTCCAACAAGTTGTTTCCCTTCTGACCAGTTGAACCTATAAAGAGCTATTGTCAACACAAAGGCACCCACAGTTCAGAGGGTCAACTACCCTTGCGACCGGCAGCCAAGAGTGCATATGTGAACAAAACAGAAACTGAACTTGCCTTTTTAATACACAAACTGTGAAAGTAACACTTTAGAGTTAGTGTTCTCTGTTTCCTGCAACATTGCTCAAATTGATAACAAGTGTCTCCTTCTTTTACAGTTGAATTCATAAATGAGGACTTGGGATTTTTGCTAATCCACTGGCCCTCTGTTGTCCTTTTTGGTTTGGTCAAATCTTGTCTCTGGTGGCCAACCTTGCCGTCTCAGCAGAACATGACTATATTTTGTGCTGCAAGAAGATCTCGCTAGATATCCACCTCAACCTTGAACAATCTCAGGGGTCACCTGGTGGATTGGGAGGGGGTATGGTCCTGAAGAACAGTCCTGAGTGCTGCAGTCCTTCGTCCCCGACTCTTTCCTCCACTGTTTGGATGTGCAGCATTTGATCAAAGCTATTTACCTCCATTGTCTGTTATCATCTGCCAGACCTTGATTGGTTCATCCATTTCCTGTCTCCAAGATCAGTAACCGTAAGACTAAAACTTCTCAGGAACACAAAAGTTCATCCACCATTGCATGTCAGCTGTCTCAAGCCATCTTCAGAACGTTTGCTTGTCTCTTCAGCCGTACCCCCGCCTGCCACCTCAGGTGCTGATGGTGACCCTGTTTGCACAGTGAGAAGACTTCTGGGGTTAATGTTCTTTTTCTTCTGGTCAGACTTTAATTAAAATGAGTGAGATGTTCAGGTTGACAGGGCTGTCAGTTGAATGCCATCTGAAGAAGAAAGTGTCCCTTCAAAAACTGTCCAAGTAAATAAAATATCTCACTCAACCTATGTGTGACTAGAAGAAACAAAACATTTGTACTGTGACTTCTTGGGTTTTTTTTTTTTTCCACTGGAGTCGAGGTTCCAAGTATCTTGTTGATTGGGGGGAGTATGTCCAATTGGACAGATATTAGGTCTTTACTTGGAACATCATGGACCCTCCCTCAATAGGTACATGGACATGCACAATCAGATCAAACACAGACCTAACTAAAATTGCATTAGCCCCGTGCTTGCCCCTACTTGCTCATTTTTAAACAAGGAGAATGTTTCTTTGGGTGCTGCAGTTTTAGAACAAACACAAAACGAAACGGTAGCTGGAAAAGTCAGGCTAGTAACTATCTTAAATACTGGTGACCTTCTGGGTATAGCTTACGTCAAAGTGCATGGCATCAGGGAAACGAACAAATCAAAAGTATCACTCTATTCAGAGCTCCTATAAACTTTCACCGGCAGCTACAGTATCTGCTCTTTCCTTCTCCTTTTTGCCAGAATGTCTTTGTCGAAAGTGTTCTGGCGTACGTCCTTTTTCCAGAGCAAATTTTTGTGTATGAACTTGAGTGTTTTTGACCACCGGGTTTTGCCTGAGCTCTGAGAATAAGCAACTTGGTATCACTCGGTGATACCTGTTGCAAGTGCTTTCCACGTGGGGCGTACCAGGTTGTTAAGTTACATAAATCCAAGGATATAAGTAATGATTGCTCTTGCACAACAGATTAGGTAACATGATGAGAGAGGACAAATGTGGACGTGATAAGTGTTGTGATAAAATTAAGTCAAGATTGTATGTGTGACGCAATTCTGCTTGCAGAAGATGAATACACTCAAAACAAAGCACAGAAAGATGGACACTTGTCACTTCCTCTGTGCTTCAGATAAGAATCTCTCCCATGCTTTGCATGTATTTTCTTAGTTGGGAATGTTGATTAGTTGAAAATGATAATTAACAATGCGCTGAAACCTAAAATGGATGTGAATGAAGTTTGATGAAAACAATCTATATACTAAACTATATTTTTTAAAGTTACATGTTTTGTTTTTGTGTTTGTTCGCAATATGGTTTAAAATGATCGACTTTCTGGTAACATTGTGACAGTCAAATTCAATTTGAGCAGTGTTTGAGCTTGAGGCGGAACCCCTTGACTCCATCAAAATCTTGTATCAAAGTAGACAAGTAACTAATAGCAGAAGTTCCAAATGTAATGGTAATGACAGCTTATAATGATTAATACAAATGTCACTCATTAACAATTACACATTTTAGTAATCTACTAATATTTATTATAACATTAAGTTTTAAGCACATATGGGTAGAAATCTTTTAAACCTGTTAAAGCTTTTCAGTTGTGCTGTTATTGTCTTCATATTCAGTCTTTTCTGAAATTTAATTGGACTTTGGGAAGTTGTGATAGATGTCTTGCCCACATAGCTGTGGCACAATCACAGGCAAAACTTCCTAAAACAATCTAAATGTTACGTACATCTGACTCTTAAACTATTGTGTCAATTATAAAAAATACAAGTTATGAATGCATTTGCTAATTCAACTTCATATTGTTTTATTAAAAATAAGTCAAAATAAAAAAAGAGTCTCTTTACAGCACAAACTGCCATTTACAAAAATAATTAACAAACAATCATCACAGATAAAGTGAATCACTTTTTTTTTTTTAAAGTTTTAGTAATCAAGAAGGCAATAAGTTAGCAAAAAAAGTTACACAAAATAACCTAATGTAGAACGGTATGTAACTATCACTTGCAACTCAGCAAGTGATAGTTACATAGATATGTCTTGAATATTGCACACTTTTCATCATTAGATTTTCATACAAGAAATACAAAGTTCAAAAAACAGTCCTCCCCGAAAAATCTATAATTTGGGTATACACAATTATAATCATGAATCTAACTACGTGTTTTGTTATAATTAGTCAACCAAGAACTTTCCAAGTAAGTCCTGTGTATCTGAACAATGATTCTGTTTACTGGTCGCCCAGTAGTCGTTTTTCGTCCTTGGCTCCATCCAGGCTTCCGCCGACACTCTGGCTGGTCTCCATCTCCATGTTCACCATGTTCTGGCGATGTAAGTGTGCTGTTTGATATCCGGGAGCCATCAAGGGGGCTCCCATGTTGTGCTCTGGGGGGTAGATATAGTGAGGTTGAGGCTTGGAGCGACATCTGACCCTGGTGCACAGGAGGTAGAACACCTCCATAACGTTAAGGACCAGGGAGATGCAGGCTATGACCAACATGAAGATGATGAAGATGGTCTTCTCCGTGGGTCGAGACATGTAGCATTCTACGGTGAAGGGGCAGGGCTTCTTGGAGCAAGGGAACATGGGGACCATGACGAAGCCATACAGGTAGAACTGGCCGACGATGAAGCCTGCCTCCATGATGATCTTGACAAAGAGCTGGGTCAGGTAGCTCCACAGCAGGTTCCCCTTGATCTTCACCTTGCCAGCCGCGTCGGAGTACTTTGGCTGTTTGACCGCGTTGTTCCCATCGGAGCTGGACAGCTTCTCCCTCAGCTTGTTCTCCTTGTGGACAACTTGTATGACATGGCCCAGGTAGATCAGGGTCGGCGTGGACACGAAGAGGATTTGGAGAATCCAGAAGCGGATGTGCGAGATGGGGAAGGTCCAGTCGTAGCAGACGTTCTCACAACCAGGCTGTTGAGTGTTGCAGGTGAAATCGCTCTGTTCATCGCCCCAAACGCTTTCAGCTGCTGTGCCCAGCACCATGATCCGGAACAGGAAGAGGACACTCAGCCATATTTTACCGATGACCGTGGAGTGCGACTGGACTTTGTTCAGCAAAGATGACAGGACTCCCCAGTCACCCATTTTTCTTGGTGATTCTCAGTTGTTAACCTGTGACTGAAGTAAAGAGAAATACAAAGAAACAAAGATTCTTAGAAATGTATCATTCAGGGAAATCAACCTTTTGTGAAAAATATAACATCACATAGTGAAAAATATATTAGTGTCTGCTGCTCTAATTTCAAAATAAAGGTCCTAAGGGTTATGTTCTTATGAAATCACATTAAAGACACATTACATTTCAGAATGAATAACATGAACAATTTTCCCATGCATTGTTGTAATAGTACAAGTGATTAGGGTTAGTTCAGTATGATTCTTTGTCATATTCTGCTGTGATATTTAACTAACGCTCAGCAGTGCTTGATAATAGCTGAGCTAATCCATTTACTTTAAACTATTAATTCCGTCTGCACTGTCTACACCACTCCTGACTGATCCAAACATTAACCCAAATCAAATCAATACTATATGGGTACAGGGCAGAAAAATCACAGTTTCTCTTGACTCAGGTTTTTTTTTTTTTTTTGCTTTTGCTCATAGTACACCATAGTTATTTAATGTTTACCCCCAGAATCAGTCAGCACAAATTTTCAAAGGCTCAGATATGACCAGTGTGAATCACACTATAGCAGAATTAAAGAAATTTCCTCAGAAATTAACATGAAAATGATCATTCCATAATGGGCAAAAGAAAAGGAATCTGTGGGAATGTGATGGAATCTGGATAAGTGTGTTGTAAATAAAAAATGACAAAGGTAAGCCATTAGATTCGATTTTTGTTGTACACCAGTAAGCTGATCTGTACTGTTTCAAAAATAGACTTAAATAATGAAAATAAAAATCTCAGATTGAAATGAACAAGAATATTTAAAATCTATATCTAATTCATCACAAATAAGCAAATTTGCTGAAAATGATTTTTCATGAAGGAGAGAGAAGCAGCAGTTGCACCTTACCTGCTGACCGGGTCGGAAGGGTTGTGTGTGGTTTGAACTGATGGCTAACTAACTTGAACCTTGGAGTTTGGTGGGAGTGAGACATTGCGTAATTCAAATCTGCCTCAAGTCACGTTGTATAGCTGTCCTGACAGCTAGGCACTGCTGAAATGACATACGTGTAATAATTGACAGGTGTTTGTGTTCGTATCTTCAGTGTCTGATGTTCCTGGGATGCTGAGAAGGAAGAAAAAAAACATTTGAATATAAACAAACACATACAACAGAAACTTTTTGTTTACTTTTTCAAGGTATTTAACTACTAGCCAGCAGGCTAATCTTAGTTTGTAACAGGGGCAAATTATTGTGTGTCCCCTTTAGGGCAAGATATCTCCATTTAGACGGTTTCTTTGGTTTTAGCAGATATGATTAAGAAATGACAAGATAGGTCACAAAGCGTCATAGACTGCTAATTGAATATTCTTCTTACCACAAAATTAAAAAACGCATGACAAAGCGTCCAGTATCCCTTGATTACGAACTGCTGTCACACGGCAATGGAACTAATTTTTAAAGGAAGACTGCTTGGATTCTATAAGAAGCTGCAAGGTAATAAGGTAAGACATTAACTTCATTCATCATTAGGAGGTATACGTAGTTTGTTTTTTTTTAACTGAAAAAATGTTTTGTTCTGTTAGGACATTGTCTTCTCGGGAAGGATTGCAGCTGAATCCCTCATCTGTCTTGCCAACCTCCAGAATTGTTTTCAACCAATTTTCTTTCCACTGATTAACTGCCTCGCAGAAGTTTCCTTCTTTTTAGGATACGGCCAAACCAAGAAGCAACTGCTGTAGGTTGCCTTAAAAAGAAGCCACAGAAAAAGACAAAGAAAAGCAACAGGAAAGAAGTGCACAACTCATCCATACTCTGAATACTGCAGTTTTTAAAAAATGGATTGTATTATTATTTTTTTAATAACAGAGATTAGCATTGGGGATTTCTTGTGAACTCCTCAATCAGAATGTCTTGACATGGTAAGACTTTGATTTGACATGCAACTTGTGGATTTTCCTTTGGTGGCGATGTGAGGCTATTGTTTCCCTTTGCACCAACAGGAAGGCTGGACAAATCAGAACAAAGCCGACTTGAACACTTGATAAATCGAGAAAAGGCAAGTCACCTTTAAAAGCCTTTGCCTGACTGTGACAAATGCCTTCCATAAACCCTGACCCCGATTGGCGGGTGTCGGAAATGTTCCATCTTGCGTTCCAGGTTAGGAAACATGATGACAAAAAGTACAAAATGTGGATTTGAAAAATTTATTCAAAACAATACCTAAAATGTGGCTTAATCAGTCAGTAACATCACACCACAACATAACATGGTTTTGCTATTTTGTTCATTTTAGGCATCATCGTGCTTGGGACTCGGTTGTGTTTACAGAAGCTTGTCCCTCCAACCCTTATCTCACTGCACGTGCACAGCAACACTCTGGTGCACATCTGAAGCAAAGCACATAGGAAAAGCAGGGGACCTGTCAATCCCTCGGCACTTTCAGATGTGGATCTCCCCCATGTTCTTGCCTCCAGCGGCACGCCGTTTGCCTCTATGGTTCCCCCGCCCATCCCGTTCACCCCGAACTTCCGCGCGTGGAGTTGCTCTAGCTCCAGGTTCGCACAGTTTTGGATGATCTCGCTGGGACCCTTGAACGTCTTCCTGCCCGCGAGCGGCGGCGTCACGGGGGTCACGGTGTAGTCCTGCCTCCTGGTCATGCACTCCTTGGCGGCTTTGCCGCAGAGGTAGAGCAGCTCGAGGAAGCTGAGGACCAGGGAGACGAACGCCGCCACCAGCATGAACCAGATGATGACCGACTTCTCCGTGGGCCTGGAGAGGAAGCAGTCCACCTTGTGCGGGCAGGGGAAGCGGGTGCAGACGTAGCGCGCGTCCAGGGTGAAGCCGTAGAGGTAGTACTGACCCACCAGGAACAGCACCTCCAGTAGAATCTGGGCCACGAGATGGACGGCGTAGCTACTGAGGAGGCGACCTCGAATGCTGATCTTGCCGTTGCTCTTGACGTACTTGGGGACTTTGTAGGCCCTGAGGAACAGACAGGCTTGCTCGTCCAAGTCCGCTTGCTTCTTTATTCTCTCGTTTTCCTTTATGAAGAAGAGGAAAATTTGTACAATTAATAATCAATTAATTTATTGACACTTAGTTTTCGGAATCATACACGAGTTTGTTTGCTGGCAATCAAGACAACAGATGTATACACAAGAAGAGGAAAATGTAATATGAGCAGTCAAAACTTGTTTATCTTGTTTCTGCAAGGAGAACTTCTGAAAATGCCATTGTTTAACTCTATTGGCAGTTAGCTATGTGGACAGTGTTGGACCAAGTACAAGAAAAAACACTTTAAATATGAAAAAATGTACTTTGAAGTACTTGGATACTACTGAAGTAATCGATCTTTTGCTACTAGACGAATCAACAGATAGAAATTGACTAAGTATAGCTAACTTTACTTAGCAGTTAAGTTAACAGCCTCCTTTAACATAAAAACAAACCCCAATCTTTAAAAAAAAAAAAAAAAAATACTTATGAATTATTTTGCATTATCTAAAGGGATTCAAATTATTAGATGATTCAATGATTAATACCTCTAATTCTTGCACACCTTTGAGGACAGGTAGGTACAGGCTGTACAAAGAAATTGGCAACAGGCTGTTTCCTGTACTTGAAAGTTATTTCTCACCATATGCTCTACCTTACTGCATAAGTCGAAGATATTATGAACAGATAAGATGATCTCCTCTCGCACCAGTGAACAAAACTTGGGGTTGGTGGCACCAATACAGGAAAATCTTAACATTGCCGTAAAAAGCCACCTACTGCAGTGACGTACCTTCTTCTCAACATGAATGACGTGAAGAACGTGGCCAAGATACAGCAGCTTCGGCGTGGCCACGGCAATGATCTGAAGGAACCAGAAGCGAACGTGCGAGATGGGGAAAGCAAAGTCGTAGCACACGTTCTCGCAGCCGGGCTGCTGAGTGTTGCACACAAAGTCCGACTGCTCGTCACCCCAAACCTGGAAAGACACAAACGCATACAACTCAAACCCTTCAGCGAGCATTAACCACTTGGCCCGTGATGCAAATGACCTACGATGAAATTGATCTAGTTTTTAAGTAATGTTTTATTTTGTCTGTTTGGGTTATGCAGCCATTGTGTTCTTATAATATTATCGTAAGATTGGAATTGACTAACAATAAGAATAAGAATCTAATGGAAAGAGGTTTTCTGATGGCCACCATGTCTCACGTATGAATAAAATCCTGTGTGGATTAACTATTTCTCCACATGAGTCAATACCTATTTGTCAATCAGTGATTGGATGAGGGGTTCGATCATAATGGTTGGTTCATTTGTGATACTAATGATGCCAGAAATGGTTTCAAATCTATTCAGAAACGGGGAACGAGAGAATGGATTGAGACTGGGCAGAAGAGAGTCACTCCCCCAACACCTACCGCATCGACATGACTTCAGACAGTATTTCCTACAAGCATTAAACCAAATGATAGCTTAATTACAGATCTAATTTTATTTTTGACAGACAGTTATGTTCAAATATATATCTCATGGCCAACAAAATATTTGGTTAGCTGTCAATTTTTTTTGATATAAATGTGTTTCACAGTATAACCAACCAGTGACTATTTTCCTTTTGAAGGTTAAGTGTGTAATTTTTGGAGATTTTGAAGAAGAAACCGCAACATTAAGTGGATATATTTCAGATTGCAGCATTTTTCACTCTCCATCCCTCTCTTGAACTTGCCAGTGAACTACAGTGGCCTGTGCACCCAAATCTGGCTACCTCGTCCACCTTCTTTTTATAATGGTTTATTTGAAGATGTGAGCAGTCATAAGTACTGCAAAACGTGCTGTCCAGTGGGCTTAATTGTCCACACCAGGCTTCCTTAGAAACAGGGCGGTGTAAGATGGCAGCTAGCTAGTAGCAAGACCCTTGATCTGCAATTATACACTTTTATTCATGTACTCATGGGTGGTAAATTAGGTGTTCACCAATATAAAAATCATTTTCTGTGATGTACTAGACATGAGAAACCTTGTCGGCTGCCGAGCGAAGGATCAGGATGCGGAAGATGAACAGCACGGTGAGCCAGACCTTGCCGAGCACCGTGGAGTGGCTCTGAACTTTGTCCAGCAGGCGGCCCAGTACATCCCAATCACCCATCTCACCAGCTGTCCTGAATTCTGAGACAGGTCATTACACAGACTAATTCAGACTAACACACAAAGATATGGGTGTGAAATTCACTGTGAGGTTCGAGTCAGAGCAGAAAAAGCCAGTTTTTGTGTGTGTGTTTGCTGATAATGCCACAGCTGCTGATTGCAAGGTTCCAAAACATGCTTATCTGCTGGAAGGCAGGAGACCTTAACCTTGGCTAATACCAACCACTGCAATGAGCTTAGATGCAAAATGACCTTTATGAGAAGATGAGGATGCTATAGTTTGAAAAGACTGAAAAACATCACATAACTTCTTATGAGGACAAATTTACATTTAGAAAATGTTATTTTAGGTGCATTATCATTTTAGCTATACTGAATCAATTCAGAATAAAAGCACTATTTGTGAAAGTCTCAGATTCTTACACAAGAAAATTTAACTGAATATGTGATGGTTATTTTTTACAGACATTACACTATCACTGGCAAATAATTTTAAATCATGAATTTACTGCAATATACTTGCATACAAAAAGTACTTGATACCTTATTTAGAGAAAAATATGTTTTTTTTAATGTACAAACTACAAATACTATGATTCAACATATACAATTGTGCAAGAAAAGATTTGTTACCTGTTTGGGAAAGTCACATCTACTTACGGCAGACAAATCCACGAGCAAAACAATGGCGGCTGCGAGCAAGTGATGTCTGAGGAGGACGGCGGAGGTAGAAAGTGAAGAAGCGCTACTTTCGCTGCTCAGGGACACGCTATCTGGAAGGACGTCGTATTCCTCCCACGCGCGCGCACACACACACACAAAAAAAAGAAAAAAAAAAGACCCCACACAAAATAGGAGAGGCAGAGACGTTCTTTTGAGTAAAATCTCACTTTTATTGGAACTTTGCTTTTTGGGGTGAGCTGACGACTCAGCAGGTGAAAATGTATCTGCACATCACGTGAGGTGATTAATAAAGTGTATTTATTGAAATTTAGGTTAAGTTTGTTATATGTTATATGTTACATTCTACGTACTATAAATCAGGCATGACCATCATTGTAGAGCAGATATTACACTGCAGCTCTAGTTCCAGTTGCTGTGATGTCCACTTGTTTTCTTAATGCTTGCTCAAGAGACAGTCTGTTGACTGCTGCATTTGGTCGACTTGCTTGACTTTGCTGTCTTTACACTTTTCTGTATTTTCTACGTTTTCCACTCCTTCCAAACCCCATCGCCATCCTCTTCTTTTATAAGTTGACACTATCAACCAAACAAAGTTCTGAGGTAGTTTCTGTTCCAAGAATAACAATGGGACTGCATTCTTAAACAGACCACATGGTCGATCTTAAAATCACTAATACAAAAATGGAAAAGACTTCTATGGGATATTTCCTCTATATGACTGATGAGAGGGAATGTACATGGGTCTGAAGCCTATACTGACTATATTTTGACCATACCAGCTAACAATGACAACTCTAGGTGCTCCATAGCGCCACCTACAGACACCTAAGGTGTTGGAGGGGGCGTCAGGAGGGGATTGCAGGCATAGGCAGGGGTTTGCAGGATTTTGAAGGGGTCGGCATGTGTTGTGCTGCGGCGGGTGTCGGTCATGGCAAGCGAGCTCAGCCCCATCAACGCTGCTTGCAGCTTTATTATTATTATTATTATTATTTTTTTATTTTTTTTTACGAAGAATTAAAAATTCTATATTTCAGAAGACCATAGAACGACCTTAAACAGATTAACCTCTAGTATGACTAATAGGCAAACTGACAGAGAACTCACAGCATTTATGCTAGCTTGGTTTTAGTGCAGGTCACCACCAGTTTTCCGCCACAATCAGAAAACAAATCTAAAAGCATTTGTTAAGGATATTTGGTTTCAGGATATTTTTTTTTTTAGGTTATACAGTTTTGCAATGCAGCACCAGGCATGCACACGTAGGCCACCCCTCACATGCAGCTTATTGTTTGTGTCTCTGCTGATCTCAGGGGGCACCAGGGTAAAGCCTGGCAGGAGGCCTCGTGCCTGTCAAGTGTATGTAAATGATTTACACCTGTCTGACCTTTCGAGAGGCAAACAGCATTTGTTTTTTTTTTTTTTTTTGCTTTGTTGGTCATGGACACAGTTGATACTATGCATATGCATCATCTAACCGAATGCAAATCAGATTATAGGACGGTTAATTAAGAGTTGGCTCGTCCTTGAAACCTCACAACATCCAAATATGCCAACACTTTAATACATTAGCGCAATATATATATCACATGGTAGTGACATGTATTTTATCTTCATGAAAAAACATCACGCTGTCATTGTTTAGCACCTCATAAACATACAGACGCTTGAATGTCAGACGCTTCAAACCCGTTTTATTTAAAAATAAATAAACAGCCAGTATCAGGATAATCATGTTTTTAAACATTGCTGTCTCATCTTCTGTATCTTATCTTACATTATAATGTACTACGCTTTATCTATAATAAATTCCAGTCGAGGCTTTTGATCTCACCCTGCACTCAGACATAAAAAAATAAACCCAAACTGCGTCTTACGTAATCGTCAAGTCCGCATGGCATCCCATGTTAAGTTGTAACTCAATAATAACTTGCAATGCAGAAATTCAAAAGTGATAACAATGCGAAAGAAAGCTTTCTATGAACGTATGAGGTTTTTTTTTTTTTTTTTGATCAGTGCATGAATGGTACAAACACATTCACTCTAGCTTCCATCCATCATCCATTTTCCATCACCACTTGTGCTACAGTCAAAGTCATGGGTTGTGGGAGCCGACCCCAGCTGTCTTAGGCCATCGACGGGCTTCAAATCTGGACAGGTTGCCAGGTCTATTGAACAGTCATTCCCACTCACAGTGCCAATTCAACAGTTATCAATTAGCCTAGAGTGCATGTCTTTGGACTTTGGGAAGAAGACAGAGTACCACACCTAAAAGACATTGCTGAACCCTGCAATACTGTGTTGCCCTCCCTGCATATTTTCTTTCAATAAAGAACAATACAAACATTTTTCAATGATTGACCCTACGACAAACCACTATCAAACCAAACAGCAAAAAGGGATGATAGAAAACTAGAACAGAGTAAAGCCGGAATACTATAGTGCATTTTCACTGTGTCCAATAGGTCCAGTCTGCCCTCAGCCATGTGCGCGCTTAGCTAGAGCCGATGAACGTGCGTGACCCAAGGACCCAAATCCACTCGGGGATACAGCTCATCAGTCCACACTAGCAGGGGGAGAAAGAAAGAGAAGCAGGTCATGTCACCGAAATGCATTCCATCCGTTTGAGAAGGTCAATGCATCAGTTGCAAGTCACAAACTACAGTAGTTGGAAAAAAAAAAAGTTGTTGGACACCCTTAAAATTGTACTCGGCCCCAATGCGCGTGCCCCACCACTGTATATGAGACTGGTGAGTGCTGGTGTCTGACCTGCAGTGTGTGAGGCCAGTAGCCGGTGGTCCTGCTGGAGATGCCCAAAGTGGAGATGGCATGATGAGCGTACACCTCCGGATTTGGGGTGAAGAAGCCCGGTCTTGATGTCGGTGTCCGTGATGTTGACGGCTGACGCTCACTTGAGGCTATCTGGACGAACATACAGATGCCCACAACATATCAAGCACTGAAAAAACTGCATTAAAAATGCACTACTTTAACCAATAAAAATTGATATAAGCCTTTAGACTTGTTTTTGTGGATTTTGTTTTTATAGTGTATAGGCGATACTCAATAAATGCATTCAGTATCAGTACACCTCAATCAACTTGGAGCAATAGTTCGGGTGGAAATTTACCTGGAGAGGAATCAGACTTTGGACAAAGATCCCTCTGTCGCTGTATTCCAGGTGAAGTGCTCTTGAGAGTTGATCTAAGTATCCCTTGATTGGACATAAAAAAAAAGAAAAAAAAAGACAGGTAATTGAAAGAGCAGCAGCAATGCCCTCACGTACTCGTAGCTTTCTGGACAGAAAAAATAAATAAATAAATGAAAGCCAGCTTGAGAAATGTTTTATACATGATGCATTAGAGCAGCGTTTCTCAAATGGTGGCTCGAGGTCCAAAAAAGGGTCATGGAGCTGTTTTGATTGGCTCTCTCTCTCTGTGTGTATATATGTATATATATATATATATATATATATATATATATATATATATATATATATATATATATATATATATATATATATATATATATATATATATATATGTGTATATATATATATATATATATATATATATATATATACATATATATATATATATATATATATATATACACATATATATATATATATATATATATATATATACACACATTACATATGTACGTATGTACATACATACATACATATATATTTATAGAGAAAGTATTGTGCATTTCTTTTGCAGGACACTCAATTCAATTCAATAATTAGAAAGTGGGCTAGCTTTTTTATTTTTGTGGAATAAATTTGGGTGCTGTGGCATAAGCGTAATAAAAATGTGGGTCCTGAGACTCCACCAGCTGAGAACCACCGCATTACGAGCGCACGCTGACGTGTTTTCGCATTCTCTCACAGCAGAGGCGGTGAGCAGCGCTCTCCCGGGCAGGGCTCGGCGACAGGCTGCCGACGATATGTTGACCACGGCGCCTCGGCTGCGCTCCAGCATCCCAGGCAACACCAGTCTCGCCATTAGAGTCACCAGTGTGACGTTCCTATGCACCGCGTCCAGCGCGCCCTGCTCCGGCATTACGGCCACGTCGTGAGGTACAAGCAGGGACTCGTCCAGGCAGTTCACCAGGAAGCCAACGTCTTTATCCCTGATGGCGTCTTTAATGGGCTTACAGGCTGCCTGGTCCAGACAGAGGTCAGCGAGGACAACAACAGTTTCCACGCCGTGGTTTTGTGACAGGGATGCGGCGGCGTCCCCGACTAAGGACGTGTGTTCCTGTGCGACAAAGATGATACTGACGCCACGCCTGGCCAACTCTTCTGCGTAGGCTTGGGCCACGGGCTGTGACGCACCTGTAAAGAGAAGGGCAAGTGATGAAACTTTCAAATCATTCCGACTAAAGATACTATTGGTGACCAGGAAATTAGGCAGTTAAGTAAGAAACTGCACCTAGAATACCACATTTAAGTACAATATTTGCAGTTTTGTCACAAAAGTAATTATGCTTAAGTTTTCCAATTCGTGCAGTTTAATAAAACGTGTCAGCGATCTCTGACACTACTCAGTGGCACACAATGTCATTAACCTCATTCTTACTAGGAAAGTCCGATGTTATCAGCCTCCCGATATTATCAGCTGATAAAGGCATGAAACATTAATATCGAAAAATATCGGTACGGGGAAAAATATTATAAATAATAAACTTAAAAATTCCTGAATTCCTCGAATTTCCTGGTATAACTAAATAGCAAATATCAATACTTTACTCGTCTCTACCACGCTTGATGATGTCATCAAACCGCATCGAAGCATAACAGCAAGCAAGGCAGTGTTTCAGCAGAGTGGTTTCAGTGGTGGCTGGCTGCTAACAAAATACCTCGTTCGTCACTGACAACATCATTTTCCATGACGTGTAAATTCTCTGAACGCATATATAGCTATCGGTTGATATCGGTATCGGAGTTGGACACTATCGGGATATCGGTTAAAAGTTAATATCGTACATCAGTCATTCTTACCATAAATCACAGCCCAGTCACCAAATTGCTGAGTTAGCCTCTTGGTTGGGATCATTCTCGGCAGGAAATGCACCCTGACCAACGTGCAGCATTCTTTCACCAGAATGAGCGCCTTGCTACCCGCGTAGAGAGCACCAACCAGGGCCAGTGTTTCATAGTAAAAACTGCATGATCGAGAAATTTCTCTGTACAGCAACTGGAAGCTGTCAACTGCCGCCATGGTCGACACAGGCGATGCTAACGCTAGCCTGTACGCAAAGAGTAGTATCAAACGCAGCAAAATTCTAGACGTGAAGCTGTCGGAATAAGTCAGGTGTGTGAGGAGAACATGACGACGTTTCCACGCAGCAAAGTTTTCATAAGGTTTAAGATTTAAGTTGTATTTCAGCTGACAGACATGTCTACATGCCTACACACAGCAGGGAGAAAAAAACAAAACACAAATATTAAGTCACATGACAGCGAACTGCAGGTGCTGCGTTCATGTCAAAGAGGAACATAAATATAGCGATCATAGAATCATTGATAATTAGTGTATTTCTGACATTTTTGATAACTGAAGTTTACTAAAATGAGTAAGATACTGTATCTTATTAATTTAGCTGTTCATTATCAAATTTTTACTTTTTTTTTTTTTTTAACACAACAAGCTAAATAAGAGGTGAAGTTTCCGAGGTACATGAATGCTACCGTGCGCTCCCGCCTGACAGCCCACAATGCACCGCCGCTTCGGCGAGTGGATGTTTCCATAGAGACGCAACAGTCCCAAAATGATGGCCTGAATAAATGCCATAAAGGTCCAGAAACAAGCTGACAAGGTCTGACGTTTTTATCACTGATGTTTTTTTTGTAACCAGCGACGTTATAGTGATATCTTTAATTAACTTTTCAATAAATACCAGACACTGTTTGCCGCTAGCTAGCTATGCCAGTGGTGTTTGCAGCAGGTCAAGCTAACTGTATCTGCAAGACGTAAACATTTTAAATGGAAGTGATGCAGAAACTCTTTATGTGAGATTTCTTTATTTTTTTCCCCGCGTGGGTGAATGGAATGAATATTTTCCTGGTAGAGTGGCGACAAAAAAAAAAAATACAGTACTAAGGAATGAACAAATAATTAAAAATATAATTTAATGGCTATAGTATAAACATTTGGCTACTGTTTTTGCTTTTTGTTGTTTAACATTTTGACCGAAATCTCTGATTCCAAATCTTCTGCCTGAAAGCCTTACTTGTGTTTAGAAAAGAGTTTTATTAGGGATATATATTATGTGATTATTTATTATTGTGCATTTGTAGGTTTATTGCAAACCATCATCCATCCATCCATCCATCCATCCATTTTTTTATTAACATTTTTTGTCCACAGACTTTGGCGTAGGCCAGGGCAGCTCCATTAATCAGTATGAACGCTTTGAAAATAATGAGACGTACTTTTGTACTTTGTTATGATAAACGCACAGTGATGGCTGAGTTCAGACGGAAGGAGAAGAAGCCTTTTTGAAGGGAAAACCAAGTCCCAAAGGGTTAAATTAACATTCAAAACGCTCTGTGGTGGCAGTTCCTATGTAGACATGTCTCAGCTGTCGGCTGAGGATGACGTGGAGTTGGAGTCTCTGCTCAAGCAACTTCTGGGAAGCGTCAACGACAGGATCTCCGGGGCGCCTTCGCTTGAGTGCGCTGAGGAGATCCTCCTTCACCTGGAGGAGACTGACAAGAACTTTCACAAGTAAGCCATTCCACATTAGAGAGAGAAAAAAATCGGATCAGGAGGATCAGGTATGGGTTCATCGTCGGGTTAGCGCATATGATACAGCCAGCCCTACAGCGGTTTGGACATGCATTATTAAACATGTCGGCGGGAAGATGATGAGGTTGGAGCTATCAGGCAGGAGGCCAAGTTAGAAGATCAAAGAGGAGGTTTGTGGACATGAAGGTAGTTGGTGTGAGTTTCCGAAAATCTGACAGTTACTGTCAGAATGAGCAAAAATCTGCTATTTCTTTCTTTTTACCTGATCTGTTCACGTCGCTAGCTAGTATTGCTCTCCTTAGGCCTTGTTACCCATTGTAACCGATATATCAGTTTCTTTGTCCACACAATAAGTGTTTTCACAACGCCGTCTCTGCAGCTATGATTTCGTCAAGTTCCTACGCCAGTACATCGAGAATTCGCTGGGGTCCGTGGTTGAAGAGGAGACCAAAGCGTTGACCAGACGGGATGGACAACATGCGATCGGCTCCGGCCACGACAACTTGATTCATACAGTCACCCGCAAGACCCAAGATTCCGCTGAGTGAGTTTGATAACATCAATATCAATATCAAATTGATATTGATGTTGGTACTGATATGTTTATTTATTTTGATCATGTATGATAACTTAAAAAACATATTAAAATAATTCTAAAAAAAAGTTAACAACAAGAAATCAAGAACAAGCAAAATAGTAGCTGCATCTGCGACTTCATAAGTAACTCAGTTACATAAGCGAAAGGGAGTAGGAAGAAGTATAAACTTGTGTTTTGCATATCGTGAAATCAGGAGATGAATTGAAATATCACTCTCACTCATCATTTGCGGATTAGACCCTGAGTTGTCTTATTAACAACCGTTGGAAAAAACAAAAAACAAATCCATCCTGCAAGTGCAAGACATTGAAAAAGCAATGTGACAACACGTGCATGCACACCTGCCTAATGCTGTTACAGATACCATCAGATGGCGCAGAGCTTGAAAAACTCCACGATGGCGGCGGTCGAGTCCTTGATCAACAAACTGGAGGAAGACCAGATGAGGAAGGAGCAGATGGTCCGAGAGAAGCAGCGCTGTCAGTCCAGCAGTCAGTACGACGACAACTGCTCGGACAGCGATTCCTCCTTCAACCAGGTCGGAGACGCAGCAGGGCTCATTAAAACGCTCTCACGTTAATGATTAATTGAATGAACAGATTCAGCATATCCCATTAATGTCCTCAGTATCAATTGCTGGTCATATCTGTGGTAGAGCAAATCTAGATCCACTTAGTTTTGTTGGCTGGTGCAAGAAAATTAACAATCTTTGTCTTTTTGAAATTTAGAGTTACGCGTTCATCAGGCAGGAGCAGCTGCAAGCTTTGGCGGAAAAGCTCGACTCCAGTCGACCCAAGCAGGTAGAAAATGTCACCGTCTGCACTGAAGGTCTCATCAGTGGTTTGTTGTGGCCAAGACACAGCAATAGAGTGGTGGGGGAAAAATAGCTTTTGGACACCGCATGCATGCACTGTACTGCGCTAAGAATCAGCCTTAAGTCTCCAAGTGCACTTTATTTTAGTGCAGTCGACAACATTTACACACGCGCTGCAGGTGCACTGTTCCATCCAGCTCAGAACTGGATGCTTCTGCAAGATGACGTCCCTTGCAACACATACACAATACACACAAGCAGTATTGTTGGGATTACTCCATCAAAGTTATCCAACTACTGATTACTGATTACTCCTTAAAAAGTAATCTAATTACTTATTTAAATACTTTGTTTCATAAGTAATCAATTACTAATCACTAATTACTTTAGTTAAAAATAGATAAAGTAACAGTTGCTCAGTGCTTTGGAATGAACTCTTTTACAGTGCAAATTTTGCAATTCCAAATATTGCCTCGGTCCTCTTAACACGAATGAGTGTTTGCTCTCAGAACACAAACTGCATATTTCACAGAACAAACTCGGGTACAGCACTGGTGCCATTTGCACAGCCCATATTTTTAAAAACAATTAGAAGCACAGTAGTTAAAGGATCTCTACTGTGCAGAGCACTGCTGACTTGCTTATAAACATGGCTTTCCACAATTTATGAGGTTCGACGTGGATATTTTTGAAGTTGAGAACGTCCTGTTTCCTGCGCATAACGCACAGCGAACCACAATATTCTTTGATTTAGACGAGATGAACTCAAAATATTGTTTATATTTCCAGCTATCAAACGTAATGGCTGTTTTTTCTTTTGCCGCCGCCATGCTTGTTTTGATATCAGTGACGCTGCTTTTTGGTTGTTTTTTGAAATTTCAAACATTTCGTTATTGAAAAAGTAGTTTAATTACATTAGTGGATTACTTAGTAACAGATTACTCGCCAACAATGTACACAAGTTCACATTTTTGTGTGTTTTTTTAAAAAAACACACCCAAAATAGTTTTCATTTGTTTGTGTGTTTATGATGCAGCCAAACCTTTTGATGGTAAATATTTAATTTTAAGGGGGCGCTGAAAACCCTTTTATCCTCTGCTGCGTACATCAATGAGACAAACAATCCTCTTCAGTTGAAAAGTTCAGTTGCTTTCGTGTTCAAGGTGCGCTGGGAGGCTCTCCAGGCCCTTTGCTGCGCTCCTCCCTCCGACGTGCTGAGCTGTGAGAGCTGGAGCAGCCTGCGCCGGAACCTCTGCGCGGCCTTGAATGACCCTGACCTCGGCGTGAGTCTTTGCAGCCGCCTCGAAACCCGCAACACCTGCTGAGCCTCGACCAAGGATAGCCGTTGTGCAATCACAATCCTAGCAATGATATTTATGGTATCTGTGATAACTGTGGGTTGTCAAGGCAGGGTCAAGGTGGAAATCACGTTTTGGTGAAGTTGGTTATCGGTTATTTTTTTGCAGTATTGTTTATTTTGGCTCAGCTTTTGTAGTTTTAGTTGGAATCTTTTTGTAAATATTCCAGGTTATTGTTTTTTTTTTTGCACACCTTGATGCATTGATGACAGCATCCAACTGCCATGAATGCTGAAAGTGAAAAAAAAAGTGATTTCTCGCAACTCTTCCAGGACAATGTGCTGCAGTTCTTTGCAAAGAGTTTCTCCTCCTCTCCGCTGAGCGTGACGAGGGAGATCTACACAAGCTTGGGTAGGCCACTCTAAACAGGATCGATAAAGTGCATAAACCCTGTCAACGTGCTTGTAGTATTAGCACAGCTTTTTTTTTTTTTTTTTTTTTTAAATTTACTAGTCTGTAATGAAAAAAACATGCTGCCATTTTACTGTTTTGTGTTAAAATATACTGTATATATTTATAGAGAATATGTTGGGAATTTTATTTTTTGCAGGACACATAATTCAATTCAGTAATTTCAATAATTTATTGACTAGACATGACAGAAGGTGGGCTAGCGTTTTTGTGGAATAAATTTGATTACTTCGCGATAAGGAAAAATGTGGAAACTCCACCAGTTGAAGGCAATGAAGGCATTGAATTAGGGATGCAAATTATCGATTAATTCAGTAATTGTTAGTTGATTGACCTTTTTTGATCGATTAACGATTAATTGAATTTTCCTGAGAAACTAAATTTCACAATGAAAAATGTGGAAGGAACACATTATTTAACCTTCAATAATGTTGAGGGTCCAATGTGACAGATTTTACGGCTAATTTAATTTAATCGCTTCAATTCCTAATCGACGATTCAATCGATCATCGATTAATCGTTAACGTCCCTAGATTGAACGGATGGAAGTGATGCAATTGCAAAATGCACTGAAATGATGCATTTGCAATTTCTTGCGGATGTGCAGCCAGAAGTGTGGAGTCCAGCTTTGCGTCGCTCAAGATCGGTTTCCCGAGCGGCTCGGCCTCCGTGGACATCAGCAGACCTGAAATCAGCCGCCTCCTCAAGCAGGTAGAGAACTTGTAGTCCACTGCGCTGCAAAAGGACACCTTAAAAGCCACCTTTGCTTGTCTGCGTCCCTCCAGATTCGGCTGCTAAATGACTTTCAGAAGGAGGTGACGACGTTTTGGATTCGCCACCCGGAAAAGTGAGTTTTGACTTTAGAGTGCTGACCGGGGATCCCAAAAGTGATTTATCAAAAATATTTGATGTAAAATGTGTTATTTATCCACTTGTATTTGTTAACTGGAAGGATTTATGAAGAGTCACAGAGAATAAAACCAATGGTAAAGAACAAAGGACACTACAAATGCATGCACTCTTCTTGTAGATACATGGAGGAGGTGATCGAAAGCACCTTTTCTCTGCTGTCGCCCGACCACGACCATTCCTCCGAACGGGCAGAGAAGACCCTGGAGCCGGTTCACGTGCTGGCGTTGCTGGACATTGAGGCCACGTGGTTTAAAAAGTGGATGGTGCGTCCTGTCGTCTCCTCGACCTCGTCCCTCCTCGTCTCTTTTTGCTTCCGACTCTTACGGTCTCTTCTGTTTTTTTTCCCCCCCGTCTCCACCTTTCAGCACGGATACTACAGCAGGACGGTGGTTCTCAGACTCCTCGAGAGAAAGTACAAGTCTTTGGTGAGCGACTCGGTCGGCGATCGATGCGCCTCTCCCGCATCTCTTTGTACTTCAGGCGAGCCGACAGCCAAGAAGTCCAAACAAGCCAAAACAAAGATGAGAGAGCCTTTTTGCGAAGTGTTTAGAGAGCTGCAGAATTTAACATCTCAATCTACAAAGGTGTAATGTGAGACAGTGGCCCCAATTTCTCCAAAATGTGTGTTATTTAGTGCAGATCGATGGGTCTTTGAGACCGAGGCAAAGGAGTCGGGAGTGCCTCTGACGGTTAGGCATTGATCGTTTAATCCGACCTCGGGGACGAGTCCTCTGAAATTAACTCTGAAAGTTTCTCTAAAGTAAATGTCAATAGACTCCCCTCCCCCTCCCCCGAATCACCGTAATCCCGAACCACTCTCGCATGACCGCGCATCGGAAATCCCCGCGATTTAAATGAAAGCGAAAGCTAAACCACTGGGTGAGATGGTTCGATAGCAGGACTCCGCATTGACAGTTTGGATGAATTTCCGCTTTCCCCCCCCCCTATGCGTCAGCATTCAAAGGCGTTGAGAACGATTAGAAGCTATCATCCGGTCAGCCCCCCTGCACAGCGTGATGGTGATCATTCCTCTCAGGTTGTCGCAGCCCTCCAGCAGTGTCTCCACTTCAACGAGTCCCGCCATCGATTGCAAAGTGAGGCGACTGATCCGGGGTCAGCGGAGCTGCGCGACACCGGTAAGCAACGCTGTCCGCGCCGCCTTGATTCCTATCGTCCCAGGCTCTGCCGGCCTTCCCCCGTGTGGCGCGCGTCCTGATCTAATGTGTCCTGTGCAACGAAAAGGCAGGAAAAAAACAACTCCACTCTCTGAAGCGGAACGCCTCAGTCGAATCCTGCAGGGTATTTTGGCTGCGTTCAGGCTGCAGGCGAATCTGATTCAAATCAGACTCCTTCTCCAATCTGATTTTTAGGGCTGACTGTCCACACTGCTTTTAGCAGGTGTCCAAATGGGATCTGGCTCTGTTCAGACGTGTAGCGTGTGACTTCATATAATTGTGACAGCGCCACTTGTTGCGATACATGCCCTGGAGCTTGGCTAGAATGGAGCTATCTCCCCACAGACTGATGAGGCAATGAGTTTCCTCCTCTGTCCAGGTGCTGTTTTCTACTTCTTCTGTCTGCTCCATTACGTTCCAGCTCCGCACCTGGAATGGCGCCATCTGGTCTGGCGCATTGGCTCTTGCGTCGGGTAGAGTGACGTCACGGACAGTCAAAACCGATCGGTGTGTTTGGAGCTGTTCGTACTGAGACGCATCTGTCCAAATCCGATTTGAAAGTACCTCCTGAAAGTGGTTTCAATCGGTTTTGCAAAAATCAGATTTCATGTGATTTGTGACTGTTCAGACTACAAAAGAGCCATCCGGTTTCAATCTGGATGGGTTAAAAATCGGATTTTGGCTGGCAGTCTGAACAAGGCCTTTGCCTGCGTTTGGACTGCAGACGAATCTGATTCAAATCAGATTCCTTCTCAAATCCGATTTTAAGGGCTGACTGTCCACACTGTTTTTAGTCCGAACGCGGCTTTCACGGTACTTTCACCTCGACTCCGCCGTCCCCATTTGTTCTGTTTCCCTAACGTGCGCCCGCTGTTCCTGTTGTCATTTTAACGAGGGAAGCGGAGGAGAAAAGGAACAAGAAGGAACGACGGACTGAAGAGATTAGGACACTTGTTGAGACTGGTGCTGAGGAGAAGCTTGAGAAACGAGCGCTCTGTGAAAGGCACTTGTAAATAATTGATAAAGCCAAAGTTAAGGCCAAGATTTCATAGGCGTGTGCGCGAGTCTGACGCCGAGACTCGCTGTACGTCGCCGGGTTGGTTCGTGGCTTTTGGGCTTTGCCCTCAAAGGTGACCCCACAGGCCCTTCCAACAGCATTCAGGTGGCGCCTCAATCTCACTCTGTGGTGCCTTTTGTTTTGCTGGAAAGGTGACACGGCACCAAATGGATCATCCAATTACACTTGCGTCCCTATTCATTTCCATTTTTAAATTTGGCTAATCAAGTAATAGATGAAAACACGCATTGTCAAATAAAAATATTAAGGAGGTGCAGGGTCCAGGCAATTCCATCCAAACAATGAAAAAATGACTTGCAAAAGTCAAGTGTCCATCTCAAAAATTCTTTAATAATGATCTAACACTGATCACTAACAGGTATCTGCGACCAGACACAAACGCGTTTCCGAGTCCTCCTCACTGTCTATGTGCATTCAAAATTACATCATTGTAGTAGCTGTGTTTCCATTAGAGCTTTTTGAAAAAATAAAAGTGATCTTTTTAAAATTTCGACAAAGTACAATTACGATTTGCAGGCGTTTCTGTTGAATGGTGTAAAGCACGTAAGCCGTAGTTCTTTACGAATTTTTTCTTTAGGAAAGATTCGTAAAGGATTCTTTAGAATGACGTTTGCTTGTGTTTGTTTACGTTTTTTTCTCCATTTTCTTGTTGATTACTTGTAAAAAGTTCCGTCTCCTCCTCCGTCCAAACGTAACGCGCCATTTTGACTCGAAGTAGACCGGTCACGTGACCCCTTACGTTACGTCTGCTGACGCTTAAATGCGAAAAAAGTGTTTCCATGACACTTTTGCGATATACCGCTATATCAATACGTCCGACAAACCACCTCATGAGAGCGTAAAAACCTTTCAGCGATATTTGAGAGGTTTTTCGAAGATTTTTTTATTGCGATATTTAGGTTTTGCGCAATTCTAGGGGTCATGGAAACGCAGCTTCTGTCTCTTATCCTAAGACACAGGTGTATTGATTTAGCCTGATATTAAGTAACCAATCAGTAAAATATATTAAGCAAAAAAAAACATAGAATGTATGAATTATTTATAATTTGGCTACCATGGAAAACAATCGATGGCTCGAGCAGTTATTTCTTAAGTGCCTGTGTGGAGTTCAGCAGGGCCATTGTCATCAGGTGAAGGCTCTTCAAATCCTTTTGTGCACTGGCTTCCTGCTGCTCTTTTTCTAATGGCTGCATAAAGCAAAGCCAGTTGGTCCCCCCTTTTTTTTATTTATTTATTTCTTTTTTCGGAATGAACCAACCAAATTTAATTATCTAATCCTAATTCAATACACTGGGTGAGTTGGATTGCATTCAGAGCGCTGCCTCGGCTCACCAGTTTGCGATGTAGAAAAAAAAGCCCCAAACACAACAGAGGAAGTTTTAAAAGCAATTTCCGAAAGTTCCTGACTCATCACGATCGCGCGCAACTTTTTCACGTCGTCCGGCATGTTAATTACTCAGCTGCACATTTACCGCAAAGGAAAAAAAAAAAATCAATCTCAAGAGAATGAGTGCAGTTGAACGCACACATTGAGAAAGCCGGGGGCCGTTATCTCCTGTAAGTCAGCTGGCGCGTCAAGGCTGCACAGTCAGACCTTGTCTCCTGATACTTGGAAATGTGCACACTCCCCTCCTTGCACGTACACTCCCTGCAAATGAAGGCGAAGCATTGTTTCCAGGCTTCTCCTATTTTTTATTTTTTTTTTCAAATATCTAAACTGTAAGGGTGCGACCGATTTTTATTTCAGTGCGTTAGTGTTCTAAATTAAACATTAACATCGAATAACATTGGTAGCAAAATTCCAGGATGGGAGATTGTAGTCATTCGTCACCAGTCACACTGAACTGTTGCGCAACTGGGTTGTGTCTTGTTGTTGTCGCAAAATGTCAAACGATTTGTAACCTTTTGACCTCTGAAATTTTTGACACAATGACCAAAGCGAATTTAAGAAATTTGCTCCCAATGAACCTGTGAACGAATAAAGGAATTAGCCTATTGAAATATTCACAATATGTTGTTTTTACCCAGGAAACACGAAATGCACCTTTAATTTTAATATATTTTAGATATTTTTTTTCCCCCAATCTGCATTTTGTTTTCCTGCAGCTTTTCAATATCTTCCAAGATCACTTCACGCTTATCATTCCAGGTTCGGCCCAGGGGACCGTTTACACTGGGAGAGAGCTGGAGTATGCCTTCTTTGTTCACTCGCTCTGCGTCCTGGGCAAAGTGCTCATCTACACCCATGGAAGACGGCTGTTTCCCGTTCAGGCCGTGAAGCACAAAGGTAAAAAAAGGAAAAACCTTTTTGAATCGTCTTCATCGTCTGAAAATCCATAGAAACCAAGCAGTTGTCAATATCGCAGCGCTGGTAGCGCTAGTGCGCTCGACTGTGGGTTAGCGTAGCTTTGCGCGAAGCATACCAATTTGAGCAACGCTGGAATATTCTGCTGCAAACTGCACTTGTGTGGCCTTACGGTCACCGCACAAAATGTACAGAGCGTTATCTACCCCCGCTGTGAAGAGATAATCAGTGTTTATCATCCGCAGATAGCAGCCGCCGCAACTCAAAAAGGCACGACTGTGCTGTTTAAATGCCTTGCGAGTGAAAAGGTTAAATGGAGTATTTGCCGACCGGAATTTACAGCCGAGGAAATGCCTCAGCCGTTTTCGTCAGAATTCCGCCCCCGCAAACTGGGCGCGCGGGCTACGATTCCGCAGGACGTAATCACGGCCTCAATGATCTGCAGGCGGGAAGATTAAATTGGTTTAATGTTTGTCTTTCGTCGCTACTGGGACCATTGTTCTGTCCGGTCGCCAGTCATCCCCCGGAAGAAGTCTGGAGGCAATCAGGTGGTTGACGCAAGTGCAATAGTAATCCGAGTTTGAGGTTAGGCTGCACGCAGTATCTCCACGCCGAAAGCTAACCCGAAAAACTGGCACCATAAACTCATAATTTGTCATCGCCCGGTCATGCGTCCGTGGGTTGTCGATTTTCTTTCCCACATTCTTTGACAGCGAGCAACTGTGTGACGTCATGTGTCGGTCAAATAAAAAAAAACAAAAAAACGGACGGAGACGATATTATTTTTGCATGTTTTTACGCATCGTTTCGTAACAATGTCACCAGTTTCTTCACATTTCTGAAAGTTTCGCAATCGCACTTGTTAGACCCAGTCAGTCTGACGGAGCTGATGGTCGTCCTGATCAACATCATGTACCAGCATCCCGGCCCTTTGCCCAGCGACACCTCGCAGACAGGTGGGGACAGTACGCTCACACACACACACACACACACACACACACACACACACGTTATTGACTTTGGACCTCCTCCTCCTCGATTTCTCATATCGGCCAACAAGCAGTCACGGCGGCGACCACTGTGAAGGCCTCTCCTCCTCCCAGTGACTCCTGCCTCGTCACTCTTGCGTCACAGGCGATACCGCTTTACGGCACCGTATAGTCATTCGAATACACCCATAGCGTGCGTAATCTAGCCCGTGATCGATAGCATCGGCTGACGTGGCCAAGTCAGAAGTCTTGCACGGCGGACTATTCCAGACAGTGGCGCTTTCTCAGCTAAACAGTTTATTAATGTTTTACCCGCTGACCAGCGAAGATCATCGGCAAGCCGCCTGATCGTTAAGTGGCGATAGTATCACGGAGCTGCAATTTCATTGCAGACTGTGTCATGCTCCTTAGTTGGAATTTAGTCACGCCCAGGTGATTCAATTATCGTAGTAAAAAAAAAAATATTGTCTTTCCGCATTTATTCAAGCTATTCACTCCGAGGACAAAAGCTTTTGATTTGCTAGCGGCTGGATATAACTTGACCTGACTTTTTGACTTTCATGGCAGTCAATAACAAGCCACCTCTTTGCCAGATTGCAAACACAATCCTATTGTCAAGAGTCCGGAAATGCTTGATATTATTATCCAGGGGAACTTTGCTCTGGCTCATAATGGGAAAGAGGTAAATACTTTATTCAGGAAAACGGTTTTAAAGCTATGAAGTAAAGGTCATTCAATTCGGTGGTTCTCACCTGGTGGAGTCGGAAGGACCCGCGTTTTTTTTTGCTTCCTTATAATGAAGTCGCGACCCAAATTTATTCCACAAAAATAAAAACGCCAGCCCACTTTCGATCATGGCCAGTAAATCAATTATTTTAACCATTCAATTGAATTGTGTGGCGCAGTGGTTAGCGCTGTCACCTCACAGCTAAAGGTCGCGGGTTCGATTCCAGGCCCCGGAGGCCTTTCTGCCTTGAGTTTGCTTGTTCTCCCTGCGTCTGCGTGGGTTCCCTCTGGGTTCTTCCTCCCCCACGGTCCAAAAACATGCAGGTGAGGTGGATTGGAGACTCTAAACTGGAATATGCAATAGATTGAAATATTGGAATAATATATTGAAAATGGATGGATCAATGAATTGTGTGTCTTGCAAATTAAACGCCAACATTTTCTCGATACGACGCCGCGACCCAATCAAAACAGCACTGGGCCACGACCCACCAGTTGAGAAACACTGAATCATTTAATTCAATAAAAGAGCACAAGCTGCACTGGAAAGCGTTTCCTCAGTTGACCACAAGGGGGAAACAATCAGTTCAATGTCAGTTTAACGCTCCAAAGCTGCTGCACCTGCACATTCAAGTAAATTATACTGTCGACATTATCCTACTACTAAAATTTGGAAGAATTTTATTTTTTTAAATTTTTTTATTCATTTATTTTAAATCTGTGTCCAGACCCTTTGTCGCCGAGCAGCCTGGTGATGGAGGTGCTGTGGGCGCTGTGCGAGAGGGCCGAGTGCGCGGCCGAGTGTCTCCACCGGGCCCCGGTCATGGAGAAGCTGCTGGCCCCGGTGGCGGCGCTGCTCGGCGGGCAGCAGGTACGAGCCTCGGTCACGTGCGGCGAGTTAAACATGCCACTGTTACATCAGATCTGACCTAGCGCAGAGAGGTTGACGCGTAGTTTTATGAGCTGAGAAGAGAGTTTGTCAGCATTAATAAAAAAAAAAAAAAAAATATGGGTGAATGCCTCCGCCCAGTTGACTACCTCTTGCACATCTTGCTCTTGTTGTTGTTGTTGTATATAGATTTGCTTGACTCTTTCTTTTAATGACTGTATAGTTTATTTTTTTGTATTGTTTTTTTTAGTGCTGCAGCAGCGCAGTAACCCAATTTGGGATCAGTGAAGTACATCCGTTCTATTCCATTGCATTATGTTGTAGCTCAAGAGAAGAAATGAGAGCAAAATTATAAACCGGATGTTCTCAATTTAAAATGAATTATTCATTTTAATCAGGCTAAGAGACCAGGAGCCCAAAGGTAAGAGGCGACGCAGCAGTCGTCCAAAAAACCTCCCGCTACTCCTGCTGGGGAGTCCAATATTTAAAGGAAATGTAAATGAAATGGAGCCAATGGTATTATTACAGTCTTCAATCTAGAAGTATATATTCCTCCTCGCTGTGATTCCAATTGCTAATCTACTGTGTGTCCTCCCTCTCCCGCTCGGTTTTCAGGCTCATTTGAAATCCCCCGCAGCAACGCTGACCCTCGTCGCCGACGTCCTGGCTCGCATCGCAAACACCGACGGCGGATTAGCGCTCTTCCTGCGTGAGGGGAATGCGGCGGCCGCCCGCGGTGAGAGGTGAGAGCGCCGCCGCCGACTCTTGATGGGACGCCAGATAGACATCCCGAGCGAGGAGATTGTAATTCAGTCCGCGCCGCCGATCTCTTTGTTTTTTCCGGCCCGAGCGGCAGACTACGGCTGAGGGGTGCAACGTGGTTTCCCGGTCTTTTATTATTATTCCCCCCCCCCAATTCTGTTTGCTTTTTCTTCACGGAAGTTTTGGAGGTCGCTCAGAGGCTGGCAGTTGGTTTTGCATTCTGATCTCAGCGGTTACCCGAAATAGGGCCGAGTGTTTTAACCTGCAGTCTGCCGGCAGTAAAAACACATCTGGCAAAATCGCTGACAATTGGAATGTGCGTTAAATTACGTTACTTTCATTTAAGTGAACGAAGAGCTGCAAAATTAACTTTTTTCGGAATGTACGAAAAAGTCAAATCGAATCGTAATTTTCGGTGTGGGTTGGTTTCAGTTTTTGTATTTGAACGAATTTTTTTGTTGTTGTTGAATTTTTCAACCCTTTATGCGTTAAGCACATACACCAGCAATCTAATATAATCATATAGTACATAATAACTTGACTATATACGAACGTACACATCATAGTTATTACAGTTCAGTACTAAAGTGTAATTTTGGTCTGAATATTCTATACAATAATTTTATTATTGTGAACGTTTAATTAGTATTTTTTAATTATATTTGAAGTGTTTCTCATTTTTAAACCCTTCATACGTTAAACGCATACACCAGCATTCTAATATGATCATATATTATATAATAACTTGACTATTAATAAATGTATACAAGTTATTACAGTTCAGTACTAAAGTGTAATTTTGGTCTGAATATTTCATACATTAATGTTATTATCATTGATGTTTAATTGCATTTCTTTTTTAATAATCTCTATTCAAAATGAACGTCCTCTTCTCTCTCTCTCGGTCTGCAGAACCGTTGCCGCCCATGTCGTCGTCCAGTTCACCCTCAGGCTGCTGCTGGGCGACGGGCCGTTCCCGCCGAGCGAGCCCGACGCGTCCCGGTCGCTGTGCGGCGCCTTCGTCTTCGTCTGCAGGCAGATGTACAACACCTGCGAGGGTTTGCGGGTCCTGCGGCCCTTTGGCCTCCACAAGGCCGTCGCTGCAGCGTGGCAAAAGGTACCTGCGCAGAGTCCCTTCGCAGAAATCTGGTCCGACTCTCCTCCCTGTGTTTTAGCGCCCCCTTCGTTTTCAAGAGGTCATTGAGTTCTGGTGAACTTGAGTAAATTTAGATTTAAAATGAAGCTAGCGGCGCCACTTCCGCTTTGCTCGCCAGCTCAGCAGCTCAGCGGCGGGCAAACTTTTTGGACTGGTGGGGCCACAGTGGGTTGTCAAATTTTGAGGAGGAGAAAATATATCATGGGATATGGAGAAAACATGTTGCTTTAATGTCAATTGAAAATTAATCAGTGTCTTTGAATCTCCCACGGTATTTAGCTCTTTAAAAAAAAAAGATGAATTGACAGCTATTTTATGACTTACTTGGTATTGATATAATTTCTACAAGTTCAGCAGGCTGGATTAAAAAGCTCAAAGGGCCGCATATGGCCACCCGGGCCGTAGTTTGCCCACCCCTGGGCTAGCCGTTTTGAAATGGGAAACAGAAAAAGTGCCGATTGCATCTGGTGAATTTACATTTAGGATAACATTTTATCCACTGCACCCTGAAAATTGGACGACTATCATGGGAAACATTTGTTGCATAGCTGCGCCAAGCAAATGCAGAGGATTTTCCTTTCATTTACTGCCAACAAATAAAGCTTAACCAGGGCATTTTTGGATGTGCGACAAGAGGCATTATGATGCTAAAACGCACATTTTGACCCCGGTTGGAACGGTGACCGTGCAGCTCTTAAATGCTCTCCGTCACAGATTAACTCGTCCTCCGACATGGTCGCGACATTTCCGCAACGTTGCTCCCAACAGTTCCGCCACTCGTCAAGTTCTTGTCAAATATTAATGGCGCGGCTGCTGCGCTAGTCGTTTTTCTCCAATCGGATTTTCCCAAACCCAGTCAACAGTTTTGCGCGGTGTCGCGTTTGATTGGCGGCCTAGTTCCCCACCATTGTAAACCGACTTCATCAAGCGGCCTGACATGTTGAAAACCTGCTGTATTTGTTGCCCCCTGGTGGCGTTCCTGAGTAAATTTCATCCCTCCTAACAAGTATTAGATAGGGCAAACTAAAAAAAAGTCGTAGTAAAAGTACGTTTTTTTTTTTTTTTGTCCCCAAAGAGGTTTATTTTGTTTTAAAGATTTTTCTGATCTATTTGATTTTGATTTAATCTGTAACAAAATCCTACATTTGAATTTTGATGATTTATAAATATGCTTTTATTGCTGTTTAATTAGATGTACTATTATATTCAAAATACGTTTATCTGGATTACTATCTATTAATATCTTAGTAATACAGGCCTGTTCTGCAGCATTCCTATAGACGCATGCAAAAAAGCTATTTTACAGTCTCAGAGGCTGCAGGAAAGCAAAACTGGAATGGTTTTCTTTTTCTGTTGTCAGCAGGTCGTGCACAGTCCCATACTTTCAGTGGCATTTAATGATGAGAATGCATGTAATAAATGGTAATAACCTTTCTGACATCCCACCTGACTCTTGACTTTTAGGCCAGATCTTTGTCGGAGAGGATTCCAACTCCAGTACCGGGAGCCTCTTCTGGAGCATGCAGCCAGGAGCAACAGTACATGTGAGCCAGGCTACATTTCTGCATCCAGAGTATTAAAAAGGATCAACAATAAACTTAGAAAAGATAAAAAAAAATTACACAATGTCTGCGTTTGAGCAACACATTGTTATGTATAATTTCCAGTGCCGGTGCAATATGGCAAACAATGCTGACCCGAAAGGGTTCAGTGGGAGCATGGGGTGATCACACGCTACTGCATAGTTTTTCTCATAGCACCACTAAGCAATCTTTGGTCTGTCAGTAAACTCTTATATCCAAACAATATAGCTTGCATTAAAACTAAAGTATGCTGCACTGTAGTAAATCTCCCTGTAAAAGACACAGTGACATACAATGTACTCGCATTGTTCAATTTTTTTTTTTTTTAATAAACCTCTTATCGCATGGAATTATACAGAAGTCCTGGAATAATGAGGAACTTAGCATTGCTAAAAAAGTTATTTTAAAGTAAACCTGGTAAACTCAGCCGTGGCCGAGTCAACTCAGGGCGCTTTAATTGGCCAGAAACAGGCGCATAGCACGGACCTCTTCATTCGCATGCACGGTTCACCTTTTCCAAGCGCTGCCTTGTTGAGTGATGAGGCCTGCTAGCAATGAGCGAGACTAATGCGCGGAGGTTCTCCTCAAAGAATATCAAATTGGCGAAATGCGGCTGCGAACGCACGCGTCTTTAGCAGCGCTGAGCAAGTTGCCAACCTTGGTTGCTTTTTTTTTTGTGAGCTTAAAAATCTTAGCGACAACCGCGACTCTTGTCTGCTGTCCCACTCGATTGAAGGCTCCTCTGGGAGGAAACCTTATTGGACGGCCTGCTGAACTTTGCTGCGACTCCTAAAGGCCTCTTGCTGCTCCAGCAGACAGGAGCCATGGACGAGTGCGTTTCCTATATGTTCTCTCGCTTCACTAAAAAACTGCAGGTATGTATGGACACGCACACCCCACCCAGTGGTGGGTCGTCTGGGTCAGCCCAGGCCTTTTCTTCTGACCTAACCTTACTTAGAAAAGTACATCTTCCCATAAATATGATAATAAAGTGACATTCCATAGTCTGTTCTTTTCGCATCCTATAATATCCACTTGACTGCGTTGCTTCCGTTGTTGTAGAATACGGTAGAGTTACCATCCAATCGTATTTCAGCTAGCTTGTGCTGTCAGGCTGTGTGAAATCCGCCTGAGGCCAGTTGAACCGACATTGCTGCCCAAGCGAACGGACCTCAGTTAGTTGCGACAGCCAATCAGATCTCCGATGTGGGTTCCCGAGACCAGCTAGCTAGCCTTACGCTGAGCTTCACACGTACGCGTCCTGTGATTGGATAAGCCCTGAGAACCTTAAAGACTCAACTCAGTGACGAGGTTTAGTTGCCGAATCATCTCATCTGCAAGCTAAAATGTGAATAATGTGGCGCGTTGGAGCAGCAGCTGCGCTAACATATTCAATTGTTTAATGACTTAGTTCTTAGTTTTCTGTCTTCATTTGGGTCAGGTTTCTTTGGCAAATATAAAGTTGTAAAGTTGCATAGACATTGAATCCACGATGAAAAGGTTAAAGGTAATAAATATGTGCATTGTAAAGGCAAAGTAAAGACATCCCCTGCATAAAAGAGTAGACGTAGATTAGCATTTGAAGTGGATGACGGGTAAGCGGCTGTCAGAAGTTGCAGAAAGAAACTTTTCTGAGATTTTTTCCCTTTTTTGGCCTCCGCCTCCCCCCCCCGAAACCATTTTGCAGAAGATGTAGCTGTTGGTAGTTTCTGCTTCTCCAGGCCACAGTCATATTTCCCTGAGCCTGATTAGTATTCACTATTAGCCAGGAGGCCTTTATGTTCTGCGACACCCCCCCCCCCACACACACCCACACCCACCCTGCTGGCTTAATTTATTAGCCCCTACCTCGCTCATACATATATAGTATTGTCCATAATTCATAGTGAAATACCATGACTAACCTCCTGTGGCCTTAATTTACTGCCATCATTTACGGGCCCTAGTGATTGCCTCTGTCCTTTTCTATTTCACTTTTAATTATGGTATGTAATTATATTTAGTCTATTTTAGTGGCTGCGTTGTTCTGTAATTATTGAGGAGTCTGCACACTCCAAAAATCAATTTGCAATTTGATTTCTCTTCAGGGTAACTGGGGCCTGTCACTGCGCCGTTTGCATACTGAGTTTTAGATTCACCCTTGAACAGTTATTTGAAACATAAAATTCAGCGCCGCCATATCAACGACAACAACCTCTCTCCGTATTCTGAGAAATAGTTTACCGTCAGAATAGCTGCTGTGGTTTTTGAGGTTGTGTGTGCTTGTGTGTGCCTGCGTGTGTGTGATCCTCAGGTGAGCCGCTGTGAGAAGTTTGGATACGGGGTGATGGTTACACAAGTGGCAGTGACTGCTCCCGGAGTGGCGGCTCTGCACAGTTCAGGTACACATGTCACAAACAGATATTTCCAACTGTTCAATTCATACATCAACAACAACAACAAAAAATCAGCATATGTATGGCATGAAATTTGGTATGACATGCCATTGAGGAAATTAATATCTGAATATATTGAATTAAACCCCAAATATATTGAAAGAAACTCCAAATATATTGAATAAACCTTGAATATTTGATTGAAACTCCAAATATATTGAATGAAACCCCAAATAGGGTATGTACTGTATGTACTGTATTCACACTAATTCAAATATTCACATTATTCAAATAAATCAACAAAGCAGAACGTGGAGGAGGTATCTAGGTTTGTGTTCACAGACCACAGTAGTTTACCGGCAAGCTCGGGAGAGGGATGGGTATTGAGTACTGAAGGGGACACAAATGAATGAGCGCTGCAATCTAAAATGTAACCACTTGATGTCACCGTTTCTTCTTAAAAATCAAGTCAAATATCAAACCCAAATATTACACTTAACTTTAAATGCTTTAACTTTTTAATTGTTCCTCTATTGCTGCTTTCGGCTCATTTTGCTTTCGTATCTTTTTGTTCCAGGTTTCGTACGAGCGCTGGTCCTAGAGCTCTGGTGCACTCTCGAGTGCAGCAGCGAAGACGTCAGGGTGGTCCGACCCAAACCCACGCCGATGGACCCCATAGACAGGAGCTGCCTGAAGGTATTGCGCCCATCTCTCCGTTTGAGCTGATTTAAACTTTCAGCCGACTGTACTCGTAAAAGTGTCTTAAATCTTAAGACTCTCTAAGACTTTACTTTGCTTTGCCCGGGGGACCTCATAGTCTTTGGTTTACAAGTTTGGACAGGATTTTTTTTTTTTTTTCTCCGCGGTTCAGTCTAGGACAGGCTCAAAGTTTGACGTGAAGCTCCAACGTGTGTGCGGCGAGGGTGCCCGCGCGCGTGCCGGGGACACTGGCCTCTGACAGGAGCCAAGTCGTGTCTCTCAGTAAAAACCAGCCGGGTGAATACAGACAGCCAGTGAAGTGTGAACTGTGCCCTGCCGCTGGTGACTGTAAAGCTTGCCTTATCACTGGGTCAGCTGCCAGGTTACATCCACACAGCGAGACATTTAAGTTCACCCAAGCCCGCACAGACGAGCAGCGCAGCCCCAGAGCCAGGTTGGTGTTGGAAATGGACAAAATGTGCAAGGGGGAAAAAAAAAAAAAATGTCATGCTTGCTTCTTTTGAACTCTGTAAAAAAAAAAAAAAAAAAAATTTTGTCAAAAAAACCTAAAAAAAAAGACAAGGTTGGTGACAGGTTATTGTTGTAGATAATGTAGAAAAATAAATTTCACACCCATTTTCAGACTGTATATTTATATATAATCCATAGGTCGCGTGAACTGGATATTTTCCGTCATTGACATTTTTTTTTTTTTTTAACGGTGACGGAAAAATCTGAAGGCTTTGGTCATTTTGGCAGGTTGCAATTCACACCCCTGACCACTTGGTGGCAGTGATCATACCGCAACGTCACCTTCTGACGCACGGCGCGGAGACGTCCGACAGTTTCTTTGCGTGTCTCAGCCACACCCAACGCATACAACAATTTTTTTTTTGTCTTTATGGGCTCATAGAGCATGCGCAGTAGCGTCATTTCCCATCATGCCTCTGTAACTCACACGATCTATTTGGCCAATCAGAACGATTCCGGAGAACGTCACTTACAGACACGTCAGGAACGAGACACAGCAGCACGTACGACTTTGTGACGTCACGCTGGGAATAAACTCTTTTCTAGTGATTTTCTGGCCTTTATCATTTCTTTAAATGACTAAAAGACCATAACTGAAAAATTTACAATAGAAAGATTTGATATTAACTGTGTTTCAGGTCACAGTCGTTTATTTTTGTATTGCGGTCTTTGGGAAAAATGCTTTTTTGGCCCATGGAATTATTTTTGCTGCAGTACCTCGAGCGACCACAGGGGAAGAAAAATCGAGGGGAATGTGCCGTTTGTTGTGAGAATTATGTTGTGTGTGCTGCTGTTTGAGTGCAAATGTTTGAGTATGTGTCCGTTAGTGCGTTTAAGTGTCATGTACGTTATGTGCCACAAAACAATCCATGGCAAATGCACGAGGTGTCCAAAAACATTTTCCCACCACTTTATAAATTACAAGACCATGGTTTTCATTCCTGTCTTTAAAGGGGACGTCTCCCACAATTAATTAACCATTGAAAAGATCTTTCGAGCAAATTCAGCCCTTCGTTGGCAGCCTCTTACAAAAACACTCAGTTCCAGCTTCCGACCGAAACGTTGTTTTTGTTGCGTCTACGGGGAGATAAATGTGGCTGTGACTGCGTGGAGGTCCCAGAGGATGCTATAGACGGCTGGAGGGCAGCGTTGCCATTAACCTTGGAGACGTACCGGTGCCATTTGTGCCGGCGCATTGGGCTGATTTCCAAAACTACACGCTGGGGAAGAAAAAAAAAACAAAGATGTGAAAGACAGGACCCGTTCATCTCTGAAGGATTTATTGATGAGATAAATACACATTGTAGTTCGAAAACTATAGTTAAAAATCAATGTCATATTTTAAATGGATTTTAGATTAAAAACAACCGCTGGTCTTTTCCTCCAGTTTTGATTGTTTCACTGTGTTGGGGTTTATGAGGGTGCGCGCATCCGTTAAACTCTGACAAAGGCAAAGCGTGTCAGAGTCTGTTTTTCATCTGTGAAACATCAAACAAGTAGGCCGCGATGAAAGACTTTTAAATTCAGAAAAGTACACCTTGATATATTATTTACAGCCCTTTCAATGATGTCTTTGTTCTGTCTTCAAAAAAAAAAAAAACAGAGAAAAAAAAAACCCTCGTGTATGTCTGAGCAGAATGGTCGACGTGTTTTGTTTTCCGTTCAGGGATTTAGGGGTTATGTTAAATACATTAAGATGCTGCCATTATTTGTTTATGACATTTTGACATGTGTCCTTGCTTTGTGTAAACCTCTGCAAGTTGGGTGAAGAAACAAACCGTCTTTGTGGCAAATGTTATATGGCGAAATACATCATTAAAGCAACGTTTGTCACGAGCCACAATGGGGAAAAAAATTTCAACCTGAACAAACGATAATGCCGTATTGAGGATTTCCCACTTGTATTTTACATAATCTGTTTTAGTGAAAAATATATGTAATGCAGGGAAAGGAGTCGTTAACCAACGAGGTTCAAAGACTGAATCCTATATCGTTTCCTAATCAACGCAGTGTGTTTGGATGAACCTCACTGCTGTTAATGAGCTCATCTTCTAGTCTAGATGCAGCCCACTGACTCAGCGGTGGACGGAACGCACCGTGGACGTGGCGGCTTTACCGACGTGCTCTGCTCGGCCTTTTGACATTTAGCTCCTCCGTCACCCTGCGTCCGCACCACAATAAACCGAAACCACAAGAAACGTTTGAAAGCACAAGGCCCAATGAACATCCCCCCGCTGCCATTCGCGACTAAATTCCCTATGGCGCAGTTTAAACAAGGGTGACTTTCCAGCTCCCTCTCTCAAGTCTCGCCTTCCCCTCTCTCCTCTCCAGTCCTTTCTGTCCCTGGTCAACCTGCTCTCCTCCTCCCAGTCCGTCTGGAAGCTCCTGGGCCGACAACCCCTGGCCAACAAGTCCAATTACACCCTGAGAGAGATGCCGACCACCGTTCCCGTGAGTGGCTTTCGCACGCCGCCAGTGCAATCCCTCCCTCGGCCACTGGAGGGCATGTTTGCACCTCTATTCAAACCGCCGTCGCGCCGTTTGAATTGACAAGCAGCGCCCACCCGCCACATACGTTGCCCATGTTAATTGCCTCTAAATACTGTGAAATGACACTGTTCTCTTTCTATTGTGTTGTGCCCATTTTTTTTTTCTTTCTACGACTTCCGCCGCGCGCCTCTGCAGGATCTGATGGACAGGCTGATAGCTTTGAACTCCGACGCGAAGATGAATTCCCTCTTCCACTTTGAGCAGTCGCACACATTCGGCCTGAGGTACGGAGATTTTTTTTTCCTCCTCTCTCCTTTATTACTCTACTTAGAGGCGGGAAAGCGCACAGTGGTATTGAATTAGAGCCTGATGGCAGCACCGACGTATTCACATGACGCACGTGACGGACTGACCAGTCACACTTTGACGCCCTACTGATGTTACCTGACAGTCAAAGGCTGAGGGAGGGACCACTCTGGATAAGAAAAGTCGTTGTGCGCCAATTTCCCCGCCAAGATAACAATTCCATGAGCTTCCGATGGTTTTCAATTCCAAAGAAAAGTTGCGACCGTGTAAACGGAAAGGTAAAATGGTATCAGTGTTTCCTGAGAAGAAGCAGCGTGGGCAAGAAAATCATTTCAAATAAAGGCCCGTCTGTGTCACGGTTGTGCCCAGAACACTCTGGTGGCTCCGGTTCATTCCTTTGGTTTTCTTCTTCTTTTTATTTTTTTATTTTTATCCAAGGCTTTTTAAATCTCAATAGCTTAGACTTGTTTGGAGCCCTGCTGACTCACTCACTTTGTCTGTGACTGCAGTCAGCCCACTCCTATTAGGTTCCTCGGGCCAAGTGAAAGAAACAACATGCTTTATTCCTTTAGCGACCGGGACCGAATGATTCAGCCCGGGAAATCAATGGGACTGCGACTAGATGTGCACAGTTCCACATTTTGCCGTCAAGCTGTTGCCATGCCCTGGTAATTAAATGTTAAGTATCAGAGGCTAATTAGTGGCCAAAATTAATTCAGTGTTCAGTATAGCTAGCTAGCTAGTGCTAATTGGTATCATTATCTTGCTTTTTGACTTGTATTTTGATGGTATAATTTTGTCTCCATTGAAATATGGCCTGTTGCATCCCACCGTTCTAAGTGTGTATAGTTAAGGTTAATTATGAGTAGGGTGGGTCCATAAAGTGCAATTATATTAATAATAATAAAATCATAAAAAAACAACACAGACAATAATTGACAACTCTAAGTTAAACAAAGACTATCTTGGGCTCAACTCTCATTGACTGCTGTTTGTTAGGGTAAGCCCGATCAGTGGCTAAGCTCTTTTCTTGGCTTCATGTAGACCAGAGAGAAACACACAGACGATATTGCAGCTAATGGGACAAAACTCATCCATCCACACACAAACGTTTTGTCTTGTCTTATTAGGACTGTCACATCGTTAATTTATAAATTGCTCGTTTCCGTTTTCACTTATTCATACTGACTGACGTCGGCAATCTTTTCCTCCACCCCGTCGGATTTACTCCACACGCCCACGCGGTTGAAGAACCCCCAGAGTGTATTTGTAAAGGGAAGCCCCGTTCAAATAGCAAGGCGGTTTGACAATTCTTCCAGGTGTCACATTCACAATGGAGCCAGTTATTGCCGGCGGGAGGCTCCCCCGCTGGTGTATAGGAAGATATTCAGCGTGCACCCTGCGTCAGCAACCCGTGGTGAACCACAGCGTGCCACCTTTGTTAACTAAACCTCGCCAAAACCGTTGTAGAGTGTCGCAAAAATGGAGAAAGCTTTCAGCGCCGTTCTTTAGTTACCATCGGACGCGAAAATGACGTCCAACTCTGATAAAACTGCCACTACTGTGCAATATCCGTTGGCGGCAGCACCTTCCATGCGTGGATTTTAAAGGGTGGGTCTGCAGCATTTGCTTTCGACGGCTGTCACGACTAAAATGGCACTGATTGGTTCCTTCATCAATCCTAGACGGTAAAAATGCTTTTGATTGGAGCCATTAAAGTTAACGACCCAAGATTTCAGACAACAGGTTGCATTCCAAGGTCAAGCTTTTTTTGTTCATTCTCTATTTCATTTGGAGATAGTATTATCCCAGAAATATACGCAACAAGTGTCACTTAAAACCCTTTTTGCCACTAATGTGTAAGTATCTTTTAATCTTTTTCATTAAACTTAATAAAATACACTCACTTAAAGGATAGGGTGTGTTTAATCTCAAAGTAGTTTCCACAAATTGGAAAAAAAAAAAAAAAAAATCCTAAAAATATCTCTGAAGTAATTAACTCTGATGTAGGTCTGCAGTCCAAATGTAATATTTTTATCCATCAGCCGGCTTTCACGTTGAATTCCACTGTGTCGAATGATACGCGCGCGCGGAATCCCCATATTTATCACCGTCACCACCGAAATGTAAATTTTCCCTGTGCTTGGAGGCTAAAGCATGATTTACAGCACCACAAAGCAGTTTGGTGATCAATCACGGTCGAGTGTTGAGCGTGCACAAGTGCATTGTGGATACCAGTGCGCAACCTCCGGTGCACACTGAATTTTGCGACTGATGCTCAGTCATCGACTGATTAACGAAGGCAGTGCGATCTCCAAATCCCGGAACCTAGCCTGTTGGCATTTCCTTAGGGAGGACGCTGAAGCTGATCGGCACAGCATTGGTGTGGAGTATACGGTATATGCAAATAGTTGCCTCACTAGGAAGTGGTTGCCATTACGAATGAGTCGGCAAAAAACCTTGACAGAAAACTTGAAAGGTTATATGTGAACGTTGGTTCATATGTTCGCAATAGTCCTTCATTCAGGACCTACATACTTACAGTGCAAGTCCCTTTTGATGTTGCATTTGGACTGGACACATTCAGAGTGGAAAAACTAAAGCCTTTGTCCATTCCCCAATATTTTTAAATCTGGAACAAGGGCTAGGTAGTTAACTACCATTTCGCTCTATTTATCTGTTGCAACGTAAACAGCAGAACACACTATTATGCATGCTTACATTTACATGTGGATCCTTATCATTTCACATGAACAATATTAATTTAAAGGTCTAGTGTGTAGAATTTGGCCTGATTTACGAGGTTAAGTGTTTAATATTTGGAGATTTTTTAGAAGAAACAGCAACATCAAGTGGTTGCAATTTAGATTGCAGTGTTTTTCAGTTATGTCCATCCCTCTCCTGAGCTTGCCTGTGAACTACGGTGGCCTGCGAGCACTGGATACCTCTTCCACCTTCTTCTACGTTGGTTTATTTGCGGTTGCGAGCGTTCACCCTAAATACAAAATGCGCCGTCATGCTAAATTGTCCACACCAGGCTTCCTTAGAAATACGGCAGTGCAAGATTGCAGCTACAGTAACTGGGAGCAAGACCCTTGTTATATGTATAGTCTTGCATATGTATGAGAACCATTCAATGGGTAGGAAAACCAAATAACTTTTATTGTACTATGAGTATACACTTAAAGCAACATATTTCTGGGTTATATGTTAAGCTTTAACCAATATAAAAATCATAAATTAAGCCACCTTTTACACTCCGGACGTTTAAGCGACTTACTTTTTTCAAAGCGTATGAGGATGTGGAATTCAGCAGGGCGGGTAGGTTGAACAGGCAGTCTGGTGGAGGTCAGGCAGGCAGTTTGAGGGCAGGAAAAGATCTGGGCAAACAAAGCAATGAGAGCATTGCCTGCCAGCGCCTGGCAATCCATCACCTGGTGCTCCTGCAGGGCTTCCTGCATTCTGGTGCTCACGTAGTCCCTCAGCTCCCCTTAAATAGCAGGTGAGTTGATAAAGGCTGATGAGCTACAACTGGCTCCACCTGCTACCCCCACCCACAGCTGATTATGGTCTGTAATCAGAAAAAAAGGGTAGGAGGGAGAGTGAGGGGGGCCAGGTGAGAAGGAGTAGCAGGAGAAGAATTCAAGGCAAACTGTCCTTTAAGCACAGCAGGAGAAAAGACCCTGTTGTTTTGGCTCTGTGATTCGTTTATTAGCTCTAAGACTAAATAAAATGTTCAATGCATAGTGCTTGTTAAATGATCACTGTAAACCTATCATGGAGTCTGTGATGATCCCTGTTGATCTGGTGGTGATCTTGTTGGCGATCAATCATTACTTCACAGGCAGCATTGCCTGATATGTGTGTCCAAATGCAAGAGCCTTATTACTCGTGCCTTTTTTTTTTTCATGAACTGTGAAGTACTTTGGTTGAAGTGTTGCTTTCAGAATGCACTGGAAAAATAGACTAGATTCGCTCACTGAAAGCTTAGTCACTTCGATGAAGACTGGACCGTACACTTAAAGAACTCAAAGAACAATGAATTGTTCATTTGCGTGGTCTTGTTTTCTGCCACATATTTGCCGCGTACCCTCTTGCATGCACAGTGAGTGTTTATATGGAAATATGACAGCCTATCGCTGACAAAAATATTCAGTGTTTTTTTTTTTTTTCACTTGGTGTTGTGGATTCTATGACAGTGTTGGAGCTTTGTGGCAATGAAAGATATGCCAGGCAGCCGAAGAAGGGTTACGCTTGTTAGCACGAGCGACAATTTCTTGTATGTTCGTCGGATTTGTTAGCGGTCGCACGGATGATGAAATAAGGCACAACCGCCCGATACATCTCCGTGTCAAACATATTTTATTCAGATATTTTTTGATGGTTAAAATGTCAGTGTCAGTTGACGTAGCATCCACTGTGCATTCCTGTTGTGCTGTTGACGAAAAAAAAAGCTACACTCCTTGTCGCCCTTACAAGCTAGTGTGAATTAATAATTCCCAGCCAGGGCCATCTTTACTGTTTCCTCCTGGATTGCTTGGAGGCCTCTGTCCCACTCTTTTCAAACACGCTAATTAATAGCTTCTGAATGCCACCGAACACTCCGTTTCCTCATATGTATTATACTAAGTTTTATGTTTGCTTTCATGCTTTCTTCTTTATCTTTTTCATCCCAAATATTTATGTAACTCAAATCTTTTTATTTTTATTTTTATTCTTCAATGATATGGTTCCATTAAAAGGTTGTTTAATCATTTGGTGGTCAATGAAACAGAAGAAATTACATTATGAAAAAAAAGGAAAAGGGAGTTTTGAGGATTATTAATTCAAACCGTCAGTTCATTTTTATATGGACTGTGGCTTTTTAACTTTCACCTTTGATAAGCTTTAATAATTAATTTGCACATTTTCTTTTTGTGATGCGATATATGTAGAAAATGTTCAATGTCAATTTCAGAAACAGAAAACTCTAATGTTAACGGTCACATTACTCTTGACTCGCAGAATCTGATTTTCCATCGTCGGCCTCTACCGACTGTCAATGACAGCGGGCTCCAGATGCTGCCTTCCATAAAGCTGACCATTTGCATCTCGCCTCGGGCATAACCAATCCATTAGCTGTGTGATCATCACTCAACATGGCAAGGAGATTACGGTTGATGATTGGTTTGTACACGGGCCCTCCGACGCGTGCGGTCACATCATCAGGGGAGTAATCATCTGTCATGAATGGAATTTTCAATGTGGATTCCTGGAGCCAAAGACGGAGCAAGTCGGTCAGTGTCCGTGACAACAGTTTTCGGGACTTCCGCTGCATCGGACACGTGTGACGATGATCCAGTGGAATAGTTCTCTGTCAAGTGAATGCGAGTCACCGCTCATAGCCGCAATAGGTCCAAAGAGGAAAATATCCCCTGAGTCTGAGAAAGTGGACTAATCGGACTGTGTCTACATCACAGTGGCCCAAACTTGAGCTTGAAACTACTGAAAAGGTCATCCAGAGCATTTTTTGTAATGTATTTTTATTATTAACAATATCACAACAGAGGAAATCAGTTATACTGAATACCATAGATAGATAGATAGATAGATAGACAATTATTGTCATTGTACAGGTGCCTGGACAACTAAATTTAAAAGCTGCAGCTGTAGGTGCTTCAAACAAAATGAAGTGCCACACATTATAGGAGAATGCGTGTTATGAAGAAACACATGCCACATAAACATATACATACATAATATTGCACAGTACTAATGTTCAAAGTGACTGAGAAGAAGGTTGGGAGTATGTGTTAAGTGTCCTGATAGGTATGACAGCGTCTAAAGAAAAAGGACCTTCACACCTCACTGAGGCTTTGTTGAAAGTAAACAAGGTTATGATTTGCTCATTTAATCATCCATTTCCTTCCACAAAAATAAGTAATTATAAGAAATGGATTGAACTGACCTTATTAGAGGGATTAGAAAACCCACCAGAAATTAATTGCTGTGGCAAAATCACACTTTTCCTGTTAACTCTTAATGCTGGGGGATTTTATCTCGTAGAGTTTAGAACGTTGGCCAAAAATGTATAGTTGTCAATGTTGAGTTGACCTAGGTCTGCTACCTTGGCTAGCTGACTACAAAGTAGATGAGGTGCACAGTAAAAACTTGTCCCGTGAGAGGTGGCTGTTTGATGGTGGTATGTGCAAATGGGTTCCTTCAGCCTTTTTTCTTACGCCTGGGTGGGATGATGCCCTGCTTGAATGTGCTGCCCATGAGTCACAACTCACCGTGGATGGACAGGCTTGTCTCGGGTAGCACTTATTTTGAGCATCACACTCCTGTCAGCCTCAGTCTCTTGGCAGTCCAGGTCCAGTCCTACCAAAGAGCCGACTATTTTTTTTTTTTTTTTTAACACATTAATACCTGACACAAGGAATAGTAGCAGATAGAAACAACATTCTCAAAACAGCTTTGTCAAAAAAAAAAGCTTTGACCTTTGGCAAAAATGAACCCACGTTGGTCAAAATATTTCTTAGAAAATACAGAAAAACAAACTAAATACACAGAATAAACTGAACAAAACTGATGGAATAAATTACAAAAAGCTCTTATCAGCACATCAGAACTCAACAGAACAAAAAGCTCAGCACATTTGGAAAAAAAGAGCGGCACTATTATTTAAATAAACATAAACAAGCTAATATAAACTAAAATAATATCAAAAATGAAAGTGGCTGTAAATGCTGCCACAATCACATCTGCGATAAAGCACTTCATAGAACTAGGGATCAACAACAGGATCAAAATGATAGAAACTACAAAGTGATCCTTGAAGTTAAATAAAGGGTCCTACTGTATGTCCTCCTTTCCCTTTTGCCAGCTCCTAGATTCTCCAACGTCATCATCGTGATCTAAAAATATCACTCATTCGTTATCTCCTCTGTAAAGGTTAGGAAGGGATGTGTAAATCTGGATCTGTTCTTGCTGCTGTCGCTATGTTTCTCTGTTTTTTCACTGGTGCTATGTTTCAAAAAGAGAAAAAGGAGCTTTAAAAGAATAAGAAAACTAACCCAAAATTTTTCACAATGCTTTACAAGTAAGTCTGATTAACATTGTATTCTGACTGAAAAAAGGGTTGCGATGTTGAAACAAAAAGAAGAAGCAAAGTTGCACTCGGTGTTTGAAAGCCCTGGTCTCGCTCCCGTCCCCAAAGGTCAACAATTGGTGAAAGTCTCGGTCAAAATGGGTTAAAGAAGCTTTTTTTTAAGCCGGTCGACCTCTTCCATGTTGACATTGCTCCACCGTGACACCATGGCAAATATTAGTGCTCTGGGCACCGCTGAGAAAATTTTGAGGAGACAGTTGGAGACCTCAGAAGAGAGTCTACCATTTCCGGTTTTATGAACAGTCAAATGGATTCATTTGAGAAAAATGACAAGTGAAGTGCAAACCTCAATTAATCTCACTGTTTATTTCTTATCTGATGATATAGAACACATTTTCAAACAAATCCAAAGTGTCTAAGTTTTGATACAATATAAGAAAAGGTAAAGAAAAAAAAAAGAAAAGAAATCCTTGACTTGATAAAAGGTGTCTTTCAAAAAGTCAACCTGGAGGTAGACCCTGTTTTTTTTTTTTTTTTTTTGTTTTAATGCTTTGTGTCCCACTGATGGAGGTCATATGGCCTGGCAGACTCTCAGCCTCTTGCTGTGCTGCTGTCAGAGTGACTGTGTAGAGTTGTCAGTCACACAGAAGTGCGAGCAAGTGCCCACCACATCCAGAAATGAAGCAGCTGCTGCTTTAGAAAAAAATGAAAAAAAAAAAAGAAAGAAAAAGAAAAAAACAAGAGTGAGAGATATGTTCCACGCAGACTTACACAAATGGCACACGGAGCGACACGCTGCGCTAAACACCAATGCTCGTTTGTCGGAACAGGAAGACGCACTATTAGAAATTGAAGTGACATTTTCTTAAAAGCCAGACTGGAGTCTTTTGTGTGTGTAAAAATATCTCTGACATTTCTGCTCAAAGCTATTGTGCGTTCTCGGCGTTTTAAGCCTTAGTTGTTTTTATTTTTTTTGTTTAAAAAAAATAATAATAAGGGCAACTCGTTAAAAGTGACAATATAACAGAAATGGAACCAGTCTCTATCTAATTTGAGCGTGTGCAAATTACGAGGCTCAATTGATTTTTTACTTAAGGACTTGAATCACCGAAAGAACCTTCACTAGAAACACTGAACGTTGTTATTGATTAAAATGCAAACATGAGCAGCGTTTTGGCCTTGGATCTCTTGTAGTCTGACTAATGGGCCATTTAGTCCCAGCCAGCTAGTAAATATGTCACTTGAATGGACTCTCTCGGAATATCAGTATTGATTACTGAAACAACACAATAGCTGCACCGACAGTCACACCAGTTTCATAAATGTTCTCACTGTATTTCTCATGATTCTGTTGATCTGTTGACTATATTTCTGAGATTATTGTTTAGACAATTTCTTGCAGGGAATTGGACTGCATTGCCCCTATTGGACTTCTGTTAAGAGTTTCTTTTTTTTTTTTGCATAATATCATGATTAATTTTTTTATTGGCCAGATGAATGTCGATAAACAGATTTTTATGGTTCCTACATTAGCACTAAGAAAAATGTCAATATCAGCACCTCTGTACTTTTTGAGTTTGTATTAATAGAGCGGAGCACCTTTACTAACAGATGGCTACAACTCTGCCGTCAAAGTCACAGATACAGGAAATCGTTCCCTTCACAACAAGACATTCTGCCTTTTAACATGTCCTCATCTTTGCGCTACAGATATTCATATTCATTATTCTGCTTATTTGTTATGTATACTTTTTCTAGAGCGTTTTTTTATATAGAGATTTTATATACAGCTTATTCTTTAGTCTGTTGTGAAGGAAGTGACTAAAAGTAAAAATTAAGTTTAACAGTTTAACAGTTAATAAATAATTAAAAAAAAATGTCAGAGACAAATAATCAACAGGCACAACAGTCACAGACAATGTGTCGCAGGTTTAGTTTAAAAACAGTGAGAGATGTGAGGACAGTGAGTTTGAGGGTGTTTCGTAAGGTGTTCCAGTCATTAGCTGCAGCAAATCGGAAGGGGTTCCGACCAAAGATGGTGCGGACTGTAAGGATGGTGAGTTTGATGAATTTACTGGGCCTAGGATTGAGGGCAGAATAGGAGAGGTGCAGAAGGGACGAGAGGTAGAGAGGTGCTTTCCCCAGTAATGTTTTGTAAATGAGTTGAAGCCGGTGGCACAGCCGCCTGGTGTGGACGGATGTGCAGTCTGCCAGGTTATACAGGTCACAGTGGTTAATTGTGAATGGAGCGCCTGTGGCGAAATGCGCGGCAGCATGGTGAAGGGTGTCAAGTTTGCTGGGAGTGGATTGAGAGGCCGTCCTATAGATGTCACCATCATCAAATATGTGAAAGATTTTTAACAAGTGTATGTTTGTCTGAACGGGTGAAAGAGGCCTTGTTTCGATAAAGGAAGCTCAGGTGTGCTTTTGACTTTAGACTGCAGATGCTTAATGTGGGTGGTGAAGGACAGAGACAACCGGAGTATCACCAACCAGAGGCCAAAGTATTTGTAGAAGGTCACAAACTTCAGTTGAACTGAAGTGGTAGAGTTATGTTTCAAAAATAATGCATCTCGTTTTTAAGGTAAATAAGGCTATAAAGGTACTGTTCGATAGAGGTGAGACTGAGTTGTAGAGTGGATGCCGCAGAGTGGAGAGAAGGGCTCACTGAGTATAAGATGGTATCATCAGCATATAGGTGGATCTTAGAATTGCAAGCATTTTCGTCTACATCATTATTGTAGATAAAGATCAGTGTTGGGCCTAGGAAGGAGCCTTGAGGCACACCTTTAGTAGTGGTAAGGGGTTCAGACAGGATGCTTCCATTCTTTACTTGATGAACTCTCTTGTTAAGATAGCAGGTGAACCAGTTACAGGAGTGTAAAGACAAACCAATGCTAGTGAGCCTTTGCAGGAGGATGGGGCGGATGACATTGGATGACTTTTGCCGACACGCTGCACGTGCACTGTTCTGTCCAGCTCAGAACTGGACGTTTCAACAAGAGGATGTCCCTTGCAACACACCAGAGTACAAAAGTGCAAAAACCACAATAATTTCGCTTTCTTGTTTAGTCAAAGATTAACTTGAAACGATTAAAATATTTCAATTTGTTTGTGTGCCTCTCATGCAGCCAAACCGTTTGAAACACACTTTTTTTTTTCTGTCTATCTATCTATCTATCTATCTATCTATCTATCTATCTATCTAATGGACTTGAATTACCTGTTTCCTGTTGAATTTCCTGTTGTTGAGGGCCCAAATAAGGTCTTTGCTTGCCCGAACCTGCTCTGCTAAACAGCGCTAACTACAGCTTGTACCTCTGTCCCAAGTGCTCAGTGCCGCTGCTTTGTTGCAGTGTGCCACGATACCGTCCCCTGTGTCACTACTTTCTTGTCTCATTTGTATGTGTGTGTTTGCAGACTGCTAAGTGTGATTTGCTGCAATTTGGACTCCTTTCTGCTGCTGGAGAGCCAGTACAACATCTGCTCCTTGCTGCTGCAGAGTCAGAGGGAAAATGTCACCCAGCTCGACACCAACGAAGGGTATGAACCAGTAACCACGTCTTCAGAGACACATTTGATTTGGACACGTGACTGTTTAGAGAGCTTTCGTGGTAATCTGATATTAGCTTGCATTTTTTTAAGTCAGTGATTTAATAATACAGTTGTTGACTTGATTGTAAAACAGTCTGCTTTTTAAACAAAGTAAATAAATCCCACATATAGAAAGAGAGAGTAAACTAAAACAGTATTTCTATACATACAGGTTAATTTTTCATTAAAATTCACTTTTGGCTAAGCTTAATTAGCTTGTGCACTGTACAGTACTTAACTTAAGGCAGGAATTTGTTTGTCACAATCACTGGCTGCTTTGGGAGATGCATTTCTTTTAAAGTGAAATCAATGTCATATGTCAGCTCGTGTAATATAGTGAGGCTCCTAATCTAAAGAAGCAGCTGAGGGAAATGGAATAATTATGGTCCGTTAGGGCCTGATGTACTAATGAAATGTACATCAGGCCAGATGGCAGCCCCCACATGAGGGCTACAATATGGTGTCGCTGGCGAGCTACTAAGAATGCATGCGCAATTGACAACAGGCGCAAAAGTTGTTGAGACCGCCTGATTTAAAGGTTAAGTGTGTGGTATTTGGATATTTTGAGAAGAAACAGCGCCCTTAAATCAACCAACGAAGAAGAAGGTGGCCGAGTTATCCGGGTTTTGATGCGCAGGCCACCGTAGCTCACTGGCAAGCTCAGAAGGGCGGTGGGGAGTGAATGACGCTGCAATCTAAAATAACCACTTGATGCTGCTGTTTCTTCTTCAAAATCTCACACTCAATATTACACATTTAGGGCCTGATTTACTTGAGGAAAAACTGCAACACACATCATTAGATGTGCTCACTAACAATGTAACTGATACTGTACTCAAGTAGATCTAGAAGTAAACCAAAGTAATTGAACTTCTTGAATTGAAACGTTTTCCTAAATTTGAACATTTCCCCATTCAGCTTGCTCTCCTGCCTTCCGCTTCTCAGTATTGCACTTGATAGGACAGGACACTTTGAAATTTAATCACCGCTCAGGTGATTGTTTTTCCTCCCTTGTCACAATGAAAATCAAATAAAACGGTGATGAACGAGAATGTCATTTTAAAAGATGGCATTTAAGAGCCTCCCATTTTGGTGACAGAGTTGTGGCATTTACTCATGTTTGTGTATCAAAGATTGATGACTTATCTATTCATGATTGTTTTCCCGCCCACTTTGCTCTTTATGCTTGCAGTACCACAACACCACCATATTTCATTTTACCCGGCATCACTAATTCAAAACTTTTTTAATTAGATACTTTTAAAGCAACCATTATATTATTATTTTTGGTGACATTTTAGACAAATAATGATGTTTTGTCTTCTTTTTGATCTTTTATTATTCATCCAGACCGCTAAAGTGTGCTTTCTCTGAGAACACACAACACATTTTTTTTTTTAACTTCATTTTTGTTTTACTCGGGGAGTAATATATGCAAATTTCATTTGATGGTTAACAGGCCCTTAAAAAGAGTGCCGTACAAAAGAATTGTTCCTTTTATTACCACTTTCAAGCTCAAATTGCTTCGGCTATAGGAAATCTCCACCGAGTCTGACATCCTTCGACCCTAAAGTGCCTTTATAATTGGGGTATTCTCAGATCTTCGGCATGGAGTCCTTCCTCCCTTTCTTTTCACACTTACTTTTCAGCAGTGATATAGTCCCCACCATCTAAGGACTTCCGAGGCTGTGAAGTCTTTTAAAAGACTTTGCAAAGAAAGTTATTCGAGCTCCAGTAGATTGGGGACACTTTTGAAGGTTAAATCAACATGTTATTTTATTCAAGGTCGGCGAAACAGGCCTGTTTTTCCCTCTTCCCCCCGCCCCCCAATAAACTTTGCACTTCAAGGATTTCGCGCATTTGATTTCATGATCTGCAGCGCTATGTTGGAAAGTTTATTAGGGAACTGAGATTAACGTGGGCTACTGCGTCTTCGCCGTTTATTTTTCTTTGTCCTGCACAGGGAGTTCATTATAGACAGTCTGTCAGTGGAGAGGAATCATGTGTTGGTCCGTGTCGGCGTGGTGGGAGGTCCGTCTGAGAGGAAGCTTCCTGCTCGAGCCCTGCATGAGGTCAGCTGTGCTCAAAATTTCTTTCACAAACTGATGACTCACGAAACTCATATGAGGCTTTTTTTTTAATTTTTCATGTTTTTTTGATTGTTTTTCCATTTTTATCCATTAAATTATGCTACATGAAAAAATGGTAGGTAATGTATTGCTGTCTGTCTTTAGCTACACTACAAACACACACTGTTCTCTCGTATAGCGCTGTAACATAACTTTCATTTGGTAATTTTTTAGTGTGGTATGACATCATTCCAAAATCCTATGCAGTAGTAAAACACTTAAAAGAACACTGTTCTACACTTTGACAAGTTTTACGACTTCAGTCAGAAATGACAATACTCACTTTTCAGTCTCTGTTTAAATGGGATTTTTTGTAGCAAAGAATCTTATTTATTGACGTCCTATTAATAACCCCTTCATATTATTACCAGAAGACATTTAAAAAAAAACCCATAAACGCAGTAGATGTGAATTTAGGTAATAATTCAGACATGACTATTCTCTGGGTATTTTTTTCCCGCTCTTGATGAATACATATACAATCACTCTTGCGTAGCTTTACCCTTAGGCAAAAGCCGATGTTACCAGCTACTGAAATTTTGATTTCCATTTATTTCACATGTCAGGTTATTTCCTGAATATTTAATCATAAGTAAGTGCAGAAACCTGTACAAGAAGAAAAGGAAATTTAGAATTTTTTTTGAGAGTCTTAACTTCTGCTTGCTGTATTTATTCTGTCTGACTTTTACTTATTCATTTTTTTCCACAATCATTTGTGAATTTGAATAATGTCAGACGTGTAACTTCCCGTGCCCATTACTCGTTCCTAATGCGTCCATTTCTATTCCGACTTCTTGCTTCTGGTTATTCCAAAGAGTCCTACTGATTACCAATAGGGCTTTAGGTCTTGTCAGGAGCCTGCAGAATTACTTAAGCATGTTCTGGCATATCAATATCAATTATTTAGGTGTTGTTTACGCCAAATGCAAAGCAGGGACTCATTTACGCCGAGGTCAAGAAAGGATATGAAAGTGACTTCTGAAGGGGAGGGTGTAAATTACTGGTTTCCTTCTGCTTCACACGTCTCCCTTTTTGCAGCCCTCTCCCCTTTCTCACAGGGACAACTGGGAACAGCGGCTGTTTAACACGTCCTGTTTTTGTATGAATTTTACAGCGCACATGAAAATTTGAGAGACTCTTTGTTAGACGTAAAAAGAGAGAGGCGCGCTTTTTTGAAATGATGTTTCTTTCTGACGTCTCAATAAGGTTTGCGGGGTCCTTAACTGCCGACACGAAGGCCCACTAAAGATCTGGATGGCTGTGAAATGTTTTATGACCTTTTTAAACCTTTACGTCCCGGCATTCTAACTCATAGATTCAATAAAGCTGTAGCTTTAGACACAATATTCCTTCATAAATCACCATCCCGTTTTATTTGACGTATGTTTTAAATACCCTCTGTATGTTTTAGTGTCTTGGTTAAATTATGTATGTATAACAAAAGCTTTTTTTTTTTTTTTTTTTTTTGCTGGAAGGTGATATACACCAACAAGAGACGAATTGATAAGTCGAATAAATAACCAAAATGTAAATTTCTTGTTTGATATTTATCGTTCTGAGCTAGTTTTCATCAGGAGCGAGCGTGTCAGAGCGACTCCAGTCAAAAAGTTTGACTGCAGTCAATGGCATCTTCGCACAACATGCGAGGCTCTCTGCATCGTCTTCTGAGTCCCGCACCCCAATCCATAACTGCAGGGATTATGATGAGCGGATTGAACAGACAAAAGAACGGCGGCTTTTGCATTTTAAACCCCATTAACATTTAGAACACATCATTATGGCACATCCTGAGCTAATATTTAAATCTGGGAGTCTTCAAAGAAACCGTACAGTGCTGGAATTTTTTTTTTTTTGGACACCTCGTGCATTTGCAAACGTAGTGTTGTCACGCGATACTAGATTGCAGACTTCGATAGGGTATTTGGAAAAGTATTGATTTCGAATCGAATCGATACGATACGATTTTCGATGCTAGCAAACGCGGAAGTTTCGTCGACGGGGGGTCGCACTGAAGTCCCTCGGAAGTCTCTTCGCCGCGCAGTGCTCGGAGTGTTTGCGTGTGTGTGTGTTGGCAGCGCCGCATGTTGCCTCGATGTAGTACCGATACTACGGAGAAGTCATATCGTATCGTTTTTTTTGTTTTTTTTTAATATCAAAAAATATTGATTTTTGACAACACTACCACGTACTTAAGGACGTCACTTGAAACACACCCAGAGTACAAGAACTACAAGAATTTAGTTTTATTATTTTTCTCTTATTGGCAAGAAACAACAATCTGTTTGTGTGACTCATAAAATCTGTCCGTAGGGAGGGGATCCTTACCCATGGCCCATGTTTTCAAGCTACCCTCCACCTCGCTTCTACACGTTAGAGACGCCAGAGAAGCACCACAGCTCACAAGGTCAGTGTTGGTAAAAAATGCCACCATCAAGAGGCCCACATAAAACAACGACGAGGTGGGGCAGTGCCGCAGTTTGATTGCTGTTTCTCATACAAAGGATGCTTCCTTTGCCTTGGCTGCCTCTTAGTTCACTGGTTTAGGTTAATTGGTTACGCTTCATAGTTTAGACAGACTTAGCCTCCAGCAACATGGTGTCAGTTACACTTTATTTTAGTATAGAGTGATTGTGCTGTTCACTTCTTGATGTTTATTTATTTTTTTTTTTTTTTTAATTCCCCAGTGCATATAGAATCTGAGATTGAAGCGTTTCTGGTATCGTGCAAAGACTCAAAGAATGAGGAGAGTTGGATGGAAACATGCAGGAGACAGTACGTCAAGATTATGGCCTCCAGCCCCACCATTTTAACTGGAAAGGGTAAGCAGATGGCTCAGAAGTGGGCTCCACTCTCTCATCTCACTGCATCTTTTACAGGAACAGCTGTGTGTCCAGCTTAAAGGTCCAGTGTGTAATATTTGGGTTTTGTGATTTATGATTTTTACATTGAAAAAAGCTTCATATACTGTCCATAAATACATTAATGAAAGTGTGTGAGACTGCGTTCAGACTGCAGGCGAATCTGATTAAAATCAGATTCCATCTCAAATCAAAATTTTTAGGGCCGACCGTCCACACTGTCTTTAGCTCGCGTCCTCAAATAAACCAACGAAGAAGAAGCAGGCCGAGGTATCCAGGTTTACGTGCGCAGGCCACCATAGCTCGCTGGCAAACTCAGGAGGGGGTGGGAGGCCGAAAGACGGCGCGCTCTCAAATGTAACCACTTGATGTCGCTGTTTCTGCTTCAAAATCTCTAAATAGTACATACCTTTAATTCAATACATTCACTTATGTAATATTTCATAAAATCCAATTAAAACCATAGGGGCAAACATATTGGATGTATGTGTTACATTACACAAAGAGGGAAAATTAGCCATCTCTCGATGGTTCTTCTTATTCTATTATTCTCACCCAAAGATAATTTTTTCAATTGAGGTTTAGATAAATTAAATATAAAAATATAACATAAAGAACAATGACCTAGACCAGACTCATGAAGGCTATATCAACAGGTAATTGGGCTGGCAATTGGAGGGCGAAAAATTCATTACATCTCATCGCGAGGATATTGCGAGTGATTCATTTAATTCGACATTTAACTTCAATGTGACTCACGCCATTTCCATAAAAGTCAATGTAGTCAGATTTTTACTCATCTGGCTAATCGGCAAAATAAATATGTCCTGCTGAGCAGCAGAATAGGTGGTTGCGGCTGCAATTTGGTATTTCTCATGGATTTCATTTTTTTTTTTTTTAACTTTTATGAATCAATGGGCCATGATAATTACTCAAAAAAATCCATCTGGTACAATATACGCAATCTGCGCGTAAGATTGAATTAAATGATCTCTTGATAGATTCCATTGTCGCGCAGGTGCGCTGTGAGCACCTCTTTAGATCTGATCCCTATGGGGCCTTTTCAGAATGCCTCATCAGTTCTATTGACGGCCGTGACGGTGCACAGACTCCTGCGTCCTTTATGCGGGAGTAAATGGCAGTTTGACGAGGACAAAAATACATTTAAGTGGAGAGGAGCCGCTAATCTTTTTAATGCATGCGCCGCACCGTGATTGCTTTCTTTCATCGGCGCAGCCTCCCTGTGAAAGCATGTCTTCGCTGCCTCTGCCTCATTTGGGGCTTTTCACCGGAAGATTTGTCATGTGTTATTCGTCTGGTTGTTTTTTTTTTTTTTTTTCCTTTTTTTTTAAAAAAAACACTCATTTTGGGGAAATTGTCACACTCAAAGACCGACAGCCAAATGAACCTGCGTCCTCAGTAATTGAGTGAGCTTTCAGTGTATCGAGCGCCAAGTGTGAAGAAGCTGTGATTAACGCTTGTATTTTTTTTTGTTTCGAAACGGCTTTAAAACAGGCACGAGACGGGGATGGGGGGGTCAATGGGTTCACGTGATTGAAATTATATACTATTTCCTCACTGAAACGCTCGTGGTTAGAAGTGTTTGCATGTTCAGGGGTATTGATTGCTCAACTGTCCTCCTTTAACAGCTTGTCAATGGCATGCATGGGTGATGAATGAAGTCGCAGCGTTGAACAGTGAGCCAAAAGTCATTGTGTTTTTCTCTCTCTGGCAACCTGTGACATGATTGCAGTTCAGCATTTTTTGCTGCGCGGCAGTGCTTCATGTTATGTGTTTCTTGGTGTGAACAAAACGTTTACTAATCAGGTATTCTTATTAAAAAAAAAAAAACCCACATATTAACAATATTCCATGCAAGATTTGTTTAAAAAGTATGTATGCGCCCTCTGCTTCATCTTAGTTTTCACAGAATTAAAGAAATAATGTCACCTTAGCTTGGTGGCCTCATGCTGTTAGGGTGCTCTTACTTTTATGCTAACGGCACAGTATGTGCTAAGGCAGAACAATTAGAAATGGCTAATTGTTACATGTTCGGGTTATGCAATCCCATGTCATAATTTCTGAGAGCACTCATTCACATAGTCAACCTGCCTCTGCCTAAATGTCCAACCGATAACTAACAGTGCAAAATTAAGACTACTTCTTTGTCTAAAATGTCAGTGTTAATCACAGAAGAAATGTTTTTCCCCCAACACATTTAAACTCCCTCACCAAAAATGCTCTGGTACTTTCAAGGATTGCATTTATTATGGAGGGCATACAAGCAGGAGCGTTTGAGAGGCCAAGCAAGAAGACCTCATCTTTACTCAGTGTTCATTTTGGCAGCTGTTCAGAGAACATAACAGCACGTCGTCGTTTTAGTTCTCCAAATGTCATTATACTCTTGTCAAGGTTTGGTCAAACTAATCGATATCTGTGTTTATCAGAATAACTCTATTTTAGAACAGTCATCTTTGATTTTTATCCTGTCAAAACACGACACCGCACCCGCCGACACTGATAGGATGATCGACACGATTGCTTCAAGAAGCTGGGTCTTTTGAGTGCAGTGAAACTCCTAAGTGGGCACGAAGGGATCCACATTTTGGCATTTGCGTCGACAGCGTTAGTGCCTTTGTGTTTTGTTTTCATAGCGGCTGCACAATCCTCCGAGCCAGACACGGCTGCGTTTACGAGCAATGCTTCATTTCCAAAGGCTTTATATGGCAGATCAGAATTTCTCAGCCCATTTATTTTAGTGAAAGTGACTCTCGTCGAACACTAAACACACTAGAAGCATTTTGAACCTTAAAGGTGAAGTGGAGATTTTTAAGAAACCGCGACATCAGGTGGTTACATTTTAGTTTGCAGCGCCCTTTCACGCAAGTCCCCTTATAGACTCCGTACCTTCCCTCTTCCGAGCTTGCCAGGGAACTACAGTAGCCTGGGCACACAAAACAGAAAGTGGTTACATTCTAGATTGCAGCTTCTTTCACTCTCTTTCCTCCTCCTGAGTTTGCCAGTAAACTACAATGGCCTGCGCACACAAAACATAAAGTGGTTACATTCTAGATTGCAGCGTCTTTCACTCTCTTTCCTCCTCCTGAGTTTGCCAGTAAACTACGATGGCCTGCGCACACAAAACATAAAGTGGTTACATTTTAGTTTGCCGCGTCTTTCACTCTCTCTCCTCCTCCTGATTTTGCCAGTGAGCTACGGTGGCCTGCGCATCCAAATCTGGATACCTCGTCCACCTTCTTCTTCAATGGTTTATTTGAGGTTGCAAGCGTTCACCCTTAATACTTAACGCGCTGTCAGGCGGGTTGGATTGTCCATCCCCCCAAGATGTCAGCTAACTAGGAGCAAGACCCTTGCTCTATGTATATTATTATTTATATATCAGAACCATTCTAAGGGTAGGAAAACCAAATTACTTTTATTGCACTGTGAATATACACTTTTATTTCTGTATTAATGGGCAGTATGTTAAACTTTTCTCAATATAAAAATCATAAATGAAACCAAATTTCATACACTGGACCTTTAAAACTTTTTTTTTTTTTAACCCACTTGTGGTGAAACTGCGCCGCACGATATTCTGCAAGTCGACCTGAACGTTTTCCATGCTTTCCAAGTTAATTGAATCAAAGCAGATGTGTTAGAATGTCTTAACTGGATTTTTTTTTATTATATTTTTTTAACAACACGGTGTTTATGAGAGCTGTTTCTCCCCAGTGCTTGCTGACCTTCTGGACAAAGTTATCGGCCATCAATCCAACTCCTCCGCTGAGTGCTTCTTCACTTCGCCTCCCTACAAAGGTCAGTGGAGAGGAGAAACACGTTTAGTTTTTTCTTCTTGACAAACAAGTCAAAGGAAAAATAACTGCAAAGGGCACCCTGTGGATCAGTAAACCAAGCCAATGTCTTTGTCTACAGGGTATAGAGGGATATAGATTCAGAGCCTCAGTGAAGTGTGTTGTGGCTATAAAACCCCTTTTAAGCAAATGTCATCAAAAGAGGCTTGGCATAGAAACCTAGATTCAGTATGTGTAATTTGAAGTTGTTCAATTGGTCTTTTGTGTTGTCTTGCAGTGGTGACACTATATCATTGAGTTCAGTTTCAACCTGATGCTGAGTATTGAGAATCCAGCGGAACACGCGTTTATCTTTAATTTGTTTAATTTGGACTTAAATGTTCATTGTCTCTAACTAACATGTCGAATCAGGAAGACGATTCACCTGTGTAGCAGCGGGCATACGTGAGCAGGTCTGAACTAGAATCCTCTCTCTGGGATATCGTCCTGTGGAAAGCGATATGATTTCAGCGAGGGGAGAGAGAACAGCTGCCCTTGACTTGAGTGATTGTGGAGAATGTAAGCGGAATGCTTAAAAATGTCCTGAGCCTGACTGACAATGCCGGGAAACCGTTTCTGTGCTCTCAGCTTGAGGTCTCAGACGCATGCAAACACCAGTGCCAGAGATAGAAGCCCACAGTTTACAAAGTGGAGGGTTTTTGTTGTTTTTCTTAACTTGAATATAGATGAAGTACTTGGACTACACCACAAAAAAAACAAAACAATTTTCTTCTGTTGTGGCAAAAATTAAGTCTTCTCTGAAAAATCCAAGTCGGGTTTGCCGACATTTATTTGAGAGTCTCAAAGGCTCCCATCCCACAGAGCCTTCTGTAGAAATGGGAGCGCCCATAGAAGACCACTGCATCCTTTTTATGCAGCTTTTGGTGCGTCCTATTCTAAACATCCATTTCTGTTGCCCAACTGTTACCCATAAAAAGAACATGGTCAAGCAGAATCAGGTATGTGTAGACAAACATAGAAAGAACCAGACACGTGCAGTTGATGCAGCTCAAGATGCAACTTGAGTATTACAATAAAACTTGTACATGATTATTATGAACATGAATAAGTCACCTAATACATTTCTTCAAGAAATGTGTTCAAACACAAGAGACGTGTAACAACTGTAAATGGCACAGAACAAGTCATCTGCAATGCAGAGCTTGAAGGTGGCTGACATTGAATGATGACCGAACTACCTCAGTGCATTAACAAAAACGTCATTAACAAGATCAAGTCAATAGGTGCAAAAGAAGTAAAACTTTTTTTGTCTGGGTCAAATGATAACATCGGCATCAGTATAAACAAAAGTCTGTTCCGTGACAATTTTGACGGTCCCTGAATTTGTCGCGATGTTACTCAGAGACCAGATATATGTGAAGCTCTTGCTAGCATGAGAGTTGGCTGCAGGCACCTGTCGAGGATGGGGGTTGTCCCAGTGGACCACCAGGAAGTGGGGTGGACTTCAAAAGAGTTTCTATTTTCTGCTGCTTTTCGGGGCAGTGTTTCACCCCAGGTTTCGAGTTTTGAAATGAGTGAATGGTATCGGTGGGTTAGGTTGTTGGCTAGCCAGTGGGCTAAACAAGCTGCTAGTGCTGATGGCAGCTACAAAAAAAAAAAAAAAGCAGCTCATTAAGGGATATCCAGGGAATTTGGCAAGCTTGTAATTTTCCCAAAGGTAATAAAGAGCTAATGGCACATTCCACTCATTTTGTTTGCTTTTACAAGAAACACTCACACGCAGGTCAAAAACTGCATGCATTAATTTTTTTAAAATTTAAAACGAATAACTTAAAACATCAAAGTTATTTCATTTTGTCGAAACAAGATTTGCAAATGTGAACAGTCAGAATACAGAGTACTCTATGTACTGTGTGACCTATTTTTTTTTTTTTTAGCTCAATGTCCTTCTTACAGTGTGGACGTAAAATGATGTTGAGACAAAAGCTGCTAACTTATCGTGAATGGGTTAAAAAAAAATAAAATAAATAATGGTACACTGCATGAAAAAGCCAATGTTCTCCACATTCATTATAAGGTTTCAGTGTCCTTTTCATATATATTCTATATATTTTATGCTGTATGCAAATAAAAGATCCCTGAGTAAAAATGGAGCAGATTATGAGTAAAAGAATTTAGCCGGATGGACTGTCCTGGATTATGGGGCATTAATAATGAGAGGATGACTAATCAGAGGGAGCGTCTGTCTGTCTGTAGGCTCAGCCGCAGTCTAAATAATACATAATAGAGACATAAAATTGGTATGTATGACATGCTCAGCATGCTTATTTATTATGCATTTGTTTGTGCGGAGAAAGACCGAAATATTTGCCCACAATGTTCTTTTATCTGTGTTGCTGCATTGTCCATACAGAGACACATCTCCTCCAAGGACATGCTGATGAAAAAACCCTTCGAGTGAGAATTTGTTTTGATGATTGATTTATTTATATTCACCCCCCTCTGTGAATGTTGTTTATTTTCTGATGTCTCGAAAAGTCGTTGACACTGCAATTCAGTTGGTCACTCTCATTTAGGGAAGTTGTGTTCAGAAACTTTCCCTATATATTTAATGGAAGCACATTGCAGCCACACTGGAAAAAAAAAAAAAACAGGGCTCAGTTTCGAGTTATAGCGCCAGCACGAATATCTCTTGCACATTATTTGCAAAAAAGCGAAACAAAGCGTGTGAATAATTTACGAAAGAGGATTAGAGCCACAAGAAGAGAAAAAATATTACAGGAAGGAGATTTATATTTAAGTTTTGATTTTGCGTTTTACGTCAAAATTTCGTGAATGAAGTCCAAATTTCGTGAAAAACGTCGACATAAAACAGACGAAATTTCGTTAATAAAGTTGAAATTTCGTGAATAAAGTAGAACTTACATGAATAAAGTTGATGCATATAAAGGGGAAGTTTTGTGAATAAAGTGGAAATTTCGAGATTAATGATATGGATTGTGGATTAACCCAGTAACCCACAGTTAAAAGTAAACTGGCCGAAACAGGTGCATCCCACAAAGTTCGCCCACAGTAATAAGGAAACTGGCGAAAACGGAAGTACTCCACTAGACTTGCGCACAAAGCCTTTTGACTTTATTCTCGACATTTTCAATTACGCAGTACTTCACGTTGACATTAATTGCAAAAATTTGATTTTATTCGCAAAATTTCGTCTTTATGCTCAAATTGGAAACTTGAAAAAAAAAAAATTCTATCTTAATTTTTTTTTCTCTTCTTGTGGCCCTCATCATCTTCCGTAATAATTGCGTTTGTTTTTTTTTGCCAATATTTTTGATTTTGATATATATCTTCTGAAATAATCCTTTCGCTAATAGAATGAATTTTAAGCAACCTCACATCTACAATGAGCTGATTGTGTCATTAGAGCAGGAGTGGAACTTGCGCCTCATGCACGCACACACACACACACACACCCATTCGCTTTTCCCCTCTAATATGCTTTTATTTAATAGCCCCTGAGGAGATCTCGCAGTGGCAGTGGCCTGTTTCAAATTCCGCACTCCTGCGGCCTCATGCGTGCGGGCGGGAGACACCTACACTCCACTGATCGACGTACGCCCGCGGTCTCGGCTCCTCTGCCCCGAACTCAGGCGCACCCATTGCACTGAGAGAGCGGATTCATTTGCCGAGTATTAACCTCTGTCAGTCGGCTGTTCTGAGCTCCGTCTCCTCACCCTTCATGGCTGCGCGTGCTGCAGGCAGCTGTCCGGCGGCCTCATTTATTTCGCTCGCTCGCTGAAATTGCCTTGGCTGGAAACAAAAGAGCGAGCGCCCGTTTTACGCGAGCGTTACATCTTAACAGCTCGCGCGGAGTTCCGCGCTTTTCTCAAATGAAGCGCCGGTGAAGTGTTTTTTTTTTCTCCTTTTCTGGCCACCTTTTGCCCACGCTTTTAAATCACATTCTTCTTCTTGGACAGAACACTTTTGCTGAAATGGAGAAAGTGAAAAGGACATGATGGGTGTGATTTTTATCTGTTCATTCAGAGTTTTATAAGAGGGTCTAAAGGGCAAAACCCATGTGGTCTACACATTTAGAGTGAAACTCTTTACACACGAGAACTACAAAATTCATTCCATTGTAACTTGATTCTTCAAACTAATTATATTTAAACCACAGGGTGAAGTACATTGTTCTTTTAAGACTTCAACCCTATGAATGTCAATGGGGAAATGGCTCAGCAGCCCATTTTTAGGCTCATGGAAATCTGCAACAAATTTAGATGTGACATCACGAGACCCAGTGATCCCACTTCAAAGCCAGTTATCTTAAATTTATTCTTTCATCTTTTTTCATTTCCTTGTAAATACTGACAGCCAAGTAATACCAGCAGTTGTCCAACCGTCTTTTCTTTCTGCCCTTTTTCTTTTTTTCCCAATTATACTTTAAGGTGATAATGGTTACAATTAATACGGTGCTGAGAAGACAGGGGAAGGCAGAGAGAAAGAATAAAACCGTGTAACGTTTGTGTCTTTATTAGACTGTAAATTTCAACAGGAGATTTTAGAGATGGTAATATCAATGGATTGGTGGAGGTGGTGGTGGTGGTGGTGGGTGGAAATATGGCACCAGTTGCCCTGGCACTGATTAATGCTTTCATCACAAGCCATTTGCTCTAGCTTAATGCAAGACGATGAAGATTTGATGGGCTGTAATTAATCCACAGTGACCAGCTTGAATTTCTCCCATTACTGAACAGTCATCTGGACACGTAGACTGTCCATTTGCATCTTGCACGGCGCCACCCCGAATTGAATTCCGAGCCATTTGCTTTGTCAAGGATAATACAAGTAGCTTCTCGCGGTAATTGCAAAACTCCTTTCATCACTTTCCCACCACCTGTCTGAAGATGGTGACTCCATTACCAGAAAATGTGAAAATATTATTTTCCCCCCGAAGCCAGGAAGGCGTAGAAGCATCTTACAAAGCAAAATGCCAGTTCTCCCGCCGTTATTGCCTCGTTTATTGTTCACTCTGCTCTATAACAACTCCAAAAAACTAATATATTAAGTAAAAGCCCTTGAGAGCAGCTGGCGAGGCTGATAGCTCAACGATTGGAACAGAGCTGCAGCCTGAAGATCTAAAGCCCCCGTGCTCCAGTACTTTGAGCTGCATCAATGTCTAACTGCGAAGGACCAACTCCACTGATAAAGTCTGGAGATAAAGAGCTTTCTTTTTCGGGTTCATGTTATCATGCCATGCTCTTCAGCCCAAACTCCATCACACCATAAAAAGCCTCCTAAATCCTCTGCTCGGAACCATCAAAACGGTGCATTAAGTTTAATTAATCGCGCTGAATATAACCCGAGTCACCTTGCCATTGGGCAAAATCTACAAACTTGCCAGGAAGTCCCATCACATCTATTAAAAATAAGAGTCCAGAGAAAGATACAGCATCTGATTGCCTCCTTATCAATGACAAATGAAAAACAAACTAAAGAACATAAACTTACAAAACTGTTTCAAAAAAAATGACAGGGATGATCCAGAAACAATACCAGTATCAGGTATCGGTACCGATACCGGTGTTGAGTACTCTGCTCGTACTCCTAAAATATGTGCCGATACCACAACACCGATACCAGTTGTATATGTATGCACATGGCAATTTTGTTAAATTTGTGTTTGTACTGCAGTGGCACACAGAAGGTCAGGCCTAATCGGGTACTCGGTATCGGTATCAGTGAGTACTGAAATGCTAGAACTTGTACTCCTTCTGTAAAAAAGTGGTATCGGTACATCCTTTAAAAAAAAAAACAGTCACATCTGGTGCCTGTAGGACAAGCAGTTATCCGTCCTTCCCCGGTGGCAAACCACCATCCACTCTTACATTTGCACATACATATTCACATTTTCACCAATTAGCCTCCCGCGGATGTCTTTGGTCTGTGGGAGTGAATCGCCTCTCGACGGGTCTTGCCTGCTTTTGCCATAATCACCTCCTTCCCTTTCAATGACTTGTTTTTTGCAGTCGAGAGCCATGTGGAGAGTACTTCATTATCGCCTGTGGAGCAGTTGGGAGTTGACGCCTGCCACAGGTATGTCCTTTTAATAAGGTAAATAAAGGGTCTGCAGCATGTAAAGCTGCATTTATTCAGGCCAATTTCTCGCAGCAACAACCTGATGAGGAGTGTGAAAACTGTGATGAATTACGATCTTTATTCTGGCATCGCCATCTGATATTTTAGTTTAGCCCAGCTATTAGCGACATTAATTCGTATACGTACATGCTGCGCAAATGTAGCTCTTAAATGATATTTTGCATTGCGACTTGCAATGTTATTCAAAAGTAGGGTGTCCACAAGAAAGGTGAACTGAATTCATGACACTACACTTTACATTACATTACTCAGAATCCAGATGTGCAGCGATCAATATCCAAACTGTGAACGTATTCAAATACATGCACTTACGAAAAGCGTTTGAGCCAAACAAAACACTTCAACGTCTGCTTTTATTTCAAACACCTCGACTTCCACTTCGGTTCACTCGAGTTTCCTCAATTACTGACAAGAAGCAATTCGACAGTGAAATTAGAGCTCACCTGAGAGCCAACTTCCCCTAACGGCCCACCTCAATTTTCCATTCCGCTTTCCCACAAGCTCTGATATGCCTCTGAAAATGCTTGTATGTCTTTGCGCTGAGGAAGGAGGTAGGTCATAACGAGTATATGGCCCAACAAAGCCATCTAAAAGGCTGTTTTCCATTGAACAAGCTTGTATTTTTTTTTAGGGGTGGTGTAGCATTTATGTGCAATTGATTCTTGGGAAAGCTCCACATTTCTATGCAAATTATCCTTTTACGTTCTTACTAAAACTCTCACAATTGCTTAACCAAGGGTGCCTCTAGCCTGGGAGTAGTATCAGTGCCTTTATGGCATCAAAACGGCCTTGTTTCTGAAAAACAGATCAAGCAATAGGACTAAAATAACGATTTTTCTTTCAATTGTGGACTAATGAGAGTCGTGTAGTAATGACTTCCAAAAAAAAAGTTCAATTTTTGAACAAATACTTGAGGACCTCAATACAGAAAGGTTTCTGTTTCAGATGACATCATTGCTCAGAGGGAATTTGTCTGTTCAGTGATCTTTAAAGAGCATTAAAAACACACTGACCTGTTCAAATATTCCACTCTGCCGAGTTTCAAGCGTCCTCCCTTTATTACGGCGAATCTGAATTCTCCATGTTTTTTTTTTTTTTCCTCCGCACTTTCATTGTGCCGGTGTGAATAATATTCAGTCTGTTCTATATTTCCCCCACAAGTCGGACCTCCAACTCGTGGTAGTCCTCTCACAAAGAGTGTTCCCCTGTCCTTAATGATACCCCGCTGCAGCATCTCACAGCGGACGTGCTGCTCCTCTCCCGAGCTACACTCGGATAAAAACTTGAGAAACTGAGTGCCATGTTTGCATTTTGGTTCCAAAATTGCGCAGCATGCGGAGCATTTCCTGCGCAGCGCGGTGCCTGAAAGGATTTAAAGCACGAATTTGTAGAAAATCTCCCATTAGAGGTCCCCGAGTTGACTCCCTGAGTTAAATCTGACTGCTTTGGTTCCGTTGAATTGAATTGAACTCGGATGGGTCTATTTGCACAATGCCGACACATTTTTTTTTATCCTTTTTTGAACTCCACCAGTCTGATAAAAAGTAAAAGATAAATGAGATAAAAATGTGTTTAAGGGTCCTATTATGAAAAAAATGGCTTATTCGGCTGTTTAACATTTTCTTTTTGCATTACTGGCTTGCTAACTAACACGTAAAGTATGAAAAATGACAACGTGCACATTTTTAGATTGGCTTCTTCCTTGTCTCCTGCATTGAAACGAGCGGTTCGGACATTGCTCGACTTTCTACGATACAAGTCCAGCTGATTATCGCAGTAATAGCATGGTAACGTGCTGCGTTTACTGAAAACAAACAACAAAACGAACATCAAGTCTGAAGCTTCACTGCTTTTGTTCCATCTCCAGGTACGGCAGCTTCCTCAAGCTACTCAAGCAAGACTCCCTGGTTGAGCTGGCGCTGCTCATGAAGCACATCAAGTTGTTCTTGTCCACGCAGAGAGTCAAAGCCACCTCAGACCTCCGTATCCTTTGCAGAAATAGTCGTTTTCAGAAGTTATAAACTTTTTTTGAGAGGTAGCCCATATCTTCTGTATTAGTAGTGAGTGTTGCATCTAGTGATCTCGGCAAATTGGGTATTATCAGCTTGTAGATTTTTGAAAAACATGGCGAGTCTAGTTAGTTAAAGGTTTTATTCTTACGAGTGTGATCACTTGCAGACACGCAAATGAACAAAACTGCATGACTGTGTGTGGGTCAATGGCAACTATTTCACCCTGTTAGCAAACATAGAAACGCTATCCAAACAAGTCATTTATTTAATCTTGTTATCTTCATATATTTACATCCTAGTTTATGCAAAGGTGAATGGCTACTAGCTTTGCAAGAAATGCTCCCAGTGTGAGTTTGCACACTTTGAAATGGCCACACCGATTAATTTCACTGATTAACCGGTTGAATGAAGGCTAATATTCTAATCGTTTCTAGTCAGGAGTGAGAAATTAAAATAGAGGGCTCATGGCACAGACCTATTCTGAACCTATGAGGCCTTGTTGTGCACAAATCTCATTGGTTATTGAATCACAGCAGATTCTTTTAACTCGACTCTCTCAGTTTTAAGACCATATAAACCATAAAATGGGGCTGCAGCTAGATAAACAGCTCTCCTATCTTGCACTTTCCTGAAAGGAGCTAATGGTCTGATTTTTCAGCGTTAACTGGCTGCTGAAGCATTACTGCATCCCCAGTTGCTACTCAGCGGCTGCAGTATCAGTTGACACAAGAAGTGTTTAACACCACATCGGTACTCATTTTCTTGTGATAGCCACACTGTAGCTTTTACATAAACTCAGCTCAGAACATTTGGAACTTCACTTTTAGTTTATCATTTTATATCATATCTCTGTTTTTTTAATAATAGCATTGGCATTGTATCTGGTAAACTTTGATACTTGCTTCTTTCTTTTTTTCTGCCCATTATGATGATGCTGCATTTGTGTAATGAATCTTAGTGGATGAGGTCATATGAAAAACAATGTGTCCCTTTGCTTTTCATTTCAATTTAACATTTATACTTTAAGCTGTTCACCCGATCTGTATTGACTCTATACGAACAATTGTTTTGTACTGCTTGGGGAGTTCGATGTATAAATTATATCAGTAACAGTGAACAAACTTTATAGTGATAACAGGTTCACTGCGAATGATACGGTGACAACAGAGATATGGCTAACAAAACATACATATTACATTTTGGTTTGACAGATAATAATATTTACCAATTTAGCTGTAGAATTAAATCTCTAACTTTTTTTAATTGTTAGTTGAGAGAATCTTGAATTTGTGAATTCAAGTTATTCTGTCTGGACAAGTTTTTTTTTTTTCTTCTTTTTTCTTTTTTTCTTTTGTCTTTTTTTCAGGGTTCCTTGCAGAAAAAGAAGAGCTTTTGGAGCAACTGATATGAACCATATTGATCACTTCCAAGCCGTCCTTTGGCTTCTTTAACCGTTCCTTCCAGCCCCTGAGCAGGATGTTTATCCAGGCCACGACTGGCTGGCCTCCACGGTCTTCCTCATCATGGCCGGAGACATGGAGCGCTCTCTGAGCTTTCTGCTCAGCCTGTCCTCTCTGCTTATCTCTGCCTTCATCTGGCCAGCCAGGATACATGCCTCTGTGGGTACACCCGGCCTTGGCGCAGGGGAATATGAGCGTACCTGAGACCAGACTGTATCCCCACTGTAGAGAGGCACAGTTAACGTATATGCTGCATAAGTCCATGCAAATAGCACCGATAACAGTGCGTCCACTCCACAGAGAGGACGCAAAGGTGAAAAATGTCGGAAAATGCGCCTGGGCGCATACCCGACTCATTTGGGTATATTTGAATTAGTCGTTGTGAGCAAAATGACCGGACCTACGAAGAAAGAAAGTATTCTGTCAGAAATTCTACTTCTGGTGATTGAGGTGTGCGCGTCATAACATCTGACAATCTATTGCGCAAATTACGCTCAGGTTACCAGAGCGCAATTTGCGATTCTGGCTCCTCATTTGTCGCGTTTCTGGGCGTTTTTGCGCCTGCATATCGTTAGCGCAAAAACCTTTGCGGATACGATTACGGCCGCTTAATCGCGGCAAAACGCGTCGCAAATTTACCGCTGCGCTCCATTCTTTGTGAATCTGGCCCTAACTAACTGACTAACTGATGCAATGGTTAGCATTTGAATGCCTTCAGTTCCAGTCGATTGTCCCGATTTATTCTGCTCTCGTCAAAACACAAACACTCCGCGAAACGCGACGAGAAAAAACAAACTCACGGCCTTCGCCGGTGTTTTCCAGACAGACTGCGTCCTCAATTTTCCGCGGCGTTAAAAAGAGACAACAGGATGTTTTTCCTTAACTTGGAGGCGGCCGAGTGAAAGATATAAACGATGGAGGAAAGAGAAAGACCGAAAAAGGGTAAAAAAAAAAAAAAGAACCCGTGCTTGTCGGCGGGTTCCTACGTGGACGGCTTGCACTTCCAATCACGGCAAATTGCAGGGCGGACGTGAGGCACTGATCTGCTTTGCTGCCATTACGCCGGCCTCTCCCATCCCGTCGGCTCTCGTCAAAGTCAATGACCAGCTCGATTTGACTCGTCTGAGCGCGCATTACACGCTCTCGGCCCGTGTGATGCAGACACGCAGTCATTAGCCTCAAACCGAACGGCGCGGCCGATTCAGGCGATATGACGGAAAACCAAAAAGGGCACAAATAATTAAGAGGCGGCAGCGAGCTCAGGATGCACAAAAAGTAGTGGCCCTCTAGACTCTTCTGTCTACGCCAAACTGACTTGACACTAAGCATCAGTCTTTTCTTCTATATTTCAATTTATTTCAGTGGTACAAGCAACGTTTTTTTTGAGAGAGACAAATTTTGTCAATAAAAATAAAAATCCAGGATAATATATATGTATATATATATATATATATATATATATATATATATATATATATATATATATATATATATATATATATATATATATATATATATATATATATATATATATGTATATATATATATATATATATATATATATATATATATATATTATACATATATATATGTATATATGTATATATATATATATGTATATATATATATATATGTATATATGTATATATATATATGTATACATTGTGCGTTTTTCACGACAGGTTCACATCTGTGCGGAAATAGCTGAATCGGGAATCCCCCCACTTTACTGGTGCACAGCTCATTATGTGGAGATGCTGCTGCAAGCGGAAGTTCCTCTGGTCCACTCTGCCTTCCGGATGTCTGGCTTCACCCCGTCTCAGGTACGACACATGTGAACAGCTGCCACGGGAATGTGTTCCAAGTCTGACATGAATCGAAAATGCTGGCACTTTGTTTTTTTCCTCAAATGAGCCGTAAAGTAATCAAAGAAGAACAAAGGAAGAACAAGGCCTTCCTTTTGTGATTTTTATTTATGTATTCTCATATTCTCAATCATATATCACTAGAAATGGTAAGAAGAGAATGAAATGAAATTGAAAAGCACCAATAGGGACAAAACACATAGACCAGATTACTCTGACTAATGGAAACCAAAAGCTTTTCCCTTTTTTTTATGTAGTGAACAGATCAACTTTAAGTCTGACATTTAGCTGAAATGGTTGCATTTTACCGATGACTGTTGTGAGCAATTATCTCACTGTCCACAGCATTTATTTCCAGCTCGTTCGTATATCAGCCACCTCGAAGTGGAATTTTTGCAGACAACAGAATGTCACTGAAAAGTTACAATGACGTAAAATTAATTTTCTTGGACCTTTTTTTTCTTTTGCAAGGTCTTTTGTATCACCGTTAACAAGTCTCAAGCATTATATTATATTGTATTATATTATATTATATTATATTATATTATATTATATTATATTATATTATATTATATTATATATCAGGAAAAAAAACCCACTCTAAAAGTATGAAAGCTCTATGTATCATAGTTTGGCCATTATGGAGAAAAACGGGTATAATTAGATTATACATTGTAATTCTCATATATTACAATCATGGGATATCAAATTAAAATATGCACACCGTATATATACGTAATCTCAACCGTTGGCACTTTCGCTCAGAGTTTATGGGGGTTAGTTTTTATGCAGATTTCACTTTAGTCCTTTCTAAAATACCCAAGCAAAGCCTTGACAGTGAATCTTCTTTCTGTCTCTTTAACTGAGCAGTGAAAAAAAGTTGGATCTGTGCTTCTTGGCTCGTGATACCTTGGGCAAAGACTTCTCTCCCACAAACAAGGTTGTAAAAGCAAAAGGCGGGTTCACCTTGAATCCTTTTATGTTTCGTCCTGTGATCCCGTTTTTCGGCGTGCCGTCAGTCGACAGTTGAGGTGCACATAGCGTCAAAGACCTGAGCTTGCCGTCTAGGGGGCAGAGTAATACCTCAGCATCAGCTCAACCGTTTTGCTTTTCAAGGCAAATCATGGGAAACCGTCAGATATGGAAATAGGTTTCTGAAAACTTTGAGAGGTTGAACGCGCCACAAAGATGCGGAAGGAAATGCAAAAAAAAAGTGACTGTTGTTACGTAGAGTTTGTGTGAACATCTGTTTGTCGCAAACAATAAGACAGGAGATGCCTTCTGAATAGTGAGCTTCTTATTATAACTTAGTTCTTGATGTTAAAGGAACAAATCCTTCCCTGGAAATGTTACATCTTTCTTTGCTTAGTTTAAAATCCTATTCTACCAGGGATACAAACTCATAATTATACCATTCTTACACGGTTCGAATAAAATGATGACCAATTATTGCATTCGGTCTGTTTGCAATGACAACATGACTACTATTTATTCATGTCTTAAAGGTCCAATGTGTAAAATTTGGCCTGATTCATGATTTTTAATATTGGTATACTTGTAATTTTGGTTTTCTTACCCATAGAATGGCCTTTATTTATATATAAGAATATACACATAGCAAGGGTCTTGCTTCCAGTTAGATGGAGCCAAGACCCTTGCTTTGAGCTAATTGGAAGCTAACTGGATGCATCACGCACCGCCATCTTTCTGAGGCAACTAGTGTGGACAATCTAGCCGGCCTAACAGCGCGTTTTGTAATTAAGGTGAACGCTTACATCTTCAAATAAACCAACGAAGAAGACAGTGGTCGATGTTTCGGTGTGCAAGCCATTATAGTTTAGCCGGCAAGCTCAGAAGGGGGTGGAAGGAGGTGAAAGATCTAAATCTAAAATGTAACCACTTCAAACCGCTGTTTCTTCTACAAAATCTTCAAATATTACCTAAACCTTTAAGAAATGGCCGACTTGGAGCTGATTCTGGAAGAACTAATAGGCTTTTACGAAGAAAATTAAGACTCTCCGGGGACAATGAAAGAAGAAATTTGGAAAATGAATGCAAGGTTGGGTGAAGTGGAAGGAAGACTTGCGGAATATACATGATGAGGTTATTGCAGAAAAGCTTGAAAGTGCCGGGGAAGATGGGTGGGCAAATTAATGAATTGAAGAGTCACTCCAAGCGTGAAAATACAAGGATTTATGGGGTTTCAGCGGGGACAGCGAGAGAGTTACCGACCATAAGACCCTGCACCCGCCAGATAGAAAGGCGGGCACACCGCTTGCTTGCTCTGTGGCCACCGCCCTGCTCCATCATTGTGAAGTTTTTTAAGCTCCAAAATGAAAGTGGCTCTGCTCCACTAGCCATGGCAGAGGAAGGGACTCACCTGGCAAGGAAATCACATAGCATTGGACCACTACGATCTATCGCTCACCCCCCCAAAAAAAAAACGAAGAAGAGAATACACAGAGGTCCGCAAGGTCTTAAAAGGAAAACCAAATCCAATTTCAGAGCCTCCACCCGGTCGGGGCGTGTGTGAGATATGTAGATGGAGCCAGGATTTATGAATCAACAGAGGAGGTGACTGAGGATTCAGTCGGCCGAGGCTACACTTTAATTATTGGACCATCGGAGACGCTAATGGAGCGGGTACAATGGGAGTGGAACAGGCTGGAGAGCGGCTGCAGCTTACAAGCAGAAGCTTCGCGCCTCGGGACCTCACTGACACCCAGCAGGCAGCACGACAGCAGAAACCTGTCTTCCAGTCTGGAACTGACTTAATCATCAGCTCTCTTGGACAAGAGAGCTCACAATGTTTACTCTAGATTGACTGCATACTTTAAACATTCTAAAAAGACCTTGAAGAGTGCAAAGTAGTTTTTTTGCCAGTGTGATCATAAACTAGTAAAATCTTTTGTCATAAAACTATCTGTAAAAAACTGATAAAACTGTCTATGTGACAATCTGGTGGTTTAACTCAAACATTTTAAACCACCCAAATATCAAAGAAAAATAGAAAGTTTAAATTGGGTATATTTATAGAGTCTAATAATAATGGGATTACGCCATAAAATACTCTGGGAATAAAAGAAAAGTAAAACAACAAAACAACATAAACCTATAAGACAAATTAAGAACATTTACAAAATATCTCACTCTAAAAGCCTGGAAGATGAGAACAAATAAGATTTAAAAAAAAGACAAAGATGATGTAAATAGACACAAAATATTTGTGTGTGTATCTCATGTGTGGACATGTGTCTGTATATATCTGTGTGGATGGAGAATGATGACCACCAAATTGATTCTTTTTTAGGGTCACAAATTAACAAAATGATAGATTCATATCTGAAATAACACCAAAAGAATCGCAGTCAGTTTGGAGGCTCAAAGGAATACCCTGAGGACTGATGGTTTCTCCACGCAGTGGTGCAAACTATTGCAGCACCAATTAGTTCCAGTGCTACTAAAAACATTTAATTGGGTGCGTAAAAAAGAGACTGATCCCGTCCTCACGGGGATTATGTGGATGCAATAATCTCCATCACATCTGAGAGCCGTCCCTCTCCAAATTTTCCCGTGAATTGTTGCACTGATCATTAGCCAGGCTCCCTTATTCATGTGAGGGGCAAATGTGAAAGGTAAAAAACTATTGATACTGAAACTTAAATCTCATTAGCGGCAGTCAGGTTGGCTAGATTATTTTACAAACAGCTGGCGGTCTTTTCCGCCTGTTTTTTCCCACGACTGAAAAAAAAGCTGATTAGTCACGGAGCCAACGCAAACTAAGGTCGAATTAAAACTGTGTGGCAGTTGGCAATATTTTTCTGCTACTTGCCAGCTTCGCGAGGAGCGGGGAGGATGTGGGTGCACACCTGGAGCCTGTCCCAGCTGTCTTCGGGCAAAGGCGGGTTTACACCCAGGACAAGTTGCCAGGTTATTGCAGGGTCCCATAGAAAGAAAAACAACCATTTGCACTCGCACTCACTCCTACGGCCGAATTGGAATTCCCACTTCTCCTCGCGCTCAGGTTTAATCGAGCTGCAGTAGTGAAGGCAGAGTACCCATAGAGAACCCGCAAACGCCACACCGAAAGGCCTCTGACCCAGTGATCGAACCTCCAACTTTCTAACCACTGCTTCACTGTGTCAGCCCAACAGCCAATACAGATATGTTATATTTTGCAATTAAATATTTAACAGCACTGCCACTGGGCTTGAATGATGACTCTAATAGAATTGTGAAACTCAAGGCGGAGCGCTGCGAAGCTGCTGCAGATGAAATGCGATCTGTCCTACTGGTTCCCGTCATCACATGTGCGGCAGCACTCCGAACAGGCCGGACAGTCTTCAGAGACTTATTACAGCAAGCCAGCCTTTCATTAGGGAGCTACTCCAGAGTGCGAGTGCTTAACATTCAGCGTCCTTCCAAGGCTGATGTAGCCTGTCAGACGGACCTCAGTTCCGAATGCCTGTTTGTGGCACGAGGACCACAAGAAAGGCACAAAATAATCAATCAGTAGATTCAAAGGCTGTTTGAATAATGGCAGAGTCACCTTTGACACCTTAACGATCATCAACACCCACCACCCCACGGCTAGCACTCACAACAGAGTGAGGAATATGTTTCCACTGAGAAAAAGAGCTCTTGGAAAAGACCTTGAAGTGATTGTTAGTCCTAGTTTAGTTACAGAAAGCAAAAAAAACAAAAACCCACACTCATTTCTTTTATTTGTCTATTGTTTTTTTTATTTGCTTACTTCAGTGCTTGAGGGTTGAATGTGATTCACAAGTCAACCAAAAGTCACTGGGCCATCGTTCCTTTGTAATTATTTCTTTATTTAAATTGCCTCTTGTGTAGTCGTTGAATGCATGGGTAGCTACGTTTCCATTACCCCTAGCATTGCGCAAAACCCAAGTATCGCAATAAAAAAAGTGGTCATGGAAACGCCTAAACTTCGAAAAACCTCTCAAATATCGCTAAAACGTTTTTACGCTCTCATGAGGTGGTTTTTCAGACGTATTGATATCGAGGTATATCGCTAAAGTTTCATGGAAATATTTTTCCCGCATTTACACGTCAGCGGACGTGACGCACAGGGGTCACGTGACCAGTTCACTTCAAGTGAAAATTGAATATATTTTTTTTTAGAAGTAATCATAGAGAAAAATATAACAACCATTCTTGACAGCAAACAACGTTGAAATGCAAATTAATCGCAAAAACTGCAAATTGCAATTGTGCTTTGTCGGAATTTTAGAAGTATCGCTTTTATTCCGTGAAAAAACTGTAATTGAAACGCAGCTAGTGACTACGTAGACATGCTGTACTTGTGATATTATTGAATCACCTCATTGTGGCTGTTGAGCTCCCTTCACATTGTTATCTCCAGACTCTCAGATAGCTCTCCAATTGCTTAAACAGCATGTGGCGTTTTTAGATGATATCTAAACACCCATTTATATGTGTATTAGTCTCCTGTGTGAAGGCAGTAACTTTTATTATTTTAGGAGTCTGCGAGTGCTGCCATCCGTATTGTCTATTTGCTGTTGTTTTCATTTTTGAGAGGCTAATGCTTCCTTTGTACCCGTTTCATGCAGGCGATCAATAATAGTTCATTTTGCTTGTTCATTCTCACTAATGGAAACGAACAATATAATCCTGTCAGCCACTTAACAGTTTGGTCCCTTCCCCCCCCGACAGATGTGCCTCCACTGGCTGACTCAGTGTTTCTGGAACTACCTCGACTGGATTGAAATCTGCCACTACATCTCCACCTGCGTCATACTGGGTCCTGACTACCAGGTTTACACGTGCGTGGCCATATTCAAGCATCTGCAGCCTGACATTCTGCAGCGGACACAGTCTCAGGAGCTGCAAGTCTTCCTCAAGGTGAGATCCGATATCGGAATTCATGTTGTACTTGTAGCGTCCCGCTAAAGAGCGGGGTGGCCTTTTCGCCAAGGCTGCCTGCATGAGAGACAATGCCCAGTGAGAAAAGTACAAACTTGTGTGGGGTTTTGCCTGAAAGTGTGAAGCAAATAAGGTTTTGGTTTTAAAAATAATAATAATAGTGATGAAAAAAATGAGGAGATAGACGGGTTTACAATGTAAGCAACAGTTGCAATGGCAATAGGGTATTTTATTCATCAATTTCAAGAGCTCCCTCTGCCGGTCAAAAAAACACCTGAAACAACTCCATTGATTCGTATTTATACAGTGTTGTTGGGATTAATCCATAAAAGTAATCCAACTACTCCTTTAACTACTTTGTTTAATAAGTAATCAATTACTAATTACTTTCAATAAAAAATATAAAGTAAGAGTTGCTCAGTGCTTTGGAGTTAACTTTATTAAAGTGAAATTTTTGCAATTCCAAATATTGCCTCTATCCTCTTAAAACGATTGAATGTTGCCGGAGTACTGGAGCCGCCGTAGCTCACTGGCAAACTCGGGAGGGGGAGGGGGAGTGAAAGAGCGCTGCAATCTAAAATGTGACCACTTGATTTTGCTGTTTCCTCCGAAAAATCTTAACCTTAACCTTAATATCACGTCCCATTTCTGGACTTGGAGACCTTTCCCTTTAAAATCTGGCACCCATCCATGATTTACTTTGATAACAAATGAAAAGCGGCCCTCAAAATTTCATGCAGATGTCTCACTCTGCCAACATCCAAAAGCCACATTAAACAACACCGCTGAATAAAACACAGCTTGACACAAAATCGCCCCGCATCATTATTCATCAAGCGCTTCACTCAGTCTTTTCTCTGGCTGATCGCTCTGGTGCTAACATCACCATGCGCGCCCCCCCCCCCGCTGACACTTTTGGTAAATAAATGATCAGTTATGACTGGGTTTTTTTTATGTGAGGAAGATCACCTAATGAGCTGTACCGCTAGATTTTTCAGCAAGAAGAGCTCGCAGACTTTCGTGGTCCTCGTGCTGAGCGGAGCTGCTGAAAATTTGAACATCTTAAGGTTGTGCCTTCCGTGCCCTTCTAAGACACCCTCCGCAGGAGCAACACAGAGAGAATACATAGAAGATACTTAATGCGTTGAGGACTTTTGGTGAAGAAGAAAAAACAAACAAATAAAAACTAAAAAATAAACAGTTTTTCAACTGCACAATTTTCTTGGGAGCTCATCCACCGAGTTGTGCTGGTTAAATTAATGGTCTTTAGAAAAGGGACATTAACTGTGTTTCTTTTTTTTTTTTTTTAATCTTCAGCTGATTTGGGTAATTTTGGTCTTTTCTTTTTTAAACGGAACTAATGTGCAAAATGCTTTAAGGTGCTTAAAACAGTGCTTCATTAACTCTGACGTAGAGAACATTAATGACCTCAAGAGATATTAAGGTTTATACACTGTACCTGATTAAAGTTAGGACGTTAAATTGCACACTGCTTCATGTATCCTTTTTTTTCTCCTTTCTGCTTCAGTCTCTAAATCTTGTAGCTCGACCAAACGTACCAAAGAGGAGTCCTGCTGTTTGCAGAAAATGCAGTTTTGATCATCCAATACGATTCACTTTGCGAAATCCTCACCATGTGCAGCTGCCTCCCGGAGCCTGTTTTACTTTCTGCAAGCGAAAGTGTGTGTTCGCGCCAGACCCGCAGTGCAGGGCTGAGAAATTATAGATCCACTATATTTGGAATCATGTGGCTGCTATGGTACACAGTAAAACCGCTTTATTAAAATCACTATATCAAATCAGACGTCAAACTTGTTACAGCGGGTGATTAAAACGATTCCTTCTCTTCTGAAATAACTTTTAATGGGCCAATTCGCTTTTGCCCCTCATAATCTCAGGAGTCGTCATTGAGACTGGGAAGTAATTTCTTCATGACATTTCTGTCTTTTCTCCGAACAGTCCTGCCTCTGGAGTCGCCGTTTGCTCCTTTTGAAAAATTTCAATGACTCCGTTGGGCCGTCGCCCAGTTCTTGTTTCCGACTTGACACTTTTGCGGATGTCGAAAAAAGATTTCCGAAAGACCAAAAAGTTAGAATTCCTAAGATTCCAAATAAAGAGCACAAAGCTGTACCCATGCTAACAGATTGCACTGGTTTGGTGTTGTTTGTTGTTGCTGGTGTGTATGTCATCCAGTAAGATGGCATACGCAAATGGCAACAGATGTAGGTGGTGGGCACCACCCTATTAACATAAGGGGTTTCGCGAGTGTTCCTGGCATCCACCATGATGACTAGACAGCAAAGTGATCACATAAAGAAAATGCATCTATGGAATTGTAGCCCAGGACTGACAGTCTCACGGGAGTCGAGAGCTGCATCCCCTGTGGCAGCCGCTGAGACGGAACACTCGAGTTCGTTTGAGAATAATAACCGTCCGTGCCCGCTCAAGGCGGCTCTGTCTCTGCTGGAAATAGGCTACAATGTATTCATTTTTGAGGTGTTTTTCTCGATGTTAATTACTGCAGGAAATAATAATGTAAATGTATACCTCCAACGGCTCATGAGAAATGGCTTTGAATTGGATTATCTGCAGCCCGCAGCATTTAGTACTTGTTCATGTTAATTAGCAGTTAATAATGTCTGGGTGGCATTTCCTTGAAAAATAAACACATTTTGGTGGGACCATTGAACCGTCATCAGACAGTTTGCGTGTCACTTACAATTTGAGTGGCTTTTTTAAAAGGTTAAGTGTGTAACATTTGGAGATTTGAAGAAGAAAGCCCTCCTGAGCTTGCCAGTGAGCTACAGTGGCCTACGGTGAAAATGTATGTTGAACTGCCATTATCGTAACGTCAATATTAACATTATGACAACATTTTTGGTAGCCAAACTGGCCATTGTCACAGTGCACAGTAACTTATTCACAGCAACAACTGAATCTGGCGTTTTTCTCATGAAAGGAAGCAGATCAATTGCAGAGTAAAGACGGACTTAAAATCTACAAGATTTCCGACGTCCCAGCAACTTGCAAATTTGTAACTTAATAACTTGCGAGGCATTAATACAGATCAGTAGTGCCACTGAGATGTTTTACTCTAAACCTAAACTCATCTTGAACGTTGTTTAAAAAAATGGCAGTTTTGGAGAAGGAGGTTTGTGCAAAAGGGTTATTTTTGATCATGAAACATTTTGAAAAGAGTAAAGTCATTGAACAGAGAGGATGGCAGCGCCCACCAGCTGCTGTGTAATTAAGAATAGTACAGTGTGTAAATGGAATGCCATTCCAAGACATCAATTTACATCCTCACTTTGCTCTTGAAGGTTTCATTACCGCCTCTGTCATGTCCTTGTCAGTATTACCAGCTAAGCAAAAAGATTAATTCAATTCTTCAAAACTCTTGCGCAGCTTGATTAAATAAAAGTGGCCTGCTGACAAGTTGGAGAAGCCATTAAACAAACATTTTTTTTCCCGCACGCGGCTCGGCTCGGATAACAAATGAGGGTGAAGCCGAGTTGATTGCTTCACCTTGTTATTCTGAACCTGCTGCTACATTTTCACTGACTTGCTAATTGATAGTGCCTTGTGCCCCGCAACGCCCACCTAAGTCGTTTGCTCCGTGACGGCATTTGCATTGCCCACAAGGCCGGGTGTTGCCTTGCTCTTAGCCTGCAGACTGGAAACTCAGGTAGCAATTACAGTACTGGAAATTAAAATGCTCACTAAACAAATTTGCCAGATGAAACGTCCCTGTGTCTGCTCTCGGACAGTGGAGCTATCACGATGCGTTAGGACGTATCATGCGTGTTACGCGGCAGAAGTGCTTGAACTCATTAAGATTTTGTTTGGAAGCTCATTACCTGACCACTAAGCTGGGATGCTGTTCCCTGACACGGTGCAGCATCCAGCTGGCAGGGATTTGATTTCATGTTCTGTGACTTTGAGACAGCCAAGTGTTTTAATGAATGGGGTGGATTGACTCCCTACAAGCTGAATGACAATAAAGAGAGCAGTGTCGTTGGGATTACTCCTTAAAAGTAATCCGATTACTTCTTTAACTACTTTGTTTCATAAGTAATCAATTACTGATTCATTTAGTTAAAAAGAAGATCAAGTAACAGTAGAGAACGTCTTGTTTCCTGCACACAACGCCCAACGAACCACAATGTTCTTTGATTTAGACGAGATGAACTGAAAATAATGTTTGTATTTCCAGCTATCAAACGCAATGGCTAGTATTTCTTTGCCGCCGCCACGCTTGTTTTGGTGTATCGTCACATATCAATGACGTTGCATGCATCATTATTTTTGGTTGTTTTTCTAAATTTCAGGAATTTTGTGGATATTACGACATTTTTAGCCTTGCAAAATATTTCTGAAAAGTAAAATGGAATCGTTACTTGGTAAAGTAACTATGGTATAATTACCATTTTTGCCAGAGTAATCCTGTTACATTACTCTGTCTGTACATACCTTCATCTCACTAGAGGAACACTTTGACATTATTGTATGATGTGAGTAAAATAAATTACTTTTAAAATCTGGTATGTTTGGCTTTCACATGAAATTTCCAAACGTGGTTAAAATGTTTGATTTGATTTGACCTCACGTGTTTGATCCATGAATAGACCAGTAAATGTTGAGGTCCAGTGGCATTTTGTGTTGAAACAGCCCTCTTCCTCATGCTGTTCATATTTTGACATGATGTGAACTAAGAATAACTTAGAGAAAGAACACGTGACAATTTGACATTGACATATATTGTATATTTTTCACTATGAAACGTCCCGATAGAACGTGAGCATCAAAGGCAACAGCTTCCAAATCCTAATTTAAATCTGGCGGTTTCAAACACTTTGGCGCGTGTTTGGCAATTACGCATGCAATCTTAGATCCCCCGCAACACGCAAACCAACAACACGCACAATCTACAAGCGTGCGCCCGCAATTGGGTGCATACAACGAAGAATATTGCTAATGTCGGAGGAGTCCATGTGTCCAGAAGCATGTGAGTAATGAGATGATGCTCTTTCTTCACTGTCTTTTTTTTTTTTATCCGCAGGAGGAACCGATCCAGGGTTTTAAGATCAGCAGCTACCTGGAGTTTATGGAGGGACTCGAGCGCAACTACAGGAAACTTGTTCTCTCCGACATGAAGAACATTAAGAACCCCGTCGAGTAAGAAAAGGCGGAGGACATTTTTAAAGCGGACACATGGGTCATTGCTTTTTTTCCCCCCAAATCATTGAGTGTACAAACCCAATATACACTTGAGTTGTTTTTGTGCATGAGTTTTTAGGATGAGATGCATAATCATGACTTCAATCTTTCAAAATTCAAGAAAATCCCTATACGGCAACGACTGGCAGCAATGACATCCATAGAGATGTTTTTTATATGATGCATAGTGTGGCAACTTATATATATATGTAATCTAGTAATAATAATATAGTAATGCAGTAACCAGTCAGATCATAGGGACTGCTTTAAGAAGTCTAAACCCTTTGCGCTAGAACTATGAGCCACCTCTATAACCTAGAGTTATCTGCTAGCCATTATGATTACTCCAGTTATGAAGAGTGAGGCCCTCTTTACATGGCAGTGAATCTGGGGCCCCTTGCAAGTTTTTTTTTTTTTTTGCCAGAGGCTTTGGTTTGTTTACACAGCCCTGGCGTCATTGTGGGCACACTGCCGTGAATGGGGAACCAAACTGATGGAGTAGCAAGTCAGAGAGGCTAATTGTGGAGGCGATGGCATCATTAACTTCAGTTTAATCACTCGCACTGTTAAAACAGAAGAAGAAAAATAAAGGCTTTTATCATGTACTCATCGTCATGGTAAAAAAATGATGATATTCACAAACTTGATACCTTTAAAATGTGTGTGGATTATGTAAACATGATGTAAATACATGCAGCTGTTTTGAAGATGTTGTTTTTTTTTTGATATTTATGTAATTCTCTTTATTTATTTCTTTATTTCTATTCTGGGGTATTAAAGAAAGCACCGCAGTTGCAGCAGGTTCAAGGTTTGTCTGCTTGGACAAATTAACCACCTTCGGAATGGCATGTTGCCATGGTTTTTGTCAAACAGCGTCCGACCTCCTATTGCCTCTTCACACACGCCATCAATGCCGAGACACGCCACGGTGCATCACCCTTGTTTGTGTACTTCGGCGGGTCTTTGTATAAAAGATGCATGAGGCAGGTCGTATCATTGTGAAATACCCTCATTAGTAACCACAGCCTCGTCCTTCCCTCCTGCACTACCACCCTGTTGTCCCTCTTCAGACACACTCGGGGTCTGAATAATAAATGAGTTCATCACGTTTTCTCTCCTCCCTGCCACAACGGTGTTTACCCGGGGAATGTGCAGGTCGGAGCGGAGACGGCTGATCAAAAAAGATGACGGATTCGCCACTGAAAGCTCCGAACATTACGGTCACAGTGCAACAAACTCCAACAGGTTGTACTCGACATAAACTTTCAAGGTGAAGTGAGTTTTGGTATTTGACAGACATAAATTTGCGCAAATGTGGAGATGCATTTCTTATTCCTTAAACAATTTTGTCCATATTAAAAGGCCAATTATCTGTAAAATAACCGTAAAACAGTAGTTTTCTGGGTTGGAAATCATTCTGGATGAGATGCATGGTTGGAAGTTGACCCATCTTAGGGATTTAAGAAGGCTCCAAAGAAGGGTTCAGTTAAGGAGTGCTAAGATAACGACGTTTGTCCACATCACTCCTTTACAACCTTCTTATATCTGTCATTAAGGTCATCTGAGCTTTTTACCACCGCAATCCTAAAACCAAATCCATTGATTCCAGACAAACGTATCAATAAAGATTAGACGGCTAACAAAGAAAATGAAACCAAAACACAAAGAAATTCGCCAGCACGTGTCAAGGAAACAGAGGACTCACAGGATTAACTGGACCCACGTATGAAATGATGAACGCTATCCCACTGACTCATTTAGTAACACTAGGAGACCAGAGCCAAGGCAATATTGATTATTACTCGTCTATATGTCAATGCGGCGGTGCTCGGTTAGTGGGCTTTGTCGAGAGTGCGTGTCAAGCTGTTTACACATGCCAATGTTGCTGCAGTCTCCCAAAGAAAGAATCACTTCGAGTCTATATGTGGGTCTAATATCGGTTGAATATTAGACGTTTCTGAGTTTTAGTGTGGTGGAGCATGAAGGAGAAGACTGATTTAGCTGGAGTAGAAGGTGGAGGACATCAATCAGTAGAACGGTGACTCCACTCAACAGAGAGAAATAAATGCAACAAACTGTTGGATTAACGACACCTCAAGGTCAGAGCGGCCTTCTACATGATTCACAGAGCAAACCTGGGGACAACTGACCCACTCTGAATAAACAGGCAGTCTGCCCCCCAGCTGATGCCGGATGAGGGGACAGTTAACCTTTTTTGGAGAGAGAGAGGAAAAAAAGGGACATAAAATGAAGTTTTCGCCGGTGTGAATAAGGAAGTTACTTGACTCACGGACACGTGGGGCATTTCGACTGGGAAGAAACTGGTTCACTGCACAATAAACTCAGGCCAGGATGTTCTGCATTGGCGCAGACTGAAAATGAGAAATGTGTTTTGCAATTAAATTAAAGGTCAAACAAAAAATACAGTTGCTGCCTACTTGCAAAAATCTGTGCATTATTTTTTTTGTTGATTTGAGTTAGTGCTGGGACAAACAGTCATGGGTCGAGATGCCCTTACACTGCCTGATGGATTTAGTCTACAAAAGTGGAGCTTGAGGGTGTGAGAATATCAGGGTCAGGTTGACCAAATTGTGTGATTGGGGGGGGGAAAAAAAAAGAAATAATGTGCAAGAGGGAGACGTCAAAAAGGTATTGACAACAACAAACCCATGGGAATGAAGGTTACAATGGAAAACAGCAGTAATCTGTACACTTACTACACCTGTAGGTGGTGAAATGCAGTTGGTGTGAGGTGAGTGCTCGTGTATGTGTGTGGGTGGGTCACACCCACACACTTTCCTAAAATAATGAAAGATTTGAAGATATCTTCTACCCTTATCTGTGAGAAATGCTGAATTAGGTTTGAATGGTTTGAAAAGGCTTGGGACCAGTAGACTCATGAATTTCGAAATATCCTTTTTGAGACTATTCCATCAGAAAAATCACTCATACAATTGAAAGTGCTCTTCAGAATTATATTTTTTCAAAAGCTAGACTGTCAAAAATGATAAGAGAGAAGGAACTGTTCACCCCGTGGCATTGATTTTAAACCCTTCAAGGTTTCAAATTGGTTTCAAGTCCCACCCACAATGAAGCGTAAACAAGAGTCAGCTCAACAACTTTGGAAATCAGTCAATCATCGCTGATACTGTACTGGAGTCATGAGATAATGACGCCAGTTACAAAACAAAAACAAAAAACACTTTATGCAATCAAATACAAGCCAGTGCTCATGTTTGGGTCTTCTTCCTGACCATCTTTCGAAGTGAGTCAGTCATCGCTGCTGCTGTAGAGGATTCAGGAGGTAATGATGCCAGTTATAAAACCCCAACAAGAAGCACTTACTGCAATCAAATACAAGTTAGTGCTCATGTCTGGGTCTTCTTGCTGACCAAATCTAGTTTTCCACTAAGAGCCAAAACCTGCAAATTGTTCTTGATGACCAGACAATAACGGTCCGAAATACATATGCTAATCCCTTGATTATCAACAAGTCGAAAAGGTGTAAAGTACTCTGGGTATAGTTGCTGCTGTACAGGATTCAGGAGGTAGTGATGCCAGTTACAAAACCCCAACAAGAAGTACTTACTGCAATAAAAATACAAGCCAGTGCTCATGTCTGGGTCTTCTTGCTGACCAAATCTAGTTTTCCACTTGTGGGAGTTGCGGATAGTTGAAAAATCTTCATCCATACAACCCCAAAGAGAAGCACTTATGATTAATGTAAACATCAGTGTCTCAATTTGAGGTGATCTGGCTGTTTTGTCTAGAGACTATCCGGTTGTGATCCAAAGTCATTCTGTCTTCCAGCACTGTCCGGGTTAGTTCGGGAAAAAGGTCAGCAACAATACCCCAACAAGAAGCACTTACTGCAATAAAAATACAAGCCAGTGCTCATGTTTGGGTCTTCTTGCTGACCAACTTTAGAAGTGAGTTAGTGCTCATGTCTGGGTCTTCTTGCTAACCAAATCTAGTTTTCCACTTGTGGTAGTTGCGGATAGTTGAAAAATCTTCATCCATACAACCTCAAAGAGAAGCACTTACGATTAATGTAAACATTAGTGTCTCAATTTGAGGTGATCTGGCTGTTTTGACAAGAGACTATCCGGTTGTGATTCAAAGTCATTCTGTCTTCCAGCACTGTCCGGGTTAGTTGGAAAAAGGGTCAGCAACAATACCCCAACAAGAAGCACTTACTGCAATAAAAATACAAGCCAGTGCTCATGTCTGGGTCTTCTTGCTGACCAACTTAAAAAAAGATTGATGCAGACATGACGCCTGGTAGAACATACCAGCCGTTTGTGAAGTCAAACCAATATGGAATACTTACTCAAGCAATAGTCCAGCTGCAAAGGTTCCTGAATCTCTTCATGTGTAGCTCTTGCCATGTCTGAGATGTTTGCCCACAGACGTGTATTGGAGAGTTTGTGGCTCTGGTTTTAAACCCTTCTTGGAGGATGGCCAAATTGCTTTCAAGTCCCACCCACATTCATTACAATGAAGAGGCAAAACCTGCAAATTGTTCTTGATGACCAGACAATAACGGTCCGAAATACATATGCTAATCCCTTGATTATCAACAGGTCGAAAAGGTGCAAAGTACTCTGGGTCTAGTTGCTGCTGTACAGGATTCAGGAGGTAATGATGGCAGTTACAAAACCCCAACAAGAAGCACTTACTGCAATCAAATACAAGTTAGTGCTCATGCCTGGGTCTTCTTGCTGACCAAATCTAGTTTTCCACTTGTGGTAGTTGCGGATAGTTGAAAAATCTTCATCCATACAACCTCAAAGAGAAGCACTTATGATTAATGTAAACATCAGTGTCTCAATTTGAGGTGATCTGGCTGTTTTGTCTAGAGACTATCCGGTTGTGATCCAAAGTCATTCTGTCTTCCAGCACTGTCCGGGTTAGGTGGGAAAAGGGTCAGCAACAATACCCCAACAAGAAGCACTTACTGCAATAAAAATACAAGCCAGTGCTCATGTTTGGGTCTTCTTGCTGACCAACTTTAGGAGTGAGTTAGTGCTCATGTCTGGGTCTTCTTGCTGACCAACTTAAAAAAGATTGATGCAGACATGACGCCTGGTAGAACATACCAGCCGTTTGTGAAGTCAAACCAATATGGAATACTTACTCAAGCAATAGTCCAGCTGCAAAGGTTCCTGAATCTCTTCATGTGTAGCTCTTGCCATGTCTGAGATGTTTGCCCACAGAAGTGTAGTGGAGAGAGTTTGTGGCTCTGGTTTTAAACCCTTCTTGGAGGATGGCCAAATTGCTTTCAAGTCCCACCCACATTCATTACAATGAAGAGGCAAAACCTGCAAATTGTTCTTGATGACCAGACAATAACGGTCCGAAATACATATGCTAATCCCTTGATTATCAACAGGTCGAAAAGGTGCAAAGTACTCTGGGTGTAGTTGCTGCTGTACAGGATTCAGGAGGTGACGATGGCAGTTACAAAACCCCAACAAGAAGCACTTACTGCAATCAAATACAAGTTAGTGCTCATGCCTGGGTCTTCTTGCTGACCAAATCTAGTTTTCCACTTGTGGTAGTTGCGGATAGTTGAAAATCTTCATCCATACAACCTCAAAGAGAAGCACTTATGATTAATGTCAACATCAGTGTCTCAATTTGAGGTGATCTGGCTGTTTTGTCTGGAGACTATCCGGTTGTGATCCAAAGTCATTCTGTCTTCCAGCACTGTCCGGGTTAGTTGGAAAAAGGGTCAGCAACAATACCCCAACAAGAAGCACTTACTGCAATAAAAATACAAGCCAGTGCTCATGTCTGGGTCTTCTTGCTGACCAACTTTAGAAGTTAGTCAGTCATCGCTGCTGCTGTAGAGGATTCAGGAGGTAATGATGCCAGTTACAAAACCCCAACAAGAAGCACTTACTGAAATCAAATACAAGTTAGTGCTCATGTCTGGGTCTTCTTGCTGACCAAATCTAGTTTTCCCACTTGTGGTAGTTGCGGATAGTTGAAAAATCTTCATCCATACAACCTCAAAGAGAAGCACTTATGATTAATGTAAACATCAGTGTCTCAATTTGAGGTGATCTGGCTGTTTTGTCTAGAGACTATCTGGTTGTGATCCAAAGTCATTCTGTCTTCCAGCACTGTCCGGGTTAGTTCGGGAAAAAGGTCAGCAACAATACCCCAACAAGAAGCACTTACTGCAATAAAAATACAAGCCAGTGCTCATGTCTGGGTCTTCTTGCTAACTAAATCTAGTTTTCCACTTGTGGTAGTTGCGGATAGTTGAAAAATCTTCATCCATACAACCTCAAAGAGAAGCACTTATGATTAATGTAAACATCAGTGTCTCAATTTGAGGTGATCTGGCTGTTTTGTCTAGAGACTATCCGGTTGTGATTCAAAGTCATTCTGTCTTCCAGCACTGTCCGGGTTAGGTGGGAAAAGGGTCAGCAACAATACCCCAACAAGAAGCACTTACTGCAATAAAAATACAAGCCAGTGCTCATGTCTGGGTCTTCTTGCTGACCAACTTAGGAAAAAGATTGATTAAAAAGACATGACACGCGCCTGGTAGAACATACCAGCCGTTTGTGAAGTCAAACCAATATGGAATACTTACTCAAGCAGTAGTCCAGCTGCAAAGGTTCCTGAATCTCTTCATGTGTAGCTCTTGCCATGTCTGAGATGTTTGCCCACAGAAGTGTAGTGGAGAGTTTGTGGCTCTGGTTTTAAACCCTTCTTGGAGGATGGCCAAATTGCTTTCAAGTCCCACCCACATTCATTACAATGAAGAGGCAAAACCTGCAAATTGTTCTTGATGACCAGACAATAACGGTCCGAAATACATATGCTAATCCCTTGATTATCAACAGGTCGAAAAGGTGCAAAGTACTCTGGGTGTAGTTGCTGCTGTACAGGATTCAGGAGGTGACGATGGCAGTTACAAAACCCCAACAAGAAGCACTTACTGCAATCAAATACAAGTTAGTGCTCATGCCTGGGTCTTCTTGCTGACCAAATCTAGTTTTCCACTTGTGGTAGTTGCGGATAGTTGAAAATCTTCATCCATACAACCTCAAAGAGAAGCACTTATGATTAATGTCAACATCAGTGTCTCAATTTGAGGTGATCTGGCTGTTTTGTCTGGAGACTATCCGGTTGTGATCCAAAGTCATTCTGTCTTCCAGCACTGTCCGGGTTAGTTGGAAAAGGGTCAGCAACAATACCCCAACAAGAAGCACTTACTGCAATAAAAATACAAGCCAGTGCTCATGTCTGGGTCTTCTTGCTGACCAACTTTAGAAGTTAGTCAGTCATCGCTGCTGCTGTAGAGGATTCAGGAGGTAATGATGCCAGTTACAAAACCCCAACAAGAAGCACTTACTGAAATCAAATACAAGTTAGTGCTCATGTCTGGGTCTTCTTGCTGACCAAATCTAGTTTTCCCACTTGTGGTAGTTGCGGATAGTTGAAAAATCTTCATCCATACAACCTCAAAGAGAAGCACTTATGATTAATGTCAACATCAGTGTCTCAATTTGAGGTGATCTGGCTGTTTTGTCTAGAGACTATCTGGTTGTGATCCAAAGTCATTCTGTCTTCCAGCACTGTCCGGGTTAGTTCGGGAAAAAGGTCAGCAACAATACCCCAACAAGAAGCACTTACTGCAATAAAAATACAAGCCAGTGCTCATGTCTGGGTCTTCTTGCTAACTAAATCTAGTTTTCCACTTGTGGTAGTTGCGGATAGTTGAAAAATCTTCATCCATACAACCTCAAAGAGAAGCACTTATGATTAATGTAAACATCAGTGTCTCAATTTGAGGTGATCTGGCTGTTTTGTCTAGAGACTATCCGGTTGTGATCCAAAGTCATTCTGTCTTCCAGCACTGTCCGGGTTAGTTCGGGAAAAAGGTCAACAATACCCCAACAAGAAGCACTTACTGCAATAAAAATACAAGCCAGTGCTCATGTGGGTCTTCTTGCTGACCAACTTTAGAAGTTAGTCAGTCATCGCTGCTGCTGTAGAGGATTCAGGAGGTAATGATGCCAGTTAATAAACCCCAACAAGAAGCACTTACTGAAATCAAATACAAGTTAGTGCTCATGTCTGGGTCTTCTTGCTGACCAAATCTAGTTTTCCACTTGTGGTAGTTGCGGATAGTTGAAAAATCTTCATCCATACAACCTCAAAGAGAAGCACTTATGATTAATGTAAACATCAGTGTCTCAATTTGAGGTGATCTGGCTGTTTTGTCTAGAGACTATCCGGTTGTGATCCAAAGTCATTCTGTCTTCCAGCACTGTCCAGGTTAGTTCGGGGAAAAGGGTCAACAACAATACCCCAACAAGAAGCACTTACTGCAATAAAAATACAAGCCAGTGCTCATGTTTGGGTCTTCTTGCTGACCAACTTTAGGAGTGAGTTAGTGCTCATGTCTGGGTCTTCTTGCTGACCAACTTAAAAAAGATTGATGCAGACATGACGCCTGGTAGAACATACCAGCCGTTTGTGAAGTCAAACCAATATGGAATACTTACTCAAGCAATAGTCCAGCTGCAAAGGTTCCTGAATCTCTTCATGTGTAGCTCTTGCCATGTCTGAGATGTTTGCCCACAGAAGTGTAGTGGAGAGAGTTTGTGGCTCTGGTTTTAAACCCTTCTTGGAGGATGGCCAAATTGCTTTCAAGTCCCACCCACATTCATTACAATGAAGAGGCAAAACCTGCAAATTGTTCTTGATGACCAGACAATAACGGTCCGAAATACATATGCTAATCCCTTGATTATCAACAGGTCGAAAAGGTGCAAAGTACTCTGGGTGTAGTTGCTGCTGTACAGGATTCAGGAGGTGACGATGGCAGTTACAAAACCCCAACAAGAAGCACTTACTGCAATCAAATACAAGTTAGTGCTCATGCCTGGGTCTTCTTGCTGACCAAATCTAGTTTTCCACTTGTGGTAGTTGCGGATAGTTGAAAATCTTCATCCATACAACCTCAAAGAGAAGCACTTATGATTAATGTCAACATCAGTGTCTCAATTTGAGGTGATCTGGCTGTTTTGTCTGGAGACTATCCGGTTGTGATCCAAAGTCATTCTGTCTTCCAGCACTGTCCGGGTTAGTTCGGGAAAAAGGTCAGCAACAATACCCCAACAAGAAGCACTTACTGCAATAAAAATACAAGCCAGTGCTCATGTCTGGGTCTTCTTGCTGACCAACTTTAGAAGTTAGTCAGTCATCGCTGCTGCTGTAGAGGATTCAGGAGGTAATGATGCCAGTTACAAAACCCCAACAAGAAGCACTTACTGAAATCAAATACAAGTTAGTGCTCATGTCTGGGTCTTCTTGCTGACCAAATCTAGTTTTCCCACTTGTGGTAGTTGCGGATAGTTGAAAAATCTTCATCCATACAACCTCAAAGAGAAGCACTTATGATTAATGTAAACATCAGTGTCTCAATTTGAGGTGATCTGGCTGTTTTGTCTAGAGACTATCTGGTTGTGATCCAAAGTCATTCTGTCTTCCAGCACTGTCCGGGTTAGTTCGGGAAAAAGGTCAGCAACAATACCCCAACAAGAAGCACTTACTGCAATAAAAATACAAGCCAGTGCTCATGTCTGGGTCTTCTTGCTAACTAAATCTAGTTTTCCACTTGTGGTAGTTGCGGATAGTTGAAAAATCTTCATCCATACAACCTCAAAGAGAAGCACTTACGATTAATGTAAACATTAGTGTCTCAATTTGAGGTGATCTGGCTGTTTTGACAAGAGACTATCCGGTTGTGATTCAAAGTCATTCTGTCTTCCAGCACTGTCCGGGTTAGGTGGGAAAAGGGTCAGCAACAATACCCCAACAAGAAGCACTTACTGCAATAAAAATACAAGCCAGTGCTCATGTCTGGGTCTTCTTGCTGACCAACTTAAAAAAGATTGATGCAGACATGACGCCTGGTAGAACATACCAGCCGTTTGTGAAGTCAAACCAATATGGAATACTTACTCAAGCAATAGTCCAGCTGCAAAGGTTCCTGAATCTCTTCATGTGTAGCTCTTGCCATGTCTGAGATGTTTGCCCACAGAAGTGTAGTGGAGAGAGTTTGTGGCTCTGGTTTTAAACCCTTCTTGGAGGATGGCCAAATTGCTTTCAAGTCCCACCCACATTCATTACAATGAAGAGGCAAAACCTGCAAATTGTTCTTGATGACCAGACAATAACGGTCCGAAATACATATGCTAATCCCTTGATTATCAACAGGTCGAAAAGGTGCAAAGTACTCTGGGTGTAGTTGCTGCTGTACAGGATTCAGGAGGTGGCGATGGCAGTTACAAAACCCCAACAAGAAGCACTTACTGCAATCAAATACAAGTTAGTGCTCATGCCTGGGTCTTCTTGCTGACCAAATCTAGTTTTCCACTTGTGGTAGTTGCGGATAGTTGAAAAATCTTCATCCATACAACCTCAAAGAGAAGCACTTATGATTAATGTCAACATCAGTGTCTCAATTTGAGGTGATCTGGCTGTTTTGTCTGGAGACTATCCGGTTGTGATCCAAAGTCATTCTGTCTTCCAGCACTGTCCGGGTTAGTTCGGGAAAAAGGTCAGCAACAATACCCCAACAAGAAGCACTTACTGCAATAAAAATACAAGCCAGTGCTCATGTCTGGGTCTTCTTGCTGACCAACTTTTGGAATACTTACTCAAGCAATAGTCCAGCTGCAAAGGTTCCTGAATCTCTTCATGTGTAGCTCTTGCCATGTCTGAGATGTTTGCCCACAGAAGTGTAGTGGAGAGTTTGTGGCTCTGGTTTTAAACCCTTCTTGGAGGATGGCCAAATTGCTTTCAAGTCCCACCCACATTCATTACAATGAAGAGCCAAAACCTGCAAATTGTTCTTGATGACCAGACAATAACGGTCCGAAATACATATACTAATCCCTTGATTATCAACAGGTCGAAAAGGTGCAAAGTACTCTGGGTGTAGTTGCTGCTGTACAGGATTCAGGAGGTGGCGATGGCAGTTACAAAACCCCAACAAGAAGCACTTACTGCAATCAAATACAAGTTAGTGCTCATGCCTGGGTCTTCTTGCTGACCAAATCTAGTTTTCCACTTGTGGTAGTTGCGGATAGTTGAAAAATCTTCATCCATACAACCTCAAAGAAGCACTTATGATTAATGTCAACATCAGTGTCTCAATTTGAGGTGATCTAACTGTTTTGTCTGGAGACTATCCGGTTGTGATCCAAAGTCATTCTGTCTTCCAGCACTGTCCGGGTTAGTTGGAAAAAGGGTCAGCAACAATACCCCAACAAGAAGCACTTACTGCAATAAAAATACAAGCCAGTGCTCATGTCTGGGTCTTCTTGCTGACCAACTTTAGAAGTGAGTCAGACATCGCTGCTGCTGTAGAGGATTCAGGAGGTAATGATGCCAGTTACAAAACCCCAACAAGAAGCACTTACTGAAATCAAATACAAGTTAGTGCTCATGTCTGGGTCTTCTTGCTGACCAAATCTAGTTTTCCCACTTGTGGTAGTTGCGGATAGTTGAAAAATCTTCATCCATACAACCCCAAAGAGAAGCACTTATGATTAATGTAAACATCAGTGTCTCAATTTGAGGTGATCTGGCTGTTTTGTCTAGAGACTATCTGGTTGTGATCCAAAGTCATTCTGTCTTCCAGCACTGTCCGGGTTAGGTGGGAAAGGTCAGCAACAATACCCCAACAAGAAGCACTTACTGCAATAAAATACAAGCCAGTGCTCATGTCTGGGTCTTCTTGCTAACTAAATCTAGTTTTCCACTTGTGGTAGTTGCGGATAGTTGAAAAATCTTCATCCATACAACCTCAAAGAGAAGCACTTATGATTAATGTAAACATCAGTGTCTCAATTTGAATTGATCTAACTATTTTGTCTAGAGACTATCCGGTTGTGATCCAAAGACATTCTGTCTTCCAGCACTGTCCGGGTTAGTTCGGGAAAAGGAGGTCAACAACAATACCCCAACAAAAAGCGCTTACTGCAATAAAATACAAGCCAGTGCTCATGTTTGGGTCTTCTTGCTGACCAACTTTAGGAGTGAGTTAGTGCTCATGTCTGGGTCTTCTTACACTGACCAACTTAAAAAGATTGATGCAGACATGGCGCCTGGTAGAACATACCAGCCGTTTGTGAAGTCAAACCAATATGGAATACTTACTCAAGCAGTAGTCCAGCTGCAAAGGTTCCTGATCTCTCTTCATGTGTGCTCTTGCCATGTCTGAGATGTTTGCCCACAGAAGTGTAGTGGAGAGTTTGTGGCTCTGGTTTAAACCCTTCTTGGAGGATGGCCAAATTGCTTTCAAGTCCACCCACATTCATTACAATGAAGAGCCAAAACCTGCAAATTGTTCTTGATGACCAGACAATAGCGGTCCGAAGCCATATACTAATCCCTTGATTATCAACTTGGGTCGAAAAGGTGCAAGAAAGTACTCTGGGTGTAGTTGCTGCTGTACAGGATTCAGGAGGTGATGATGGCAGTTACAAAACCCCAACAAGAAGCACTTACTGCAATCAAATACAAGTTAGTGCTCATGCCTGGGTCTTCTTGCTGACCAAATCTAGTTTTCCACTTGTGGTAGTTGCGGATAGTTGAAAATCTTCATCCATACAACCTCAAAGAGAAGCACTTATGATTAATGTCAACATCAGTGTCTCAATTTGAGGTGATCTAACTGTTTTGTCTGGAGAACTATCCGGTTGTGATCAAAGTCATTCTGTCTTCCAGCACTGTCCGGGTTAGTTGGAAAAAGGGTCAGCAACAATACCCCCAACAAGAAGCACTTACTGCAATAAAAATACAAGCCAGTGCTCATGTCTGGGTCTTCTTGCTGACCAACTTTAAGTTAGTCAGTCATCGCTGCTGCTGTAGAGATTCAGGAGGTAATGATGCCAGTTACAAAACCCCAACAAGAAGCACTTACTGAAATCAAATACAAGCCAGTGCTCATGTCTGGGTCTTCTTGCTGACCAAATCTAGTTTTCCCACTTGTGGTAGTTGCGGATAGTTGAAAATCTTCATCCATACAACCCCAAAGAGAAGCACTTATGATTAATGTAAACATCAGTGTCTCAATTTGAGGTGATCTAGCTGTTTTGTCTAGAGAACTATCTGGTTGTGATCCAAAGTCATTCTGTCTTCCAGCACTGTCCGGGTTAGTTCGGGAAAAAGGTCAGCAACAATACCCCAACAAGAAGCACTTACTGCAATAAAAATACAAGCCAGTGCTCATGTCTGGGTCTTCTTGCTAACTAAATCTAGTTTTCCACTTGTGGTAGTTGCGGATAGTTGAAAAATCTTCATCCATACAACCTCAAGAGAAGCACTTACGATTAATGTAAACATTAGTGTCTCAATTTGAGGGTGATCTGGCTGTTTGACAAGAGACTATCGGTTGTGATTCAAAGTCATTCTGTCTTCCAGCACTGTCCGGGTTAGGTGGGAAAAGGTCAACAACAATACCCCAACAAGAAGCACTTACTGCAATAAAAATACAAGCCAGTGCTCATGTCTTCTTATCTGGGTCTTCTTGCTGACCAACTTAAAAAGATTGATGCAGACATGGCGCCTGGTAGAACATACCAGCCGTTTGTGAAGTCAAACCAATATGGAATACTTACTCAAGCAATAGTCCAGCTGCAAAGGTTCTGAATCTCTTCATGTAGCTCTTGCCATGTCTGAGATGTTTGCCCACAGAAGTGTAGTGGAGAGAGTTTGTGGCTCTGGTTTTAAACCCTTCTTGGAGGATGGCCAAATTGCTTTCAAGTCCACCCACATTCATTACAATGAAGAGCCAAAACCTGCAAATTGTTCTTGATGACCAGACAATAACGGTCCGAAATACATATGCTAATCCCTTGATTATCAACAGGTCGAAAAGGTGCAAAAGTACTCTGGGTGTAGTTGCTGCTGTACAGGATTCAGGGAGGTGGCGATGGCAGTTACAAAACCCCAACAAGAAGCACTTACTGCAATCAAATACAAGTTAGTGCTCATGCCTAGGTCTTCTTGCTGACCAAATCTAGGTTTTCCACTTGTGGTAGTTGCGGATAGTTGAAAATCTTCATCCATACAACCCCAAAGAGAAGCACTTATGATTAATGTAAACATCAGTGTCTCAATTTGAGGTGATCTGGCTGCTTTTTTGTCTAGAGACTATCGGTTGTGATCCAAAGTCATTCTGTCTTCCAGCACTGTCCGGGTTAGTTCGGGAAAAGGGTCCTCAACAATACCCCAACAAGAAGCACTTACTGCAATAAAATACAAGCCAGTGCTCATGTCTGGGTCTTCTTGCTGACCAACTTTAGGAGTGAGTTAGTGCTCATGTTACAATACTCCCAACAAGAAGCACTTACTGCAATAAAAATACAAGCCAGTGCTCATGTCTGGGTCTTCTTGCTGACCAACTTTAGAAGTTAGTCAGTCATCGCTGCTGCTGTAGAGGATTCAGGAGGTAATGATGCCAGTTACAAAACCCCAACAAGAAGCACTTACTGAAATCAAATACAAGCCAGTGCTCATGTCTGGGTCTTCTTGCTGACCAAATCTAGTTTTCCCACTTGTGGTAGTTGCGGATAGTTGAAAAATCTTCATCCATACAACCTCAAAGAGAAGCACTTATGATTAATGTAAACATCAGTGTCTCAATTTGAGGTGATCTGGCTGTTTTGTCTAGAGACTATCTGGTTGTGATCCAAAGTCATTCTGTCTTCCAGCACTGTCCGGGTTAGGTGGGAAAAGGGTCAGCAACAATACCCCAACAAGAAGCACTTACTGCAATAAAAATACAAGCCAGTGCTCATGTCTGGGTCTTCTTGCTAACTAAATCTAGTTTTCCACTTGTGGTAGTTGCGGATAGTTGAAAAATCTTCATCCATACAACCTCAAAGAGAAGCACTTATGATTAATGTAAACATCAGTGTCTCAATTTGAGGTGATCTGGCTGTTTTGTCTAGAGACTATCCGGTTGTGATCCAAAGTCATTCTGTCTTCCAGCACTGTCCGGGTTAGTTCGGGAAAAGGGTCAACAACAATACCCCAACAAGAAGCACTTACTGCAATAAAAATACAAGCCAGTGCTCATGTTTGGGTCTTCTTGCTGACCAACTTTAGGAGTGAGTTAGTGCTCATGTCTGGGTCTTCTTGCTGACCAACTTAAAAAAGATTGATGCAGACATGACGCCTGGTAGAACATACCAGCCGTTTGTGAAGTCAAACCAATATGGAATACTTACTCAAGCAATAGTCCAGCTGCAAAGGTTCCTGAATCTCTTCATGTGTAGCTCTTGCCATGTCTGAGATGTTTGCCCACAGAAGTGTAGTGGAGAGAGTTTGTGGCTCTGGTTTTAAACCCTTCTTGGAGGATGGCCAAATTGCTTTCAAGTCCCACCCACATTCATTACAATGAAGAGGCAAAACCTGCAAATTGTTCTTGATGACCAGACAATAACGGTCCGAAATACATATGCTAATCCCTTGATTATCAACAGGTCGAAAAGGTGCAAAGTACTCTGGGTGTAGTTGCTGCTGTACAGGATTCAGGAGGTGACGATGGCAGTTACAAAACCCCAACAAGAAGCACTTACTGCAATCAAATACAAGTTAGTGCTCATGCCTGGGTCTTCTTGCTGACCAAATCTAGTTTTCCACTTGTGGTAGTTGCGGATAGTTGAAAAATCTTCATCCATACAACCTCAAAGAGAAGCACTTATGATTAATGTCAACATCAGTGTCTCAATTTGAGGTGATCTGGCTGTTTTGTCTGGAGACTATCCGGTTGTGATCCAAAGTCATTCTGTCTTCCAGCACTGTCCGGGTTAGTTGGAAAAAGGGTCAGCAACAATACCCCAACAAGAAGCACTTACTGCAATAAAAATACAAGCCAGTGCTCATGTCTGGGTCTTCTTGCTGACCAACTTTAGAAGTTAGTCAGTCATCGCTGCTGCTGTAGAGGATTCAGGAGGTAATGATGCCAGTTACAAAACCCCAACAAGAAGCACTTACTGAAATCAAATACAAGTTAGTGCTCATGTCTGGGTCTTCTTGCTGACCAAATCTAGTTTTCCCCACTTGTGGTAGTTGCGGATAGTTGAAAATCTTCATCCATACAACCCCAAAGAGAAGCACTTATGATTAATGTAAACATCAGTGTCTCAATTTGAGGTGATCTGGCTGTTTTGTCTAGAGACTATCTGGTTGTGATCCAAAGTCATTCTGTCTTCCAGCACTGTCCGGGTTAGTTCGGGAAAAGGTCAGCAACAATACCCAACAAGAAGCACTTACTGCAATAAAATACAAGCCAGTGCTCATGTCTGGGTCTTCTTGCTAACTAAATCTAGTTTTCCACTTGTGGTAGTTGCGGATAGTTGAAAATCTTCATCCATACAACCTCAAAGAGAAGCACTTACGATTAATGTAAACATTAGTGTCTCAATTTGAGGTGATCTGGCTGTTTTGACAAAAGAGACTATCCGGTTGTGATTCAAAGTCATTCTGTCTTCCAGCACTGTCCGGGTTGATTAATGTAAACATAGTGTCTCAATTTGAGTGCTGGCTGTTTGCCTAGGTCTTCGTTGCTGACCAAATCTTAGTTTCCAGCATGTCCGGGTTAGTTCGAGTGAAAAGGTCTTGCAACAATACAACCCAAAGAGAAGCACTTACTGCAATTAAAAGTCAAGCTCAGTGTCTCAATTTGAGTGTCTGGGTGTTTTGCTGGAGACTAATCCGGTTGTGATCCAAACTTCTGTCTTCCAGCATGTCCGGTTAGTTGAAAAATCTTCATCAACAATACCTCAACAAGAAGCACTTACGAATAAATGTAAGAGCATTGTTGTACCAATTTGAGGTGATCAATGGCTGTTTAGACCAAGAGACAGTCATCCCTGAGATTAGTGAATGACATAATCATTTCTGCTCGCAAGCATAGCTCCTGGGTATGAGGGATAAGGGTCATGCAAAATCCCCAACAGAGAAGCACTTATTGCAATAAAAATACAAGCCAAGTGTCATGTCTGGGATTTCTTGCTCGACCAACTCAAGAAAGATTGATGCAGACATGAGCTCTGGATTGAAATACAGCTAAAGTAAAAAATTGTGCAATCAAACCAATATGTAATTTGTTTAATGCAATGAGTCCAGCTGCTGAAAGGTGTCCAATTGCTTGCATCAGTGATCAAGCTCTGTGCCATGTTGAGAATGATTAGTGCCCACAGAAGTGTAGTGGAAAAGATAATTGTGAGCATGCTAGTGTATAATGGTACAACACCATCTTGGGGATGGCCAAATTGCAGTTGTCAGTTCCACACCCTATCATTGGTATTACAATGAAAGGCAAACCTGCAAATTGCTTACTTGAATGACCAGACTAGATAGATCGTGTTCCGAAATACTTAGATGCTAATCACTTCTTAGATATCAACAGATGATTCGATAAGTCAAAGTATCTGAAGTGTAGTTGAAATGAATCTGTACAGGATCAGGAGGATGAGATACTTAGAGTTTAAAATGACCCGCCGAAGTAATCAAGAAGCATAACACTGATACATCAAATACAAAGCATTATACTCATGTCATGAGCGTCTCTACATTGCTGATCAAATCTAGTTTTCCCACTTTGGTAGTTAGCGGATAGTTGAAAATTATCCATCAACCCTCAAAGAGAAGCACTTAGCATTAATGTAAAATCAGTGTTCAATTGAGTGACTGGCTGACTGCATTGTCTAAACTATCTGTTGATCCAAAGCAATTCTGCTTCCAAGTCAAAACTTGTCGCACAGGGTATAGTTCGTAGAAAAGTCACTGCAACAATACCCAAAAGAAGCACTTCTGCAATGTAAAAATTACAACAGTGCTCGTCTGGGCTTTTGCAAACTAAATCCTAGATTTGTCTCATTGTGGTAGTTGCGGTAGACTGAAAATCTTCTGATCCAAACAACCCATAAGAACGCACATTAACTGTAAAATAGTGTCTAATTTGAGGACAATTAGTGATAGTTAGTCACATGTCTGGGTTGATCTTCCTGACCAACTAAAGATTGAAGACTGAGCCTGGTGAAGCATACAGCCGTTGTGAAGTCAAACCAATATGGAATACTTCTACTCACATAAGTCCAGCTGCAATAGGTTCTGCAACTCTTCATGTAGCTCTTAGCCATGTCTGAATATGTATATTTGTGATCCCACATGAATGTAGTGGAGACGTTCGTGGTTGGTTGTGTCAAATCCCATTCTTCGAAAAGTGGCCAAGATTGCTTTCAAGTCCCAACACAGTCATTGACTAATGATTAGAGGCAAAACCTAGCAACATTATTCATTGATGACAGGATCATGAAGTGTTCCGACAATACATATGTACTAATCCATTATTACTTCAAGTCGAGGTTGAGAAGGTAGCAACCAGTACTCTGGTATGTAGTTGACATGCTATACAAGGTTAGAGTGGATGCATAGTTAATAACCCCTACTATGAGTTATGCAATCAACATACAATGTTTAGTGCTTCCTGGGTTTCTTGCTGATCAAATTCATAAAGTATATTCACTTACCATTGATGGTAGACTTCGGATAGTTAAAGATCTTCATCGCATAAAGCCTCATAAGAAATGCACTATGCATTAATGTCAATCATGTGCTCAATTTAGGTCATCTGGCTGTTTGTCTGAGACTATCCGTTGTGATCAAAGTCATTCGTTTACCAGCACTGTACCGGATAATAACAAAGGCTTCGAACTAATACCCACAACAATGAAGCTTACTGCAATAAAGTGAATCAACCATGCTCGTGTCTGCATTGTGACCAATTTAGAAGTTGTCAGTATCCGTCTGTAAGGATTCAGGAGGTATATGCCAGTTACAAAAGCTCCAACAAGACACTATATGAATTCAAGATACAAGTCAGTGCTCAATTCTGTCTTCTTAGCTGACCAAATTATTTTCCACATGTCGAAGAAGTTCTGCGAATAAGTATGACAAATCTTATCCTAGACTCCTAAAGATTGAAGCACTTAGATTAATAAAATCAGTGTCGCAATTGAGGGATGGCGTTTTTGAGACTATCTGGTGTGATCCAAAGTCATCTAGTCTTCCAGCACTGCCGGTTAGTTAGGACAACAGTTCCAACAAGAGCTTACCAATAAAATTACTGCATACATGCTCAAGCGGTCAGCTTCTGACAATTAAAAAGATTGATGCAGACTGACCTGGTAGAATCTAGCCATTTGTGAATCAAACAATTTGGAATACCAGTTACTGCAATCAGTCATCTGCAAAGGTTCCATGAATCTCAGTATAGCTCTTGCCAAGTCGAGAGTTTCCACGAAGATTGCTGGAAAAGTTGTGTGGTTTAACCTTGCCATGGATGGATGCAATGCTTCTGAGTGCACCACATTCACAATGAAGGGAACATAAATTGTTCTTGGTACCATGACATAGTGCAAAACATATGCCAATCCTTTATCTAGTCAAACATCAAGTACCCATGGGTTAGTTGGCTAGATCTGAGTACACTTCAGTTAAACCGAAATAGCATCTGATCTCACATTAACTGGGTATCTGATACAGACAATCAGTCTTCAATGGTGCAAATTATGCAAGTACATATGTTCATACCAACTAAGTCACTAGAGCAGCATTTGAACGAGATTCTAATAGCACAACATATGAGATCATTACGACTTGCAATGTCATTTGGCAGAAAATTCACGTTTGCACTAATGAAATTGTTCAAATACTGTCAGTCTGGCAATAAATCGTAACCAATTATCTACAATATGCATGTCATGATAATCTACAGTACATAGCTAAATGAAGCTTAGATAGTATCGGGTCTAAGTTGATGCATGATAGTGTTGCAGAGACGTAATGATTACCAACAACACATTGAATGAAGTTGCTAAGATATCTAGTCATTATGAAACGTATAGTGTGAGTAACATTTCGCATATACAAGCTATTTGTTTCATTACCAATTTAAATATTGAGATAGCTTGCATGACACGTTGACAAGTTAGTTTCAACTGTTGAATGTCATGAAAGACAAAATAGATTATATATAGTTAACTGTCTTGTTGGAATCATGCAAATGATGCATTCATCACAAGCTAATTCAATATGAAGCTAGATGTTCTATGGTTAGCATACAAGTCACGCACATCTTAGTATACAACTAGTTATTGACTTCACGGATTCGAAGTAATAGTCAGTCAGCTAAAGTTTGGCATGAAATTATAACTCAGAGAGTCATGAGTTCAATCACATTAGCTTCGATGATCAGCTATTTATCATGTAGAGTGTCAACTAGTCAAACCATACTACAATGATAGAAAACTAATAGTCTGTGAGATCGCATGTATGCTGTTGATTGCCAGTCTGATAAGTTGCACACTAAAGCATGCTCTGTCAGATCAGATGCATACAGTCATACAAGTAATCCATTGATTAATACTCAAGATAGTCACTGACATCAGGCATTGACAAGTACTGTGCTTGCCATGTTCACTTGCATAGTGAAACTTCATCATCTAAAACTTCTGAATCAAGTCAATAAGTAAGTACTGTATCAATATCATGATGTCAGCATTATGCACAAGTTCTGTCATACAGACATACGTCCTGATAATCATGTCTGTTCACAATTCCGTGGAAGGTCAATCAATCAATACAACAGTACTTGTTAGTTCATAGTACAATTGAAGTGACATGTGTCTGAACTACATAAGAGTCCTGTTCATTAAACACAAGTTAGCACTTGGTGTTCTGCTAGCATTGCTCATAAGTTCATCGGATTATTGATCAATAAATATCTCATCTAACTCAAAACTAAGATATTAATGCTCAAATAAGTATTGCTGTTGATTGTCGTTGTGAACATCCGAGTTGACACATCTTTCTACACTTCCGGTATGTGAGTCAAATTACCAACAAGAGTTACAAAATTACAGCATCATGCAGTTTGCAGCTACTGTATCGATTGTACATTTGCTTCAACTTAATGTAGAATCCTACTTCTAATAGAATATGAAATCAAAGTCCATTCAGCTTCTAAAATAGTAGTCATTGATACTTCATTCAGAGTTCAAAGTATACGTTGGTTGGTATCAGGCACTAGTCAATCCAATCATTCGATACAACAAACGTCGCAATAGTATGATGCCGAAATGTCTTCATGCAACTTGAATGTATCATGGTCTGCAGAGACATTGATTTGATGACAGCATTGATTAACATATCAGGCCGTTAGTCAAGTCATAGTAAAGCTATTGGTAGTCACAATATCCTGTACTCCAGTCAGTTGCATCAAACTAATGATTATGCACAGTGCAATGCAAAGTTAGTCAATGTCTTGTCATGAAATCATTCTCAATGAGTATGCCATGTTGAAGTCTTCCTACCAAGAGATAGTATATCTGTTATCTGCATGTCGCTGGTTTGAATAGCAACAAATCACTTACTGCAATAGAAAAAGCCATTGTATCTGGACAACTTTAAGTAGTTAGTCGTCATGTTCAATCATTGATAAGTGACAGATGTACGAGTTGTAGCATACATGACTTCTGAGACATAGTCTCAATCTGGAAGTCATTATCAACAATTACTCAATTCATGTCATTCATTGTACAGATCTATGCCTATAAGAATAGCTTGATTGAAATCGTTGATTCAACCAGAGTTATGAGAATGAATATCAGTCCATTCAGTTAACACTCATTGGTATGCTAATGCACTCGAAGTCTGCTACAGATTGCAGTTATGGAAACGTAGCTGATGGTTCTAGTACCCAATCTAGGCAATGCTCAAAAGTCAATCCTCCATTATCAGATGAACTCAATGCTGAGTAAGCTGGTCATACAGTTCTATGAGTCAAATATGGCTGATTGCCTGAATCAAGAGTATCACTGTTGAGTTACAAGACAAGCTCATCATGTCACATTGTAGTCATCCGTGTTGTGACAAATCTAGCATTAGTCATCTGTATCATGTAATAGATGCTTAGTAGCATTACATCACAATGTAGGTATCAGGTCATTGGATGCATCAACATTCTAGATGCAAGTCTCAATGCTATCAGCACTCGTTGTCAAGTTCAGAAAAGGTCACGACTATCAACTATCGAACTATTCAACACTGCATGGACAACTTAGAGCTTAGTGTCATCATGCATGTCTCAGCGTTCGAGTTCAGCTTATCCAGTTCAATGAACTCTATCGAGCACTACTGATTCAAGTACAGTAGTGTCCAATCAGTGTCTTCTGCAGATAGTCAGTTGACGTATGATACTTACATTGTACAACTAGCAAGACCGTAGGATGCTCGGGTTATGTGACATAGAATTATGCCTCAACAGGCTACATTCTGTATTCAAGTAGTCGTCTCACTTCGTGAAACAGTCCATGAACAACTTCATTATAGAACATTTGCATTATGAAATCGATGCAACATATGTGACTACAGCTGTAGTCATACTCTTCATCAACAGATCCTTAGCTATGAGACGATAGTTGTAAATCACTCAACTAGTTGCAATGTTCGATTGATTCATACATAGCAGTACTAGCTGTGTAATTGATCAATGATAGATTCACAGACATAGTGAGTAGCATCCAAAGTCAGTCGCAACCAATGGCTATTACACAATAAGAATACAGCATGTTGCATACATGTTGGCATTCGTTACAATTGGTGATCAAGTCTAACAGATGTATGTCAATTCTGAATCGTCAAACTTAATTGATCGAGATTCGATACAACATGCCTTGTAAAGAGTCAAGCAATATGGTATTGATAGTTCAGACGCATACAAGACCAAATCAATCATCTAAGTCTGTCTATGCAAAAGTCATGATCTATTGACATCATAATCTGATCTTAGTATGAGTGCATGGAGTACTTACTGATCGGTATGACTGCAGTCAGATCCAAAATTACTCAATCACCAAGTAACACTATGCAATAGTCAAAATTCAAATAAGCCATGTCATGTCTGAGTCATCTACTTGACACAAAGTGTACAGCTAGAGTTGTGAATCTGGATCTACTATGAGGTTAAAGCATCCTGAATGATGCGTTCTGACAATCAGAGTACAAGCTAGAGCATCTCATACAAAGTCTTGCTGATCTAGTACTCCGTGAAAGTTCATGTTCACATCTAAGTTCAAGATAGGCAGATTCACCTGAGTTACGAATCAACAGAGTACTGATGCATGAACAGTTCTCTGAATTAGTGATTCAACTACTGCATATCTAGGTTATTCATATGTCATTTCACCAGTTGTACAGCATTTCAATCAGTTCGCAAGTGCCATCACAAAGATTACAATGTCATAGTTTCTCATAGTTCATTATTGCAAGTATCTGTACTCAGGTATATGCGTTGACATGTATTGTCTTCAGCAACTACGTATAATCAACAGTCAGTCAAGTACGTCCACAGAAGCTTATAATAAAGTCACATGATCTTCATACATTTACATGAGTTGCATAACATATCTATGGCACTTCTGTGTAACGTTCCATATGCTAGTACTTCATGTCAATCATTAATCATACTAAATGTATCGAACATTCTGTAACTGTTCAGTATCGGCTGTTGAATGGTCATTCCTCGCCATTATGAGGCACCTGAATATCTAAGCATAGTGCCACTAAGAATCTCAGTTATTCAAAGACTTTGAAGTCAAAGTGCCACGCGATAAGTGCAGCTGTACGATATTAGTACACATTGCAAAAGATATTACTGCACCTAAATTACATGAGCTAGCTGGGACTCTTGCAACTAATATACCAACTTAGTGCTCAGTTGGAATCTGTCATCCATCAACCAGAGCAATCATTATATCAAATGTTCATTAGGACTCAGTGAACTAGTCAAGATTGACAAGACTTATGCTTAACATTCGAGTGTTGCATCTGGGTTCTGTGCCAACATTCCTGGATACAGTTCGCTAAGGTCAAACAATCCTAGTAGACGTCCAAATACAAAAGCACTTATGCAATCATTACTGTGCTCAATTTGTCTGGCACTTGTATTGATTGATCATTGCATGTGCTGCTCACTAAGCATTCAAGTACGAATGAGCAGACATACGATATGTACATGCCAATGCAGTGAGAAGCATTACTAGTAATCACAGTGTCTATTCCATGTCTGGTCTGCCAATGTAGTAGTGAGAGTTTTCGCACTTGAAGACTTCAGGAATAATCATCAATACAACCATCTAGATAAGCTACATATGTAAATACAAGACATGCATTGTGAGTATCCAGAATACGTTGTCTGACAACATTCCATCAGTCTTGATTGCCAGTCGAGTCAGTATCTGGAGTTTGCATAACTCACAGAGACTAGTGGCTAAGTTAAGCCTGTATGCATTTATCGATGCAACCAAATTTATGACAATCACAATCATTGTCACTATCCTGTACTAGTTCAACGGGAATGCAATAGCCTATGAAAAAATTCTACATATAACTCAAAGTGATCATGCTAATTTAAAGTGTCCATGTGAAGGCTATCTTGTAGATCTAAGCTTGTTCCGATGCGTCCGTAAATCAGTTGGCACTCAAATCAATTGATATTAAAATCCAGTCTCAAGTAGCCTTGAAAATTACGTCATGTCAATTAGTGTAATTTGACCTGTAGCTGAAACTTATCATAGTAATAGTCAATCATTGTCTTGCAGGTGCACTGTGGTTTACGAGACACACATACATTGCTACAGCACTGTCGATTGTGGCACAGTAGAATCCACAGAGAAGCAGTCTGCAATACATGTAATCTCTTGTATTACATGCAAGTTTCCACTGAGTTATGTGAAAATTCATCTACATACAAGAGCCATTGATATGGTACTTGTGCCAAATCTAGATTCACTTTCAATTCAGATTTCAAAGATTTGATCTCAACATGTCGTACTGTGAAAATGGTTCAGTGCCAATGTATCCGGTTATTCAAAGTAATCAGCCATACTCTGTCAGAGAGACTTCTGACTAAATCAGTAGGTAGTGCGCATTGAAAATCTAACTGAACAATCATGCATACTGTCATGTCATAGTTTCTAATGATATACTGCTAGTTTGTCATAGAATGTGACACTAAGTAATCTTATCATCAACGTGACAGTTAGTTCTGAAAGTTCATCCAACTAAGGCTTATGCTAATGATCACGTGCATCCAGTATGTCTTCTCATTGCATGTAGGATCAGCGAGTGTCAGATGCATAACAACAACAGATACTGCAGAGCTCTGATGCTTGTAAATACACGATTGTCATCGAAGCATTTGCTGATACTTACAATAGTGTCAGTCGTAGTAACTTCTCAAGAACACTTAAAGTTGTAAAATTAGCGTGACATCTGAGTCTTGTAATCACTTGAGATCTTCATCAACAAAGTCATTTGAAGTTCGAAACTCGGTCATCAAGCTTCAATGCTGACTATCCATAAGTGAAAGTGCACATTGGCAGTGACGATTACAGTCGAGATGCATGCTAAACTTCTCAAGAATGCAATGCTTAATCAAGTGTCATGCGTTACAAGAGCATACTGATTTTCGACTATACAGGTTAGTGTCGAAGTATGAATCTATCAATCTCAAAAGGTCCAAGCACTTAGTTCAGTATATCGTAGTAGACAGAGTCATTCAGACTACTCAGACACATTAGTTGTGATCAGTACATCTGTCTCTGCACAACACTAGTCGTTTGTCAAAAGTGATCCATTTGAATCCTTCCGACTCATTAGAAAGTCCATGATGCTAAATCAACTCTGCCAATTAGAAGATTAGCATAGTCATGCTTGTAGCATCGAAGTTCAGTGCATCTGTTCATGCCAGTCTGTTATGGATTAGCTAAGTAGTCAAGCCCAAATGGCCTTACTGAACTTCAAAACATTACATGCATGTCATGTTGCTGACGAATTACTACTTGAATAGAAGATCGTATTCATGTGTCGCTTACAATGTTAGTCAACTAAAAGTCCACATACTGTCAAAGCATCTGTTGTCAATAGTGCTGACAATGTTTCAGTGACTATGTTGAACACAATCTCTCTAAAAAGTTATGGTATGCAAAGGGTTCTTAAATTTGCATTTAAAGACCAACGTTTACTACAATACAGTTAGCAAAGGTTTAATCCAAAATCAACTGATAAATAACATTCAGGTAATCATAGTATTTGGGTTTGTTTGACAATTCGGTGATCAAAGTTAAAGCTTCACAAGAAAAGTCAAAATCTAGCATTCGCAATTAGTAAATTGAAGTCATACAACTTAGAAAAAACAAGCCATTAAATTCCTTTACAATAGAATTCTTTGCAGTGACGTTAGTTAAAATTCTTTCCATCCCTGCATGATACTGCCTTAATAAGAAACTGTCTGGAAATCAGATTTCCTTTTTTGCCGTTAAATTTAAAGTAAGTGAAAAGTTTGTAAGCAAAAATGGAAATGTTACATAAAAGAAATATCCGTGTCTTCTCAGTCAACGGTGATAATAAGCTATCACAACAAAGTGCATACTTGGTTAATAATAGTCCAGCTGCAAAGGTTCCTGAATCTCTTCATGTGTAGTTCTTGCCATGTCTGAGATGTTTGCCCACAGAAGTGTAGTGGAGAGAGTTTGTGGCTCTGGTTTTAAACCCTTCTTGGAGGATGTCCAAATTGCTTTCAAGTCCCACCCACATTCCATACAATGACGAGTCAAAACCTTCAAATTGTTCTTGATGACCAGACAATAACGGTCCGAAATGCATATGCTAATCCATTGATCATCAATAGTTCAAAAAGGTGCAAAGTACTCTGGGTGGAGTTGGTAGGGTTCCTCCCAAACACTTGAGTACTTTCAGCTGAAAAAGTCATGGAATCAAACAAAGGGCCAACAATTATGCCAGGTATCTCTGTGTCTTTAGTCTTTGAGGTTTGATCCAAGCTCATTGCAACTTCCAGCACCTACTCAAGTGTCCAGTCAAATGTCAAATTGGGCAAAATCCTTTCAAATGCATTCTGTCTGTGATACAAAAAGCTGTCTTGCTGTTGAATGGCCAGCAACATCACCCTAACAGGAAGCACTTACTGTCATGAAAATACAAGTTAGTGCTCATCTTTGGGTCTTCTTGCTGACCAAATCAGCATGTTTTGGTTTTCTTACTGGCTAACTTTAGAAGTGAGTCAGTCATCACTGCTACTGTACAGGATTCAGGAGGTAATGAGGCCAGTTACAAAACTCCATCAAGAAGCACTTACTGCAATCAAATCCAAGTCAGTGCTCTTGTTTGGGTCTTCTTGCCAAAATCTAGTTTTACATTTCTTGTAGTTGCGGATAGTTGAAAAATATTCATCCATACAACCTCAAAGAGAAGCACTGGAGACACTGATGCCAACATCAGTGCCTCCATTTGAGGTGATCTGGCTGTTTAGTCAAGAAACTATCCGGATGTGATCCAAAGCCATTCCATCTTGCAGCACTGTCCATGTTTGACCGCAACAACGAAGTGCAGCAATCTCCCTCAAATACATTCTGGATGTTTCACTAACAGAACTCTAGAGAGTGTTGAGAGGTCAGCAACATTACCCCAACAATAAGCACTTACTGTCATAAAAATATAAGCCAGTGCTTTTTTGGGGGTCTTCTTACTGTTGCCTGGTAGAGCATACGCAACATAGTAACTGGTTGTTTGTTTATCTTGTGAAGCCAAACCATTATGCAACACTTGTACACCCTTCTTGGAGGATGGCCAATTTGCTTTCAAGTCCCACCAACATTACAATGAAGAGTCAAAACTTGCAAATTGTTCTTTATGACCAGACAAATGCGGTCCAAAATACATCTGCTAATCGCTTGATCAGCAACAGGTCAAAAGGGTGCAAAGTAGTCTGGATGGAGTTGGCAGGGTTGCTCTCAAACACACACGCACTTTCAGATGAAAGTCATGGGATCAAACAAAGGGTATCTCTTTGTCTTTCGTCACTGGAGGTTTTATCCAAGCTCATTGCAATTTCCACCACTTACTCAAGTCTCCAGTTAAAACTGAAATTGGCCAAAATCCTTTCAAATGCATTCAGTCTTTGACACAAAAAGCTGTATGGCTGTAGATGGGCCAGCAACATCACCCTAACAGGAAGCACGGCACTTACTGCAATCAAAATACAAGTTTGTGCACATTTGTGAAGCTGACCAAATCTAGTTTTCCATTGATAGCATACAACATTAATTATCTGTCCAATTCAAAGCACAGTAATACATTTTTTAAAACCCTGCCATTAGAGTTTGATATGTGATATTTCATATTGAAGGAAACAAAATTAATCAGTGTTGAGGTTGTTTTTTCTTTGATTCCAGGTTATTCAAAGAACCTGACTATCAGTATGCTATCTCTACAAGTCACAAATAAATATCGAATGCTTAAATTATTTATTATTAGAATTTATTGGAACAGCAACAAGCTCATGACTTCTCTTTAATATTAACTTAAACTTAGTTTTAATGTAATAAACAAGTTGCTACTGCACTTTCATGCACTTAATTAAGAGACTCTGTAATTACCTTATCGCTAATACATTTTAGTTTTCTTTTATAGATCTTGTGTTCTTGTTGTTTTAGCAGGCTTCAGATTACTTAGATTTTTTTATCAAGTCCTGAGAACCTTAGTTTTTTTTCTTTGTTTTTTGCTCACATCAATTAATTAATCCTTGTGTAATCACACACATTAATTTATCAAATGAAACTCATTGTTCTGTGCTAATACATTATCTGCCCAACTTCATTCAATACTTATGTGGTTTTAAAACAGATAATAGTAGTGGTTTTAAACTGAGCCACACAATCAAGTTATCCACAAATCTCAGTTCTATTTTGAATCACATTTTATATCACTATATTTAGACTTTACACTCATGGATGGATTCCCAGTTAATTGATACCATCAACAGCAGCAAGCAAGGAGTAATACAGTGGCTGACCTTTAAAATCTCCCCCCACCCGCCCGCCATTATGGTATGATTTTTTTTTCCAAATAAACAAAATGCAAAGAATCTGAACAATTTACATAGACATTGTCAAACATGATGCACTTCTTCCAGTTACTGTGTACTTCCTGTTTTATTATTACTTAGACGCAGATAGAGGCAGATACTTCTGCCTCTATGACCGACTCCTAGTATAGACTTTAGTCTGACTACTCTTATTGAACTGTATTTTCTGTACTCCAACTCAATTACTGAGGGTTTAGTCTGTCAGCTTCTTCAATGTGGTCAGTAAAAAACAACAACAACAACAAAAAAGCCACAAACTCACTCAGATAACAACCATGCCACCAAAGTAATAGGTTTGCGTGCCTGCAATTTAAAAGAACAAAAGGGCAAACCCATTACAAGTTTAGCAAATGCAATATCACAGCGCATCATTCATACTGATACTTTTATTTAATTTTACTCCTACTATCTGGAAGACCTTTCAGCACCATAACATAAAACATTTCCCACTTACCACAACCATCTCATTCTGAAATACGGTTGAAATGTATTATGAAACATTGCATTTCATTTATTATATGGTCAAACGATCATTTTTTTTTTTACATCGCAAAATCTTCATAGTTAACTGCGATTCATTTTGTTAATCGTAGTGGAAGCGGGCTTCGTTCTGCGGCGCTTCCGGTGTGAACCCGGCCTTACGTTTGAAATGCGATTAAAAAAAATTAACGCATTACGGATTGTGTCTAACTAATGTATTTAACTAATATTCAGGCTAATGTACATGATTGTTTTTTCTGTTATGTTCTGAATGTGAAATATCTGCACAGATGTTCACAAAGTGAATTCTTTCTGATTTTCTTACCGTAAACTGATGACACAGGGAGAACAAGATACTTTTAAATGTGTGTATTAGTTTAAAACTGTCAATCATTAAATTTACTGATGGTCAGAAAGTCTTCAAAGTAGCTCATTCTTACTGAATTAACTTCTAATTAATGTGCAATTATCTTCTACTTGAGCTGGTCCTTGTCCTTTCCAGTCCAGTTATCAGTCATTGTCAAATCATCTGGAACCACTCAGAGTCTCAATTAACCCATTAGCCAAACTTCCGCCGGTGCCCTGTAGGTCAGCAGCGTCGATGGCAGCCGTAGTTAACCTGGGCATCAACTGATTTAGTCAGAGGATTGATCTGCATGTTAGATTTGTCATGGGTCTTTACATCTGATGCTGTTCACAAAACCCTCAACATTTATCTGGACCACACACTGGCCGGTGCCCCTTTGCAGTCACATTAATTAACATGCATTTTTCAGGTTTATAGTATTAGCGAAACTGATATCTTACCTCGTTTAACTGACCATTTGACGAGTTAGTGCAGGATTTAATGTTTTTTATGTGTAAAATGTGCCGATAAAAATCTTTTGTGAGAAGCTTTTCTTATTGTCAAATCATCTGCAAAAAGCATGGACTATGCTCCAACTTAAACCAACATGTGAAGTTATTGATCCACTGTTGCTTTTTTCCATGAAAAATGTTGATCCTTGCATTGGTTTCATCACGTCTGGATTACAACAACTCTTTATACCTGCCTCAGCGAATTGTCTCTGGGTCGCCTACACATGGTCCAAAACACTGCTGCCACACTGGGAGCAGGTCCTCCAAAAGATTTCACGTGATACATAAAGGTCACAGTCAGGCACCGGCGTATCACAAAAATGTTATCATGAACAGGTGGCATATAGGGTGGCCCTTGTCTGACGGTTCGTTATCAGTGGTTTGTTTCGTCAATGCAAAGGTGAAACCTGGCTGATGATATGCTAATGATAACAAGTTTATTTCATGAGCTTTTCTTATTCACTTTCTTTCTCAATACTGCTAGTATTGGTGAAGTGGTGTTTTTTGTTTTTTTTTCATCTATACACTGCAGAAGTATTGGCTTAATGCACTTTTAAGATTCTTTAGTGAACTTCTGTGCTCTTTCTTCCGATTCGGACAGGGAGCTTGAGGTGATGTATGTATTGCACACACACACACACACACACACACACACACACACACACACACACACACAGTGGCTAAGTTGGCAGGCGGGCAGGAGCCAGCAGGGGGAAAATGTCAGGCCGATGTCAGAGTGTGAGCTTGGCATGGTATGGCTGTGCTCGCCTCCGAATACCTCTGAATGTCACCACTCTGGAGACCAGCGGAACACACACACGCACACACACACACAAACAGACAGTCAGACAAATCTGAAACAAAGGAGAACGGGAAGAACAGGAATTTAGGCTTCACCAGTATGGACAATGTCGGCAGTGGGTCGGTGGGAAATGAAACGTCTCTCGGTCCCTTCGTAAGGTCATATGTCAATGTCATTCATTGATAGTTTAGAGTAGGGCTGCCTGGTGCTTCCATGTGTGCATGCGATAGAATAGATTTCGGATATTAATCCAAATGGCAAGATTTCGGAAGTTCGCTTGGATCTCATCAAAGTGTGTTACTTTCATAAAGTACAATCACAGTCTTATTTTAGCTTGCAGCTTATTGTATACTGCATCCGTTTCCTCCTCTCAATTGTGATACTGTTGCTTGCGATCACATAGGAGGCTTGTGACCCCAGTGACTTGATCGGGCTGATTATCATCCGCTTCTCGTGCCCTGCTCATCAGGTATTGCCATTTGCTTGGACAAGCCATATAGGCCTTACACAACGAATAGTAAAAAGAGACCTTAAATATAGAATAAAATACATTAATAGTCATTGAGAGGAGCACAGTCTCCACCCCCAGGCCTCAGGCTATTAAGATTCATAGGCACTGTTTGCCTTGTCAATGGTAAGATAATCTGATACATCTTGCTGACAATCTCCGCAGTGTTCCCATCCAGTTGAATGAGGAAACAAAGAACGTAAAATATTATAAAGAGATGGAGAGGTCCTGTGTGACGCCTCTGCCGCAGCCTGGCTTACTAGTTGGTCGTTCTGCTGAATCATTCATGAAAATAAAGAAAAAGCCACAGCCACTTATTTGTCATCTATTCGAGGCAAGTGAAAAATAAATGTTGCCCTTTTACACTATTCCACACACATACACAAACACACTCGCGCACAGAGTGGTCATGGCGAAACAGACAAGATGTCCCGGAAGATTAAAGAGGGAGATACAACTGTTGTGCTGCTCTGCTTTGGTTTAATAATAATAATAATAATAAAAAAGATTAATTTAAAAACATGTCATTGATCGTGACCAACAACCGCAATAAGCCCCCCAGTGCAGGGAAACACACACTAATTGGAAATCTGTCCCCATAAGTGGGAGTTTCAGTGACAATGATGGTAAATAGTAACTGGAAAACACTCGCGAAAATAAAAAGTAAACCCCTTGATCTTTCATACACCTCTCCTCTTAGAAACAGGCCCCTCTGACAAGCACCTTCTCCTTGAAACCAAGTAAGGTTTTTGCAAAAAAACAACAACATGAAACACGCAACCTGGCCTCACCAACAAATTGCACACACTCAAAAAACCAATACGGCAAAAGGTGGCTGTTGATGCAAATCTTCCAAGGAGATAAATCATCGGAGCCGTTAAGCCCGGGATGAGAAGCTGATTGCCAAGCAGCCCCCAAATAAATTAAAGCATTAAGGCATCAGGTTCATTTCGGTATTAATGCGGCCATGATGAGTTTCCACGTTCGGGCGAAGATGGATGACGAGCCACTTTGGGGTTTCAGCTAAATTCCGCCGGAGCTGAGTAGAACGCAGACTTTGAGAAAACGTAAGATGAGGAAAAACTTTTTGAGAAGGACTGACGTGGTGGATGTTGCACACAAGAATCATTTGAAACGCTGTTATGTTGGCTGGCTGCAGTAATGTGGATTCAGCAGGAGATGAAGAGCCGTGCAGACAGTCGCCCTCGGGCGGGGTACAAGTCAGTGGGAGGTTGCCAACTTAAAGCTGTGCGACCGTGAATGAGAAGCGTCTTTTAAATAACTCTGAGCAATGTCACATCGCACGCGACAAAATGTTTAAGATGGCCTCCTTAAACCGCGTCGAGCCGATTTCACTGTTGTGTTGGTGTTCGTCATGGAGCCGCTCCAGCAGTTTATCAATTTTGTGCGAGTGCAGCAATTATGCGAGAACTAGTTCAAATGTATTACAGTGACAAAGTTAACTGGAGAGTAAATTGGGCGATCAACTATAAGGAATACTTCGCCTGACAGTGGTGACTGTCAATTGGCGCCTCACAATTTATTCCAACAACTAGCAAATGAGCTTACAAAATCAGGCCGATATCACTGACGCCAACTCCATCACGTATTCCAAATAATTTCATCTGGGACCTTTATTTACCAACAATGTACCAGAACGAAAGAAAACAACGAATATTTTCTTTGAATGACCTTCTGTTCTTCGAAATGACTTCTCTTATATTGCTGCAGTTCCAGGAGGTTTTGAAACAGTTTGGGTTAAAGAATTTGACTCATAGAAACACATTTTTTTTTTTTTAATGCCTGCATGAGGTGGTATTTTGGCCAGATCAATAAGGCCACATACCAATCAATTTGATAAATTTTGATCAAATTGCAGCTCTTTACCATTGCAATGAGCTGCAGTAATAATCTTATACCCCGCCACCCCCCGTCCCCCCACCCACACGCACACAATTACATGTCACACTATGTAAATTAAGAATCTTTCCTTAAGACTTAAGGAATGAGATATCTCCGTCTTCTCCGTATTAGATACAAAGGGGAAACAGAGAAGCCGTTTAAAAACCTCCGACTCTTGTTCCTGTGCTGCTGCCCAATTACCGAAAGTGAATTTTGTGCTTTTTATTGCTAAACTAGAATTACAGCTTCATTATTTGATTGCCTCTGGATGCGAGCTGCAGGTGTTTCTGCAAAGGCGCCACGATGTTTCAATACATTACCGGATATCGATGAACTCCAGCCCAGTCTCGGGCAAGATTAATGCCATGATGAGACAGTGGCGGACTGTGAATGAATGCAAATGAAACACCGCAGGGAGGTGTGATGGACTCCAAATTAACATAACATAACAAAACAAATTGCGTGGTGATGAGTTGTTTGCTCCACAATCAATGGATGACTGTTGAGTCGCGGCACAGCACAAGACCTTTTAGAAAAAAGACGAAGTTAAAATGACTGGAGAAAATGCATTTTTCCTCACAGTGCCACACATCACGTGCTAACGGTCCTTGGAAGCTGTCACCAGCATAGAGTTCACTGCATGATATATAGTGGCATATGATGCACATTACCATATGGTAATGCCACAAACTGAGTATCTGCAAAATTAAAATGAGAAAAAAAAAATACAATGAAAAGCGCCCGTGGCGAATCTCTCACGCAAACTACTATGGTAGTTTGTTTTGCAAGCCTAACTGAATTAGCTCCGTTTTGAAAAAAAAAGGTAAAAACCCCCTTAGGCAACCACCCAGAGGCAAGTCCAGCTCCATATCATTAATTTATTAAGACTTCATTGTGTGTGAGAGAAAAAAATAACGTTGAGTTTTCACGGAACAATCCATTTCGCATGCATATAAAATCGAGGCAAACGGTAGAAGTTAACATATTCTCAGTGAAATAATGGAAAAATCACATTTGCTGGGAAAGAAAATGTGAAGAGCTTTTTTGCACGCTTGGATTCAAGAGGGTGACTGGGAAACGGAGAGAAGAGAGGAAAAAGAGACTTGGTGAAACGCTAACAATAAACAGGTCAATGGGCGGCTAATGCTGAGGGTGGGGTTAGATAGTACAAGTATGAGAAAAGTGAGCATGACACAGGGAAGAAAAGAGAAGATACAAAGCACAGTTAAGACAGTCTGCATATGAAAAGCCCTGTGTTTAAACAGTCAAATTCTTCTGAAGAATCAATGATACAGATTAAGTAGCAGATTATTATTAGAAAATTAACACTTCTGGGACTTCTGTGGAAATACCTTTCTTAAAATTTCCTTAGAAATGTGTTTATTTATTTAAAAAAAAAAATCTGCTCGTGTCTCCTAATCATTTGATGGGCAGAAAGGACTACTTCCTGTACAGCTTCACTGTCAACTAGCTTGTTGGTCTACAAGGCAACAGAAACCCTCCAGATGCATGATAACTAATCATCACATTGTATCTTTCCGTCACAGAAAAAAAACCCAAAACAAAACACCATGTTTGGTCATTTTCATACTCATTCTCACCAGCTCATTGAACGCCATAGCATTAAATTGCCTGTCACTGCCGTGGCCTGATAAACGTTATCAGCCTCACTTGGTTGTCCTTCATGCTCAAGTGCACCACTAGATCCCCCCCCCCCTGTCTCTGATTAGCTGCTACATATCAATTCTGATTTTCAAAGAGATTTCAGAGTGCCTGCTCTTGTGACAGTTATCCATTAACAACGCAGGGGGTTTGGGTGGGTTCCACTTGCAATGACTGAGCCTTGAAAATACATATTTAAAGTAGGGCTGTCACTTGATAGTTTTTTCGTGATTAATCGCATTAGTGTCCTGAGTTAACTCACGATTAATCACAAATTAAAATTTTTTTTTTTTTATCCTACTCTATATTTAACTTAACAAGATATTTATTGTGTTTCTTATACTGTGGAAAAATTGGAGAGGACAATAATAATTCATTTGTGGAAATATTCCATTTTTATTTTCATTGGAACATTCCAAAACGATTAATACTTGTACTACCCAGATACTCTCCAAAAAAAATAAATAAATAAATAAATCAAACCTTGAGGTATTCTCACGCCATGACCGCATTTGTCAAACGCGGTATTTTATTTTGAAAATTAACCGGATTCTCTCGTGTTTCTTTGAGTGACAGCTTGACGCGACTCGCGCACAAAATAGATCAGATGGCGAACGAGCGCAGCCAGCAGCGGAGGTGCGCGCCGCTTGGAGTTTGGAGTTTGATCGACGCCATTGGATAACAAGGGCGCCGAAAGGAAGTGGGCTCATCTTCCCATCTTCGCGGCGCTTCCGCCTTCGGTGTGAACCGGGCGTTAATCGCACTTATTTTAAAACCAAAAAAACCCCCAAAAAAATTAGTTCAGTTAAAAGGAGTTTGAGTTAACGCGTTATTAACGCGTTAACTTCGACAGGCCTAATTTAAAGTTAAAAAAAAAAGAGATGAAAGTTTAATTAATATCTTTGACCCACCACTGATGGAACAGTGTGGTCTGGCGTGAGGTGGTGAACCTGCGACGATCAATTATCAAATATTGTCTCCCTGCAACAAAATAATGATCAGCCTTTATGTTAATTCTTAAATGGGTTAAATGTGTTCGCCATTTGTTTTTTTTTTAAACTGTCAGTCGACACAGAGCCGAACCGCCGCAGCTGCCGTGAATGTGATCGAGGCAATTGTTCTTTTTGCTCCGAGTTCACGTATTTACTTGCAGACTGCGCGCTCATCTTTCCCCTATTGCATCTGAGTAATACTATTCAGTGTGTTCCTATTATACTGGTGTTGTCTGCTTTTTTTTTTCTTTTCCTGCTAGACCATATTTATTCATGCCATTTCCCCGTATCTGCTAACAGCACAAATGCATGAGTATGTGCAGGCGAGAGAAAAGCGAATTGTGTGTTTACATACCGAGTTGTTATTTAAATGAGATGACTTCACATTTCCGTCGCTGTCCGTCTACTCCTTCGGTTCCCCCTGATTTTCATTCAAAACATTCCACACCCAGCAATTATTTACCTGTGGAAAGAATTTAGCATCTCCCTGCCGTTATCGATCCAGCATCCAGCTAACCAGACAAGAATGGGAGAGAGAAAGAGGGAGAAGACCCAAAGGTGTAATTATCTTAAAAAAAAAAAAAAAAAGTACTAAAATGTTATAAAGTGTATTCTTCTGCACGCATTAGCAGTGTGGACTGACACTGAACCTGACAGTATTTCGTTGTACAGACTCTCATTTGTGAGTGTAGATTTTTAAGGTGAAACACGGAAATAAGTCTCACGCCTATTCGGGGCTGATATTGGTAAAACTACAAAAAAGTACAACTTTCTATTTTGAAATATGAATTAGATTATGATTTTGATTTTTGAGATCAACAGTTAAAGCATTTCGTATCACACTTTCTGTGCTTGATACCAACAAAAGATCTGTTTTGTTGATTTGCACCTGTATGTGCACATCCAAATCCCCCCTAGTGGTTGCACTGATGAATTACAAATTCAGCGAACGTCAACGACAGCGTTGTGTAACACCGCATAATTCTTAGCTATTTTGAAATAGAAACATGGATTTATCTCATTTACACTCTGTGTGTGTGTGTGTGTGTGTGTGTGTGTGTGTCTGGGCTCAAGTTAGCCACATTTTAAGAACAGAACCCGAATCAAACTTTCTTGAGCGCTTGCAAAACAAAAAAAAAAAAAAATGGAAACATGCTGTGCAGTCGCTCGTCACTCGCTAAAGATTTTATTCGACTGGCACTGATGCTCAGCGGTGTGGTCATATTATTTTCAGGAAGCTGCCTCTAAAATCACCCCCACCCCCAACACACGCTTGTCTGCAGGCGGCATGATAACACGGTTGGGCCTCAACAGGAGCCACTGAGAAGCTCCGACTGAAGCCCTGGCGGACGGCGGTCGGCGGGAGGCGCTCGTTATTTCAGCCACGGCTGAACACTCGGCGGCAGTAACATTCGACGTGATGACGCAGGTTTCCTCAAAGGTGCAGCTTCCCACTGTGGGATCGCCTCCTACTGGCACGCAGAGGGGGGGTGGAGGAAATGAACCTGGAAACACAGAAGCTCTAGCCCAGTGTGTTCCTCAACCGGTGGGCTTGCGACCCAGAAGTGGGTGGCCAAAATATTTGGATTGGGTGGCGGCTTTGTTGTTTCCTTTTGCGTGTATGTCCAGTTGAGAACCACCGCTCTCGCCCACATGGGGCAGCGCTTGAGCCGAATGCAGGTGGAAGGAGAGGGTGGCGAGGATCCTTGCTGATGTCTGAAGCAATGTGGGATCAGAAGAGGCTGCGGTACAGAATGGGATACAGCGACGGCAGCAGGCTCCCCCCCTCCCACCCCCCCCCCTCTGTCAGAGCTGCGTTACGCAGGAGCTCAGACTTGTTCGAGTGAGGCGCAGCGCTTATCAGGTCAGATGAAAATGATCTTAAAAATAACCACCAATCCCGGAAACACCGCGGGAAAGCCACCGGGCCTTAAAAATAAACTGGCGGATGTGTTGTTCAATAATGCAAGAGAGACGCCACATTCCTGGCAACCCTCGCAGCTTGTTCCGCACACGCCTGTTGACGAGTCTTTGCACACCGGCGGGGTTGTTTGTATTTTCCCCCTCTATCTGCGAGCAGAGGAAGACAGGAGCTCTTGAATTATCCCCCCGCCCCCCCGAGTCCTGAAAGTCTGTCCGAAACGTCTCAAACAGGCGGCCGGCTCTTGTGCTGCTGACAGTGTACAGGCCACAGAGCTGTCAACTCACTAATATTTATAAACACACATTTCAAAAACTGTAATATAATATAATCCAGAAATCATGGAAACTAGTCAGATTTTTCTCCAGTATTGACTGTAATATTATTGATATTTAAAAAAAACGAGATTTCGCATAAGAAAAGAATGTTGTACTTATTTTGAAATGATCGTCTATTCTACCTTGTAAATACATTTTTCTGAGTATCGTCAGACTAACTGCTCTCCGAGGAATTGACTTGTTGACCTTGCATTTCTTCTCTCTTCCGTTTTTTCGGTGCTTGAACCCTTTCTTGTTTCTTGTCCTCTGGTGGAGATTCATCAGCCTGATGAATTGGTGGGTGTGTCTTATCCGAGTCATCGTTCCACTTTGCAGATGGTTGGCCTTGCAGGTGGCATCTGAATTGCTTTGTTGCCCCTTCTTTTTGTGAGCGCATGAGCTGTTCAACAGAAACTACAGTCATCGCTTTATAATAAAACACAGCCTGCGTGGAAACTTGAGAGCTTGTAACCTCTTTACAACATCTGGACCTCTCCCTGGGGAAATCTTGCCCCTCAGTAAGCAATTCAACACATTCTTTAAAGGTTGTATATATATATATATTTTTTTAGGGCTGTCGAAGTTAAAGCATTAACAACGCGTTAATAACAAGTTAACTCAAACTCCTTTTAACGGCAGACTATTTTTTTTTAAAACACGCGATTAACGCCTCATTCATACTGGCAGTGGAAGCGCCGCGAAGCGATGAACGATGAAATGGCAAATCTCACACACAAGTAAAAATGAATTGTTTTATTTCTAAACCTTAATGGTTTGGAGCATCGGCTTGAGAATACCTCCAGGTTTGGGGTTTTATTTTCAGAGAGTGTCTGGACAGTTTAAGTATGTCATCGTTTGGGAATGTTCCAATGAAAATAAAAATGGAATATTTTCACAAAGGAATTATTATTGTCCTCTCAAAAATTTCATAGAGTGTAACAAACACAATAAATATGTTGTTAAGTTACATATAGAGCAGTAAAAAAAAAAAATTGCACTTAATTTGCGATTAATCGCGAGTTAGCTTCGGACACTATGTGATTAATCGCGATTAAAAATTTAACTGACAGTCCTAACATTTGTATCTCTTTGGTACCCTTCTGTGTAACCCCAAACTGTGGCTGTTTGCGAAAATCCTAATAAATCAGCATATTGTGAAACATTCAGATCATCAACAACGTGTTGCATTCAAAGTCCCAGATATCGCCTTTCGTTCCCATGTCTTCTTCACCACTTTTACTTCTCTATCTATATTGTGAATTGCACATGTTATTGCTTCTTCTTCTTTTTTTTTTTTTTTTTATCTTTCCTTAACGTTTTATTTTAAATGAGCTTTTTTTTCAATCAAGCAGAGGCTGAGAAGTGGGATGAATTTTTTTTCGATCACCTTATTGCCTTCTTCTCCGTCGTTGGCAACAGTCCTTCAATAAAAAAACAAAAAAAAAAAACTCCTTTTGATTTCACCGTTAAATCAATCAAAAACAATGCAATGCATCATCACAAATAGAGCTCGTTAGACGGGGGGTGGGTGGGGGGGGAGTGGAGTGAAAATAAAAGCAATTGAGGCGCCAGGAGAGCGTGCAAATAGCAGAGAGAAGGGCACCGAGTGGTGAAACTTTCCCTGGGTCATTCTTTTAGTAAGATTTCATGCCAGAGGGCAAACAGCACTGGCCACTGCACCTCTATACTGCTGAGCACATTCACTGCAACGAACGACAGTCGAGCTGTTCATATTTCAAGATGCGAACAAGGTTTACCATTAAAACTCGATATCGTTAATGTTTCATCACTAATTAAACTGCCGGGCAAATCCATTTCCCAGCCCGCGGGCTAACAGGCTAGCATGTTAAACAGACTTGGATTAATAAAGTTCGCCCCTTTCAAGTCTCCCGACTTCGCACAAACAAATCCTCATCACATTTGCACATCCGCACACCGGGGGACTAATAATAATGGCGCCACCTGCTCATTAGGACTGGAAACCATTAAACTGTACGTCCACGCCCAAGGTGGTTGCGCCCGTGGGGTCAATTTCCAGAGATTTTAAAAATCGCTGTCCTGCTCAAGGAAGGATGTTCTGGCATGCGAACAGCAGGGGCCAGGGGGGAAACCACACATTATTGTGTACATAAAGCTCTCCTCTCCGTGCATTACTTGCCATTACAACGAGGAAAAGACAGGAGAAGCAAGCAGCTAGGAACAATCTAAGCTAAATAACACAAAACACATTCCGTGGACCCTCTAGAAGTGCTTTTGTTAAACGGCGGCTTTAAGATCTCGTTCTCGTCCGCAGCCATCAGCCGCGGCTGTCAAATATCGCCGTGCTCGACTGGGCGCGCACGTACATGCGACTTGCGTCCACCACATAATGCCGGCAGTCAAATTGCGTCCGCGTGTATGTTAAGCAAAGTTTAAGCAACATGGAACAGACAAAAAATAAAACATAATAATGCCTGAAGTCTTTTACTTTTGAATCACCCCAAGTGTCTCACATAAGTATGAATATCATTTTCTTTCATGTCAACACAAACTAAAGGAGCAATTTTCACATTTACAACATTTATGTAAAAGCTCCACTTTATTTGTGCCCATCCCACACATTTCTTTTCTCAACTCTGGTTGAATTTTAATCACTTCCAATGCAGAAAACCCCTCATTTTGTACTCCAAGATATGGACACAACCAGTAATTTGGTCACATTAATTAGCTGATGAGAGGGAGAATCTGCGAGTGTGCACGCTTGTTTCAGGGAAGGCTGAAAAGAAGGGAGCGCAGAGCAGCTGCCGAGGTTTTAGCGTGAGTCACGGATTAGTCTGACTTTAATTAATGATCGGGGCCTGGAGCCGTCAAATCCAGACGCCGCGCAGCCAAATAAGAAGTGCAAGACCCTGAAAATGAGCCGAGAGAGAGACAAACAGAATCAATAACCCTTTTTTTTTTCACTTTTATTTTGTAAACTCACTTTTTCGTCTTTTACATTAAATTAAATACTGTTAGAATAATTAGTATTGCGACAGCCGGAATAATTAGTTGTATTAAGCTATGAACTCTGTGAAAAACACATGAAGGCATCTCTCATCTTGTCAAACAGCGAGAGGCGTCGCATCCAAACGCGCTCCCCGTCCCCCTCTCCATCTTTTCATCCTTCCCTCCCTTCCCAGTTTATTTCAGGTCAAACCTTTTGAGTCTCTGTCTCCGCCCACATTCTCCATAAACTGCGGCACATTTTGCCCCAGCTTCTTAGGATGAGGACAGGTTGCAAAATAAAATCACTTGGCCTGCACTGAGCTGCACACGCAGATGCACACTGCCACGTTTTATTTATTTATTTACTTTCTGGCAAGCATCGCAATGTTGGTAATTACTGCTGCTGCAGACTGGAAATATGTGGAGGGTTCAAGGCAGCCATGCTTCTCGATCCATGCATCAGCAGCAGAAACAAGTGCAGTGACAGGAGTCTCAGTGTAAATACATAAAGATCTTCTGAACTTCTTCTTTACCTTTTCCAAATTAAAATGTCTATTGTCAAGTTTTTTGATCTGTAATGTTGATCCTTAACATATATATATATATATATATATATATATATATATATATATATATATATATATATACTTATATATATAGGGACTTGTCAGGGTGTCACCCTGCCTTCGCCCTAAGACAGCTGGGATAGGCTCCAGCAGACCCCCGTGACCCTGAATTGGAATAAGCGGGTATAGAAGATGGATGGATGGATGGATATATGGATATATATATATATATATTTATATACATACATACATACATACATACTTGTCTGCCTTATGTCATGAAGTTCATATTTGCAGCATATTTTCTGTGTGAAACACAAAAGGGTTCCGCATTAGACACATAGGCTGCGTTCAGACTGCAGGCGAATCTGATTCAAATCAGATTCCTTTTCAAATCCGATTTTTAGGGCTGACTGTCCACACTGTTTTTAGCAAGTGTACAAATGGGATCTGGCTCTGTTCAGACTGGCCCACATTATTGACCCATCTGAGAGGTTGCTGTAGCAACGACGTCGGAAACGTCGGCGGCGTCGTCCAGCGTAGCGTGTAGCGTGTGGCGTCGTATAATTGCGAGGGCGGCACTTGTTGCGAAACATGCCTTAGAGTTTGGCTTGAATGGAGCTATCTCCCCACAGACTGATGAGCCAATGAGTTTCCTCCTCTGTCCAGGGACTGCTGTTCTGCCTGCTCCATTACGTTCCAGCTCCGCACCTGGAACGGCGCCCTCTGGTCTGGCGCATTGGCTCTTGCGTCGCATAGAGTGACGTCACGGTCAGTCAAAACCCATCGGTGCGTACGGAGCTGTTCACACTGAGACGCATCTGTCCAAATACGATTTGAAACTACCTCCCGAAGGTAGGTGAAACTACCTCAATCCGTCTTGCAAAAATCGGATTTCATGTGGTTTGTGACTGTTCAGACTAGAAAAGAGCCATCCGGTTTCAATCTGGATGGGCTAAAAATCAGATTTGAACTCGGCCATACTCGGACAACACTTGGGAAAGAGTTATTTGGATGATGTGGGTTGTTGGCCTGCGTGACACTGAGAAGTGTGGCTCTGTCTTAATGGTATTAAAATGGCACTAAAATTAGACTATTATCTTTTTTATTGAAGCTTGCTATTAAGGGTCATTAAGTTCCCGGTTGTTGGGTTTTGCTCTTTGGGTGTCTCTGGTCCCTGTGTTTCTCTCTGTTTTTCCCCTTTCCTTTTTGTTCGTGGTTTGTCTGTCAGCCGGCCGTGGTTGGATCATCAGTGTAATCTTCCACACCTTGCACTGATTTGCCTGATTGCCACCACCCAGCTTTGCCAACCCGGTCTGATCACCGAGTTGTCGTGAGTGCGCCAGTTCCTCTGAGCGATAAATTTTGAACAATCTTTATTTCTTGTTTTTAGTTCTGCATTTATGGATACATTTTTTTTTTGTTGTTGTGAGCCATAGCACTGGTGGATGGATAAAGACTTGTCTCCTCTGTACCATGGGCCAACATTGCAAATAAATGCACCCTTACAATTGGGTAACCAACACAAATGAGATTAGTTTCTTTTGAAAAACAAACGATAAAAAATCTTTAAGCAGGAATTTCTCACTCTGGGTGAGATGCCCTTGAACTTACTGTCCTGATGTCATACAGATCACTTCGCAAAAGTTGTAAGAGTATATCCCCGTCCATTTCTGTTGATAAATGATTAAACATTTGAAAGTCGCGATTTGAGGTCTTATCTAATGTTTGCTTTACACGCTGGCAAACACTCACTTACCCTTGGCTGTCACAGTGTTGATTCACTGCCTCAACGTTTTCCGGAAATGAGAGTAGTAGATTTACTCATAATGTTTGGACAACTTTGAATGTGTGGGTTTAAGGAGAAGGCAACCGCATAGTGCGGAAATCATATTTTACAAAGTTTACAGTTCAGAAAAGTTTGTTGTAGTCCTTGTTTTTTTTGTTGTTGTTTTTTTTACAGTCTTGTTTTAAAAGTTACACAGCAGACAGTTTGAAACACGGTTGGAGCTTGTATTAAACCTGCAGGATCATGTCATGAATGATGTTTTAGGCTTTACAAATGACAATAAAAGACCGGAAAGAAGTAGGGTGACTTTAAATCGTTGCCGTTGCTTTATTCTGAAGAGACACGTGTTCCCTGAACTGCTCTGATAGTGCTGCAAGAGACTTGAAAGATGGGAAAATCTCATGCACATATTCACTTTATTTCCATACAGTGGCACAAAGAATTCCCTCAGAATCATTCCCGAAAATATTCCTTCCGTCTTTGAATCTTTTTATTTCACGTGTTACATTTCAATCGTGTTCTCTTGTGAAAACCAGGATAAGGTGATGAGCTCCATCAGTCGTGCGAAAAACTCAACTCTATAACATACAGTGTAACATTCTGGGGCAATCACATAATAACATAATATAATAATAATTTCATTAATGTCGAAACTTTCAAGATGCACATAAAACTTTGATTGTTAAACATATACAGTATAGCAGTGCCTTCCTGTTTCATGAATGCAAAACTTGTTGTTGAAGGTAACCAGCAGATGTTGCCATATTTAACTGCATTTAACTGCATATTTAACTAAAAAAAAGAAGAAGAAAAGAACACTAAACCATTCACCAGATTCACTTCTGCATCTTCAGTTTTCCCTCTCGCTAAGTGACGGTGGTTTTATTAATTGTACTCTTAACCTTGCCTGCTGCTGTCGTGCAGTGCGGCGTGCTCCTCCTCAGGGTCGCAAACGCAGCGGTGATTGAAGGCTCCCTTTAAATGAGTCAAGAAATTAGTCGGCCGTGAGAGAGGCTGCGCCGTTTGCTTTGTGCATTGATTTGGCAAAATCAGAGCTTCATGAGGCATTGGGCCGCTTTTGAGACAATTGGCCTGAAAAAACAACAACAACAGCCGCTGCATTTCAGTGGACGTCCTGCAAGACCTCGTGGTTTCACATTCCCTCTGTCTCTTGGTCTTTGATGAATGTTGCTTTGTCATTGTCTCGGTGTGTAGATGATGTAAAATGTGAAGGAGTTGCCTTGATGATGCAAATGTGTTCAATAGTTAACGTCTTCATTGTAGGTGAAGTATTTTTGTATTACATCTCACCGTGGCTTCCCATTACACCTGTGATGTCATTGTACCTGCCACCCAGTAGAGATTGGGTGGGTGGGTTGGGGAGGGGTCATCATTTTCATCTATAGTTCCTGGACTGCACTTCCTGGATGGTTCCTGGACAAACTGAATGCATTGGCCATTAGTGGACCTGCTCACATGCTCCTGGTAGGGTTATTCAATATATCACCTGTTAAAGACTATATCTATGGTACTTGTAGGCAGGTACACCCATCCTGTGGAGAGGGATCCATCCTCTGTGCTCCTCTGAGGTTTCTGTCTTTTTTAAGTTTAATCTCACCTTGTTTGAGGGTCTAAGTGTAGAGGTTGTCACATCTTTTGCATCTACGCAGACTCTAATTTTTTTTTTTTTTTTTTGCTTACTACTGTTCCCGCTTTGGAGAAGACCGACTTCTCGTGGGACTGATGCTGCTGGTCTTTGAAGTCCGTTTGTTTGCCTAAAAGAAGATGTAGCTTTACAACGGACCGGGTCTTCTTCTTTGGGGGAGGATCTGCTCTGAAAGGCATTGCTGCATTGCCGCTGTTGTATCTGCTGCTGCGCTATGTGATCTTTGAGTTGGCCATTTTGACATAATACGATGATACTGCCGTTTATGATAAAAACCAAACCAACTCTGCTGTCCAGAAGATCTGATGGTTTTCCTTAACCCTGCACTCACAACCAGTATTTTCCACTGATCACACTGGGATATTTGATCAAGAAAATGATAGTACAGCACATTCTTAGAATTAAAACGCTACTTGCAATGCAGATTGAACACCCCGTTCGTTGTTCAAGCGGCCGCAGATTCCCGAGCATGGCTTTGATTCCAAATGAGGTTCTAGTGGCGAGGAACTCGTGCAGGTGCCGACTCAGAAGACTTTCTGGCGCATGTTTCAGCCCTGCAGCCCTCATTACTAGGTTTTGCCAGATTATTCTAATTATGAGTATTACTTTTGTTGTCATATTTTTTTTTTCTGGCTGACAACTCAGTAGCGCATGTGACAGTTGAGATAGGCTTCCAAAAAACCCTGTTACCCCGAGTACAGGGGAAAGCAGGTATAGAAGAAAAATGAATGAAATCTAGTCGCGTAAAGACGAAATGAGGGAAGCACATCTGAACTTTCACTTGCTGTCTCATAGCCAGCAAGATCATGGCAAGATCTCTGTTCTGTTCTGTTGGAGAGCGTGAATCTCTTCAAATGTATAAAGGAGCAAATGAAATATACAAAGTTCCAGTTTCTGAACTAACACTCTTTCCTCCTCTCCAATAAACGCTCGGTTTGAGCAGTGATTCAGACCTTTTAAATCCTTGACACATAGGAACGCCTGGACCCTGGGCGTGGTGATATATGTTGACGAGACCAGGTCTCACTCAGAGTGGTCACAATACCATGTGTTGACCGCAAGATAAGGCACTGGGGTGCATGCATGATGAGGAAAGCGCTCAGGTCAGATGGTGAGGCATGCATGTTCAGAGCTGTAGGCATGCATATCTATACGAAACTCTGTTTATCAAAGTGCTGATTAGATATCCTCCGCGTGGATATTTTGTTAGGAGAACATCAGTTTGAAGAGTTTCAGGAAGAGGCTGTGATTTCACCAAAGAAAAGGGCCGTTCGTTGGGGCATATTTTCTGTCAAAGCTTCAAGAAAGCAGATTATGATCCCAGTATAGCAATCTGTCAACACTGGAAAGCACAAAACTTTTCTTGATTAAAAAACTTGGCTGTTGGCTCGGATTCTTCTCAAAGGCTTTTGAGAGGATTTACCCAAAAATTTCTACGGAACAAATCAAAACATGTAAGTTATTTCATGGAGCCTTTTGTGGGTGGAATCCTCCAAAACCGGAAGGTTTAATCCTTAATTCTTACTCAGTATTTTGTTGATTGTTGACTTGTTATGTATTGTGTTATTTTCCCCTGTGCCAATGAACTAAACTAACGTCAACATGTGAAAACACAGAAGGAAACCAGCCCATGGCTACATTCTGGCACATTCACATGTTAATGTTCACTAATGTGCGCTTTCTCTATTTTAAAAAAAGAAATAATAATAATGAAAAAAACTGAATTATTAAAATATATGTAGACAAACTTTGACAACAGTTGAGTTAATTTCCCACAAGGGTACGTGTGTGTTTTCAGAGAGTGTAGAACACAATTCGAGGACAATCTTAGTAATGTCCCTTCACTCAGTCATACAGGGCACAGCAAGCAGCACGTGAAATGGAATGAGCTAATAAGAGTATTGATTTAGGTCCCTAAAGGTAATGAATAATGCATTTCTGGCAGTTTTCAGCGGCAATCACTATAATATCATTAACGCAGACTTTCAATAAACTTTTTAGGACAAAATATATTTACTGCGAACTTTGTCAGAATCAAAACAAAATGCATAAATAATTGCTTACATGTTTTAATGCCATCCACCTCGTGGAGGGGAAAAAAAGTCTGTCGTTTAGGGGATTTTCTTTTCTTTTCAGAGTGCTTCAGTCTATTGAGTCAGTTTCCCTCGGAGCCGTTCGCCTAGCCGCAGGCGACAGGAGGAGGATGGAGCTTGGAAACATCAAATAGTAACCCTGGGAAATTGATGAATAGGAGAAGGCGGGTGAGAAGAAAGACGGCGACACAAGAGATCAGAAGGCAGAGTCCGAGTGGACGTGAGAGCGAGACTACGGTTGTCTGACCCTCTCACAGATGGTCTACATTTCACTATGCCTATAAATGATGGGCAAGCTACTTGGTAAATGTAGTAAGTTAAGTTACTCTTGATTAAATATAGCCTAGCTACAGCAGAAGCTATCCCCAGATAATTGTAGCAAGCTACACTACAAGCCACATGGCAACAGCAGCTAGCTACATCAACACTACTTTAACCCAATCATGAGTCATCATAAATTATTCCTGGCACCAACCCACTCCCCCACATATCTTTATTCAGCAGACAGTTTTATCTCATCAGCAAGGGCTAGCTCAATTCGTGGTAGCGACACTCGTGCCGCGACTGCTAGCGGCACGACTGGCTGACTTCCGGCAGTCGCAGCACCAGCGGCACCTAGCTGCGGCACTGAGCTGCGGCATCTGGGAGTGCCAGCAGAGTTGCCACAGCTCGGCGCCACTGCCGCAAATTGAGCTAGCTGTCTCTCTTTCTCATGGACAGTAACATGTAGCATCTGAGTGACGCTACGTCACTACTGGAGTCTAAAATTAGTTGCGCTGCAGAAAAAGCTATTTGGTTCAAAGGGAGCGGCGCTACCGTGACGCTACTGAAATATGTAGTTAAGGTTAAGGCTACTTGTAGTGCGCTACTGCCCATCACTGGAAAAGACATATGAATGGCACAGCACAATCTGCCTTTGTAATAAGTTACAGAGGCACAGACATTATGACCAATCTAACACATTCCATTGGCATTCAGCACACAAAAAGGTAAAATATTATTTTCTGCCTTTGGCAACAGGACCTCGTCATTTGCTCTCTTGTAATTTGAGCACAGCTATCCCAATGAACTACCGCTTACAATAAAATGAAATACGGACCCCGACCTACCCTCTTCCCTCAGAGAGATAACGATAAGGGCCCCCGTTTTGATTTTGTGTGATTTTCAAGATTGCAAACAGCCACCACCCGTCAGAGCCTAAATCCAATCTGTCCGATTGTTCCACATGGATGCCGAAGTGTACGTACTTTATAGAAAATGTTTCATACAAACAAGCTGTTCGTGTTCGGTTTATTGTGTATCGGGATATTTTATTTTGTGCTTTTTTTTTTTTTTGTCTAAAGAGCAAGAAAAAATATGCAATTTCTATTCAAGTCTCCTACAAATGTTGGATGAAACAAGTGTGTACTCAAAAGATGAGGTGAGGCAGGAGAGCCGCCCGGCCTGGGAACGACACACAGGGGGGGGATGACTGTGGAGGTGTGCAGGAACTTAATGGCACATGAAGGCTGCAGGGACTGTTGATTTAGATTGCGGTGCACTTTAGATGATAGATGAAAATGCGCGCGGAAGCAAACTCGCCATTGTACCAGGCTTGGAAAGCAACACGCGCGCAGTCCCTCCGCCAGCACTGATAGCCCCTTGGCTCCACATGTACGTACCGACAATGGACGACGGTGAAAGGCAAGACTCATAGAAATGATTATTGACCGTTGAGTTCCCAGCATGTGAAAAACCAAAGCAGAGAGCAGATTTTCTTTTTTTTTTTTCTCAATTCACACACATTTTCACTTCCTGTTGGGATTGGATCTCCCAGGAAGAACGGTGATGTGAAAAAAAGATATAGTGCTATTGCCCTCTGTGTGTGCGCCAGACTGTTATGATGTGATATTTCACTTCAGAGACATCCAAGGGTGCCTTTACTGCCACGGTGGTTATTGTCCCTGCTTTTCACACAACAATAAAACACCCTGTTTATTGGTGCCGTGATTACATAAACAAACATATCCTCAATGGAGATGCAAGAAAGGAGACACAAACTGTCAAGAGAGTCCTCTCTGTTCTAATCGAGCGTGTGAGCTATATGGGAGGGTGTTGTTTTGGACATGCATTCTTACATGTCCAAAACAACACCCACCTAGCCCAGACTGCTAGCTTCTTCTACGTAAGGCAAATATGATTGGTTGGTGGCTCACAACAGACAAGCGATTGATTTTTTATCTCTAATGTGGACACACAGAGACTCAACTCGATCCGCCTCAGGCAGCTTAACTAAGCAAACGGCTTGGCTAGCTGAAGATATGATATATTTGGCTTTAAACTGGACATACATTTTGTCATGGTGTATTGTGTTACCTGTTTAGATTCAACTGTATTTGGAGTATAAACTTGTGTCTCTGGCTGCACTACTTGTGCCGAGTTGCAAGACTGGAGTCTGGTGAGATTGCCTGCGAAAAACCGTCTTTTCTAGTTAGCTAAAAAGCTGGACCTTCCCTTCGCAACACTAACCAAAGCTACACTTGTTGATCTGGTCCCAACATTTTTCATTCAACTGCTGCTTTCATTTGTTTTATATGCCATTTCACCTCTTTCAACTGTTCCTTAGCCCGTGTTGCTCTGACTTCAAAACAGGTTTGAGTTTAGTTGTCTTTTCACCAGGGCACAGGGCACACTGCAGAACCACACCTCTTCGCACACCTCTTACCTTTATCACTCCGCCCTCTCCTTAGTCTGGCATGCAAGGCAACAAACACCCACTGATGATCGAGGAAAACGTCAACAATGTCACAATCATGTGACTATTGAGTAAATGAGCTGGATATGGCCATGTTAGCTAAAATATACTGGACAATTCCATTAGGTTGTTTTCTAGCATGAACATAGTTTTTTTTGTTTTTTTTTACACAACAGTGGCCAAAGGGTAAAGGTAGAAGGTATTGCAACATTGCAATGTGTTAATTCCATTTAATTTTCAAAAAAGGAAGATTAACTTATCACTGTGTATAAGGGTGGTGGGGAGCCTGTCGACCTGACTACCTTTCAGTTGCTGAAGAATTTCAGGAAAAAAAAAAAAAAAAATGGGGAAAAGCCTTCTCAAGAGGTTCTTTCTACGACTGAAGGTATAAAACATGGTATTAAAATATATATATAATAGATGTCCACATAAACTACAACAGCTTTGCTGCTTTGGAAAAAAAACAATCCTGTTTGGGACTGTTATGTATGGCTCTAAATACACAGTATTTGAATGTGTGAAGCATGTTTGCCTAATACATTATACATGTCCTGGAAACTAACACTCTTCCAGTTAATTAGACCCTCAATCAATCCATTTGAGCAGCTTTCCTTCAGCATTCCGACTTTTAAAGACACCTTTGTTTCATACATCATTGTTTTGCTTCCTCGTGGCAACCATAAAGGAGAAGAAAGACTCAGGAGAGCGCGTGGATCGGTGTCCCCGAGCTAAGCTTCAGGCTCATGGGGACAACAAAGAGAACGTCTCTGTTTCCTCACCGTGTCGTGATTCAATCCCCCAGATGGCGCCATCTGAAGTGAAAAGCAATTAGCCGATTGGCAGTCACCAATTTGGGAGGTGCAAAGTAGAGGGAGGAGCCCGAACGCGTATCTGCGAGTGAGTACGCATCACCGCTCCATCAACCGTGCAATTCCCCACTCGGTGCGCACTCCCACTCAGGCGCGCGCACACACACACACACACACACACACACATGCAGTGAGAGCAGTGGGACCCCCGGTGTGTGTCAGTGTGAGGTTCCCTTGGTAGAAAATAACTCACGGCGCACACACACAAATCCGCGTGGTACGTGGAGGATCACCACCACTCGATTCTCAGCAGCCCCGCCGAGAGAGGAGCAGCGAGACTGTCAGTCAGCCCGCTGAGCTCAGATCCACCTGATTTCAAAACACTTTCTGCCTTAGCAGTTAAAACACACACACACACACAGGGACGCGCGCGCGCACGCACACACAAACACGCACACATTACGGCACCCACTAGCGTGAAGAAACAGAAATTGCTGAGAGCATAATAAAAATCCAATCAAACGTGGAATGGAAAGAAAGCTAAGCAGGGACTGGCGTGGAGAAGCCAATTATCACAGCAACATTATAAATCTCCTGCATTCTGAATTTCATTACATGTTGGCTTGGAGACGCCGGCGGAGCTCACAGGCACGTTCTAGTGACACTTATGTCGATGGAATACTGCTTTGGAGGGCATCTGTTGTTCAATTTTGGCCGAATCGCACTCGCTAAAGACAGAGCACAGCCTCATGACCCAACCCAAGCTAAAAAAGAAAATGAGACGAACTTTCAGTTTTGCTGGTTGGGACCTCCTAAACTAGGAATACCATGAATGTTTGATGGCACGACCTTTCTCTGGCTTAGGTTCAACTGGTTTAATGAAGATAAATAGCTTGATAGCTGATACTGTAGATAGATAGACAGATAGATAGATAGTGCTTACTCCACACATGCTCATTAAATTCACTTGTCACTGTTGTTTGAAAGCTTCGACAAAGAATATTATCCGGCTTGAATAAAGTGCATGGATGAATGGCTGAGTCCTCGCGCTCCGAGCTCGGAAGCCTCTAATGAAATCTCCTGGGTAGAGATCCCTGCCATGTCTGCGCTGGCTGCACTTCTGCGACTTACCATACATAAAAGTGGCGTTGACAAGAAGCCAGTCACCTTCTGCGAAAGAGCACATATCCCCCGCGCGTGACGGAAGAATCTATAGGGGAGCAGAATCACATCAGTCTAACAATACGCAACATGTGTCCCCCCCCGTAAATGTCATGTAATTATGGATATATGGCAAGGTTGAAGCACATTCCCCATTATGATTTCAGTCAGGGACTTCAGGCTGAGGGCAGGAATCATTAGGAGCTCTCGCTCATGTTGGTAATACTCATTATTTTCGCTTCTCGGGGAGAAAATGAGCGAGGCTAAGGCGGCAAAAAGTTGGCGGCGAACGAGCGGCGACAGCGAGCGACTGATGGATGGATGGTCGGACAGATGGGTGCGCAACAGTGGGAGTAAAGTGCGAAGTTGGAGGCAAAGCGCGGGAGAAACTTTAATATAGCCCTGCGCCGCCAAGTGCTGGGCGGTCGTCCTCGTTCATTTAGGGTCAAGCTCCTTAATGATAGCGTGACAAGCCTGTGCGTCAAGATCCCACGCTTGCCTTGCTGCAAAATGGGGCGGAAAGAAAGGCGGCGGCACGAGCGCGATTGTGCGACTGCTGCAGTGCCTTCATACATGAGTTGTCGGAGTAACTACGTGCGAGTTCATTTACCGTCGGGCCGCTTAAGATGGAGAAGAGAGCGATTGACTCATCGGCGTTACTTCATGGGCTTGTTTTGTTCCCACATACGTGAAGTTATGGCATGGTGAGGATTTAAATCCCATTTTATTTTCTTTACTCTTCCATGTAGGATTTTTTTTTTTTTTTATAGCAGACGTCGGTTCTACAATTTCTCAAGAACACGTGGTTTAGGCCCTGTCCACGCGGGAGCGTTGCCGTTTTTTCTTTCCCGGGGTCGAAAAAAGTCGCGTCCACGCGCTGGCAGATGGAAACGGAACGGTGGGTGAAAACGACGTAATGCGTGTGCCACGCCGAAACGTGGCGCTGTTAACAGACGCTGACACAGCCGCCGAACCCAAGATTTAGAAAGAGGGCGTTTCCGCCACACACTAAACACACAGAAAACCAAAACGGCTAGTAGCGGGAAAAAAAAAGTGAGTCTGAGTTTTGTGAGGTTTTGTAGTAATATTGCCAACAAATCTTGAAGCGCCTGCAATACAAAGACAACTCCGCTCGCCGCCATCGTTGTTGTTTGTGCCGCTGCCGCCGCACTGCAGGCCTTGTTTTTTCCGGTCACATGACAGTGACGGTGCGATGACGTCATTGTTTTTACAAGGAAAAGCTGTTTTCACTGTCCAGACGGCAACGATGTGACAACGGCGAAACGGCGTTGTCAGATTTTCCCACTCTGGGACCCGTTTTCAAAAAATACCGTTTCGGGGGACCCAAAAAACCGTTTCCACCAAAAAACTGTTCCTGTGGACAGGACCTTAGTCGTTTTGGGCGCCCTTTCGCTCTTGACGTTGCGTCTTACGTTTACAGCACATTTTTCACCCCTCCGAGGGCAATAAAATACGCGCTGTTCCGAAAACGGCACTGACCCGCAGTGACTGGTTTGTTTACAGCCACTACGCGCACCATCCCTGGCGGTTCACAGACTCTGACATCCCATTGCTCCCGTGAGGTGCCAGTTCCCAGATAGGACTGAAATATGTGACATCTACGCTTGGAAAATAACACGGCAATCTGAGGTCTCGGCTACACGGCGCGGCGTCTCCAGCGTTTCTGCCCAGCTCTCAGGTGAAAAAACGCTGCTGGCAGCTACTGGGGAGGTTGTCACTTCAGGGCTGTGACACTCAGCTGTAGTTCAGTACTCTGCTGAAGTAAAAGTGCGGGTAATTCTGTAAAATAGTACACTGGTAACAGTAAAAGTACTCCTTTACTTGAGTAAAAGTAAGAAAGTACAGGTTCTGAAATGTACTTAAGTAAAAAAAAATAATTATTTATTATTGTTATTATTGTAATTATTGTTTACACTTATAATTTAACCAATGTTTTTTTTTCTGCATTTTTATTTCTCTCTGTACTGAAAAAATACCGACCCCAAAGCCAAGGTTCTCTAAAAATAATTTCCCTTATATTTAACGATAGTTAAGTTACTTTGACCAGAATTTGTATCTTTTAAACGCAAAAGCAACGCATTTTTTTCCCCCCAGCAGTTCTTCCAAAGTAAAAAGAAGAAAGTAAAAGTATTTGTGTATAAATGTTAGGAGTAAAAGCAAAAAGTCGTCAGAAAAAGATACTCAGGTAAAGCACCCAAGATATTGAAGTGTATGATAATATGGAGCACAGAGATCATGTTGAAGAGATTAATTAGAGGGGGAGGAAAACTACTTGGAGTTTTCAGACTAGATAATGTTAGAAAAGCAATTTCACTCGGGCAATGCAACGGCGGTTCCTGTTGTGCTGGAAAGCCTCTGCTCCCAAGTAGAAAGGTAAAAATAATTCCATGAAGAGAATGGTCGGAATTGAATGGTTTGCAGTGGGGAAATGCTTACGTTGTGCATGCCAAGGAGGAACAGCTTTCTGCCGGATCAATCTGCCTAATCCGCTGGTGATTAATGGCAAGGGTAATTTTATCGGTCGTCGAGGAAAAAGCCCGACTTCCTTTATTTCCACACACCTTTACCTAAAGTCTTTAGATTGTATTTCTATTAGCCAGCAGCTAATTCTCAGTCGGATCCCCATGACTGGGCCAATTATTGATAGTGGAGGAGTGGCAGCAACTTTGAAGACAGATAAACAATATCAATATTCTTGCTTACTTTCATTTACTTGTTTATCTCTCTCTCCAGCCCTGGCTGGAAACTCCAGGCGGGGCCACTTTATTTAGCCTCACAGCAGTTGACAGTTCTGCTGCCAGCTCATGTGTTGGAGAATCCTGTTTTATTTTATTAAGAGCTTTGTTTTGTTATATATTCCAGCACAGTGTATCAGGCAAAAAGTTCAATCCTCCGCAAATGCGATTCACCTTTCAAGCTCCTACTAATGAATCTTAAAATGTTAAATGTTACAAAATATTGCATTTCATTTTCATATTCAGAAAGTGAAATATTTGGTTAAAAAAAAGATTGACTTATTAAAGAGTTTACTGTTTTGTTTTGATTGACTGAATGTTTTGATGACTTTTGGGAGGTTTTATTTTCCACATTGACGTGATACAGAGTTACATAATTTAGAACACAATTTGCTTTAATCAACCTCAGGATTTTAAATGTAGCTTTCAAAGCATGTATTTCCATTAGAACTGTCGAAGTTCTAGTATCTGGAGAGTATAACTATGTAATTGTTTTGGACTGTTCCTATGAAAATAAAAAATACAATATCTCCACAAAGGAATTATTCTTGTCCTCTCCAATTTTTCCTAGAGTGTAAGAAACACAATAAATATCTGGTAAAAGTTACCTATATAGCAGGGTAAAAAAAGAATGCAATTAATTTGCGATTAATCGCGAGTTAACTCAGGACACTATGCAATTAATCGCGATTAAAAATTTTAATCGACTGACAGCCCTAATTTCCACAATGTAACACTACAGGGGCATGGGAATGAGCTGCCGGAAGGAGGATTCACAGTCGTCGCAAAAGGTTTTTTGGACACCTCTTGCTTTTGTGACATTGCGCTCCGAATCAGTCTCAAGTCTCCAAGTACAGTTTATTTTAGTGCAGTCACCGACATTTACCCACACGCTGCACGTGCACTGTTCCATCCAGCTCAGGACTGGATGTTTTGACAAGATGGCGTCGCTTGCAGCACACCCAGAGTGCACAAGAAGTACAAGAATTCAGTTTTCTTATTTTGCCCTATTAACAAAAAGCAACACATTTTTTTGTCTGCTGCAGTTGTTGTTCCCCCCCAGTACTGTCCTAAAACGTTGCTTTGACAAAAAATTAACAACATTGTTGTTTTAGAGCATCACTGACATCAGCTTTCACCTCTGTTTTCTCTTTCTTATAGATCCGTACCTTGAATCCAAAACCGGAGACGACACACCCGCGCCTCGCTCGTCAGCGCAGGCGGAGCTGTTTTGTGTTCGTGGCAGAACGTGTTCGGCGGAGTCACACATGAATGTGACTTCTTTCCCAGTTTCCTCTCCTCCCTCCTTGCCCCCTTCGCTCTGCCACAATTTGTCTCCCTCAGCTCGCTGATGAGCCTAAGCAGCGACGCTTGGAGCAACAAAATAATTGTCACCCCTCTGTTGAAAACCACATCTGGCGCTTGTGCGTGTGTTTGTGTGTGTGGGTGCGTACGCACGCAATGGGAATCAACACACCTTATGGCAGTCTTCTTCTTAGCGTTTTGTCTCCCTTCATTATCAGATTTCTCAGAAAAAGTGGACGGGTGCATGTGTACGTCCACGCACACACACACACACACATAGTGAAATCATGACAACATACCTCATTTTTTCCTTTTGTTTTGAATCTCAGTGTGATGCCCCCTACTGTGTGGTCACAAGTAGGGTATTTTTTTTTTTTTTATTATCATTAGTTAAGTTTTTATCCTTATTTTATCCTGATTGTCATCATGTGTCTGTCAGCCATCGTGCATGTGGCTATAGACTAGTCAATAGATTTAGTGATGCAACAGACTTTTGTCTTTTGACATGGCTGATAAAAAAAAAAAAAAAAAAAGGTCACTACATCTGCCGACAAGGATTTATCAGTTTCCTTTAAATGGCTGGCTCACACTCTGCCTCTTAATGAAACCATTAATGATATAGGGATTAATCATGAAAGGTATGATAATTGACACTGACCCACTGAGCAGCAGCCATTTTCCACAAGTGAGCCATTAGTCCTTTGATCGTTTTCGTATCGGCCCCTTCGGCCAACCTGTTGTAATATTCTGTTAGTCATTAAGCAGTGTGTAGGTGTGCGTGTGATTTCTGGTCCGTATCAAGCATTTGCATCCCTTCCTCTTATTACCATCCATATTGCCAAGAGCTTTCAAGTCCTACGATTAATATGCATCTTAATATGAATGTACTGGTGCAAGTGTGAGATAAAAATATCGGTGCATTTTTACTCCGATGCTTCGTTTTATTAGTTTAAAATGGTAAATGAAAATGTATACGTTTTATTTTGCACAACTTTTAGGCACTCAAGAGTCTAAATGCTCAAAATGCTCAAATGCTTAATTCATAAATGTATTAATTTGTACCTCTTGGTTCCACAAAATCATCTTTCATGGCCATTTACATAATTGTAAATGCTAAATTCATTTCAGCCTGAAACAATGAATGCATACATTTTATTTCTGCATCATATCCAAAGACTCATCCCCTTTCAGGATTATAGGACAATGGAAGCATCAGTGTATAATATCACGCACAGTTCATTTGTTTGGAAGATATATCTTTTACACAATCAAAAGCAATTTAATAACAACTGTTTTGTTTATTTATCCAAAGCTTTCTGATAAATTTAAATCTTAAAATTGTTATCAAATAATACATAAAAAAGTATGTAAAAAAAAACAAAAAAAAAACATGTATAAACATGATTAAGCACTGGGGGAGCTGAATGAAAAACTCAACATGAACCAAATCAAATCAGCCGTTTGAAATTCTTCAGAACTTGTGCATGATGCAATTTGTGTTGTGTTGACACAGTGTCCCTGTGGCTATGTATCTATTTGTTTATTTCATTTTCTTAAACACTGCTTACACAGTTGCAAAACCAAAAGAATAACAATTAGCATTGGAGTGAGTCTGGTAGCGAAATGTTAAAAAGTACTGCCGACAGTTTGTGAAAACTCGGCAAGCACTTTTCGTGTTGTTAGGTCATCCCCTTTAGCAACATGAGGATACAAATACATTAATTTTTAAGACATTAATAAAAAAAAATAGAACACAGTTTAGAACAAAGTACTTATGTAGCTTAGAAGAATTTGAAAAACAGTTCCATCTTAAATTATTTGTGGCACTAAGTCTTTGTTAAATCTGTGAAACACTTCTGATGTCTGGCTACAAGCAAAGCCAACTTTGACAGTCCAGACAAGCTTTAACATTTGGCTGTGAACTCCACCATGCCAACACAACTGCATAAACTCCAAACTAAAAGTGAAAATTTGCATTCATTTACGTACTTTTCATTTATATATTTAAATATATAAATATAATATATATTCAAAAGATCATAAATCAAATGGGGCGACACGGTGGCGCAGTGGTTAGCGCTGCCGCCTCACAGCAAGAAGGTCGTGGGTTCGATTCCGGGGCCCGGGCCTGGGACCTTTCTGTGTGGAGTTTGCATGTTCTCCCCGTGTCTGCGTGGGTTCTCTGGCTTCCTCCCACCGTCCAAAAACATGCATGTGAGGTCATTTGAATATTCTAAATTGTCCGTAGGTGTGCATGTGAGTGTTGTTTGTTTCTGCGATGAACTGGTGACTTGTCCAGGGTGTCACCCTGCCTTCGCCCTAAGACAGCTGGGAGAGGCTCCAGCAGACCCCCGTGACCCTGAATAGGAATAAGCGGGTATAGAAAATGAATGAATGAATGTGGCATATTAGTCCATACACTGTTATTTTTCATAACTGTCATAACCTGGCTCAGTTGATTTTGACAAACTCCTTGAGAAATAATTTATATTTATTTTGCCACAGTAGAAGTCTAGTGGGGTTCAGATAAGTTTGTCCGGTGAATTGGCAGTGGAAGTGTTGGTGAGTGTTCACAGCCTTGGGCAGTTGTGAGCATTGTGAAGTGAGTTGAGATGAGTCTCAATGGAAAAACCATGTGATGTGTGAATAAGTATGAATTTTGAAACTGATAAAATGGAAAATAATGACAAGAAAATTCAATGAGAGGAAGTAAATTCTGGCTTCTTTTCACAAGAGAAAGAAAAAGAAAGGAAAGAAGACAGAAAAGAAGCTGTACGGCTGGTTAACGGATGAGTCAAAGGAGAAGAAAGCACGATTCATAGTACAAAAATACAAGTCGGAGAGAAAAAACTCCCGGACGGACTACTGAGAGGGATGCAGGAGCAGCCTGGACATCTCAGCGGAGGATTATTTGGACAACATTTTCTGGGCTTTTTCATCGCCGAACTCTCCTCGAAAAAGGATTCACCATTTTCCACTAAACCGTGGAGTACAATTTGTATATCTGAATTTTCCTCCCTTGCCCACCCCTGCCTTTGGAGATAGGGGAACTCGCTCTGACTGATACATCTCTGTGCAAGCAGTGGACGTTATCGGGCAAAGGGAGTCGTGTGGGGACTCGTCGTACTTAACATCCGAACATCCCGGCACATGCCAGGCGAAAGACAAAACACCCGGGCGGTTCCATGTCCTGAGAGGCAGCGGAGAATCACGGTCGGCTTCATCCCTTTTCTCTCACCCTCAGAATAATAAGTATATTTCTACCATTCCCTATTACATTCTATTTCATGTATTTTTTTCTTTTATTATTATCTTTTTTTGAAATCGTGTAGAACTGTGTGGGTTCTCTCCGGGTCCTCCAGCTTCCTCGCACAGTCCAAAAACATGCACGCGAGGCAAATTGGGAATTCTAAATTGTCCGTAGCTGTTTGTGTGAGTGTCAATTGGTGTATGATTGTTTGTCTTTCGATGTGGACCTTATTGAAATTATCAAATTGACTTGTCTGTGATGAACTGCCGACTAGTCCAGGATGTCACCCTGCCTTCACCCCATGACATCATATAGGCTCCGACAGACCCTCGCAACCCTGAGTGCAGGAAGGTTTCAACTTGCTTTTATTGCCAAATTGCTTTCATACAATTCAAAGACAAAACATTTTGTGCACACCAACAACTACAGGTGCTTTGAGGTCGCCCTCGCCCCTGCAAATGAACAGATCCTTGGGGTTTACATTCTAGCCACCAAATTGTCTTTACAATACCAAGAGCGAGGATCTATAAGAGCAGAGCTACTGTAAATGTGAGCACAACGCTGGTTGACGGGGTATTTAGCCAGCTGCGCTATTGAAGCAAGCAGAATCGGCACCTGGGGGAAGACAGTCAGAAGCTAGGCGAATCTCCTCACCACTAGATTAAAGTGTTTCTTGAACTTCAGGTAAGGTACTGAAGGTAAGTATTAGGGAGACTGGACCCTTAAAAGGATCCAGATGGATCCTTTGTATATTCTTATACATATACGTATATATGAGAACCTTAAAAGACAGTCTGGTAGTAGCGCCGGCTCCTGCCGTTAGACAACCGCTGTCTGTGGTGGGTTTCTGTGTTCGTACAGCTGCGCTCGAAAAACAAAAATATACTTGTTGTGAAAACGGTGCAGTCGAACCTCTTTTGTCTTGTGGGACTTAAATCTTAAATCTGAATTAGAAAATATCGAGAGAGAAAAAAATAGGGAAACCTCTGTGGTTGTCTTACCGTTCTTGTTGTTTGTTTGTTTCACATGTTGTTTTTAGTTACCTTGGAGGAAGAAGCCAAAGCTGTGGATGCGTGGGCGTGACTTTCTGCCTTGGGGCATGTGAGTAGACATCACATCTTCTAGCGATCAATTCCTTAGGCCTGTAAGGGCAGGTTTTGAAAAATAATCTTCTTTTTTTACTCCCCCGCCACCCCAATATTATTTAAAATCAATGGGCAAAAAAAAGAAAGGTGGCTAAAACGACCAAAAAAAAGAAAAAAGAAAATCCTTTGAAAATCTCGACACCCTGATAATAATTTAAGAGATACCACACAGGAAGTTGGTTTGACAACTACAAAAATATATATGTGTATATATTTTTTCAACATTAACCCAAAATTCAGTGAAAAGCTTCAAACAGCCCTGTGATGCAGCTTTTGCTCGACAAATGTCTTCCCCTCCGCAAAATGACATTTTTGGCCACCAGCCGGGAGGGCAGCCAAACAGTGACTCAGCAGAAGAGCTCCAGCCGCGTCGTCCATGAGTTCCAGGAGACGTTTCATATAGAAACATGCGCCATGCACGGCTTGATACACACGTAAGGTAAAGAAAACCATATTTCCCCCGGCGGAAAAAGGAGGAAATTGCGTTTCTGCCGTTCTCCACCCTAGTCATTAAAAGAAAGAAGAAGATGATGATGAAGAAGGAGACAGGGTGCTTTAAATGGTTGGTTGACTCTCATCAAAAGTAGCAGCAATACTTCTCCCATTTGTGTGTGTGTGTGTGTGTGTGTGTGTGTGTGTGTGTGTGCCTAGGTTTTTTTTTTTCCCCTTCTGTGTTGCTCCCGCCTCCCCTCCCCGTGTCTTGCTATATCCAGGCTCTCCGTGCTGTGGGCGGTGGGGGCTGCAGGCGTCGCTCTGGACAGGATATCAGTGTCTGGAGTCGATGATTGATCTGACATTTGGTTGCCTGGCGGGAGCCTTTGTGACAGAGGGAAAAGAAACGTTGGCTTCCTGCAAAACTCCGGGGACCCAAAAGCCGCTCCGAGGATTAAAGTGACACTAACCAAGATTTTTTACGCGCAAATGAAAGTGCACTACAAGTCGGAATCAAAGCGGAGCGATCGCAGTTCCCCCCCACACTCCCCGACTCCCTCCCTGAAATACCCCTTGATCTAATTTGCCCCAAATCAGATTCTGGCGATGTGCGGGGTCACTTCCCTGCCTACAGGACGCAATGAACAACAATTTAAGGCTGAAATCATAAATCAACTGGCAAAAAAAACTGATGTTTCTCTGCCCTTTTTCCCGTAAAGTAAACTCAAATCGGGTTCCTTCCTCTTTTAAAGTTTGCTGCCAGCCGGCAAAGCTCCCCGGCAGCTTATATGCAATAAGTCTCGCTCTCTTTATGAAAGCAGCTGAGGACTGCCCCTGTTAGAACCTACCTTTTTTTTCAGCCTCCGAGAAATTCCGTCTTTTTTTTTCCCGAAGTCTTTGTTTCTCCACCGCGCCTTCTTCCGTACGTGGTGACGACACAAAAGAAGCCGTTTCGGTAATTAGGAGAGATAAGATGCAGGCCTTGGTAAGCTGGGGATGAGAGTCTCAGACAAAAGCTTTTGCAGTGGTCAGCAGGAAAAAAAAAAAAAAAAAGGGGACTAGAGAAAAGCCCGTTGGATCAGGGAGCGCTCGGATGAAAGTTGAAATTAGAATGTAAGCAGCTAGGGGGATAGAAAGTCACACATGACGGAAAATGTCTCCGCATCTAAAGAGGGTTGAGCGATGAGCAATGGCGGCGCGGCACATTGAACGACGGGAATTTAAGGGGAAATGATGCAAGAAAAACTGTCAAAGATTCTGGTAATGACAATTTCCGTGAAAGAAGTGGGAGACATTAACATTTACTCTTTCATTTTTAAGCTCTATCGGCTTCGCTTGAAATGACGGTGTGATCTGTTCATCCGCGTGGGACCCCTCGAGGGCTTTTCCTGCAGCCCTTCCCGGCTGTTTCTCCCCCGCTGCTCTTGCCTTTGCAACCTTCCCCACGACTCCGCACCTGCGCCAGGCTCAGGCAGCTCCGTTCTCATCAGCTCAAGAGACGGAACGTACCGGCTGCTATCTGAGATTCCACGCAGCGGCAATCAGAGCAAGCTCAAGGGACCCCGACGGCTGCTATTCATCCTCAAAAATGTAAAGTTAGCCCTGTGGATGGAAGGAACGGGGGGTCGTAAAGGTAAGGAGCTTCCCAAGGCTGTGCAGATAATTTAGACTTTTGGTGAAAAGTCAAGTGTGTAATATTTATAATGTTTGAAAGAAACGGCGGCGCCAAGTGGTTACATTTTAGATTGAGCTTGACAGTGAACTACGGTGGCCTGCGCATCCAAAACTGGATGCCTCGTCCGCTTTCTTCTTTGTTGGTTCATTTGAAGACGCAAGCAGAAAGACCCTTGTTCTGTGTATATTCTTACACGTATGAATACATATATATATATATATATATATACACACACACAAATATACAAGAACCGTTATATTTACTTTATTGTACTGTGATTATAAACGTTTATTAATGTATTTACTGGCAGTACATTAAGATTTTAACAACATAAAAATTAGAAATAAAGACAAATTTGACACAGTGGACATTTAATGAGCTGCAAAAAAATCCCGACTGAGAAAACACTATCAGGCAATGGCTGAAGCAGGGATGTTTATGATGATCCATTTGAAGACATTAGACAACCCAGTTTGAGGTGATTTGAGATTTTGCCCTGCTGAGATTGTCCTGCTGGAGGCAGTCATTAGGAGACAGTGCGCTGTAGGAGATGGACATGGTTAGCATTGATACTTAGACCAGCTGTAGCATTCAAATAATGGTCAAACTGTGTTAATGGGACCAAGGTGTGCAGAGAAAAAAACATCCTCCACAACATTTCACAGCCACCACCTGTCTGAGCTCGCTCCTGTTACCTCTAACCAGTCTGACCATTCTTCTCCGATACTCCTGCTGCTAGCTAGATCTGCTTTCATTTCTGTACTTCTGCATTTAGCTCTTCGCAAACGCTGCCTGGATTGAGGTTGACTACTGCAGCGGAGTAGCACATCACGGAAAGACACACACACGCGCATCCTCATCAGCACGTCATATATGATACCTTGCCTTTTGACAGAGTGGGTCCATGTCAGATAAGTTAACTCCCCAAAATCACCCTGCACTGGGGTTGAACTACAATTGCAATTGTGCTGTCCCAGTAGTACGTCCCAGTACACACAAACACACACACATACACACACACACGACACAAAACGCAAGCGCTGTTGATGTTATGTGCCTCAGTATATTTCCCCGTGCTCTCTGGCTCTGGTAATTTGTGCAGAGACAGTCCGGCGTCCTCGGCTTTTATTGCTTTAACCGGATCAGAGTGGACTTCCCACTTAGTCTGCAGTGGCTCCTGCACTTTTATTTCTCCATGGGACGAAAAGGGCAAAAGTATAGGAGGAGCCCACTGTACAGAGCACAGTCCTTGTCAAGGCTCTCCTGTCACAGTCAATGCCGTGTGAATAAAACAAGAAATATATATGCAAAGAATCCCGGGGATGTTTGAAATATTAATAGTACAGAGTGGTTTGGCCTTATCCTTTACATAGTTGGGATCTTTTTTTGATTTTATATTAAAATGCCTGATCTGACTTACTGCTCATTCCCCAATTCACAGGAGACACATATTTAATTTCAGGAACGCACTGTCTTTGTTGTATGCAAATGATGTAAATGTTATTTCGTTAAAGACGTCAGCCCCTCGGTTAAACCATAACACACTAATCCAATATCAAAGAAAAAAAATGTTTGGTAATGTTTGTTTATTACACATGAAAATATGTCCTAAACCGGATGCCAGGGGGAGAGGAGAGGCTGTAAACATCTTGAAAGGTAAGCTTTGACACATGCTGCATTTTTTTTTTTTTGTGCTGCCTTTGTGCTACATTTTGTAAATATTTCAAAAATAAGATTAGCACTTATCGGTTGTTATTTTCTTGCGAGGCCTCCAATAGGTTTCCTCTGTTTATTGTGGAATGCATTTTAATATCTTTCCTAAGAAAGATTTAGTAAGTCATTCATATTTTAGCTGACCTGAAACTGAAACCGACCCTGGCAGGTGTACATTTCTTAAAGGTATGGTGTTTAAAATTTGTCAAGATTTATTGGAAAAAGCATCCATCCATCCGTCCATCCATCCATTCATTTACCATATACCAGCTTCTTCCTGAACTCGGTGTTCCGGGGGTCTGCTGGAACCTCTCCCAGCTGTCATAGGACAAACGCAGGGTTACACCCTGGACAAGTCACCTGTTTGGCAAAAGCAACAACCCTGAAATGCAGTGGAATCTTTTTTTGCACATATTGGGCACAAATATTGTACTGATTGAAATGATATAACCTGCATTTACAATTCACCTTTGGTCAAGTACCGTCCACCATGGTGAGGGTTGCTATGCCCGCCGAGCTTTCACTTCTGCTTCATTCACATCTTAACGTCAGCCTGGATTCGTTAGCGGTTTTGGTGAAAGATATTCCAAAGGAAATCGTGTCCCAATTTCTGGAGTAATGTCAGTAAAAAAAAATGTCAGAGAGGTTGAGATAGAAAGGGCTGCAATATGAAGTAGCATTATCCAAATGCTAAAAGTGTTGGGGAAAAAAAGACATAACACTGGCTTAGTCTTCCGTGACAATGACTTAAAGTTTTGCAGGTCAGGCATAGAAATAGTTAAAGTCAAAAGTTAAAAACTCATAGTCAGATGGAGAACTTACGCACGCTTGTTGTGGACAACACTTTTGACATGCAAAGACGTAGTTCGCTGGCAATCTTGGAAGGGGGGGTGAGCGAATGAGCGCTTCAGTCAAAAATCAGACTACTAAATGGCACAATTTTACACACTGCACACAATCTGTAGACGAGGTAGAGAGCACACAGAAGATGCTCATAGAAGGACGCTAGAGAGGCTCACTGAACCCTTTGTCCATTCAAGGCATTCAAGTGCCATCAACGCTATCATAAGTCTTGCCTCCTTTGCTCCGCATTTGAAAAACATTAATGTTGCACTACGCCTCCTTTCAGAGCTCCATCGCCGTGTTTTGTTAAGTCTAAAACCTGCTGGCAGTCATTGTCAACCCTGTACCGCAGCCACATTTAATAAGAGAGCAAACCTTCCAGACAGCTTTCAACGCTCGCCAAACATCACATCGGTCCTCTCATCCCCCCCCGAAATGGGATGCACTCGCACAGCGCAAAGTGCTCACGCCCCCACGATGCGGCAGCCTGAGACGTCTCGTCGCGCAACAAACCTGAGCGGCGGTTGCAGAGGGCCCCAAATAATACATAATGCAAGTCCCGTCGGTGTAGCGTCTGCGTCAGGCAGCCCATTACTGTAATGTTAAGATCCGAGGTGTTCCTCGCAGAACCTCGCCACTCGCTTGCGCCCCCTGCAACTCCCCCCCTTTAAAGTCACGGTCTAATGGGAAAAGGTTTTGCCTCTGTGTCGAGCGCAATTTCCGAGCTTGTGCCTTTGCATTTGGCCCTGTCATCTCTAAAATGGGGGAGAGCCAAAGATTGGAGTGCAGTTGGAGGGGCGAAATTGTGGCCGCCTTCGATGCATGGCATTACGAGCAGGCGTTCAAAATGTGCGGGGATGAGGAACAGCATAATAGCAACAATGAAGAAATCAAGTTCGCAGAAAATACACAACATGGGAAAGGACTTTTGCATGATACACAATAACTTGCTACTCGCATGGAGGCCCCTCCTCCTCTTCATGTCTATAGAGGAGGAAGGCAACATATCAAAAGTTCATCCTCGCCTCAATAAAATCCACGTCAGTATATACTTTTTATATAGTACAAAGAATTCAATCGGAGAGGAAATATTTTTTAGATGTTCTTCATTCAAGTAACCCAGAAACTATTTTGCCATGCAACTACAGTTTATTATAAGTATGTCAGCTGTAGTTATGCTGACATCTAACCCAAAGCGAAAAGGAATTAGCACAATGTTGAGAATTCCTTGTCAAATTGCACCACAACAATCACAGACTTGCTGCATATTGCTTGATTTCCTTGTTTATTTAGATGTTTTAGATGCATTTTGATGTGTCATGCAATATTCACATTTTGGGGTGGATTCCGAAACATTAATATATATGTATTTCAAATGAAATGCTCATAATTACCTTCAGTAATGACACAGATGGCTAACTAAAATTAGGCATTAGTTATTCTTTACATTTTATTGGATGTCTCGCCCTCCCATTGTCCAGAGGCTGGCTGTGGGTCAAGCCTAAGAGGTCATTAATGAAGAAACTAATGAATTCTATTAGGATTTAGCAAATGGCCTCTGTGAGGGAACGAGGAATCTGTCCAAGTGTGCGTTCCCATGTGAACGTGCACGTGTGCCGGCATTTAATCACTCACTTAATTAAAAGCTGAAAGATTACTTTCAGGAAACCGAAGAAAAAACAAAACACTTTAGACCTTATTTGGTCTCCGGCTCTGCTGGGCGGCTCCTGTGGTGCTGTGCACAAGAAAACATAATGAATTACCCCGCTGCTGTTCACAAGCCGCTGTAAATCCAGTCACAGTCCACTGACAGAGGGAGCAACAGGAGAATCATTTATTTCAATTCATGACATTCCGGCCAGTTCAGTGTGCAGACCAATTACCCACTTTCTCGACGATTCCAACCTTGTAGCAAAGCAAGGGTTGAGTTTGTAATATAACAACAAAGGTTTTATGATATATTTAGAACCTGTTTGAAGTCTGTATTGTGATGGAACCCCTGTGGAATAGCATCACACACACACACACACACACACACATGTACATGTACATGTAATAATATTTATTAATAAATTAGGATATTAATATTATTTATCATACAATATGTGTACATTTATATGCATGCCAGTACATGTATAACGACGCACATACATGCAGTATTACAGTGCATTATGTGCATAATGGTGATAGCATTCTAATAACTGTTAGCTAACTTTACTTTACTACCAATTAACCAAATGACTGACTTATGACATGACAGAGGGTGGCTGCAATATATTTCGCTCACCTAAATATTCTATTAAAAATACATTAGATGAATAACTAAGTATAAAATCATTTTGATCAATCTTGCTAAAATCTCTCTTATTGGGGGTGCGGTGAGAACAAGTTGATTGCCGAACAAACAGTGATTTGGTCTGCAAGACGGTTAAAAGGAGATGAGGATAATTAGTTCCATTCCCTCATGCTGGTGTGTCTATTTTCCCCCCATAATCTGCTCTCTTCAGGATTGTTCTGCTATGCCTCAATTTATCGGCGTTCTCCAGGGGATCCAACCTTCAGGGTTTGCATTGGGTCTGTTCCTCGTGAGATTGGAACCAGGCTCAATTAAATGAGTTGGTCGAGCATGTGGGAGATTTCTGTGACAACTGAGACACAAGGCAAAGGACTGAAATGCACAACTCGAGGTTCCCTGACAACATTTTAATGAATAAGCTCAAACTAAAGCAATGTCAAGGGGGGGATACAAAATAAAAAACAAAAATAGATGCGAACTGATCGAGGTGCAAACAAAAGAAAGGAACAAAAATCTGATCTGGTTGCTGGCACAACTCCTAAACATGAAGCGTGACAAGACAAACTGGTATGGTACAAAGGGAGACAAGGACTTTTCAGAAAAGAGGGCAGAGGAACACTGGTGAGAACAATCGGGAGAAGGAAAGACAAGGAGATACGAGTGACACTGATTAGCTACCTTAGCCAAGACAAAACTAATGCCATTCAAACAATGTGTGTTACACAATGGCAGTGTCTGACCATGGTAAGGACTTGAGGGACAATGACCTCCTTCTCCTTGTCAGGGACAAGGGGGTCTGGTACCTATTTGCACATTGAAAAGGTGAGAGGTCTGTGGCAGATGAAGGGAAAGTTCATTCCTCCCAAGTGACCATCTGGGTCGATTCCAGGTGGTCTGGTTTTGAGAGACAGGACACTGTTAGCCAGAGGGCAAACAGAACGTAGCGCCAAGGAGATGACAAAACTCCTTTCTGAACACGGAGACAAACTGTGGATTGTCGTCTATGTTGATGATGGCCTCAAGATCCTCTTAGGAAAAGCTCTAAGGTCTGACCCTTAATCTGCTCATTAAAACATCCATAGTGTGACAGTTGAGGGTCCTGTCACTATGCCTCCAATTGATCATGTTCCTGGCTACTTGGCCAAAGGAATATCCCTTTGGCTGACTGGTTAGCGCGCATGACTATTACCCGGGAGTCTGGGGTTTGAAGTCCACCCGGGCCCTCTGTGCCTTGACACAATAGGAGCAGAGGTGTTGCACCTACTGTCGAAGATCCTGCTCATGGTATTCTTGAAACGTAGTGAGTGATTGACAGACGCTGGAGTATCTGGACCGTTCGGCAGTGGCTCTGCCAGTGAAGTGTGACACCATAAACGCCACCTTCGCTCGTCCTGACAGAGAGGCACCAGGATTGAGTCGAAAGCGTAGATCGCGTTGGACAAAGAATGCCCTGCAGTGTTACGACAGGAGATGGAAAAGGAACCGCAATTGCTCTAATACTGATCTAGCCCAAAACGGAAACATTTTTAAAAGTCACTTAAACGGAATGTCTTGTCTTAAAAGCCCCCATTGAGGGGGCCTTACAAAGGGTTAAACCAGTCATATTTTCTGTAGTTCCTTGAAATAGATATCTAACAACTACTTCCATTTATACAGAGTTGTTCAAGGAAAGTGAAAAAAACATATATATTTTTTTAATTACCAGTTGAGGACATAACAGACATTGACAGACATGACAGCTGATACCCTGGATTGAGCTCCATGACATGAAGAAGCGACACTGAGCTCAGTTTTTTTTTGTGAACAGGCATTGTGAGAGGTACACGTTCCCTGAGCAACAGGATGGAGGGGTAATCACAAGTGTCTTTCAATCTGCTGTCTCCATTGAGGTGGATCATGCATCACCTCAAATGTTGGTACACTACATTTGGACTATGAGAGATATATATACACATATATTATCATTTGTTAAAATAAGAATTCCCCGTGACCCTGAGCTTGGGAATAAGCGGGTATGGAAAATGAATGAAAATAAGAAATAAGATTTGTGTGGCAGCAGGCTGTCTCTTCTCTTCCCTTCCATCTTTGCTGTGCATGCTGAAATTGGATGTCACTTTTTTTAGGCAATAGGCCGCATTCCGACAGCTGTGATTTACACTTCCACACAATGTATGCAGATGAAAAGCTCTATTAAAACATATAGGGTGAAAAAGACAACTGCTGAGCAAAACAGAAACAAGGACAAAAAAGCAATTGCAAACAAACAACAAAAAAAAAAGTTATTGCTTGCGTTGGGATAAACGTGGCCGAGAGCTTTGGCCCATCTGTTGTATTTGTATGTATTAAATTTTTATATTCAACCACGAAAAAGACCCGACTCCTGGTTTATTTTTTATCTCGCATTTCTCAGATTCTGTGGCTCCTGAGAACACTTCAGTTAACTGCATCTTTTAACATTCATATATGCAGATTGTGACTTCACTCTTTTGTCGTTACGAAATCACAGATCTGCTACAACCTGAGGAAGAAGGAAGGGATTAAAGTCCCAAAAAAGACAATTTGTACATATTCAGTTTTGTGTTGCTTAAAATGATTCATGAAAGTGAGCATTCATCACAAATGTTGTTTACGCCACACATGTGCAGCTCGTTCCTTTTCTTGGTTGTTCAAGCCATAAAACAACCACCGCATTGCCAACAGAACCCAGCCATTTCCCAAGCAAAAGCTGCCAGCCACATGCATTTTTATCTAATACGCACACACACACACACACACACACACACCTGCAAGGACAGACGCACATAAATTTCTTATAGGAACTGCAGCATGTGGCAGGTGCGAAAGCCATCATGCGTTGAATTACAATGGGGTAATTGAGACATTGCACTGAAATGAAATTCAAAAAGAAATACCATGCGGCTCGGGAACAGACACATCGAATAAGTGAAGCACGGACCCCACGGATCAGATTGTGCACTTGTTTTTGGTTTATTTTTTTTAGACATAATAACTAAGAACACTAGAGGGATGCTTGTTAAACACTATTTACAAGAATAAATGCTGGTGCTAGCTAAGTGTATTAGCTGCTTCCAAGTGCATATTTCAGAGGATCACCTTTGTCTGCATTCTGCATCTTAGGGAAAAAAACAAAACAAAAACACACACACACACACAAGACTAATAAGAATGTGGTCTAAATCAGCTCAACATGAAAAGTAGGGAACTACACAAGGCAAAGCTGAATTAAAATTGAATTGAAAATTGGTTGTCAGAAGTAAAAAAAATGATTTTCAACACTTACAGTCCAGAGAAGAGCTCTAATCAGACTGACAGTCTTATTATTATCCACTCGATGACAAAACCTATTGGCAGCGTCCACAAAGAGGCTAAGCCACAGGAGAGGTCACTGAAAAGGCTGCCTTTTCACAAACGGCTCTGTCAAAACATATTGATGGCGAGCTGACCGGAGGGGAAAAGCACGGGAGGAAAAAAGGTGCACAAGATGTCATGACCGCCTGAACTGCTGGTGTTGACCCAGCTGATTTTAGTGCACTTTGTGCTTATGACTGCTGCCAAGCTTTACTGGGGTTACTGATTTCCTCTCAGAGGGCTCTGCACCTGCCCACAGTGCCAATTATTTTGTCAATTATGCTTGTACCTATTTTCAGACCCACGCTATTTCCGCTGGACCCATGAGGAGGAGCACGCTTGGTCATCCAAGAAGCGTCCATTAGAACAATGCACGTAGCGTTCTGTTTGCAGCCCCCCCCGCCCCCTGCAAAATGTGTTCAGTTTTATTCTGCTGCAGCAGTACAACTACATGCGGACACTTCGTTGTTACCACTTGTTAGAAATATGAGAGCTTGGCGTTGTCACTAGGGCGTGGTCACTAACATGGGGGAGATATCAGCAAAGACTGAGCCCTTTGTGATGTCACACAGGTTTTGCTGGGGTTGCCTGGTCTCCAGAACTGCTTGTTTCAGTAGGCACATTCTGCAAAATGTGTATATAAAAATGTGTTGGTAATATCATTTCTGTACAATTACCTTGAAATAAAATTGGCCTATTTGAATAATTTTTTTCTCCTGAGGAATAAAACAATTGCTTTGAAATATAATTCACTAATTTAAATACATTTTCCACGGGGAATAAAATATATCTTAAAAAAATGGCTTTATAAAAACCGAGTTCATGTGCTTGTTAAAGAATTTCTGTACAATTGCCTTAAAAATAAAATTCACTTAATGAAATACTTTTTTTTTTTTTTTCTTTTGCTGGGGAATAAAATATACTGTCATTACTGTGGCTCCCAACTTGGCTCGGCTGTTAGAATGGTAATGTACCTGGGCCTTGCTGTGTTAACTTATTATGGAGTACACATTCCTTCTCCAACCAGAGTAATTAATGTGACTGACAGCCAGGCTGAGCGGACGACAGGTCAAGCCCTGTTGGGATGATTATTGAATCGTGTTAAAAGCTTACTGTGCTATCTGTTCGGGGAGGTTATTAGGAATTCAACCACAGAGGTGTCAAGGGCTGTCATTAACTCTTTCATTCCAACACTGAACTCAGTCAAGACAAAAGGTGGACAATGCACTTAACACTAAAAATGTCCTGCTTTTCTAAAATGCATTTGTTACCAAAATACACTTCCTACACATCCAACCTGTCAATCTTCAAGATAAAGTAATGTTGATGGTCTTGGTGTTCCAGATCTGCTCAGTGTTCCTGAAAAAAATAATTGAAAAAAATGGCTGTAGGTTCCCTTGAAGAGTTTTTGTTTAATAGCTATTGGCTCACATGCCTTTAGGCCCGACTACAACTCTCCACTTTGGTGGTTAAATATATGGGACTCTAACTATTTTTTAGAACTGAAGAACCAGTCCAGGGGCCTCAACTGAACCCTTCTGCATTTTTTGAAAAATAGACAAGTAGACACGAGCGCATCATCGGCGTACGGGCAGAGATGCGGCATGATGTGTATTGTTCCCCCGCATTAAAGTCTGCACAGTTTTTCTTCGGTTGGCCCTAACAAGTGTACTGCGATGGAAGATTCAGCCTCATAAATAGTACCATGTAAATTACCCTCGGGTGCTGATATTGACTTGCTAAAATGAGCTTGGGTACGCCATGTTGCAATAAACCAGACGTCTTTATCTCTCTCTTTTTTTCCACCCTCATACGCAAACACGCGCAGACACACACACACACACACACGCGCGGAAACACAGGCCTAACCAAATGTAATTTACCAGCTGCTTTCTAATGGGGCTTCATCTTTCAATATAAATGTTAATAATCTATGATTACTCTTCCGCTGCAACATAGCGGGCCACAGTTCTTTCATGTATTTATCAAAGTTTCTCCTACTCCCGCTCACTGAATCTTCTTCATCACAGCTTTCTTTTTGGGAAAAAGTGTTTTTGAATTCAGACATCAAGCGGGAGATTTCAATCCTTTGTGTTGGGTGGCATCGGGCGAGATGGCTGCGGAAGTGGCTCGGTGCATCTTTAACCCCATTTTTCCTTTTGTGTTAATCTGTTTGGTCTCGTCTTTGTGCGGTGCATGTGCTTTTGAGTCCTCGTAAGCTGGGAGTGAACGCATGAATAATATTCCGAGTGAAGGGATGAAAAGTTTAGATCAGCAGAGCAGAGCTGTCAGAATTGGGGGGGAGGGGAGTCCTTAAAAAATATTTCAGGAAAAAAAACTTTCTGGGGTGAAAAATATTTGTTTTACAATTCATATTTGAACTTTATATTCTGTCCCAACCAAAAAAAAAAAAAAAAGCCAGTTTAAGCAACATGTTGACACAGCATGACTGTGTAGTTGTCTTTCTTTGTTGCATTTGGCAGATTAAAACACAATGAATAAATATTCAATGATTAACAAAGGAATGTTCAGTTAAAATGACAGCAAACACTTTAAAACATTTTGAGACATTGAAGGTACAAAGTTGTAGCCGTATACAAATCCCAAACAAAAATTTGAGTGAGTGACTCATAAGACCATTTTTGTATTTCCAGTCTTCCACTTGAGAGTTGAGCGGCCCTTATATGCATCGTCACTGATCTGTCGCCGATAACTGAGCGGCTGGACAGTTGGATTGACGGATCGTCAACATTGGTTGTGTTTATGGACAAATGGTATGTGCGGTTTTGATCATTAAATATCACACGTCACAGTCATTTGCCATGCATAATTAGTCAGAACTCATATTAGATTCGGCAAAGACGACCTTTTCATCCAACCCCTCCCAGATACCCAAGACGGCCATTACGTGAGGATGCAAGATTCCTTCATCCCATTTATTTCCCATTTGTCAGTGTCTGAGTGAGGTTATAAAAGCTCGGTTAAGAGCCACATTAGCAGGATGTGGCGCAACAAAGCTATGGATTAATACTCTCTGATCCCCCTCTGTCAGGCCCATTAAAATGTATGCAATTTGGCATTATCTCTGGTGCCATGCCCGCTTGTCTACTCCACACGGTGGGGCCTAAGTTAGAAATAATTCTCTCTGTATCACTGCCTCATTTGCTGTGCTTAATGACTCGCCGAGTCCTCTGTTTTGCTTTCTGTGCGTCCCCTTCACTCTTCCTTAAAAAAAAAAGAAAAGAAAAAAGATAAGGCATGTCTATCTTTTTCCTCAAACCTGTCAATCATAATCCACAGCCGAAATTGCATTCCACCCCTTTCCGCTGGATTCATGAAGGCCAGAGCTGGCTGCCTGTACATTTTCATCTCCAGAGAGTCTGGCCTTCCCTTGGATTTTTCCTTTATCAAAACTATGCTGGAAATTCTACTAAAATCAGATCACTTTGATATCTGCACCTGCTCCTATGTTAGAGATAGAATAGATTTTTTTTTTTTTACTCCGTCTTCCAGGTTCCAAAAACATCATATATTAGTTTGTACTCTTCAGACCAAAAAAATAAAAAATATATATCTGCAGCTCAATAGCAGCTTTGCTGTACATCTGCTGTGCAGTGATGAAGAGGAGGTGTAGGGGTCTCTGCGGTGTGAATGAGTGTTTCCTGTTTTATTTTGAAATCAGTTTTTTTTTTCCCCTGTTGTTCGTGTTTTTTTTGTTTTGCTTTCCGTTCTTAATTAGTTTCACCTGTTGTTGATTACCTGATGTGTTCCACCTGTGTCTTGTTCCCATGATTATGTAAGCCCTGCCCAAGTGTGTCTAGTTTGACAAATTGCCTTTGTATCCTTCAACGAGCACTCCAGTGGTTAGTCCCATTGCCTCCAGTGTTTGACCATTTGCCCGTGGTGCCCAGTTTTTTCCGGACCTCGTGTGTTTTGACCTGCACCTGTTTTTGGATGAAAGGGACCGCCGCCTGGATCATAACCCTCTGCTTTGATCTTTTCCGTTTTCCATGAGCCCTCCTGCTCAGCCCATTTCAGGAGGGCCCATTCAAAGCAATTGCATTATTTAGCAGAAGGAAGGTTTTTGATAATGTATGAAGTTATTAGGCCAGCAAATCCTATTACAGATGTGTAGTAATATTGTCATTTCTAAGATAAGGAAGAAATAAAATTGATGGTTTAAATGCTTTATGGAATTACTGTGTGTGTAAATTAAATTACCGAAGTTGATTTTTATTGTAACTTCTAATAACGGGGACATGAGAAAAATGGTAGGGTTATATTTTTAAATGGAACACAATTTCATCACTATGTGTTGTCGTTTTATGCTGCATGTACTTGCAACAAACTGACTACCTGCACATTCGCAGCATACTCTAAAAAATATAGGAACAAATATAACAGACAATTTTTTTTCAAAGGGTCAAGCGACAACACAAGCACTAAATACTGCAAACGAGAGGCTGTCCCTTCTTGTATTGACTGTTGCAAGTTACGGTACTGTCCGAGCAAAGGGTGCTGAATTTGCTTCTATTTGTTGTTTATTGACACTGTGTGCGGAAGGGGAGGGTCCAAATTACACAATTCATTCTGAGAGTTCATTTCAGCATGGCGATGGCCGCCTTAGTTCATTGAAACTGCATCAAACCAACATTGGTTGTACCATTCCATTGGCATTAGGATCACAGTTTATGGGGTAAAGTCCAAAATAGCACATTTCAAAATCCAATAGCATTTTAAAATTTGGTCGGTGAAGCATCTAATCCTTATTCAGAACTGGAAAAATAAAATATGATCAATTTTTTGACATAAATATGAAAGACTGGTAGAGTGAACAGCGTGAGAAAAAAAAGGTGAACACTGAATAAAGCTACATGCATTTACTCGATCAGATCAGCCACAAAACAACTACAAATCACACTCAGGTGGCGGTAACTGCAAAATATATAGCGCAACAAAAATATTTAAATATACTGACGCGCCTTGACTGCCTTCCGAACATGGCCGCAGGGTTTCAGGTTCACACAATGGGTCCCGAGTTCATAAAGGTTTCTGCGAACCTCCGCCAGCGAAAGACGAAGCTGATGGACGAGGATCGCGCCTGTCAAAACGGGCAAGACGCCGCTTAGCACCGGCTTTCCTGACACAACGCACGACATATTGGGTGGTGAAGATGCAAATGGATTATTTGGCGTGCAACGTGATTCATCAGCAGGCTGAAAGTGATTGAAGGGCGAAATCGCTCCGTGCCATTGATGTCCGTCATCAGTCCAGACACGGCGCAGCGACCCGCTGGCGACGACGACGGTCTGAGTGTCCTGATTGAACGCAGCGCATCAGGGACGACAGAACCTCACCTGCTGTGAGACCGTACAGTCCTGGGTTACAGTTGGGTGGCTGCAATCAATTTTTTTTTTTTTTTTGCTAGAAGTATCTCTGCCATTGTACCTGGTAGAAATTGGTGGCACCCAAAAAAAAAGTTGATTTAAATAGGAAGGTGTCTCTCACCTAAAGTCCGCTGGCAACACGTCGGGTGTGAGGTTCCGTCCGTGTGCTACGCGCGGTCTGTTTCCACTTTAATTGGAAAGGACGACTTAACGTGACGGGGAGGGAAGAACGGCGCAGATTGATGTTCCGGCGATCGGCTGCGCTGCCGTGCCGGTGGCGGTGCTCAATCTTCTTCTTAGGTTTATTGGCGGGCGGCAAACCAATGTTCAAGCTGCGTGGCACCAAAGGCAAATTGCCAGCAAAGTTGCATTATCGCAAGAGAACGAGATTTTCCTCCACATTTCCACTTCCATTTTTTGGCCTAAAAAGTATTTCTTTATTTCTTTATTATTTATGTACTTACGTATTTAGCGACTTATATTACCAGTTATCTGCTCCACGCTTCATAACTGTGTTCACCCACTGATTTCCTCAGGAACGCTGAATGTATTGCTGCCTCCATACAGGGATTCCATTTGATTTGAATTTATTTTGAAATGCAAATCGTTGTAATAATCAGAACAACAGAGGTCCATAACCTATTTGGAGATAATAAGCGGATGCAGCAGAGGATGCACGGCGTAATAGGCTTATCTCCAACTTTACGTCTTTGTCCTGGTAAACAGAACAGCAGGGCTCATTAGATGTAAGTAAATCCCCCCCTCATTATTCCTTCTGTAATGAAATAATTGCAATCAGCATGAGCAACAAAACAATTAGACAAGGCGACCAGCCGAACGGTTGAAGATGTTCCGCTAGCATGATGAAGGCGCTAACAGAAACAGACAAGACTCCACAAGCATTTTCTCTAAGTTGAATTTCAAGACACAAAATTTTCCCACTCTGGACCAAAGAATGCACATCATGCACTGGCGAGGTCCACAGTTCAGTCGAAACTGAATTCAAAGTTTGACCCGTCCTCTTACTCCGCCTGCCCTCGGTCGCGAGACAGGAAAATGGGGATCGGTGAAAAGGTAACCGCGTCACAGATTATCCGACTTCACAGACTTTTTCCATTACGCAGCCTGTCGAGAGTTTCCTTTCGAAGCCTTTAAACACGGCGAAGGACTGACACAACTCAGGGTTGAAAAGGTGCGGACGCTGTCCAGGGGTGATCAAAGGGGGTTTGCTCCGGGTTCCGATCTCAAACAGCGGACATCAAACGCCTGCTCGCTTGCCGACAGTTCAACCTGACTCACCTCGCCTCGATAATTAAGAACGGCGGCGCATTAAAGGAGAAAACTCTGGAAAGCATTGGAGCCGGGTTGCTGGACTCTCGCCCGCTGGAATCGCTTTCTCACCCGCCTGTCGGCGCGACCATTAAAATCTCATGTTAACAGACCCCGGATCCAGCGGAGAAAGTACAGCAGCGTCTCGCTGGTTATCGCACAGATAAGCGAAACTGATGGGAATGGGCGAGGCCCCCCCGCCGAGCTGGAAAAGCTGATTACCCGCAGCCACACGCTCGCTCGCTCGCCTGGGAAGAGTGACACAACTCGGCGCTCAGCGCCACTCGGAACAGCACTACTTAAGGCACAGCAGCTCATCCAGTCGCTCACTTCGTACTGCCTGGTCAAGTGATTGGAACAGTGAAGCGGTTGTCCCTGAATGTGAAACTGGTCCAGTCTGGCAGACTAGAACTCATTGTCACAGTAAGTGCAAACTGAAAAAAGGAGATATTTCCTTTATTTATTTATTTATTTATTTTTTTTTACTTTGCCAAGTTATTTATTTGCCTTGTAAGGAAACAAAAATACCGTCGACTACAAAAAGCTTCTGTGCTCGGTTGCTAAACTTGTATTAGTCGATAGGGGGGTGTTGCGAAACCCGAACATCTAAGATTGCTGAATGGATGCTGGTACAGTTTTTCTTTTTAACACTCTATTCTTCTATGCAGAGGTGAACTTACATTTGCATACAATTGGAAAAAAAAAGGTTAATCAATTCCTCACCTTGCATGGCAATGTTTCATTGTATGACTGGTCGATGAACGAGGTTCGTGGAGTCTTAGTTGATGCAGGGCTTCAGTCAATATTCAAACTCTTGCATTATAGGAAGGAGGAAGCATGAGTTTTTGGCCGACACACAACTACACATAGGTGGACATGTAAACAACACAGAGGGCAACATTAAAATTTGGAACAGCAGACAACAACGCTTACATTATGATGCAATGCTTCTATAAAATACATCTATCTATCTATTTGTTTTTGTTTTTTTAGTTTATAGCAGGTTTAACTCCCTGGTTTAAAGGCTAAACCAGATATGGTGTGTTGTCAGATTTCTGCCAGGTTCTCCTCCCATTCAAACAGGCCAAGAATATATCCACAGAGAAATATCAATCAATCAAATCTGCCACCTTACACTAAAATGATTTTAATTATTGCCTTGTAAGCCCCCGGCAAGACGTTTTGATGAGTGTCTGAAGGTCCAGCCATACATGTCGGGTTGCATTGTTACTCTTCTTCTCGCCTCTTGACTGCTTTCTTGACTGCTTTCTGAGGTGCTTGAAGGCAGACGGGGCGGGAAGACCAGAACGTACATCTTCCTAAAAAAAAAAAAAATGGACAAGAGTGAAAAGGTGTAAGCGCAAGCAATCAGGAAGATATATTAACAGTCTGTGTAATAATTCAACAGCAAAAAAAAAAATGACATGAGTGTTTCCATGTTCAGGGCAGAATCCTATAAAATGAGCCGACCCCCCCAGGAGCTAGTTCAGGCTGGGCTAATATACACGCGACATGCTCGACAACTACCAATCAAATGCACCCTCTGAGGCCTTGTTCAGACTGCCAGCCAAAATCCGATTTTTAGCAAATCCAGATTGACACCGGATGGCTCTTTTGTAGTCTGAACAGTCACAAACCACATCAAATCCGATTTTTGCAGAACAGATTGAAACTACGTTCGGGAGGTTGTTTCAAATGGCATTTGGACAGATGCGTCTCAATCTGAACAGCTCAGACGTCGTTGCTACAGAAACCTGTCAGATGGGTCAATAATGTGGCCCAGTCTGAACAGGGTCAGATCCCATTTGGACACTCGCTAAAACCAGTGTGGACAGTCGGCCCTAAAAATCGGATTTGAGAAGGGATCTGATTGGAATCGGATTTGCCTGCAGTCTGAACGCAGCCTTAATTTGCCTATATATTTAAATGGTTCAATCCCTCAACTCTCCCTGTGCCTGCACCAGTCTTGCACCTGTTATTCCAACCCGAGCATCCTCCGGACCTAGCATGCTCTAGGGTTTGTGTGTGTTTTTCTCATCACTCCTCATAATCTCTGCCAACCTGTCAGAGTTCGTGATGTGTGTTTCCTCTGGGCCATCCACAATGTCAACGCTAACCTGCTGCGGGGAGCGATGAGGTCCGAGCCTGGACGCCAATCTTGTAACATGCATTCGCTGTTGCAAGAAACATGTCAACCGTGAGTTGTCTGACTGAAATGCAGCGATACACACGTTTTTGTCCAAAATAGAACAAATTCTTCAGTGTCTGAGAGATGAACGTTGATCCAGAAATCATTATTTTGCAGTCAAGGGCAACAGTTGGATGTTTGTTGTTTTTCCACTACTGCTCCTCATCCTCTTAGGGTCATGAGCGGTGCTAAAGCCTATATCGGCTGTCTCCGGGCGAAGGTGGGGTTACACTCTGGATAAATTGCCAGTTTATCGCAGGGCCACATAGAAAGACAAACAGCCACATACACTCACAGAGTTCCTAATTCTCCTCACGTGCAGTCTTGGGACTGTGGGGGAACCTGGAGAGAATAGCAGCGTGAACATGCAAACTCCACACAGAAAGGCCCTGGGCCTTGGGATTGAACATTTGACATTGTTTCTGTGAGGCAGCTGTGCTACCCACTGTGTCAGGTTCGAATTCTGACTCTCAAGTAGTTCAACAGTTGGAAATCTTATGTGTGAATGGCTAGTTTGACTGATCCCGAGCTTTGCTATCAACCGTGAAAACTTAGCAAGCATAATCAGTGAATTTGTGTCAACGCAATGCAGCAACCCATTGTACCCCGCCCCAACCCGACTAGCAAAGCTCAAATTTCCTCAATCAATGTCACCTCAGGTTAATGTCCCAGAGTAATCCGAATTAGCTCTGTGGTCTAGTGCTAGCGTGGTACTGGTAGGCTGTAGGTTCGATCTCCGGCCGGGTCATACCAAAGACTGTGAAAACAGTACCCATTGCCTTCCCGCTTGGCAGTCAGTATTCGGGGTTGAACTTGGGGGGTTTGGATCACCCAATGATTCCTGGGCGTGACACCGCTGCTGCCCACCGCTCCCTCAGGGGATGATGGGTCAAAAGTGGAGGACAAATTTCGTGTCCTTCGGGATGTGACAATCAGTTGGACTTTAACCGCTAATATGGCAAACTTCATAAACTGAAAATATCCTTTGTTTTTCAGCATCCGGGGTGACAAACATTTTGGTTAGCACCGTTGCCTCATGTGAAGAAGGTCGCAAGTAATTTCTGCGCTCTTCTGGATGGTGGATTTGACCCGTTCTCCTGGATTCTGCGTGAGCTCTCTCCGTGTGCCCAGGGTTCCTCCACAGTCCAAAGACTTGTGCATTCAGGCCGACTGGTAAAACTGGTAAACTAGCCACAGGTGTGAGTGTGATCGGTGTTTTACGTCCCTACGTGGTCCTGCGGCAAACTGCTGACTTGCCCGGAGTGTAACCGCATTTTCGCCCCTGGACAGTTGGAGAAGACTCCAGTGCCACTTGACCCTGAGTGCAGGCTTCAGAAAACAAATAGATGGACAGATGTTGAGTTTCCTGTCTGAAAGTCCTTTTAGGCTCCAGCTTTCTATTTGTTGCACCTTCAAAGTCCCTCCACTTGATAGTGAACACACATTTAGGTTTATTTTTGTTGAGTAAAGGCCAACTATTTAATGAGCTGACTCCAGGCTGCGCTGAGCTGTGCCAAAATATGTAAAGTCATTTTGCACCCACACTGAAGCTCATTTTGGAGATTCAGTCGAGAAGCGTCCAAATGACTCCACTACCTCGTGGAGAAAACAATAATGATGATGTGGTACATTTTGCACAGACAATCAACGACATCAATACTCATTTGCACGCAGAACTCAGTATGATAATCAAAATGCTGGATAGATTCCAGAGAAACGCCATCTCCTCTGTGAATTTCCTCCTCATTTTTTCCATTTTTCTATCTATTAAAACTTTGAGCTCCCAGTGCCATGTAAGGACGAACGCCCGGCCTGCTCCCTCCGTTTTCCTCCACAGCATTCAACATTTCGGCCCTCTATGGATGACTCCATCAATGTTTCATAACTTGCCATCACTAATAGCCTGGCCCCCCGGTACCTTCTCTTCATATAAGATGAATCCTGATTCCTTTTGCCCGCTCTGCCGTCGAGATACCCTCGCTTTTACCTTTATTAACCTTGTCGCGCTGACTTCATTCCTATTGTACTCCTGCGTAATTCTCTTCAATCACTGAAACTGGCCCTGAGTCAGATTAGTTTCTTCGAAATCCATTTTCCCCCCTGTATGCCTTAAAGAAATTAAACTGAAATGGAAAAAAAAAGTTTGAGATGTTTTATATTGCTTTTTTTTTTTTAAACCGAACTGATTCCAAGTTCCTCACTTTCTCTTCCACTTTGTTTTTGGTTTTGGTGATTGTGGTCCAACAGCACGACGCTCTGACACTTTAATAATAACTCCGTTATTACTCTTTGTCTAACATTAATACATTCAATGTATACTAGCTGCATACATTTTCTTATATGCATTGAGATATTTTTATGGAAATACCTTAATTATTACCATCAACACATATTGCCCAACTATGCATCCAATTCTGGCTGAATAAATTGTAATTGGGAATTTGAGATTTTGGTAAATAAAAAAAGTTTTATTTTGTGTGTGATAGACTCCCCCCTTGTTTGCACGCCTGCTATTCCACTTTTAAACTCAGCGGCTGTCAGCGTGTCATGGCCGGTGAGGTAAAACCCCATCTCACTTAGATGAGAAACAGGCACTCGCTTGCATGCCCGTCTCTTCTTCTCATTCTACCCCCGGCCTCAACTTTTCCTCCCCAGCAACAAATCTCTCTTTTTAAGAGCCGTCCCTGTGCGCCGAAACCTTGCAAGAACTTCAGAGGTGCAGCTGCAGAATTGTGCAGAGAGCCCTGACAAGGAGGTCCGCACATCCTCTCATTTGTTGTCAAAGCTGACAGCTCGTCAGGAAGAAAGCTGCGAGGATTAGACAGAACAAGAAAGCATCGGGGCACACATACACACCACCACCACCACCACCATTAAAAGCATTTTCTGACGGCCCAGAAACTAATGGACCTTGTGCGCACCCGCACACGCGCCTGCACGCGCACACTCAAGCACAGACAAATTCACAAAGTGCAAGAAATGTTTTGCTGTTGGAAGGAGTGTAAAAACTCACATAACTCACACTTTCGTCTTACGCCACACTGGCAAGGAAACCCAGTTAAAGGTTTGACTGGCCGCTTTGTTAACCTCCGAGGTAGTTGTTAGCTTGCGTTGCGCGTGTGTTTGTGTTCACTAGCTTAAAACTTGCTACCACTTTAGAAAAAGGGGTAGTTTGCCGCCATTAGGGCCGTTAGATGATAATATTTATTAGCAATGGCCCGGTTTAATGTGAGACGATATTTTCAAGGAGCAGCATGAAAATGGTGGTATTTTGTAAATACAACAACAAACGTGAATCCACTGTGTACACAACTGGAACTTTATTAGCAGCGTCCTCTGAACATGGTGACAACAACATAACATGATTATGTACACTTTGAGATTCGCCCGGATGTTTGTTTTCACTCATGTTGCTAGCTAGCTGGCTGGCTGTTGGGTTTAAGCTAGCGGTAACGTATCATGTGACCGAGACAAGCGCCATGATACGCGTCGAAAGTTGAGCCATAGATGGATGTAATTGAGAGAATCTGGTCATTTTTCAAAATACAATTGTTCAGACCAGACTCTGCACAAATACGTACACCATAAAAAGAGAGGTAATACAAAGAACCATAAAAAGATGAAGTTTCACATGCGATTAGGTCAAACCATTTATCTGAAGTTGGGGTGACACAATTGGCCCACGTGCACTTTAATTAGTTAGTTAAGAAAAGAGCGTTTAAAATGATAATTAAAAAAAAAAATAATCTGCAAAACAAATGCAGAGCTAACTAACTGGACAATTTCCTGGATGATTGTGTCCATAAATTGCACAATTCCAAGTTTACTGTCTTCCATCTTCACACTGTTTTTAAGAACATATTTGACACTCCCAGGAGAAGTTCAACAATGGAACACAAACCTAACTGTGGCTGTTTAGCAAGAGGGGAAAAGCAGGAAGAGGTGAAGCAAAACTCATTTGTCAAAACGTGTCACCTCACTCTCTTGCTCTGCGCCTTCCTCTCATGCTCGCGCACGGACGCTCACACACGCCCGCTCTCCCATCTTTTTCACAGCTTATCACTAAGTGCTCCAGGTGAGTTTGTGATTTAGACCAGTAATTTCTGAGCTCCTCTGTGCGCCAGTAATGACTCTTTCTGAGACCTGCTGGCAGGGAAAGATACTGCGAGCCGAGGAGAAGTGCTGAAAAGAGACTAGCGGGGGCCTGCTGTATCGATTGACGACCATTTAGATCTGTGGCTGTTCCACTTTTTTTTTGTGCAAATGGCCTCCGAATAGATCGCGGGCAAGATGTTGGACTGAAGGCTTACAACTTTGGGAAAAAAAAAAAAAAGTTCTCTAACTGCAATACTTTTATAAAACATAAGGGAAGAAAAAAAAACTCAAGTAAAAAATTTGGGCTCTTTTAAATGTCAAACCTATATCGATATTTTTTGTCCTGCTTTACATGAACTTATTTGCGATCCAACTGTTTGTTTCGTCTCCGTTTAAATCGACTGCCGAACCTGAACTTTCTCCACCAAACACAGTGGTGCAGTAGCTGATTTCGTCACCTCGCGACAACAACAATGTCGTGAGTCTGATTCCAAATGGGAGCTTTTTTGTGCGGAGGCTCTCTATGTGCCCGCATGGGTTCTCAGCAGGCTCCCAGGCTTCCTCCCACGGTTCAAAACACAAGCGAGCTCAATTTGCGGGCCCTAAATTGTCTGCAGGTGCGAATGCAAGCACGCTTGCGCGTCGCTTCATGTCAGCCCCGTAATGAAATGACAAATTGTTTCGGATGCACTGTGGTTTCACCTCCCCCTGAAAATAAAGACAGGCTGCAGCCCTGCAATGCCACCCCGAGTGCCACACTGAGATGGAGTATCTCACAGACAGTGTTGGCGAGTAATCTATTACTAAGTAATTCACTACTGTAATTAAACTACTTTTTGAGTGACGGAGTAACGTAACGGGATTACTGTGGCAAAACTGGTTATTACATTATAATTACTTTATCAAGTAATGATTCTATTGCTTTTCCGAAGTATTTTGCAAGATAAAAATGTCTCATTTTTTTTTGAGTTCATCTCGTCTAAACGAAAGAATATTGTGGTTGGTTGTACGTTAGATGCAGGAAACAGGACGTTCTCAACTTTGAAAAAATCCAAGTCGAACCTTGTAGATTTTTGAAGGCCATCTTTACAAGTAAGCCAGCAGTACTCTGCACAGTAGAGATCTTTTAATTACTGTGCTTCTAAGTATTTTAACAATATGGGCTGTGCAAAGGGCACCAGTGCTGTGCATGAGTTAGTTCTGTGAAATGTGCAGTTAAGAGGACAGAGGCTAAATTTGGAATTGGAAAATTTGTACTTAATACTTAATAAAGTTCATTCCAAAGCACTGAGCAACTGTTACTTTATCTTTTTTTTTTTTTTAACTAAAGTAATTAGTAATTGATCACTTATGAAACAAAGTAGTTAACGCAGTTAAAGTAGTTAATAAATAATTAGATTACTTTCTAAGGAGTAATCAGTAGTTGGATTACTTTTATGGAGTAATCCCAACAACACTGCTCACAAAGTGATGGTATTTTATTTCTACATGTGCACTAGAGGGATTCTAGCGAGGGGGGGACGGGGGACTTCAGTGGAGATTGGATTTAATTCATTGCCTTACATTGGTAGAGCTGCAACCTACAACCTTCAAGACAACTTCTGTAGTGTTGAACTTTTCAAAGCCAGTCAAGAAGACTTTCGTCTTCTCGACTTCGTCGTAATTCCTTTAATCATGAAGTGTTGTGATTTAAAAAAAAAGAAAGAAATGCAGTCCACTCATCCACTCTGCAGCCACAGTTGCTCGCATGGGCAAAGGCAGAGACTGATTTGTGGCTTGTTGAGATGGTTTCATGCGGCGTGTTTTCCGAACAGTCTTCTCTATAGAAATTTGCCTCGTGCCTGCCCAGTTTGATACGATCTGAGGTGACGCGGCAAGAAGGTTGTGGGTTCGATTCCTGGCCCTGGGGCCTTCTGTATGGAGTTTGCATGGAGTTTGAATGTTCTCCCTGTGTCTGCGTGGGTTCTCTCCGGCTTCCTGCCACAGTCTAAAAACATGCACGTGAGGTGAATTGTGAATGAAATCGTCCGCGCGTGTGTGAGTGCAAATGGTAGCTCGCGTAACTGGCGTACTCTGTCTTTGTATTAAAAATGGATGGACGGTTTGGCACTGGATCACAGTGAAGGCAGGTGTGCTTTCCAAGCAGCATGATAAGCGATTGCTGGACGGGCCGCATGAATAGAAGAAAGCTGACGCTCCGTATTTATTTCTGCATTCCATAGGATGATTGGGAAAATCTTTAATTCCATTTTTTTATCCTTTACTTTCTTGAAATTCTCAGTAATGTGTCATCATGTCGGAAACAAAGTGGAGCCGCTTGGTGGCCGGTGGCTGAAAACTCTGTATTTTCATACATCAATGCATTGCATCCACATTTCTTTTTTTGTCATTTTTTTCTTATTCCTGTCGAATGAAACGCCGCAAATTAAAGTGGCATGAGGGATGGGGGGGGGGGGTTTATACAATAAAGTGTCCTTTCCGTTGACAGTTTCCGATGTTCCAGAACAATAAAGCTATCCAGGGAAAAAAAAAAAAAAAAAGCACTTTGCAGACTCTTTTGTTTGAAGTGTCCCCGCCCTCTGGAACGTCCATCAACGCACGCATTAAGTGCTGTCTTTTGTATTGCTTTTGAAAACTTTCCTCGCCGCTTGGCAAATGATGACTTTTTTCTCAATTGAAATTTCGGGAGCTGTAAAGGGGAAGGTGTACATCAAGAGTCGTGGACGTGCGTGGGTTATTCCAAAAACGAACGTGGATCGATTTAATGGAAACTCTGACGGATGGAATTTTTTTGAAAAAAAAAAACGCATGAATGGATGATCCACTTTCGCTATCATCTAGCTGTAGCAGGGATAGGCAATGAAAGACCATAACCCCGGCAAAAGGTTGGATGATTCCATTTGTTGGAGTTAAGTGTGTTTTAATCTGAGAGGTCTTTAGTTTGCCTGCCGCACTGTTTTGTTTTTGTTTGCTTTAACTCAATGGAGCAGACCAGTGTATTTTCCCTTAGTTATGATGCATTAGTTTGCCGCACACTTAACTTACTAATTTGATGGGCCAATTTATTTTGTCTACATTACTGCATTGCAGGCGGAACTCGGCCACGGGAGAGCATTTTCTGCGCTGAGCTCTTTTTTTCGGTCCGTTGTCTATAAGTAGTAAAATATGTAGTTGTACAATTCTGCCTTGGATTTGCCCAATTTCTCAACACAATTGTTTATTTGTTGTTGTTGTTTACTGCACGGCCCCACCTCAGGCTCCCTCGTGGACTCTGTTTTCCTCTGTTTGCTTTATCGATCAGATTAATTAATTATATCATTACATAGAGCTCGATGTTGTTTATATTGTATCGTTCCCTGCTGCCCCAAAATGGATACTTGGCATCAAAATATGTGCACTCCTTTGTGTGTGTGTGTGAGCGAGAGAAACAGAGAGAGAGAGAGGCAGTTATTAACTTGCAACGCACTTTGTGCTGAATTTCATACATCAAAAAATGCTTTACAAATAGTTTTGATTTGATTTGATTTGGTGACTCGCTTGACTCAGCGCAAAATTTCCTCTATTTATCTTTTTAAAAGAGAAAAACAAATACGATTCTCTACTGAGACTCTTATTATTTTATTGTATACTGAAAGGTGACATTTACAATAGTCTCACGCCTCACATTCACTCTACTGGAAGCCACACTCACCCAACTTACCACATGTGACAGTTGAAGGTCCTGTCACTATGCCTCCAATTGATCATGCGACCTGGCCACTTGGCCAAGGTGCAAGTACTTGGCCAAGGGGGAAAGTATCCTTTTGGCTGAATGGTTAGCACGCTATTACCTGGGAGTCTGGAGTTCGAAGCCCGCTCAGGCCCTCTGCGCCTTGCCAAACCACAATGTCAAAGCAGGATTACTGCTAAGAAGAAAGAGAGCAGGCCAAGCAAGGACTCTCATTTGTTATGGAAATAATGTGTTATTTCTGTGAACAAAAAAAAAAAAATCGAATGTACGACTACAAGTAATTTCCACTAATTCTGTGTATGTATTCTCATTAATTTTCCATTAATTAGAGGCTAGCTAGCTAACACCTGAGCTTCTGAGGCCAGTGCCAATTGGCACATTGGCACAGAGATCCTCATTTGTTTGTCAGCCAACTCGCCTCAGTGTAAATATTTTGACCGTTGCGGACGAAATGTTCATTTCTTTCCCCCCAAAAAATAAAATGCAGTTTAGTTTTCTTTGACAGTTGTTTAAATTGTTTTCCTCGATGCTTACTTTGAAGTTTACCTCAGAGTTCCAAAGAAATCCCAGTCAACTCATAACTTTTTATGGGTACTCAGTTTTTGTGTTTCTCTCTCTCTCAATGTTGTGTGCCTTTGTGTGCATTGACTGCACTTGTGTGCGTACGCTGTGCTTGCGTGGGTCGGCGCACACACAGTTTTTGTCTCAAATGTCAGTGTGTATCAGAAGAGTGTGATCCGCTATTTATACAAAACCCGCGGGCTACTTTTTCAAAGTACGCCACTTGTCTCGCCATCCGTCTCTTTGCTCTGCGAGGTGTCAAACTTCTCCATAACCTCCCCATCGCCTGTCTCTCGGCGCGTCAAGCGCAGCCTCTCACACAACTTTCGCTCCCCCTCCGGTTTTTCCCTCCTCTTTTGGGAGATTTTTTTTTTTTTCTTACTCCGAGATTCCCAGACGATCTCATTAGAGATATTCCGCCAGATAGCTGAGGAATATATAACTCCAAAGCCGGCGGTTGCCAGAAGAGAACCGATAACAATGCTGCTAAAATCAGTCGCAAATATCTCAACGGCGAGGCTCTCGTCACCTTCTGAAAATCCGTCAAGCCTCTTGTGATGGCGAACGCCAACACGGGCCTTTTCCGCGCGCGTCGTGCCGCGTCAAATGCGATCACCGCGAGCAAACTGTCGGCATTGGCGTAGCGTACTGGCTACTTAGGGGACTTCTGAACACACAAAAGACCAAACTTAAGTTGTTGTTGGATGTGAGAAGGAATCAATCAAACGTGGCCTAGATAACAATGTGGATTGTTCACAGTGCTGTTTTTTTTTAAATTTTATTTTGTTTGCTTGTTTGTTTTTGCCACAACATGGTGTGATGGCACTCTACACAGGTTGGGTGTAATTGTTAAATGACTGACTTTCATATAGAGTTGTGTACATCTCAGCCATCCATTCACCATTCTTCAAAATGTCATTTATGTTTTTTTTAGCAGTATGTCTTGTATGTAGAATTCGTCAAGATTTTTGCTTGCTCCAAATTTTTTATTGTGCATGTAAAGCAAGAATGAAGGTATTTAAGACTGGAGACTTTGTTTATTTCACCGTGGGGAAATTCACACTACAGCAGCGCGGTGTTGTGCATCTACACAATACAGGGAACAGCACGGATTCTTTTCCAAAGACTGGATAAACGAGACTCCATCTGAACCGTGAGCTCAAACATCTGATACATTTGGGTTTTTTTCTGTCTTTTTTTTTTTTTTTTTTACTGTCAAGCCAACTTTTATCCTTGTTCGGTGTCTTTAGCGGGTGGTTACCTCCTCCTAACCTCGTTTGAATTTGCATTAAATTCAATTGCGGCGGCTTAAATTCCTATAAATCATCTCCCCTCTGCCTTCTCTGTAACCATAATGAGCAGAAGCGGAGCGGACACTAAATCATCCTGGAGAGCAAATTACTGTAATCTGACAGCAGCCAAGCACCTGCGCACCACCTTGATAATCACAGGGCTAAAACCCCTCTGTGTGTGTATGTGCGTGTGTGTGTGTGTGTGTGCGTGTGCGCGCGTTCACTTATTAAGTGTCACCTTTAGGCTCCAGTGAGAGGAGAAGCAGCCTCTTTGTGGTGGCTACAAAATGCCTTGCCAGCCCACTGAATGTTAGGAGTCAACCTTCTCCCCTGGACTCCCAGGAACACACACACGTGTTCACTCTCTCTGTATCTCTCTCTCTCTCTCTCTCTCTCTCACACACACACACACACACACACACCCACACACTTGCCTAGTGCACCTTTCTCAGCTGCCTCGTGCGGCAAAAGGGGCTTTGACCTTTATCAGATGAGAGGGCTGAAGCGCTAATAGCCCTGTCCACACTCCAATTAGAGCTGGTAAGAGACAGCTTGAACAGACCATCGTCTGCCACGAAAGGTCTGACTGAGAGATGGTAAACGTACAGTCTGTCAGCTACAGAAAAGGGGGGGGGGGTGATCTGGGGTAAGAAAGAAAGGGCGACGCAGTCCTGGGTGTTTCTCTGTTTCTTCTGCGTGGCTCCTTTGGGTGCTATGGCTTCCTCTGAGGTGTATTCGCGACTTTAATTTGGCCGGTTGGTGGTTTGTCTTTCCATGCGAAACTGGGGGGGATTTCTCTGGGGTGTATCCCCGCCTTCGCCCAAAGCCAGTCGAGATAGGCCCCAGCGCCCCCCAGCAGGAGAAGTCACTGTAGAAAACGAAATGAAAGAGAGACTCGAGGGAAATGCGGAAACTCATCACTTTGAATTGTGATCTGAGCTTCGTCACAAGTCAAACAAAAACACAAACTACAGCTTCTTTTTTTTTTTTTTTTTTTTCTCGAGCTTTCTTGAGATCTATCTCGAAAAGCCTAAACGGCCAACAGTTGAATGGTGGTGTGACTGCGCACGAACCAGGAAACTGCTTTCCAGTTGAGTTTATGTTCAGGTAAAATGGAGGCAATGTTTGAGAGTTCACCAAGGGCTTCCAGTTCCTGACTCCTGCATATCGAAAACATACTCAGGGCTCCTTCGCATGGATCAGCGTCCCTCCCTCAAAGGTACAGTATATGTACTGCAGCGCTCTGCCTGCGTTACGGCTTGCACTGGGGGAGCAATTCCAATTCCGTGTCCATCAGCCGTTGTTGGTGGTTTTTGCCATGTTAATAACAATGAATTACAATCTCCATTTCAAACTCTGGTCCTAATGCATCTGTGGGTAAGCAACAGTGTTTTTGGGATTACTCCCTAAAAGTAATCCAGCTACTGATTAATGATTACTCCTCAAAAAGTAATAATTACTTATTTAACTACTGTGTTTCATAAGTAATCAATTACTAATTACTTTAGTTAAAAAAGATAAAGTAACAGTTGCTCAGTGCTTTGGAATGAACTTTATTACACAATATTGTTTGATTTAGATGAGATGAACTCAAAATAATGTTTGTATTTACAGCTATAAAAAAAAAACCAAACACTGTTTTTTTTTTCTTCTTTTGCCGCCGCCATGTTTGTTTTGGTGCGTCGTCGCATATCAATGACGTTGCATGCACGGCTGCATCATCAATCTGCAACATCGTTGTTTTTGGTTGTTTCTCTTAATTTCAGACATTTTGTGGGTCATAAGACATTTTTAGCTTGCAAAATATTTCAGAAAAGTAATAGAATCGTTACTTGATAAAGTAACTATGATATAATTACCAGTTTTGCCACAGTAATCCCATTACATTACTCTGTTACTCAAAATAGTTTAATTACAGTAGTGGATTACTTAGTAATAGATTACTCACCAACACTGGTAAGTAAAGGGGTTGGCTGGGAATCTGGACAGTTCATCCGCGTTACCGTGACTTTTTCCTGAACCTGAGGTCATGGTCAAAGGAAGCCATCTGTGTCACCGAGTGCAGTTCCCGGTATTCCAGTGGTCAACAGGGTTGTTACCTGTAGACACAGTATAAATAATACACCTGTTATGTAATCTTCACTGGCATCTTAACCCGTCAGTAGCCACTGGCCAGGTCGAGACCGGTAAACCACTCTGACAGTTGGGGTTGGTCCGAGCGTCTTTGATCCTGGACGAGGGGGAATTGTACCTCAGTGCATGAAGCAAGCAGTACAACTCAACCTACAATGGCAGTGAGAAGGGGCCACGAGGTTCCCCGACGGGTGGAGCATCGCCAGTGCGGGTGCAGTGTCGTTTTGTCCGCGTATTGCAAACACCTGCTGCCACTTCACCACCGGGGTGCATAGCTCCTCCCCCTGTCGCTTCGCCGAACAAACTCGAAGCATTTAGCTCCGTCTGCTCCCTTCTTTGAGTCTCCTCTGATTGTCTTGGCCTGTCCGATCTACCAGTGTCACTTCAGCGACATCACAGTCCCCAAGCGACAGGCGCAGGTAAAGCTACCCCAGTACATTTTATCTTCAATCACATTGTAATTTAGGAAATCTAGGAATTCCGGTGTAGTGTGCCCAGTTAAAATAGTTAAAATACACAAAGAAAACAGTTTAAAAACGAATAAAATGGTGCATATTAATTAAACAAACAAAAATAGCCATATTCACGTCATACAATAGACCTTTAAAAACATTTTGCTATTAAACTGGACAGCAAGAACAGTTAGAACAACGATAGTCACTGCCTTGTGTCTTTAGAACTCGTCGTTTAATACCAACAAACTGTTCACAAGGATGGATTAGATTTCTTTTTTTTTTTCTTTTTTGTTGATGTAGTTGTTGTATGCAATGTAACGGTTATTCACTTTCTTTAAAAAGAGAATTATTACTTTTGGCACTTTCCCTCCATTTTTCATCTTTTCCACTTTTTCATTATGAAGTCAAATCAGCACACAAGACAGCCTTCAGAGAGATAATCAGCTGAATATTCAAAACGTTGCATGAAATGTACGCGGGTATTTAATTTCATTTACAAATCGCGACCTTCTAAAAGGGGACACATTCCAATTCAAATTAAATCTTGAGCATCAATAAAGCATGAAACACAAAACCATGATTCAAAATCTGTCATCCTTTCACTTGGGATAGTAGCTTATATTGCTAGCTCCAGTCAGTAAACATGTGCTATAGCGAGCCTGTTACGGTGCTGGCACTGTATTGTGGCGTGCGTGTGTGTGTGTGTGTGTGTGCGCGCACCGAGCAGGAGGTTAAGTCTGTGCTCTCCCAGCAGATTGAACTGGGCATGGGTGTGATATGAAACATTCCAAGTTATTGAACTCTGGCTGATTGGATGGTAACAGAGGATGATTGCTCGTTTCTCTGGTCGCCTGTCAAGCCACCTGTCTGCCTTTTTAATAGTTCTTCCAGCAGTGAGAATGAGGACATATTGATGAAAGTAAAATAAATCAAGAACGTCATGTTAAAGGGCATAGAATGGGTCGGAGACCTCTGACTTTTTGCGTGCAGTAGAATAATAAGGGAACAACATTCTCAGAAAATGAAATGTTCTTATGCTACATAAACGTATAATAGGGATTTCCAGAGTTCTTCTGAGTTTTGTACATTGAAATGTTGAAGCCACAGCTATCACATAGCGGACAGGACTCCCTCTAATGACCTGCTTCTGACGGTATGAAGGATACACGGAGGGTAGCTCAGGTTTAACAGAGTGGGTTGTAAATAATGCACACGTGTGTGATGGACTATTCCTTTTCTTGTCAGGGAAGCAGAAACGTTGACGTCCTGACGTATCAGTCTTTGTGCAGCCTGTGAAAATGGAAAAGCTCATGGAATCATACAGCGGCCATTCCATTTGAATATAAAATATCACTGCCACTGCCATGTTTCTGGCAAAACTATTCGTAATATAGCGTTCTATTTTATTACATCACAATATGGTCCTTTAATTTTAGCTTACCACCAACATGTATAATGTTATCATTTGAAATTGCGATTTGAATATGCAATTTTTAGTCATTAAAAAAAACAAAACATTCTGTTAAAATGTGGGCTAAAATATTGGGATATATCCATAACACTGTAGATTGGGGAGTTAGAGGAATTTGATATAAAGAATGTAGATGCTTTCAAGCACTTCGGGTCAACAGTCAAAAAAAAAAAAAAAGCATTTACGAGCAGGTTGGAATGAGAAACGTGTCAGGTGTGACGAGCGATAGGAGGGTTTGAGAGCACCGATGGTTGGATGGTTTAGAGACAGTGGCACTGAGGAAACGAGGAGGCAACACACATTCAAATGTTGAGCTTCTCTTGGGCAGCCATTGGGTTGGAGAAGATCAGAAATGAGTAGTAATCATGATTTTTGCTTTATTGCCATTGTGCGGAGTACAAACATTAAAAAAAAAAAAATGCCACAAACACAATATTGACTTTCCACATTCCGCATTTCCACACAGAGTATTTTTTTTGTATATCGGTCCCAACACTAACATGCAAATAAAAAGCTCACTCTGTCATGCACCACTGTGTGAAGAGGTTTCAGAGTGCATCAGAGAGAGAGAGAGAGAGAGAGAGAGAGAGAGAGAGAGAGAGAGAGAGATAAAGGCAGAGGAGCCAGACTGAGGTGGTACAGACATGTCGAGAGGTGGAGGTGGGGCCAGTGGATATATCAGTAGAAGGACACTGAGGTTGGAGGTGGCAGACAGCAGGTCTAGAGAAAGGCCGGGAGAGGGGCGGGGGTTATGTGCGATGTCTATTGTTTTTCCCTTGTACGTTATTTCCTCCCGCCGGTCGGTCATCTCTGCAGGACGTGAGACAGGACGAGTGGCCGGTCAACCTTTTCCCCGGCTGCAGCTAAAGCACACCTGTCATCAATCCACACCAATCAAGTGCTCCATAAAACACTGGCTCAGACCTGCTCTGCCGCCAGATTGCTCCAGCTTCTAATGCGCCGTCTGCCCTGCTGCCACTTCTGTGCTTTTTCGTTTTGTTTTTCAGTTTGCCTGCCTGCCTGCTTCCTGCCTGCCCTCTTTTAGCTGTGACTTTGTTTGTTGTGAAATTTGGCCACCATTTTTATTTTTTTTTTGCTACTTTGAGTTTTACACGTAGCGCTAAGCAAGTAATCAAGTCAGTAAGTCAGCAAGTAAGCCAGTAAGTAAGCAAGTATGTCAGCCAGGAAGCCAGTCAGTAAGCAAGTGAGCCAGTAAGTAAGCAAGCCAGTTAGTCAGTCAGTAACACTTTGACAAACGAAACTGCGCCTGGTTCTGGCTAGCTGTGGTAATCCGCTAATCAAGTACTAGGCTCTCAGGAAAAATACCTTTTGTGTGTTTTCCTGCCCTCCGTGTTCTCGTCCTTTTTCAGTGCCCAGCCATCCTCTCGCCAGGACACCCCTGTCACGCTCAGCCATCTGCCCCGGTCCAAACTCATTGCATTCTACCGCAGCTATTCAGGCCGATACTGTTACATAAATTAAACTTCCGGGGCCAGACCCCAGAAAGAACGGAGTGCAGCGGTAAATTTGCGACGCTTTTTGCAGCGACTTTACGGCCGTTATCTCCACCACCTTTGCGTCGTATCTACAATTTTTTTTTTCGTTAATGATATGCAGGCGCGAAAACACCCAGAAATCCAGCACCTGAGGAGTCCTCATTCATTACATTTAATTAAAAAAAAATTAAAAAATTAAAAATTGGCTTAAGTCTGTCACTTCCCACAATGCTCACAAAAGCCCTTTTTAGTGTTTTATTTAATTTGCTATAATTTGTTTGTGCTGATGATTTTAAAATGAAAAGTCATTGAAAAGTCATTCATTACATTTAATTAAAAAAAAAAAAAAAAAAAAAAATTGGCTTAAGTCTGTCACTTCCCACAATGCTCACAAAAGCCCTTTTTAGTGTTTTATTTAATTTGCTATAATTTGTTTGTGCTGATGATTTTAAAATGAAAAGTCATTAACTTTCACATCTTGACCACTTAATGGGAAATCCCATTTAATCCTCCCGTCTAATGCATGCAACTCCCCCTCTGGCGTGGAGGCATTTGTCACTCCCTCTTACCATAACAATAAGACAATATTGTTCTTCTGAGGCCTTTTCTCAATTTCATGTCATTACAATACTTGTAAGTGATCACATTAAATCAAAGCAAGACAGTTTTAAAATGCCTCTGTGTGAGAATGGATGTCTTTGAAGGACAAACAATTATTTTGTCTGTCAGCCATGTAATATTAAACGAGTCCCCCACATCCCACAACAGGGGCTCCATACACAAATGCATCGCACCGCCCAGTTATCTAAAGGTGTGTGCAATCATGAGTGACAGGCTGAGTGAAAACACTTGAGCCACGAATGCCCTTAAGTGGAGTCATTCCATCCCATCGGGAGACCAACGCACCTCCACTTTCATTTTTAGTGCTTTTTGATGCAATCAGACTAATGTGGTGGGCGCCATTGATTAAGAGTTTGCAGGTGGGCTTGGGATGAGAAAGGGACGGAGACATGGAGGAGAAGGGTTGGTCAGGACAAAGGGAACTGAGTGCAAATTTTATTATTCTCCAGCAGCATGATATGGGTCGACCCTTGACACAAACCTAATTGTTGTAAGTGTCCCAAGCTATAAGAGTGATAAGGGGATGAAAGTGAAAGAATTAAAGGAAGGAAAAGTGCAGATGAGAGGGAGATAATAATAAGCCACAGGAGGGGGTTAAATCAAGTAGATGGATTCGGCAGGGGAGGAGGATCCTTAAAAGTGTATTAATTCAGCAAGGCATAAAGAGAGAGAGAGGCACACTCACACACGCACACTGCAGATTGCAGCATATAGGGAAGGTGTAGCTCTTCACATCAGACAAACGGGGCAAGGTTCCATCACCGTTCGTGCAGCAGCAGCCGCAGCTGAGTAATTCCTTCACATGCCTCCCACCGTCCTCCAGCCTCCAGGTGAGGGAATATCAAAGCGAGAAGTAGATGGGTTTAGTATCATGGGGAAATAGTCAGAAAGTGCAGTGTTAGAAGGAAATGAGAGGCCATGACGAGCAGCTTTGCACAGGAAAAAAAAAAGAAGCAAATACTCGCTGCAATGAATATATGCAGAATCGGTTGTGATCTGCGTGCAAAATCTTTTGACACGTGTTATTTTCACACAGTCCCTGGACAAATGAGCTATTGAATGAAACCAAATACTATGCAGTAAAGCCAAATACCACTATATGTTGTGTGCAATATTTGGTACAACAGATTAACGGCATTATGACACAAATATTTTATTATACAATCACGTCAGCATCTCATAGCATTGTGGCAAGACAACCTCCAGTAGTTTGAATTGTCCCTCAGGGAAAAGAGCATTACAATATTTTCAGAATTGTATATAATATATTACAATATAATATGTAGTTTCAGTTTCGGAAAATGTGTTGCATGCTTGTGGGTTGGCTTCTGAATTCTCATTGCCCTTGAAAAGTTCAGTAGTGAGTACAATAAGTCCTGACACACCTTGAGCTCCACCACAGCCATTTGAAATAACATACTGACTGCTTTTTTTCTGTTAAAAAAAAAGAAAAAGGGATCCAGTAATTCTATTTGTAATGATTTTTTTCTTTGAGGATAGAGTTCGATCGGAAAAGCTCTGCTTTTTCCCAAGTCATCAAGGTAACCATCCATTTTTTTTAGTCAATATTGAATGGCATGAGCTACATAAACGGGTCCAACTTCTTGTATCCATTCTTGTGACATAACTGGGACGGGTATTGAGTTGCAGGAGAAAGTCCCTCAGAATTCATCGCAGGTTGACCATTTATGTGCTTACTTTACTCTGAACAGATTTAGGAGTGAAAAGGGGTCATGAGCTACTCACTTGTATACTTGTATACCATATACTACAACTACAACAAAACTTGTGCCATATGCTGATGTAGTGATACAGTCAAGACTGCATTTACTGAGACCAAGACCGTCCCAACACGAAGGTTATTAACGTCTAGACATGCGTCCGTGGGTTCCAGTGGGCAAGGGAGTCGCCCTCAGTCAGACTGGGGACGAACAGAGGACCTTCCAAAACTATCCCATTGGTAGTTGCGACGGGCGGTGTGTACAAAGGGCAGGGACTTAATGAGCGCTAAGCTTATGACCCACACTTATTCCTTGTCCATAGGAAAAAATTGTAATTGCCAATTCCCATCCCGATGGATTTAGTGGGTTACCAACACCTCTCGGCGAAGGGAAGGTACATGTTGGTCCGGTAAATGTGGCACGCGCACAGGACATCACTGACCTTTCCTGCATGTTGCAGCTTTTCATATTTTCATCCATGTGTTAGAATAAAGTCTAAGTAGGTTGAGTATTGTATGAGTTACCATGTGGTTGATGTTTCGATCCATTACAGAGTAAATAATGATTACTTGACCAAGACCAAGACCGTCCTAAGACGAAGGTTATCAAGGTCAAGGACATGCATCCGTCGGTTCCAGTGGGCAAGGGAGTCGCCTTCAGTCGGATTGGGGCCAATCAGGGGACCTTCCAAAACCATCCAATTGGTAGTTACAACGGGCAGTGTAATGATTTACAATCACAAATCAATTTCAGTCAAATTTCTTTGCAAAACTGTTCCAACTTACTTGAGGTCGAGACCACCAACACGATCTTCATGGACATTTTGATATACCCTTTGTAGAGCGACTATCCAAAGGACCAGGAGAAAAATACCTGCCGGACGCGCTGACAGATGAAGTCACAGCTCCGGAGACAAGTTGCCATGTAGATTTATTGCATGGTGTTTGAGTGACACAAAATGCGGTTCAAAACAAAAATAAGGCCTGGCAAAGGAAAGCGGTCATCAAAAGTAGGACATCCCCTCCCTCACCCTCTCAGTTCATTCAAAAAACCCGCCAGGTGAAGAGCAGCTGATATTCGCTTCCGCCGATGTCCCACCCACACCACGTGATGCATAACCCAGCGTATGACGGATAACCTAAACATGGTTAGTTGGGGGATGAATTTAAAAAAAGTGAAGATGGAAGGAGGTCATTGGTGACAACAGATTGAATGATGGCCTGAAGGCTCCCGTCAGGCGAATTTCATTCTTCGGGGAAAAAATAAAATAAAAAACGTTTTCCAGGACGATTTAATTGAATAGATCAGTGCATTAATGAACCATCCCTCCATCTATCTATATCATAAACAAAGCACGCCTGACTACCCACTCTTTTATTAATAAGAGCCTCAATCCTCAGGTGTACAATTAATAAAGATCAGATCCACTAATGCAAGATATATGGTCACATACACACTGTGACCGTGCTTTGTGCATTCCGTGTGTGTGTGTGTGTGTGTGTGTGTGTGTGTGTGTGTGTGTGTGTGTGTACAAGTCCCCTGAGAGGACTAACACACTCCATTGGTTTTATCACGCCGTCTCTGCCACGTCCGGCCGTCTGTCTTTGTTGCCACCTTCCTCGGTGCGACCGAAGTCCTCTCAGTAACTACGGTGATTGACATGCATCGATCTCCCGGGGGGACCCTCCTCTTGATGATGTCATTGCGTGTTAATTGGATCATAATTAGTGCTTAATGGTCTGTGTGCTGATGCTGAATGAGTCCTGTCACCGCAGTCCTCAAACAGAGACGTGTGAAGGATCTCTGGATCTTGAATCCCACGAACTTCATTTATCGATTGATGATCCCACCCACTTGCAATGATTGCATTGATCCCCCCCCCCCCTCACTTTCCCCAAGGCCTCTGGGGCCCCAATCTTTATTCAACGTCACATGACTTGATGATGCAGCCACACGATAATTATGTCTCCAGGGCACTTTGGCTCCGGCCAACTCAGCTCTTTTCAATCGAGTGTCTTGATTCTTATCTCAACATAACGCAGTTAACATTTATCAACTCCGTCTGACTCGTAATGCTGAGCTCTTACAACTTATTCCAGCTATGCTCTCAGAGCCAGTTGCGACTTTCCCCTGCTCCCTCATACCGCCTCTCTGTTTGTAGGCCAGCACACACATGTGGTAGCTCCCCAAAGGTATTGAATCCATTAAGAATTCATCAGTGGCAAGATGGTGCTTTCTTAATCAATTCTGTGTGATCTTTTAGAGGCATTCAGCCTTGTTGGGAAAAGAGCCGCATGCAGAGAAAAGTATAAATTGAGCGAGTTTGGACGCATGTGTCAAACAGGTTTCAAAGGCTAATTCATATACAGTCTTTGTATTGAATTTTAAAGTTTATGAACAAAACACATGTAGTTTTCCAAGTGTTTTTCGTTGCTGTACATAAAAACCACAGCCCATAAAATGACTCTGAGACATAAATAATATATTTTATCCAGAGATTAAGGAAGGTTGGTGGGTCACTGATACCTCACCACAAGCAGGTTCTAGTTTTGACTGATAACCAGGTCAGGGTCGTTTTTTTTATAGCTGCCTATAACCAATAACTGTTAACTACTATCAATTCATTAATTGTCCATCTCAATATTCACTTTATTTTAATAAGACACACAAATGTGGCTGTTATGTAACAAAAGTGCAGTGCAAGATTTATTAGGCACAAAATTGTCCACAAATATCGGTCACATAATGTCACATTTTAATTCTGCATTTGATCTATATTTCCATGTCTGTTGGGACCTGGACCTGTTTGTTTATTTATTTATTTATTTTACGTTTTCCATCAACCTGCTAATTGACACAAGCATGGAGAGCACAGCCTAGCACTGCCCGTAAACCAAAACGAGGATAAATAATAGGAAGAAGTAAAAAAAAAAAGTAAATGTTTCTAACATTTTAACTTTTCAACATTCAACTGTAATTTTAAAGAGTTGAATTGAACACTTGCGAGTCAAGACCTGCCAGAAGTGGAGACATGCATTAGGTGACCTTGCTTTCGTTATTCTTTAATGTTTTCTTAATTTGGATTTCCCTCTTGACTCTCGTCCAACTTTAAGATGTGATTTATTCCTGCTCAAGGACATGCACACTCCTGAACCTCTTATATAACACCAGGCCAGTTCACCTGTAGTCTTTACAAATAAAGTAATTATCTTAAACTAAAATTAAGTAAATATTCATTCATTCATCTTCTATACCCGCTTATTCCTATTCAGGGTCACGGGGGTCTGCTGGAGCCTATCCCAGCTGTCTTAGGGCGAAGGCAGGGTGACACCCTGGACAAGTCTCCAGTTCATCGCAGGGCCTAAGTAAATATTATTTTAAGTAAACATTATTCTCGTATAGCACAAAAGCCAAAGGCATTTGTGTTTGACAGATGAGTTCTTTGTTGTTACAATAATTTGTGGTAATACTCCTTCAACTGTTGGAAAGTCTGTTTATTTACCTTTTAAACAGCTCCCCATTTGTCAGGAAAATGCATTTGTGGGATGAGCTCCAGAGCTGAGTATGTGGGTTGGGCCCATAACAATTTTGCCAAATCTTCTCTGTCGCTGCCAACAAGCTTAGTGTTTTGCTGTTGTGATTGCCTTTGTTACTGGGTTCTGCCCAATAACAAAATCCTCCAAGTTAGAAAACAACCAGATTTTTTAAAAAAAAGAGAAATTAATTAGGGTTCCCATTTTTTTTTTTCAATCCAACAAAAATAATACTAGTGGAAGTATTTCATTAATGATATGTGACACTAGAGCCAATCGTTCCTTTAAGTTTAAGTTTACACGCGGAAATCACTATGGCAACAAAAGGTCAACACAACAAGCAAAATCAGTTTTTCTGTTGAACTTCATCCCTTTTAACCTCCTTACAGATTAAAGTTCACATTTTTTGGATGGTGGGCTTTTACCTCTAAATGAGGAGAAACGCAGCTGGGGGAGAGCGAAAAAAAAAAACTTCATCTTCGGTAACACAAACAACAAGCCCAGATGACAAGAGCAAACCGTCGCTGGTGTTCATGCATAAAAGTGATGAGACAAAAGAAGACGCGGAGATGACACAGGGGTGTTTATTTTTGTAACAAGCTTTACGGTTTCTGCCTCCAGCTGGGTCTTTTTTGTACTCCTGGCTCCCATTCATGCACATATTGGATTTAGTTGCAAAGCTGTCTACCTTGTTTTGACTGGAGTTGTGAAGTACCTTCTTAAGCTGAGCTGTGTAAAACGCTTGCATGGCTGGGAGAAGAGAGCAAATTGATTCCAGGGCCGGAGGAGCTGTGAACATCACATGTGAATCCTCACACTTCTGCTGTAAATGTTGCATTTTAAAAGGCTTTCACTGAATCACACTGGTTAACAAAAAATTGCTGTGAAGCTTTTGTGCTGGTTTTCTGCACTGCATGAGGGTCAATTTCCTGGCCTGCCACTAGGAGACTTGGTTGAGGAAGCATCACTACTTTGGATTTGGCAAAATGCAATTTTTCTTCGAGTCATAGTTATATATCTATGGTGGTGCCTACCAAGTCAGGCATGTTATACAAAGTCCACAGCAGTGTGTACCCTATCCTGGAAGTGTTTTAGCTACGGCCATCAGAGTTGCTGTTGTGTGACTTTCACAAGGCAAGATCACTCACCTCTTTATTTTACGTTTATTTTAGACTTTACAACTTCTTTAGCGGTTTGTATTGTCCTCGCAAAACATCGCGGGACACAACCCTAACCCTTATTCATATTCCAAATAAACAGCAAATAAGGTAGTCCAACCTTTACTGACTTCTCATAATGTGTCTGTTTTATGTCGATGACTTAATACTTATTTGATGTTTTTCACGAGTCAAGTCTTAACAGACTTATGTTACTACAGTTTAATGTAAGGCCAAATGACCAAGAGGTTAAAGACTTAAAAAAAAACCTGACAAGTTCATAAAAAGTATCCACCTTGCAGAGACCAAGAGTAAAAGTGGGGCAGCACTTGAAGGAGTTCATTTTGGGAACATGGGGCATCAAGGTTTGGCAATATTGCGCGTCTCTTCTTTTACGTCAACTTCAGCGCAGTTTGCCAGCAGCTTGTCAGATTGTTTCATGTCTGTACCCCAACTCTCCTTTTGGACCAGAGAGAGTGAGCAAACCAAACAAGGGGGCACTGCTGCTGTACAGCACGACATTAAATAACCAGACCTCCGAGGCTTGTCAGCCCACAGACAATGACTGGTGGGAAAATTTGTCATCTTAAGTTAAGGTGACCAGATGCTCCGGTTTTGTCGGGGCTGTCCCAATTTTCAGTTGTACGCCCTGAGTCTCAACAAAAGCTTGTTGGAACTTTAAAATGTCCCAGTATCCACCAAACACTATCAACTGTTAGCTGTTTCCCACGGTTACATAGTCAACATGGTCTTGTCGTTGGACGATCATTGACTAAAAACTTCACAGAAAGGCTGAACGTAGCGTAGGCTAGGCTTTTCAAAAAGTCTTCAAGGTTCATGTTAAGGGAAGTGTGTTAGAATATTCCAGGTTTGTTATGGTCATTGTAATACAATACATCATTTAAACAACTCAACACAACTTTTTTTTTAACTTGCTAATTGAAGCTAGAGCTCTGTCTCCAGTCTAAATGTAGAATAGCAGTCAAATAGGTAACCTGGTGGGAAACATTATCGTTCAATAAGTGGTTTGCTTTTCAACTTCGATGTTTGTGGCACTGATTGTATCCCAGAGACGTGCATCTTCACATATTTCACGCTTGATTCTTACGTGAAAGCATTCATAAGTGTGAAAGCAAAGGCAAACTTCAGCAAAGAAAATCTCAAATATTGTTATTACAATGCCAAGTTAAGTTAATTTATCTTCTTCTTCTTCTTCTTCTTCTTCTCCCGCAGTATCCGGAGTCAGGTCGCGGGGGCAGCAACCTCAGCAGAGACACACAGACTTCCCTGGCCCTAGTCACCTCATCCAGCGGGACTCCAAGGCGAACCCAGGCCAGCCGAGAGACATATGATATTACATTTCCAAAAGAATCTAAATTTGTAAATTGTACACTTAAAATTGGAAGATACAATTTCAATTGTATTTATTTGGTTGTTTGTAGTCTGATAATTTATTCAATATAATCTCATTGTTTGTTTGTTTTTTTTTTAAAAAGAATGTGATGATGTGCTGCAATAGTTCGCAGTGCAACAGTGAACCAGTTTGAACCCAAACCTCAAATTACACAGGTTTCTAAATTTAACAGCGTTGAAAAAATCTGCCAGTTCTTCCGTAAGGAAGATGAGAATTAGCAAAGGAGCAACGGCTGCTCGACGGAGAGGGAAGGGGGTTCTTCCGTCGCCCGCAAAGGTAGCCAGACTGTGTCCCTCTGCGCTCGGAAAGTTAAACACAGGACATGAATGATTCAGCGTTGAGCTTCTGTACATCCTTCTGCATGTATCTGCCGTACCAAAGGGAACAGAACGGGCGAGTAGGAGCTCCTTTTCCCATCCCGTCCTCTTAGTTCCTGCTCGCAATGCGGGCTGTTCTGCATAACTCCTGCACATCGGAGGGCCCCTCGCATGTGCGTTTTGAGGTTTCAAAGTCAGAGGTGACATCTGTGAATGTGCGCCGGCGTGCTATATTTAGCAGCGTATAGCCATATTTAGCTCCTTCAAAAGAGTTCTTGCCACTTTGTTGGGGCTCCACCACTGCAGGACTCTTACAGTCTGGAGGTAGCTGTCAGAAAGTGACATAGTTGCCTCAAACAGGAAAAACATTTGGACTCTTATTTTGTTGGCAAATCATCAAATTACCTTTACAAAGATACATTATGTCTTTTTTTTTCTTTAATAGAAATATGCATTGTTAAAATAAATGCAACAAATCGGTCTTATCCATTCCGTTTCAGATAATGATCTATTTTGGTATCATTAAGTCCACCAGCACTTAGATTCTGAGATCCACGTCTCACTCGAAAGAGACGAAGCGTTAACGAGAAGACTTAACGACTCCAAAGAGAAGCTGTCAAAAGAAAACCAAGAGACCTTTGGAAAACCGGGGCGCTGCTATTGAAAGGGTCGCACTCACCCAGACGCTTTTCATTGTTCATGCAGCAGAATGACGAAATCATGGCTACAGATAAAAGGTGGATTCTACCGAGGCCGTCTATGAAACAATTTGCGTAACGCACCGCTCACAAGATCGCTGTTCCGCGTTAAATGTTTGGCGCTGTTCTTCTTATTATTCTAACGGGTGTCCATCCAGCATGCTCAAAATGACCTCCTCTGGTAATTAGCACCGTGTTTGAGAGACATGCAGATGACTGAGCACTATGAAGATCTGTTTTTAGTGACAACAATAAACAACCTGAGAAACTTTGGACATAATTCACTCAATTCAAAAATCAAACCCACGTTAAATCTAAATCTAAAACAGAGTTAAATCTAAATTGTGGTACTTCCGTTGCGGCAGCTTGAAATGTTATACTAGCTAAATGTTTAGTTGCACCAAAACATTTAGGTGTAACATTTAGATTTAGATTTAACATTTAGAGTGACTTTCAAAAATGCACACAACTTTTTTCAAAACACGATTTGAGGCTAAATGTGACAAAATGTTGCTGTTATTTTAAGCATGACAAACTTTACAAACGGCGCCCCATATTTTTAGACTCTTGAGATCGAGCAGCTCCTCTTGAACTCCAAAGTTCTCGTCCGCTGCCCGCAAAAAAAAAAAAAAAATCAGCAGCTGTGCGGTGTCCGCCGCGTCAGTGCTCTCATCGCATGCGATGGAGTAAAAATCAAAAGCGCAAGCTTTATCAGACAGTCGCAGTTTAATGGTAGCTGACAAGTCTTCAATGCGCCGCGTAACTGTATTTCATGGACATGGGGACGCTGTTGAAGCCCTGCACTTTTTCCGGGCACATTATTTCGGCGACTTTAACAAGGCAGTGTTTTATGAGGTCTCCATCTGAAAAAGGCTTGCCATGTCTTGCCATGAGTTGGGCGACCTCATAGCTGGCCATTGTGGCCTTTTCCTGGAGTTTTTGAGCACGGAAGAAATACTGTCGCCGACCCTGCCAGGTTAGCTACCATTTGCTTTACTTTCCGCTCTCGCTCAGCACCAGCGTAGGGTGCATAGGCCTGATGTTTGGTTTCATAATGACGTCGTACGTTATACTCTTTCATAACTGCCACAGTTTCAGTGCAGATCAAACAGATACACTTCCACTTGAATTCTTTGAAGAAATGTTCACTCTCCCACCGTGTCTGAAATTTTCTGCACTCGCTTTCAGCCTTTCGCTTCTTTGGTTCTGCCATGTTAAGTAACTTGGGCTAAATTTCTTCTGTGATCATCCTTTTTGGTGGAGCAACTGCCTTGGTCAACAGTAGCTCCCCCTAAAAAACTAAGAAGTGCAATACACTCAGGCAAAAGTTGAAGTGCGGGCCGTATTCCATTCTATTTATAACACCTCTTGGCCGCAGTTGGCCCGCGGGCCGTAGTTTGGACACCCCTGTTCTAAACTCAACAGTGCTACTTTTACCACAGGGGAATACAAGCATTCGCGGCGGGCTATAGCCGATATTAGCGGCCCCACCTCTCCCCACACACACCCATTCAACCGTGGCTGTGAAAAATAGCAAAAGAAATTAGTCGGTTGCATTCCTTTCAGGCGCTCAACCCGAATTCTCACAACCACACTGTGGAGCGAAGTCAGAAGGTAAACGAGTCAGACAGCCGAGGCTGAAAGTAGCAGGTGGGAGGAAAAGCTAGCGGGAGTACGGCGCAAAAACACTTAGCAGGTGAAGAAAATTGAAAGCAACCGTTAAGGCCACCGCGAATGGGAACGTAAAATGTTCCCCTCTCGCGTCTTAACATCTCCAGATGTAGAGGTGGCTGGAAACGTGCACTCCGGAGGTGGAGGAGCGCGGGAGGCGAGCGCCGGCGCCAGCCGCGATAAAGATGAGTGATGTATGTAGCAGATGGAGTGTTTTACGACCGGCGCCGGCACTCCATTTAAGTGTGTGTAAAATTGATGGCCAGCAATAATTGACCTCTGTAGCCACGGCGGTGCTGAAAGCTGCCCCCCCCCCCCTCCAAGAAAAAAAAGGTGGAGTTTTTCCTCTGGTTTTTGAGGCGGGGATGGAGGGGCGTGTCTGATTTATGTAACTGGGCAGTAGGATACACAGCTCCGGCGTCACAGGCTTCCAGAGGATCTTTTTCCTTTTTTTTTTTTTTTTTTAAGGTTTTTTTCCTTTCAAAAGGAGAAGTGGAGTGAAGAAAGGAAGTGACGGCGAGAGGAGGACGAAGGACAAGTGGGGGATGAGAGAAGGAACAGGTTGCGGAGACGCATTGCCGAGGAGCAGCGAGCAGCAGGATGAGAGATGACAGAGGAAAGAGGGGGAATTAAGATGAATTGAGATGTGAGGAATGGGTAAATAAATCAAACAGCGAGAAGAGAAAAAGAGGTGAAACCGTTGTACTGGGGATGAAGTTAATAACATTTCTGGCAGTGCGACGTTATTTGTCACGACACCTCCCCTCCGTGGTTTTATTTTCTTTTCTTTTTTTGGAAATAAACTTTCAATCTTTTCGTTCAATCTTTTCTGACTTCGGAACAAACAAATACCCACGAGTCTCACAACAATCTCTCCTGGGTCATTTACTCCATAGCTTCACTTGAAACTACTGCGGCTTACTGTAGGTTTTCCGGAAGATTGGACCAATGCAAAACACTTGGTTTTTTTCATATTTTTTTTTTTTTTTTTGGAAAGATTTTATTACATTAAAAAAAAGGAACAACGACAACCAAACAAAATAGAGAACAACGACAGAGCAAAACAAAACAATCAGACACAGAAAACTAATAAAGTGTCACCACTATCTTAGGTTTCAGGTCAGAGGATGCATATTCAACCATATACTAATACATACACTGGGTACCTTTACAACAAAACACATGCAGACTTATGGGTCACATTTCTTTTTCCATTCCATATACTGTAACTAGTTTCCACTTGGGATTACTTAAATTATTATCTTTCAACCAATTTCTTGTCATTTGTTTAATTCATGCTACTCTTCATATTAAAAAAACAAACAAATGAATAATCTTCTTCCTGATCTTTTCTGAAAGTTTTCAAAGTCATGGAGTTTTTGTCAAAAGATATACCAAAAACATTCAACAATTCTCGAACAGAATTTTCCCAGAAACCACTTATAACCTTTCATGGCTGTGGCGTGCAGCTATTTGCTCCCGGCATTTAAAAGGGTGTGTGAATTAGATCCTGGCTGTGCTAAATGGTGGCAATGTAACAGTAATGCAGTATGGTAACAGCCATATATCAACATAAAGAGCAGAGGAGATCCAAAGCCCATCCCCTAACCCTGCTGAACCTAATGGGATTCTTCTTTTACACCTCAGACACCACATCCAGGTTACACAGGTGGGTGCTAATACAAAATGAAAGTGCTTTTCCAGATGATTTTTTTTTCCCCCCTTCCAGTTTCAGCTCAGTCGGTGTCTTTCTCCCTCCCCGATACGGCGCCGCGCAACCTCACATCTGAAGCCACCGATGTTATTTCATGTTTCCAGCAGCGTGAGCTCAGGTGTAAGATTGTCCCCACCGCTAAGAACACTCTGACAATGAGACGCGATTCTCTTTATCTCCACCCGCAGCCGTTTGTTTCCCACTGACTCTCCACGCTGCCGCTTCTGTTGCATTCACGCCGTTCATTTTAGCTGCCTGGGTGCTCAGGTTTTTGTTGGATGTATTTATTTTCTTCACGCCCCCTCAAGGCTTTTATATGCATTATGTGCGACATTTGTGAGAGGCCGCGCATTGACCATTTATATGTATATGGAGGCAAAGAGGAGCAGAAAATGAGACGGATTCATGACAGGTAACAGTTCATAAACAGGCCGCATGGGAGGCAGAGCTCATTGGCTGTCCTACGTGCCTTTGTAACACAAACCCCACTTCCATTCATACATATATATATTCTTTTTTAACCATGGAGGCTGAGGTACAAGTTGTTAGCTTACAGCGGTGCCAACAAAAAGAGACAAACGGCCATCAGAGCTCCAAATCTGACTTGTTGACTGGTGGATCTGCACTTATGCACAGTGTCTAAATATCAAGTAGCGGAAGTGCACTTTGCTCACAGTTGTAACAACCCCCATAGACATGATTACTGACTAGCAAATCTTAAAAAGACAGAAGCAGAGGCCAAACTTTAGAAATAAATATCATTTTGCATTGACAACAAGAAATAACTGCTAAACCGTAGCTTCCTGAAACTTTTAGAAGAGTTGTCGAGAGTATGATTTGCATTTTAAGGTAGATAAGAAAGAAGTCCATTAGTCCAAGTCCATTAGGTCATTCACGCTACGGATGAGTTCTTTTGCGGTTATTATTAATTACGTTATTAAAACCATCTTTGCATTTTTCAGTGCAGGCGAGCTAATGTGCTTCATTTCAGAAGCGAAGCTGGCAAATGTGTTGCTCACATGTCTACTTATAAATGTCATCGCATCCTTTCTGTGTGCTGGCAAAGCAAGACACAGTCGCACGTTGCTAACTGAGAGCTTGTATAGCTTACAGCTGTACAGCAGTCTCGTTCCTATTAGCTAAACAACGTGTTAGCTCGTTGCTGGAATTGTTGGGTTTAATTGTCGACTTTTCCCTCTGTCTGTTTTGTCTCTCGCAAGCAAGTCGCAGTTAAGGGGGAACACAACAGTGACAAGCATATTGCTTACTCCAGGCTATTTTATAATGAGGACAAACCGTGGCAACTCGGTTTCAAACTCAATTATTTTGTCAATAAAGGGGCAGTTAGATTTGCCTTTAAGTCTTAGAAAAAAGGCAAACAGCCAAGATATAGAATTTCAAACCTATACAAATGCCCGTTGGACCGACTCCTGCGCCAAAAAAAAAAAAGCTATCTAGCTAGCTAACTCCAGGAAAGTCGTGTTTCTCATTAAGGTGCTCAGAGTTTGAACAACGCTGGCAGCGTGGAAGGAGCGCGTTCACACCTTTGCAGTTTCCCACTAGCCGCACGGACAGATGGCAGGAGGGGTCCTTCCCTAATAAACTTGGACACCGTGCGACACTCGTCTCCTGAGCGGCCGTCTTGCTGGGCCACTCTGCAAACGAGGACGGGCGAACGCACATCAAAGGAAGTGTGTCAGGACTCCGTGGCTTTAGATACTCCCACACACACACACACACACACACACACACACACACGCACGCTAGCACGCACGCGCTACCACCAACCCCCCGCTGAGAAAAGTCTTGTTTCAGATGTGACTCCATAATTAGGTGATTTTTATGATAAAAGAGGCATTTTGCACACGCTTGACCAGACAAGAGCTTGCACACGGGTTTGCGTTTTCGTCTCCATAAAGGAACATCTTCTAGAGAAGGGGCCAACGGAGGCTCCGATTGACTCGTCGAGATAAAAGCGGATGTAAATCTTCTTTTTGGGGCAGATCCCATATGGTGAATGGGAATAGGAAGGGGACCACATCAGATTCATTTGAGCATAAACTACACATCAAACAAAAATTCCAAACTTTTAAGTCCTCAGTCTGACTACCCTGAGCTTCTTGAACGCCCCCTGCTACTTGTCCTGTTTCTTTGCTTGCAAACTGCAAATCCCAGAGAGTGGGCACAGTGCTTTCTGGCATATTTATCTGTCTTATAACCTGCAGCTGTGCCTCTTTAATTTGCAAATGAACTTAGCAGGAGTGGAACTGCAATTCCTAGTTTGCTTTACGCAAGCCACGAGCACGGTGGCAAGATGGAAAAGAGTGTGATTGAAAAATATAGAATGAACACAAAAATGAAGTCTAGTCCACGTGGTATAAACAAACACAACACAATCCAGTTTGTCTTTATCAAACTGATAAAAAAGAAAATATTGACTCTCTGACTGTATGTCACACTAATGTGTCTCTTTAATCCAGTGTGTCTCTTTGAAGAGCATATGAAAGCCTAAAAATCAAAAACCTAACCCTGTGTACCCCTTAATCTCAATAGGGTATTCATTATGTTGGTCAGTTTGGACAGATTTACGCCACATGTCCTGAAACCCATATGTCATATGTTGCAAATCTGATTTATTCATTTACCTTCACGGCTTACATCGTCTTTGATATGCGACCTATATCTGATATGTACTTTTACGGCAAATGATCTGTATGTTACCAACCGGGAAAAGGAAATAAGCCGGTGCCGGACAGTAGTGGAAGTCAGGACTAGTTAGTAACCAGCTGGAGGGTTGGAGCAGCACTCTGGGTAAATCAGCTGTCAGCTGTCAGTATTGACAAGGCTGTCTGCCTTGGCAATGGTATTAATACTGGTGGCTAGATGAGTCGAGTCCTGCTGGAGTGTTGTTTATCGTCATTTATTTTTCTTTCTTGTTTTTGTTTTTTTTTTTTTTAAATATTTGCTCACTTGAGTTTTGTTGTTTTTGTTGTATGAATGTATCAATGTGCGTGTGTGTATATGTTATGTTGTATATTTTATTTTAGTTCACACTTTGATTTTTTTTTTTTTTTTTTTTTTGAAATGCTCTTATTCTTGAAATCGCTTTCTCAGGAGAAATGCCCGAGGGGAATCTTATGATTGGACAGGAGAACATTTGCAACTACCAGTAGGCAGGTGCTGCCATCTGAAGCCACTCACAGGCTTTCCAGCTGGAAATAAGAAGGGGAGCTCCAATGAAAAAGTATGCAGATTAGGACACACACACACACACACACACACAAATTCACCTTTTCTGAACAAATGTTGAAAGTGTTGAATTTAGAGCCAGCGTGGTGAACCATCCAAATCGAGAAGATGCCACATCTGTCAGGATGCACAAAGCTCACTGTCCACAAGACACCGCGCCCCATTGTAGAGCCGCCACCGACAAAACGAGAGGCCATCTTGTATTGAATGTGTCAAAATAAACTGGCCGCCTGGAAAGGTATTGTACACTTTAAGTAATTGTTCTATACTGTTGCAGGCACCGCAGAGGACCGCTCTCCTCCTCCGTCTTAAAGCACCATCACGCTGTTTAATAGTCACATCACTAATTGACACCCAACTCTTCCCCCCTTCTCCATCCCCATCCACCGCTGTGTTTTAATGAATCCAGCTGCATGTCACTGCGATGACAACAGCTCTGGGCCTTGTTAAGACTCGGAGACGAACTTCAAGACGTTCCGTGCAAAATGAAAACTCATAACCAAGGGAAGGACACCAAAGGATATCAAAAAAAAAAGAGAGAGAGGACAGCAGAAGCGTCAGAGATTTACTGTTGGGAGACAAAACCCAGATAATAGAAGAAAGAGGCATGAAGGACGCGGAAGGGGGAAAAATGCAGCAAGCCAGAGCAGACAGCGCGAGGCGTGTGAGCATTCATCCCTTGGAAAAGTTGCTGCGCCCGCGGTGGTTGTGCTGAGGGCCAGGCCAACATGGCCAGCAGTGATGAATTGGTCCTGTCAGACGAAGCCAAACAAAACAGAGATCTGTACAGTGTATGACAACCCCCGCTCGGGGCGTCGCACTGAACAATGACATTTCCCTACTTGCTGACTAACAGCGCCTTCGGAGATCTGGCGGGATACATATGCTGGAGGTGCGACGTTTTTTTTTTTTTGTTGTCACGAATGTGCATTAAGTAGGCGTATCTCATTGATTTAGGAGAGGCTTGGGGGGAAAAAATGCCACACAGCACAACACCGGATTTGCATTTACTAGGCGCGCAAGACGCAGGCGGCTGCCTGAGTCCAAAGCATACAAGCAAAGAAACAAACAAAAACAAGCAGTTCTTCAGTATACAATTTCCTAATTGATTTTAAAGTCTTGTGTTTAACCTGTCAACAGTACTAATTGTAAATCCATCTCTCTCTCTCTCTCTCTCTCTCTCTGCTAAATAAAAACAGAATTTTCTTCAAATATTGGCGCAAGGGAGACAATTAAGATCAATCTGGGTATGTGAACCCTATAAACTCTCTTTCAGACGTGTCTTTGTGGCTTTTTATCTATTCCTTGTATATTCCCACTCATAAGAGCAATTCATAAGTTAAACATAGAACCGCTGAGCTATATTCCCATTTTGATTTAGCTATATTCCCATTTCCCATATTCCCATTTTGCATTTTATCCTCCGAAGCAAAGCAGGATCACCACACATTGCTATTTGCTAAACATTTCTCATATATGTGAAATTGCGTTTCCATTACATACACCACAAAATAAAGAAAACATTTTGGAAAAGAAAATGTATCGCGCAGGTGAAGAGAGGCCTTGTTATCGATCTGTAAAATCAGATAATGGTCTGAGAAATGGTGTCGCTCCAGTTTTAATTGCGAGGAGTGATGCCCCTTCCATAAAACTCATCTTCCATGAAGGAGCTTGGTTTAAGAGTTTCAGAATTAGAAGAGCCTGCCTCGAGCACCGGAGAGTTTAGTTTCATTAATTCACATAAATTGGGCTTGCTTTACGACTGACCTGTTTTCAGTTGCCACGAGCACAAACAGCTAATCAAGTTGCCAGTTGCACTGCCTCGCCAAGACTCCTGGTACAGTATGATGAGCCTCTCTTTCATTACAGGCTAATGCACTGTGTGTTTGAAATGCTGTACAGAATTTGCATGCGATTCCTTACTTCCAACAGTGGCCCTCTGCTCACCGCAACATGTGCACAGACTGGTATTCTTCTTCAGTCTGTCTGCTAATATGTGACTGTGTCTACTGTTGTCATCACCATAAAATGTGAAGAATTTGATCAATCAGTGTAATAGCCTGCAACAGAAGGAAGATTCTCTCCAAATGCTTTTGACAAGATGGGGGGGAGGGGGGGGGAAAGGAGGAGACAGACATTCCTGCTCAAGGCTTCAGTCAGCGAGTAATCATCTTGCGTCCTCTGGCTTGACTGTTCCAAGTCAGCAGGATGTAACTGAGGCAATTAGTGCACCAGGTGCTTGTGGCGGCAGACTGCAGGATGCTGACTGGCACACGAGGGAATGGACACACAAAGCAGCCAAACTTATTTACAGTAAATAAATATACGTGGACTTTGAGATTTGACTTGCTGCAGTGCTTTTTTTTTTTTTCCAGCTATGCTATGACTTGCAGAATTGCATCATCCAGCCATTGTCTGGACACTCGATGGGCCATTATTAGAATGGATATCTTTAATCTTACCTAAAAAGGGGGAATTTCTACATTACAGAGGAGACTGTTGACCTTTCCACATCAGGTACACAAAGCAAATTTTGTCAACATAATGTCAATTAGAAACGTGGAGACGAGCCAAGATTGTTTGCCATCTAAGGGCCTTGTGGCAAACAACATGAAGACTGTAAGAGATACAAATTAAAGTTCAAATAAATTAAAATGTCATTTGGGAAAGAAAACAAATGCAATGAGAAAAGGAATGCAATGGATTTCATGGGGACATAGTTTAGCACCAAACTTAAGTGGAAAACATGTTTAAATTAGCTTCTATTTGACTTTTAACATGACACACCATGGTCCCAGGTGTTACACTTCTGACTGTATTAATAATTAACCAAATGTTTCCTTAGTCCAATGAAAAACAGTAAGTGGTTGTAACAACAACACCTTGCAGACTTTGAATCATGAGTTTATAGAGTGATTTTTGAAATCCCCCTACCTGAGGGTAGCAGCAACTGGGAGGCGGCCTCGGGGAAGACCCAGGACACGCTGGAGGGACTATGTCTCCCGGCTGGCCTGGGAACGCCTTGGGGTCCCGCCGGATGAGCTGGAGGAGGTGACTGGGGCCAGGGAGGTCTGGGCATCTCTGCTGAGGCTGCTGCCCCCGCGACCCAACCTCGGATAATGCGGCAGAAGAAGAAGAAGAAGAAGATGAGGGTAGCAGTCTAGGGTAGAGATCTCCAGATCTCCCTCTTCCTGGACACTTTCTTCAGCTCTAACAGAGGTAGGAGGTGGGTTGGTTGGGGGTAGTTCCCAGGCCAGGCAAAAGAGAGTCCCCCCAGCAGGTCTTAAGTCTTCCTCTGGGCCTCCTCCCAGTGGGACATACCCTAACCTCCCCGAGGACGTGACCAGGTGGCGTACAGGCCTCCAGGTGGCGTCAAACCAGATGCCCTGGCCACATCACCGGGCTCCTCTCGATGTGGAGGGGCAGCGGTTCTACTCTGAGCTCCTCCCAGGTGACAGATCTTCACCCTACCTCGAAGGTAACGATTTGCCATCCTGCAGACGAAACTCATTTCAACCGCTTATTTCCGCTCATTTCTTCTGGTCGTGACCAAAAGCTCATAAGTCCTACTAGCCAGCCAGGCTCGAGAGGACTCCCTCCTCTTGTGCTTGACCACACCATTTACCCCTGCTGCCTACCAGCCAGTGCCGGGATTGCCGCTACCACAGGCACCGGAAACCTTGAGACCACAGCTCCAAATGGCTGCAGAGTGTCAGGCAAATGCACTACCAGTCAAAAGTTTGGACCCACCTTCTCATGCTTTTTGTTATCTTTACCTTTACAACTTTCTACAATGCAGATAAATAATGAAGATACACGACACAAAACGTGTTTGAGTTATTTTACACTTTCATTGTTTCCTGCATAATTCCATGTGTGTTCATTCGTAGTCTTGGTGCCTTCAGTGAGAAACTGCAATGTCAATAGTCATGAGAATGAAACAAAAGACATTATATTCATAGTGTGTGTGTCCAAACTTTTGACTGGTCGTGTATCAGCTATGAACATGTAGTGCAGATTCCCTTCTTTGTTGCAAACAAACAACACTGTTATTTGTTTGTTCCAAATTATCCGTTGTGTTGCTGTGCGTCTCCCACCTGGCACAAAGGTCTACTCTGCACATCTCAATGGGACCCAAGGGGGCCATGACAAAACGACTGTGTGACACCTGATGATGGGCTACATTCAAATAATTGTTTCATTTGAAAGCTTTATTGCTTCCCATCCGTCGCAGAGGCCCCCGCTCCATCCCAAAAGCTGATGTTTCACTTTCGCCCACGGCGAACGATGGGAAATATCGGAGCCTCCTATTCATCCACGCGAGGATCCACAGTCCAATTTTCGACGTCTGAATCTGAAAAGCCGTTTGCATCCATCTCGGCTCCATATCTGGCTGTCACGCTGTCTCCAGGATGGATTGCTTTATTGCTTGAACAGCTGCGTAGCCAGTAATGCAGCAAACCTTTGTCACCACGCTGATTTGTTATTGAGTGTGCATGCCACTGCCTGTGAGTATCCCTCTGAGATGAATGCTGGAGTGTTTTTTTTTTTTTTGTGCTCCCCAACAAGATTTGTTTTCTCCCTTTCACAATCAAACTGCCGAGCAGAAGAATTAAGAGAAACCCTTTGCAGTTCATTAGGCACCGATTGGAATGAAAGCAGCCTCCTGTTTTCAGCTTCTTTGAAGGTAAAAGCTATGGAGTCTTCCAAAAAGACTCAGACTAAGACTTATTTTCACTAAAATGGTGGTAAATTGCCACCTCAAAAAAACACTGACATAATTTCATATGGTCTCGAATCCGGCAAAATTTCCTGGATTGTAGCGTTTTTCACTTCCAGCGTATTTTTTTAAGGTGCAGTACCTGCAACTCCCAAAAGAAGCGACGGTAACTTCACCAGGCTAGGCAAAACAAGAGGAGGTGCAAATGTAGGAGCCAAGGCAGTGAACTCATTGTTTAGCTCATTGAGCGCCATGGATGGATGGACGTCCGTCTTCTGTTAATGATGCAGAGTATGTGCACATTTCGCGTTCAATTTCGACAAATGTATGCCTTTTTTTTTTATTAACGGAAGTCATAATACAAAATCTACTCAATCTCGATCGCACAACTTGGAGAATCCCTGCCTACTTTGCTACATATCGCGTGAAATGCACAGCGCATACCATAATTCATAGTTCACCCCGTTGGACGAGCGAATGACACCATCCATATCTTAAATGTCACTTGCTGTTCCTGAAGATGGGCACAGATGGAGTGTCAGTGTCTCTCTTGTCCATCACGGGCGCTTCAGAAAGTTTTTGAAGGTGGTCCACCATTGCCTTGAAAATGTTGATGATTACATTTTTGAACATAGGGACCCCCAAAAATCCGTGGCCATCAATCAATGAGGCACAACAGGTTCTCAACTCATTTCAACAGGTACCCAGTGTGCCATCTCGGCCTGTAAAAGGGACGGACGTTACACGGCACGTGGTGCGTTTGATGACCTGCAAATCCGTACAGGGCCAGAGACCGATGGATGGGAGCAGAGTCCAGACAAGCGCACACATCGGCAGACAGACACAAACACGCGGAAACAAACAATGCCACACCCCAGGGTCCAGGAGTCCGGTGGGGAGACGCTGGCGCGCCGGCTCAGGGATTGAGGGGAAATGTCAAGCTAAGCATACATCAATGGAGGCGAGGCGGCGCTGTCAGGGAGTGTTAATGCAACCCGCTTGATGTTTTAGTAATGAGGACATGCTGTACACAGCGGAAAAGACACGGGGGACGCAAACAAGCGGCGGCGAGGCTCAGACAATCACCCAGAGAATTAGACCAACAGAGGGAATCAAACACAAAAAAAAGGCAGAGCCAAACACAGAGGATGACTCAAGACAAAAGGTGTCGCAGACAGTCTGCTGAGGCCGGAAAAGACTCTGGAGAAAATGCGATATTTATGAGATCATTTTTGTGAATTTTTTAACCTTTGTGTCTCCACTGTTTGTTTGTTTTTCTCCTGCAAGTGGTAATATTCCAACAACTTCTAACTTTGCCTCCAACTGTCCAACCTGATCAGTAGGGAGGGGGGGTTGAAGTGAGATGCACTGCATCCTCACCGCATGTGAACTCGGCACTGCTTTTAAAAAAGCTACAACCAAAATAAACCTCATAATGTTGGTGCTCCCCACCCCGCCCATCCCCAAATGTTGCTTCCTGCAGGTTTCTCTCCACTCGTCAGTTTATATCCTCCTGCCTAAAAATATAGCTGTGCTTCCCTGCTCTGACTTTTCTTCTGAGTTGCTGATTTTATATTTGTTGTGATACAGGCAGAGGCTGGCCCCCGTGCCTTGCACTGGGCCGCACACATCATGTATAAAGAGGGTATGAGCGAACCGCTTTTCCTTCCTTGAAACAATTGAATTAAATTATTTAAACAGTTTGAAAAACTGTCCAACTAATGACCTTTCTGTTTTTCCTTTTCCTTTTCAGTGGATCCACAGCGACTTGGCATTGAAATTAGATTTTGCGATAAGTTGGGTCAACGCAGTTTTCATTTCCCATCAGGTTGCAGTTCAGGATGCTAAGTGGCTTGCAGGTGTTATTTTGAGCAACTAAACAGAGTAAAAGCCAAATGACTGATGACTAAATCAACACGAGGCCCCTGCATCTCTGTCGGGCTAAACGGGTCGAGATGCCCCAATCCTCATAGAGACAGAGGGGTGGGGTGCAATATGAGGGCTAATTAGCCTTTCAAAGTGACGTTGTTCAGGAACATACCTAAAAAGTAAGATTAATAAGGAAGATTTTCATAATTTAAGTTGATTCTGCGGCACAATGGCAGCAGATTGGGCTCCACTGTCCAGAGAAACTGACAAATGTATCAAAAGTTACGAAATAGAATTGTGTTTTAGTTTATTAATATTATCATGATTCTTTTTTTTTTAATAAAAAAAAAACACTTGTCAATGATGTCAAGAGGAAACAAAACTATCAATTAAAAAAAAACAACAACAACAGGAAGTGACAAAACAATGGACCATGACAAGCTCAGATTGCTCCACTGATGGTTGGAATGGATATGTTGTTCTGAAGCAGGATTAAGCACAGAACGGCAGCCAGTGAATCACTAAACAGCTGAGGAATATCAGAGCAAGCTGTCATTTGTCTGTTGGTTTAGTGCTTCCTGTTTTATGCTCTGTGCTTCACTTCCTGTTCTCGTTTTTTTTTTTTTGGTGCCTCCTGATTTTCACCTATGTCTCCTTTTCAGTCCTGCCCTTGATTGTTCCCCTGCCCTCTTGTATAAATAGTCCTTGTCCGCCTTTTGTCTGTGTTCGGTCGTTGTTTCTGCTCGGCTGTCTTATGTCTCACCAGGGTTGTTTCTCCTTGGTTGTCATGTCTGTTTTGTCTTGCTTGTCCGTGTCGCTGTCAAATAAGCGTCTGGCTTCTGTTTCCCTTTTTCTATGCTGAGTCGCCCATTTTGTTTTTGTTTTTCACTTTACCCCTTGAGGAAAACTTTCATTAAGTTTTGTTTTTATTATTTGGAATAAAGAGTTTTCTCTTCTCCACACACTCAGTGTGGAGAAGAGCCTGCTCACACCGCCTGCTCACACCGCCCCTTGACACAATGAGCAATCAAAGCAGAATCTGGAAAGACAGGATATGTAGAAGAACACTAATGCACTGGGGGGAAGCTAATAAAATTAAATGAAATTTAAAAAAAAAAGGGATGAACTGCCTGGGCAGAACAAAATAAAGGATTCCATAAATCATTGCACATTGAATTTGTTTTACAAAATTACAAAACATCACTGTCACTCACAATAGCATGGTTTCCAAGATGGCTCTGAACCCCAACGTGCATGACTGAAGGTACACAGAAACAAGTGAAACGAAACAAAGCGTAGCGATGGAAAAACTTTCCTGGTCCTCTGTTCATTAATCTTGTTCACTCTCCCAGTCAGCTGAAGCGAGAGCCGCGGCTGCCTTCGGAGTGTCAAGCCATCCTGTTATCTCCACATCAAATCCACTATTGTTCACTCCAGCTCCAGCCGACTCGTCCCGGCTGCGTTCGCCCCAACTCGCGGCTGTTGCTGGGCTTCACTCTCCCTGACTTTTGCTTCGGCTAATGTGATGTGCGCGAGATCAAACGGAAAAACAACATGTGCAAATTTAATCAGTGTCCTGGGGGGGCGAGAGATTCAAGAAGATGAAACAAGCAGAAAAGGCCTGCTGCTGACCAAAACATTATTTACTTTGGAGAAAAGTTAACTATTTTTTTTTTTTTTTTTAAGAGTTTATGATGCAATTTTAAGTAAATTATATCCAAAGAATTACAGAAAATATGGACATCGTTAGCCTAATAGCATAATTGCCTAAGTCATTTTTTGGCCAAATTATGATATCTGCCTAACTTTACCATTGTGCTAGTCACTCCAAATGCACAGCCTCGACATAAAAACAGAGGACGAAGTTTGTAGCCTCCTTCCTCCAGTTCCATTAGATAAACACGGACTGTGACTGCCCCCTGTGGAGTGGAGGCGAAGCGGAGTCACATTCAAAGGGTGCAGGAACTTTCAAACTGCAACCGCTTACTTTCTTGCATGAAAATGACAAGATGGGAGCTGACAAGGCACTTTTCCTCCTTGAAGGCTGTGCCACTCAGTTTGAAAATAAATATCTATTTTTTTTTTTTTTTCATACTTCCGTCCCACAGAGGTGAAGTGAGCGTTGTGTTTGTGTCTGTCCAGGACTGTCAGGTAGCAGCGTCTCCTCTGGAAAAAAAAAATTCCATGATGTTATTGTTGATTGTCTGCGCATTTAGACAGCTTAATATTGTGGCTTTGTAAAAAAAAGAAAAAAACAAAGGGATGGCAGATGACAGCAGACGCTTCTGGGAAGAAAGGCAAAATTAATTTGAAACGAGGTACTGCATTTGGTCAACACTAACTGAATTTAGCAGCTAGCGCAGTCCAAATCCTGATCAGGCTTCAGTACTTTGCTTATTTGAATCTTGTTTTTGGCAACCTGTGGGTCTGCTCGATATATATATATATATATATATATATATATATATATATAATCTAAATCTGTCTGTCTGTATGGTTTTGTACATATGTAAATATACATATAAAGATAGATAGATAGATAGATAGATATATATATATATATATATATATATATATATATATATACACACTATATATATGTGTATTTGGGACTACATTGTCTGTCCCAAATGATGACAGATGTTCTTCTTTGACAGGGCTCACAAAAACATTTGTACAATTACAATATATATTGGAATATATATTGTACAACTCAAAACATAAATATTGAAATTGTACACTATATTGTATATTGTACAATTCCAATCTATATTGGAATTGGAATAACCCTGGTATGCCGTTGGACTGCGCCGTAAAAGGGAAACGAGGGATGAATTTGCTGTGATGAATCTTTAACGCCGCGTCACTCGCGTGGACGCGTGGGAGAATCCGAGCGGGGCGGAACAAGATGAGACGCAGCAGATGTTTTTTCTCTTTTCGTTCTTCACCGCTTCCTCGTTAGATTCGGATCGTCAACATACGTAGTTTTGCATCCGCCCCCAGAACAAAAACCCTCTAACTTTAAACCCATATTTTCCATTTCGAACATGAATAAAAATTGCTACAACACCCCATGTAGTGACTAAGCAGGGTCCTTATACGGGCATAACTTCTTATACGAGTAGCGCTTTCGCTGCTGCTGCAGGGTGTTAAAAAAAAAACTGAGGCAAATGTTGCCTCTGAAATGAGACGTTTGTCTTCGTCCATTACGGATGTGCAGGCACGTGTGTGAACGTGAGAGGCTTTTTTCTTCCTCTCATTTGTTTTTTTCTCGAGAAAGTGCCTCCATTTATTACAGCACTCAGTCGTGCTTTGAAACCAGAAAACGTTCCCCGAGCTCACTGATGAGATTTAAATGTCAGCGCTGTGCCACCAACACGATGATACAACAGACTAGATGGATTGGGGGTTGTGAACTCTGCGGTTTGTAGGTAAATATAAAAGTGGAAGATGTTTTTAAGGAAGATTACTTTCGAGTACCTCGGCTTTGGCACCACTCTCCAGTTCGTTTCAGTGCAGTGGAAAATAAACATGTAGAAAATAACATTGGTTTTTGTTGTTGTATGAAAAGTGTAAACGTCCAATAGTGGCTCACTGGTAAAAATCTGTTATTACTGATTGCAATTTGGTTGTGCTACAGTTGAAAAGGATAACGCAAAAACATTATTGTGAGTGCCAGACTATTCTGCCAAAATGTTTTTAGTTTTGTAAAATTATCAACAAGTGTACCGTTTCATCTATGGCAAAAAAAAAAAACATTTTACTTTTTTAAGTATAATTTAGAACCTGAACTTTATTACTTTTACTTGAGTAAAGGAGTTGAACCAGTACTTACTACTTCCAGTACTACTTTTGCTGCCTCTGAGCGCCGGCGAAAGGCTCCAACCTGTTAACATACTGGCAATAAAACAAACTTTTATGAAGGACGATACACAGAAAAAAAGGTGGAAGAGCAAAACAGAATGAGGCGATATAATAGAAAGAGAGCACAGGTGCCTCCACCAAGGCGGCGTGGAGATAATGAGACTGAGATGAATCTCATCGGGGCAAAGAGAGGTCATTCCGAGAGAGGAAACATGCCAGGAAATGAAGAGCTGAGATGAGACAAGATAAAGCAGGAAGCGGCAACAAAATTGAAAAAGGAAAACACAGATGACAACCACCACAGTGATATGTCACTGATAAGCAGCCGGCCGTGATTCATGGCAAAATCCATAGTATAAAAGAACTTTTTATCCCTCTTTTTCCCAGCCTCGTCTGCAGTTGAAAAAGAGTCCAGACCAGACTATTCTGTCAAATTCTTTTTTTTTTCAGATTTCTACAAAATCATCTACAAATGTATGATTTAAGTTTTTCTTTTCAGTTTGTCTACTCAAGTATATTTCAGATGTGGTTTTGACTTTTACTTGAGTAAAGGAGTTGAATCCGTACTTTTACTTTTACCAGAGTATTTTTTCAGACAAGTATCTGTACTTTTACTTAAAACGTGAACAATTTGTCCACCTCTGCTATTAACTGTCCGGAGGTGCGAATGTGCTTGTGGGCGTGGCTGTTTGTCCGTCCGTGTTGCCACTGTGATGAGCTAGACTGGTACATCCCGCCTTCACCCTGAGGTAGTTAGAAGAAACTACCCCCGCCCAGATAAGCACTCACACAGAATAAACCTGTTCTCATCAGTCGCTACTAGGGTTGCCACCTCCTAGAGTTTCAAATCCGGGACATCTCCAGGATCTCTCAAGTCTGTCGACGACTGGGTGGGGGAGGGGCAAATATACGGGACAAAGTGAAGTGCGCCCCGTATCAGTTCATTACGGGACAGGTTTTTTAGTTGCCTAATATGGGACAGTCGCGTATTTTACGGGAGGGTTGGCAACCCTATCTAGACCACAGACGGAAATCAAATGAGGTTTTGTCATTTTCCTAAAAAAAAATGGGACAAATTGTGTCCCGGGAGAGGTGGTGAAAAAAGGAGAACAATTCTGGGAAAAACGGGACGGGTGGCAACCCTAGTCGCTACGCAGAGAGGCTTAGCTAGAGAGGTTTAGCTTTTAGGCTGGGTGTGAAAGTTTAGCAATATGCTACCATTACCCAATGCATGTAACATCACATTAATTCAAACTTCTTTTTGAAAGAGAGGTTTTAGTTTTGGCAAATTGTATTTATTTTTCAAATTAAAGCTTTCTATTCTTGCTAGCTTGTTTGCTACTTCTTTTTTTAATTACTCAATAAGCAACCAAATGAATACTGATGGCTTGGTTCTGTCAATTTGACCAGACTCTGTTCACTTGTGTGTGTGTGTGTGTGTGTGTGTGTGTGTGTGTGTGTGCTTAAAACGTCAGAGAAATCAAATTGATAAAAGCAGAATTAGGAGCAATTAGCCGTAAAATTATGTGAAGTTGCAGCGCAGCCACTGAAGAGAATAGCTAATATGTGCCGAGCTGAATCGTGACGCAGTGGTTTCCCTTTGTTTGCCAGTGGAGTTTTTAAGAAGTGACTGGGAAGGTGTACGGCCTGCAGTGATCAGGTGGGTTCGTTTAAAGTTCAGGTTCATTAAAACAGAATCTGTTTGTTGTCTGAACAAAAAATCATCCCAAAGCTGTTTGCGAAAAATGCAGCATATGCACTGGCAACATTCACCATGCGCACACACACACACACACACACACACACACACACACACACACACACACACACCCTCCATTTTCCTAAATTCAGGTTAATTGCAGTTGGTCTATTGATCTTTCCTTTGGCACTAAAGGCAGTTCAGTCTCGCAAAGCACAAATTGTCCTCTTGAAATTTGGAGGGTTAATTTAGTAGCATCACAATCTGCTAAAAACTAGGTCCCCTTGAAAGAAAGGGCTGCTTTTCTTTTCCTGACTTCTAGAACACACATTGAAAAAGAAAAAAAAAGTTGAATTGAAGGTTGAATTTGTGCCTCAGGTCACAATGAAAAGCTATTTACAAGCTAAAGGGTAAGCAGGATTTTTCTTTTTCGACATTTTTAAGCAACCTTTTTTGTGTCCTGGTAAATATTTAATCTTTGAATCTTGCAAAGTCATGAAATTAATGAAATATTGTCTAGATCTGAGTTTAGTTAGGTCCAAAAAAGTAAAAAAAAAAGAAATATTGCAGGCCTGTTAAAAATTGATGAATGTATCAGGAAGGATTCAGTGACAGCAGTTTAATCAGACTGGGCAACATTTTCGCCATTTAAAGAAGAGCAAAGAAGCCTATTGGCCCTGAAGATTCCTCTACGTGTTACTGGATCACTGTCATGGCTAAAGTCATGCAGGACAATCTTAAAATTAAAAAAAAACAAAACAAAAGAAAACCCCACAGAAACTCAAATCGAATGTGGCTACAAGCCTGTTCAAGAATTTATGAACCAATTACAATCCATTTAGTTGTGACAAAGACAGGAAGCCAATGCCGCATCCTGTACATTAAAACTAAACAAGGGCACTGTGGAAAAAGTGGACGTGAGAATGCGCCAAGCAGCAGTTTACAAAGAACTGCATTTTGTTAGTCAAAGTAGAACTTGTGATAGAGGTTTCGGTAGGTTTAGCAACACAATACAGACGGAATACGCACTCACACCAATACAGTAGTAAGCGTTTCAGAAATTTCACTTGCTCTACAAGAAGTGATGAAAATTAGATTTTTGTCTTTTGAGAATTATTTTGAAGGATTTGTCTACAGTTTCACCGTAACATAAAATAGCAAGCACCACATACACTGTCAAACACAGCATTATCATTTACAAAAGAGAAGCCCATAGTATACAAAAATGACAAAGAAATATTAGACAATAATAAATGATGTAAAATAAAATAAAATAAAAGTACCAGAGTTCCTGTGCTGCTTCATGTTTCAATGTTTTGGAGACAAGTGACTTTAAAAAAAAAAAAAAAAAAAAAAAAAAAGTAATACTGATCTCATGACAAACTCCCTCAGGCTGAAAAGCTTTTGTTAACACAAGCATGAATCACATTTCACTGCTCCTCAAAAGAAGCTATGAGAAGCAGAGCAGACCTTTTGTTTTGTCTTTCAGAGTCAATATTATGACAAATACACAGGATTCGGGACATGATGTCGATTGAATTTATGATGCAGTTGGCATTACACATCCCACCCGTTTACCCGTTGCAAATTGGTGGCGTACAAACATTATCTCAAGCAGGCTCTTTCAGATCGGCCTTCCTTCCCGGAAGCACTCAGCCCATTAGATCCTAATGAACACACAAATCTTTGTCTGTCTTTTCCCCCTAAAACCCTGTAGCGCTGTCATTACCGAATCATTTTGGCATTTCTTTATTCTATCTATTTAGAAAATATACGTTTATTGCATTAGAGGGTATGACTGGAAATTGGCTCCACTGTCACAGCAGCGAAATAAACTGATATAGATCAAGGAAGCCAAATCTGGCCAGCCTAAAAACCTAGGTCTTGAGGCCAATTCCAATTCCTCCCTTAACTCCTCAATCTCAACCCTCGCCCTCAACCCTCAATCTTTGGCCCTCAATCTTGGCCCTCAAAAATAAGTGTAAGGGCTATCTTGTGACTTAGAAATGGGACGCCCCTTAAGTGCAGTTAAGTCTTCAGACTGTGGGGGGCGGCCTTACGCCAAAGCTACGTCCAGTCTGTCAAGAAGGCGACGACGATGAAAAAGAAGTAGTCCTCCATTGCTACACAACGAGGTATACAAGTAACGTGAAACCGGGACCGCTGGTCCGGCTGACAAACATCGTAAAGTAAAAAAAAAAAAAAAAAAAAAATGTCACGCAACAACGATGTCAATAATCCATAAAAAAGTCTTAAACTAAGACAATAAAATGGTTTTGTAATATTTATATCTTTATTAACTAAGAAAATACTTCCATTTGTAGCTCGCTTTTTTCATCGCCATTTTTCAAAGATGTCTTGGCAAAAATACACAATGCCTTCTGGGTAGCCCTTACTCCCAAGGGTGGTGCCGGAGAATCTCAATATTGAGGGCGACACAGCCCTTAAACTTGTCCCTCAACTTGACCTTCTGAGAATCGGGACAGCACTTGCACTCCGCGGGAGCGCGCATCTTTGAGATTGAGGGTTGAGATTGAGGGTTAAGGGAGGAATTGGAATTCACCCGTGGTCTGCCTCAAGTTAAGCAAATGCAGGACGTAAATTACAATGCTGGCAATTGTGGCTAAACACAACTTAAACAAAGTGAAACTTTTTCAGGTCAATGCTCCATTCAAAGTGATCTGTGTGCTCGTTTTCCTGAGAGAACTCCGGTGGAACCGAGTCTCCAATCACACCAAGTTTATGGGTCTATTAGGTGTGAAAACAATCTGACTATATTATAGTGGTTTAGTCCTGGATAGTTTTGACTGTCCAGGACTAAACCACTGGAGAGGCCTGCCACCGCCCTTTTTGGTTCCCAATAGTGAGGTGTTGACGTCCTTGCAGTTCTACATCTAACTTTTTCAGTGGATTAGTCCTTTAGGTTAAACTTTAAAGCAAGACTTGGAAGATGGAATGCAGCTGTCGTGATTTTGAGGAATACCAAGTGGAATGCCAGCGGTATCATATTTCAGGAATGACTGTCTTGCCCAAGACAGGTAGTGAAAAATGACCCGATGATACCAGGAGCTGTCTTGCTGTGTGTTTAGACGATTAAAAGGGACTTTTTCGGTGAGATTTTCTCTTTACTTTTATATCCGCGCAGCCAGCGCAGCAATGCTTAAATCACAGTAATGGCGTCTGACACATGAGACTGTAAAAAGCTTCACGGGTGCTTGCATGACTTTAGACTTGACCATTCACGTTTTTCTATCGATAGTTCAGGTCGATGTCAGGATGTGAATATGGCTCGTGTGACATTAGTTTTCCATATAAAAACGCTACGCCAATAAAACTCCCCTGATTTATTCATCAATTCAATGGAGTGAAATCCCTGGAAGGAAGAGAAGCGCCAGGTCAACCGTTAATCTATATTGTGAAGAAAATTTAATGAATAGGGCATTTGAGCTGCTGATGAATTGAACTGTAATGGCACCACAGATACGCAGCAAAAGTCTTGGCGATGTTGAACAAACTCTTGACTTTTTGGTTCACGGATGCTCTTCTTCTGGATGAAGAAAAAAGAAGAACAGAATGTATGGTGTGTGTTCTGGTAGGGCGGAATGGGGGCATTGGTGCAAATATTGTTATGATTGTTCACTGTTCTACAGTGTTTCTTTTGAGTTCATGTGAAATACTAAGCAGGGTATGCTGCTTTTTTTTTTTTACAATGTTTATGCATTCAGAGAAAATACACGTTTTGTTATATTTGTACTGTACTACTTATAATTTGGATACAGTTGAAATAGTGTTTTTTCATGTGGAAGTAGTATTGTTAGTTATTAAGTTAAGGTTATCCTGGTAATGCATCTGCAAGAATGTGCATGCTAGACAGTAGTTTAGCAAAGTAAATAATAAGTAATAATAACAGTTACAGTTAAATTACAACAGCATTTTATTACCATAATAATATATTAAAACAATGTTAGTGTATTTGTAAGACACTAATATATATATACATATATACACATATATACATACATATACACATATATATACACACATATATATATACACACACACACACACACACATATATATATATATATATATACACATATATATATATATTACATATATATATATATATATATATACACACATATACACACACACACACACACACATATATATATATATATATATATATATATATATATATATAGTTGTACATATATAAGAACTGTTTTATTGCACTGCAAGTATACACTTTTTTGTGTATTTACTGGCTGTATGTTAAGCTTTTACCAATACAAAATTCATAAATTTAGTCAAATTTTACTCACTGGATCTTTAAGTATGCAGGTCTAAGGAAGAATGAGAAAGAAAAACTCACTGCTCAGGTTAGAAAGAAAACATGAAAATGAGAAAGGGAAACCACAAGTGGTCTAAACACTATTTCAGAATCAGAATGCTTTATTAATCCCTAGGGGAAATTGCTTATTTGGTTCACTTGGCAAATCTCTCTGGATATTTACCACCACAGTCGTCAAGTCACTCCAGCTTTGTGTTTGTTTGCCGCAGACAGTCTAAGTTGTGGCGTGATTGGGTCATGCTGCTTTCCCGTTACTTCCTGCTGTCCCTGCTTGACTGATGTCGGTTCCCCTGATGTTGATCGGTGTGTCATGCAATTCTGCTTTTTATTATAAGAACAATTTTCCCATCTCTTGTTGCCAGATGGTGTCACAGCGAGTTAAAAGTCGTCAGCATACCGCAGAATGTCTCTCCAATGTTGCTTTTTCACGAACTGTTTGCACAAATCATTCTGGGCCTGATTTACTCAGATCCAAAAGGTAGGAAGCGCTAAACTGTTTTCTGCGTAGGTCGATGGAGTGCACGTCTTGTCGGTTTGCGTGTTGACGGTGATCTATGAAGATCGCACGCGCAACTGCGAGCATGCTCAAAAGTGAAGAAATGTTTTTAGAAGAAATGTTTTTAGAAATGTTGCCTATGATGCCTGCGTTCTATCTGGACCACTCGATAGTCTGGACTGACAGTAGACATCACTCAAATGAGGGAAATCCGAATGCGAAATATACAGTATTTACTCAAACTGGTCGGCGCAAAGACTTTGACAGACTGCTGTTTGTTTGACAAGGTGTTTTGATTTTTTTTTTTTGAGTGATCTATAACAAAAACTTATTGTAAATAATTCCACTCTCTAATGATTAAAAAAGGCTTCTGACAAGTGGCTTTAAATCAGATCGCTCGTATCTGCAAGCCAGTCAGCAGCAGTTGTCCCGCGAGCTGCGCTAAGTTAACGCCTGCCTTTCAAACGTGCTAAATAAAAACACAAAACGTGCAGCTGCATTCAGTTTAGTGTTGGTAAATCATGGTGCGCCCGCTGAATAATTCATTTATTTGCGTCCTCTCCATCCACTATTTTGCACGTTCGGTTCGAAACGAATCGCCCGTATCTACACGATCATTAAGCTAAAAGCGCCTAAAGGTACTCAATTTAGCCCGAGTGAAGGTCGCAACCTGCATTGCGCCTCTTTAGTTGGTCAGCTACGCCATTAGCTAGCGTGTCTAATGAGGTTTTTTGGCCGTTTTTCCCTGCGCAAACCTTTCAGGTCCTCTATGTATATCTTAACTGGGTTAGGGTTAGGGTTGCTGCTGCTGTTGTTGTTGTTTTTGTTTGAACATCTTGATGTGTTTATGGCTTTTATCTTATACTGATTGATTGATTCATTCATCAGTTCTAATTTGGCTAACTGGATTTTTCAGTCACGTTTCCTCCTCACCTCTCACATCCATCAGTCCTACCCACTCTTTTACACATCGTCGTCAATTTTCTTGTTTTCTTCAGCCGACGCAGCAGGTCAGACTGACAAGGACATGCAAGACGTGGATTCTCCAGCAGCCGCCGTGCGCGTCTCTGTGTGTGATTGGGTATGTGTGTGTGTGTGAGTCCATCCTTACCTCATTCATTTTGTCTTTCCGTCTCTCTTGATGTGAACCGTGAAGGTTATGTATCACAGTTTACTCTGCTTTGGAAGGAACGGCGATAGATGGTTTCATTATGAAGACGCAGTGAATCATCTCTTGCCTTGATGCCGGACGGAGATGATTACAGCGTGTCCGCAAACGCAACGCGAAAATTCCCCGATCAACATTTGGACCGGGCTGAACGTGTGACAATGTCAGCGCGAAGCCGAGACAGAAAAGGTCAAAGTCAGGGCTAATTTAGACATTGATTGTCAGGCACAACAGGCACCCAGGGGACCAGTGGTGACGAGGTAGAATTATGAAAAGGGAAGGAAAGGAGGAGAAAACCATCAGAAAACCACCTCGGCGTCAACATCGCTGCCAACATATTCACAGCTGCCAGGTTCTTTAGATTACTTTGGCTGCGCTGGGATCTATTGATGGCATGCACGCCTTTAAAATGTATTTGTCATCAGTTGTCACCGACTAGTAAGGCTTACTGGGTGAGAAATAAAAACTCTTAGGGAAAGCTGCATTTAAAGAGTTTTGGACAAGCAGGAGGAGCAAATGGAGCAATTGATTGAGCACTCTTTCACATGAGTCCTTCAGCTCTTATATTTTTTTCTCCTTTGTCTTCTTCGGTTTTTCACGAAAGGAAAGAATTCCACCGGTGCCAACGAAATGATGGCACGAATTAGCTGCAATGGCGTTGCAAAAGATGTGCGTGGACCATCCGTCCGATCCGCATCCAAATTCATTTTGCAGTGGCCTCCCCATCTGTCGTTTTTTTCACTGTTGGACTCGTGAAATACCAGATCTGATGAGTCAGGTTCAGAACCACGGCAACGATGGAGCGCCAGCCCTTGAAAAGTGTCAGGCACCCGGTTGGGTTGCGGCCAAGTTTGCAGAGGCGGAGACTCTGTAAAAGTGCTTCAACCAAGAAGCTGCTTGGCAGGATTGTGGAATCCGGCTGGACAGGTGCAGATGTGAACGGCCTCGGCCGCCAGACTGAGCTGTACGTGGAACGGGCGTCGGCTCGTTTGGGCAGCGATCCGAACAGGCGGGCGGGGCGGACGACAATCTGGCAGGCGGGAGAAGGTCTGGACAGACAAGATTGGAGTTGTGTTATGTAATAGCAGCCTAGAGCCTGGTAGCAGGTATTTTTTTTGTTTTCTAATTTGGGGTTTATTTTGAATTGCTTTTTAAATTTGAATTTGTTTTCACCTGTAACTCTTTTTGTGAACCGTTTGTGTTATGATGTAGAATGTGTTTGTGTAGCAGGTTTTTTGATTTTTTTTGATTTTTTTTTGATGGGTAGCACCGGGCTCCACCTGCTACTTGCTCACCTGACTGGTGTTTTGGCTGTGTAATTAGACACAGGGAAGGGAATGGAGCAACTAGGTGGTGGGACAAGCCACAGACCTGACACAAAAACATGTTTTCATGATGTTCAGTTTTGTTTGATTGGAGAAACTTTTTGCAGTTTAGTGTCAGGCCGGGAGTAGGGGCAGGACTCAGGCGCAAAGAAATTGAGGACAAAAGTAAATTTATTACACTTGCAGAAGAAACTCAGCTCAGTGTGATAAAACAAATAGGCTGTGAAACTCGTATGAGGTCTAAGCTATCGGGGAAATAATTGAGAACACAAAATCACTCCAGAGGAGACCAAAGGACTAGAGTCCAAATCATCAAAAACCTAAATCTAATGTAAGAAGTTTACAAAATCAAAAGAACTCGCAGGGAGGAAAAAGGAACAAAGCCGAGAAAACCAAAATAAAATCAAAATCACTCACAAGGAGGAAGAAACTCAAAACATAAATCGCCGGGCAATATCTATTAGCTACTAACAAAACTTAAAGTTAACGAAAAAAAATCACTCAATCCCGACGAACAACTGTCTTACACTGTAATCTTTGGGGCTGTGGCTGTAGCTGTGGGCGTGGGCGTGGGCGTGGGCGTGGGCGTGGCTAGACGTCACCAACAAAGACACTCTGGCACAAGACACGGGAAACGCAGACTATTTAAACACACAGGGTAACAAGGCGCAGGTGGAAACAATGGGTAATTGGGTCAGACGCACAGGTGGAACATGAGGAGGGGGGCGTGATCTGAAACGAGAGGAAGCTGAGTTAAGCTGTCAAAATAAAACAGGAAATGACGAGACAAAACCTCACCACGGTGTGACATTTAGATTGTCAAGGTGAAAGAGGCCCTGGCTGAAGACGTGATCTCACTCCGCCCGAAAGCCTTGCAATACCATTTTCAAATGACCGATCTGTTCATCAAAACATCTGAAAATAGCATCTGCAAATGTCATAAAAGTTGATTTATTCACCGCAACAAGATACCTGCAGCCAGAGGACTGGCGTCAGTAGTGAATACTTCCTGTTTTGCAAGTTAACTTCTTTTTTAACCCCTTTGGAAAGTATACATCAAAAAGCATCAATATTGTGACAGTAAAGCCGAGTGCTATCAACACATCTCGACATTTTTAAAGTTTTCTCATTCATCGCCAGGGTCGGACATGAATGGGGATCTCAGTTCTGTCCTTATAAAGCTGGCAGCAGTGTAAAGTTCATCAGTGTGCAAAATCAAAAGCACCAAACTTAAAGGGTCATGACTCATAATGACATCAGTTGAATTATCCATAACATGTCTCTCTATTGATTATGGCCACCACAGCCACAGACTGTCAATCATGGTGTGCTTTCACCCAAAAGCTCCGTCCTAATGAAAATTACTGCCAAGAGTTTGATTCAAAAAAATGCACACTAAAATTCAAGATCCCGACCAGACTGGCTCCACGTACTTGCTTTCAGCAGAAAATGACACAGAATTTTGTCTTCAGTCAAGTTTCTGGGCGGCCTGGAAGTTTCCCTATGAGACGGACAGTTGTCAAGCCAGTTGCTGTAAGTGGCATCTCCCTTTTTCTGGTCAATATTTTCTGTCTGCGCTCAAAGGCAACGCACAATATCAATCATGCTAAAGCCCCGTGACACTCCATTCTTGTTACAGACTCGTCTGTCTGTCTGATGGGGAGTTCAGAAGTTAAGTGGACGCAAGATGGAAGTGACAGCTTACTAAAGGCATCAATCAGTTCAGTAGTTGCAGCGTCACCTTCAGAAATCTGAAAAACAAACCGCGCTTGCGGTCAGTTCAGTTGAAGAAGAAGTGCCGGAGGGAAGATGATACACAAATGCTTCATGTTGGGTGTTATCAAGATCAATTGCGGGGGGGGTGGACCAAAAGACATTGTACAATGTAAGATGCTCCAATCGCACATATTAAAAAAATGCATCTGGGAACTCCAAAACAAAACAGGCATCTTGTTGTGCTAGGAAAAAAAAAAAAAAAATCCCCTGAGACTCAGATATGGAAATCTATGAGGAGGTTCGGCTTGACAGAGTGGAAATTATGAAGTGACGCGAGAGGATGATGAATGGGGGCACTCGAATAGGTCCCAGGTGTGCAGCTGTGTCGCAGGTAAGGACAAAGGCAGACGAGATGATGAGCGATGACAGGAGACAGGTGATAACGCAATGAAGTGTGTGGGGGGGGATGGCACGCAGGGAGTAGACGAGGCAGGGAAACACGGCTCGGGTTTTTACCCCTGGGGATGTTGAGATGTAAAAAACGCAGTGTTATCAGCAAAATGTTGTGTCTGTATAACCCGAGACTCGACAGAAAGCTCATTTTTTAAGGGGATAAATCAACATTTTGGCAAGTTCACTACATTATCCCTATAATCATATGAGTAGGTCCATTTGCTTTCATTAGCAATGCCAGATTAGCACAGCTCAGAGCAAGATGGAGGGGAATGGGAACTCCAAAATGCTCTTGTGGACCAGTTGTGACCTTTACATGGTACATGATACAACCCTATCAAATAATAATAATGTATAATTATGTAACATTTTGACACATGAAGCCAATCAAATCTCCGTTTTTGAGTTCTTGTGCCACTCATCAGATTGACACAGTACTGTATACTTAGCTTTGTAGTTACCTGGTTTGTGGTCTATCCACCACCATTGTCTCTATTATAGAGTCCAAACACTAAAGGACTCTGCCTTAATTCTTCTCACTGGCCGGCCATTGATTGCTGGGCTGAAAAAGCCTTGTGCATTTTTTGAAAATGTGGAACATTTTGTTTGCAAAGGCAAAAAAATTGATGATCAAACAAACAAATCATAACTGTCATCACTGTATACCACTACCAACCAGAGATACCGATACCAGGGTTCAATACTCTACTCGTACTCGTAAAATACGTAATACACGTATGCGCTCAATCTCAACCCTCGCCCTTAACCCTCAATCTTTCGCCCTCAATCTTTGGCCCTCAAAAATAAGGGTAAGGGCTATCTTGTGACTTAGAAATGGGACACCCCTTAAGTGCAGTTACGTCTTCAGACTGTGGGGGGCGGCCTTACGCCAAAGCTACGTCCAGTCTGTCAAGAAGACGACCACGACGAAGAAGAAGGAGAAGAAGAAGAAGACGACGAAAAAGAAGAAGTCCTCCGTCGCTACACAACGAGGTATACAAGTAACGTGAAGCCGGGACCGCCGGTCCAGCTGACAAACATCGTAAAGTAAAAAAAAATAAATGTTACGCAACAACGATGTCAAGCGCGCATTTTTGAGATTGAGGGTTGAGATTGAGGGTTAAGGGAGGAATTGGAATTCACCCCAATTGTATATGTATGTATATGACAATATTGTTAAATTTGTGTTTGTACTGCAGTGAAACCTTTAAAAAAAAAAAAATGGAAGTAATTCTATAATGTGTAATGCCGTTATTAAGTACTCGGTATCGGCGAGTACTGAAATGCGAGTTCTCGTACTCTATTCCCAAAGTGGTATGGGTGCATCCCTCCGACCAACAGTGGTCAAGTAGGGTTTGCAGAACTGTATATGTAGATGTAAAAATCATCAGTTTTTGGATATTTAATTATTTGCCTCATGATGCTGGAGAACACAACACGGTCCATCGTCAAAAAAAAAAATCCATGTTGTTTTTTTGCACAAATGGTCTAAATTTGCAACTATATGCAGCTTCACCCTACTGCCGTGCGTGCCGCAGGCTGAGTAAGTTGCACGTCCTCGCGTTGACATACGTGATGCCTGCCCGTGCGACCGTCTGTCTGCGCTGGCACGTGCTGTAACCTTTTCTGACATATAGAGGACGGCTGATTTCATGAGGGCCTCTCACACGAGTTCATCGTCGCCGTCTCTGACCTTTGCCACTTATTTGGATGCAAATGATAACGTGTCCAAACATTTACCCCTGCGCATCTGCATCCAAATCAGTCTCTGTTGACCCCAGCGCTGATTTGCAGCGGAGCCGCGCGCGCTTCCCGAGGCGAGGGGGCCGCGGAATGACGTGTGAAGGTCTGCAAATTTGACGGCGACACTGTAAACACGGCTTTGAATGCTGACTGAAGCTAAATGTCACCTGTCACTTCTTTTTCTTTTTGCCCAAACTAATAAAGACCTTTTGCGTCAGGATGAGAAGTAAGCCGTGTTCGTGATAGTTGGGAAGTCACAGGAAGACATAATGTGTCAACCAATGCTAGAGGGCTGTATGTGTGACAAAAAGTCAGAGCAAAATATGGAATTATTTGCATGTAGTTTTTTCTGTGTTGTAGTGGCCTGGCAGGGGCCTTCAGATAGAGTGCATAAAGTACATAAATAAACTTGCATGGCGCCCTGTAAATGGAAATTCTATTGAGTCTATTGACAGTAGGGGAGTGCACATCAGAAAATATGCCAATAATTGTTTGTTTTTTTACATATGTTGATTTTAAGGTCTGTGTATTTTGATACAGTCAGGCCAAAGCATGAAACCAGCAGCTTCTCAAACAAAAGCATAATAAGTTAGCGGTAAATTGCTCAATAAATACAAGGTTTTTCAAAAGAAAATAAAAAAAATAGGTACAATACAAAAAAAAATAGATATTTAATTCAAAGAATGAAAGAACAAGTACTGCATTTGATCCACATCAAACTTCAATAGCACATTCATACATTTCCAAACTAATCAAACCTTTGAATGAACTCCAATTCCGTCCGCTTCGGCTGAGCAGGTTTGATGTCGGTGTGCCCTAAAATGAAAGAGAGCTCTGCCTTCTCCCTGCCACTCGTCCCATGTGCAGGGACAGTAAGCCACTTGAAAAAAATGAAATAAAAAAAATAGCTCAACAACAAACGCATGTTGCGACCCCATGTTACACCCATTTTTGAGCCTTTCATAAAAAGAAGGTCAGTGTCAATACATTTTCATGCAAAAGGAATTTCAAACCGAATAACTGGAATTTATTTGGAGTGTTGAATCAGATGAAGCCCTTGTCCTTTTCTGAAAAGGCAGGCAATACAATTCCAAAACAAATTTGAAATACAAAAATACTAAATGCACCAATAATTTTAGTTCTGTCTGAGCTGTCAAACAAATGTAACAATGTACCTTTATTTCTCCTAATTGGTCTAATTGGTGTTGATGGACTCCCAGGTCTCATTCTACTCAAGCAACGCTTCACTCCAGGTCTAGTTGGAGCAAGCACGCAGTGAGCACGGTGTCCAGGAGATTTTTTGTATTACATCTTTTTAATGTTATCTTATCTTATCAGCAAGTCTTCCTGGTTTTTGTTCATTTATTTTTACACATTACCATTGGACGTTGACTATCGTTGCTAACCTCTGACTGTCAATACTGATTGCAATGGCACACTATGCTTTTATTTGGTGTGTGGGTTATGCATGTGAGTTAAGCTAAGCCGCTAATAAGGTGACCTTGTTGTTGTCCAAGTATATATTTTTGCTTTTTTTTTTAGCATCAGCCAAGGTTCATCCATATTAGAAACACTAATTGTGTTGTCTAAATGAATAAATGACTAAAAAAAAAAAATAAATATTCAGGCTAAAGAAATCTTTCCTTGCAGTAATAACTGCAGGAAATATCCTACTGTTTCAATATTTAAGCAGTTTTGTCCAAAAACATGCAATCTACAGGTTAGCAAGTAGTAAAAAAAAAAAAAGAACAGAGATCTCTCAAATGCCCTTGTTTTTTTTTTCTTTTCAGCTAGGATGCTAGGCCACAGGCTCAAGCTGAGTGTGAAACTGCATTATCGGAATTGAGTGGAAAGATTTCAACTACTGTTATCATTACTTCCTGTTTTTATTTTGATAGTCTGTCCTCCCTTGTCCCGTCTCGAGTTTTTCTTCCTCCCTTGGGTTTTTCTGACTTTGGTGATTCTTCACCTGTGACTCCATGTCTGTCTTGCCCCCCGCTTGTTCTCACCTGTCTTCCCCTGCCTGTCCGTCGTCCTTTAAACGCCCTCCCGTCTTTTATGTCAGACACGTTAACGAATTTGGCTTCTTGAGGTTTTGTGTTTTGAACCACTTTTTGCGATTTTTTTAATGCAAATATCAACAGCTTTAACCTGCAATCCTAAGTTTTCTGCATTGACACAAAACAACGACGCTGTTAAAAACGTAATAAGATGCTCGCTTATGTGCTCGAGCATAAAAGCTGATTTCAGCGCGGCGGATAAAAACGCTGAGGCAGGAGCCGCGTGCGACGCATCTATTGAGCCACAGCCATCCGCGTTAATGCGCATGCATTAAAAGCAGCAGCGTGCCACCGCACAAGCCACATGCATTCGCTATAATACTCGGGAGCGACAGTGGTAAGAGCGATGGGGGCGCAAGTGAGAGCAAGAGGTGGGACACGCGGCTAGCGAGACGTGCTTATCCCGTAAGATGAAACGGTGCAGGTTTGGTCATCCAGAAAATAGAATGTGAAGGGTGTTTTAGAGGCAGACAGTAAATAATAAAAAAAAAAAAAAAAGGTGTGTGCGTGTGTGTCACGATCCCCCTGTGGACACCTACACCAACACAAAAGCTGTCTGAGAGCTGAGACAGGGGCCGCTGGTACATAATGAAAAGTGGGGGGGGCAGATTTGGAAGAAGCGCATTTATTTGGTTACATCCAGAAGGGTGCACAAAGAGGCCGACGCGTTCGTCAGATGTAGGATGACAGCAGCAACTGGCTCACGTGTCATCGAGTTTTTTCTCCAACGAAGATTGGCAATATAATGGATGGCAAAAATGAGTTGGACATTGTACAAAATTGACGTACAGCACAAAGAAATACATTAAAAATCAATTAGGAAAAAATATTTTCTGGACCAAAAATCTCTCCATATTCTCCTCTGTTCTCTTGTGTCTCTACATCGGAGTTATTGCATAGAGATAAAGATATACTGTACATAAACACTAAGATATACATATACACTTTATTTACTAACTTTACTGCAAAAAGATCAGTTTGAAGAGTACACAATGTTGGCTACAGAAAACATACACAAATTCTTTATTCATCAAATCACAATTAACAAAATGACCTGATCTTATACATTTTCAAACAGCTAAAATGATGTGCAACGCAAACAATAACTCGAAAGGGTCTTGCCCAAGGACACAACAACAGACTGGGATGGAACGGGATTTGAACCACCAACCTTTCAGTCATTGGACAACCCGCTCTACCTCCTGAGCTGCTGCTGCAACAACAACAACAACAACAACAACAACTAAAGGATTATGGAACATGTACATATATTTGCCTATTTGTTGAGCATTACTAAATATTATGTTATTATGCATGTTATGTATTAAGTATAGTGATTCTATTATTTATCTTTTTATAATTGTTAAATGGTTTATATAAACTTGGGCAAAGACCCTAAACACTGAACTGTTAACTCTATTATTGCATATTCTAGTATCTTATGTCTACGACTGGCCAACAGTACAAGAGAAATACAGGAAGTGAAAAAAAAATGTACGAGTAACTGCTGTGAAAAGGAGGAGGGGTCGAATGGAATAAGCTGCGCTTTTTCAACATGTGGTTTGTGAAATTGTAAAGATACGATGTACTAATATGTAACCTGCATGTTCAAAACAAAATAAACCACAACCAAAATTGTTTGCGTTCTTCATTCTACCCCTGTCTGTAACTGCAGCAAGTGGCTGCAGCGTCTCTCCTTTGCTCGCTCGGCACTGATTTCCACAGAGGCGGCGGCGTTGAGGCCAAAACCAGCCCACCACCAGATGTTTTTCTTTCAGGTCAATCATCCGTGCCTAACGAACGACACATGGCGCTTAATGGATAATCGAAACACTTTCTGTTCTGATTTCTAGCCAACAATCAGCATTTCTGCTCATGGAAGCGGCGCAATTCCTCCCAAAGATCCATCCAAGGTGGTGAAAACCAACCAAAACAACAGGCAGGCAGACAAATGAGGATTAAAATTTAATTTAATTTAAATGTATTAATTTAAAATTCAAATAATAGTACTCATCATGACATTGGCTGGCATCTAGTGTGTAATATTTAGCTTGATGTATGATTTTCGTATAGGTTAAAGCTTAATATTTTTGGTCTCAAACAAACCAACGAAGAAGAAGGTGGACAAGGTATCCAGGTTTGTGCGCGCAGGCCATTGTAGTTCACTGGCAAGCTCAGGAGGGGGATAGTGAAAGACGCTGCAGTCTGAAATGTAACCCCTTGATATCACTGTTTCTTCTTCAAAATCTCAAAATATTCCAAACTTAAACCTTTAACTGAGAAACAGCAGCGTCAAAGCCTGAGACTCTGGTCGATTCTTTTTGCTTCCCGTGTAGAGCATCCTTAACCCATCCTGCTGCGTTCCTCAATGCGGCTGCTTCAAGATAAACCAGTGAAGCAAATTGACTTTTTTTTTTTTTTTTGGTAAAGCCAAAGCGTAAGTGTTTTTTGCCGTGAAGGAATCACGAGTCATCGCTCATTAAGACAGACGGAGCCGGTTGTTTGCCGGCGTGACACGTTGTCATGTCGGGCAAAGGAGAGAGCGGCGGTTGCGTTGTTCTACATGTAAATACTGGCACATTGCGCGAGTGGTGGGGATGTTTCTTCAAAGCGGAGCAGCCGTGCCTACACGCGATGAATTATTTACCAGGATGAGGCAAACATGACGCTTTTTCAGAGGGCTGGGGAGGGACGGCTACGACGAAGGTGCACCGCACGAGAGCGCACGCCGGCACGCACGCAACGCAGGCTAAGTCGTAAGAACATCTGGGCAAGTTAGCGTTAGCGAAATAAGGAGATGCATTATACATGTATGTAAATCTCGTTTTCGCAGCAGAGGGGACGCGTGAGAGCACTTCCGAACCCATCTCCCATACGTGCTCAAGAGGTGAGAAGCAATTCCAGACGTGAAGTAAATTGTTCCGGCTTTTGTTGTGACTTAATTGTGGTGTGCTCCTCCTCTATAATGGTTGGACTTGAATGAAAGATTTTCAGCATAGGAAAGGTCACGCTGTCCTATCCTTGATGCTCCTGGCGCTGCACCTGTCTCATCCATATTTATGTGGCAAAATCCATATGACGTAGCGAGGAAAATAGTTTCCGGGAAGACCGCACGAGGCGAGCTCGCTGGTATTTTGTTGTTACTTCTGTCTGCGCCAATGTAAATATGCACTTTTTCATGCATCTTTACTTGAGTGTTTCTTTTTCTGATTAATTTTCACTTTTACTCCCTGCATTTGGACACACATATCTGTACTTTCTGCTTCTTACATTGGAAAAACATCAAGTGAAGCTATTTGAACTATGATGTTGCGCAATTCAGTGGTTAGCGCTGCCGCCTCACAGCAAGAAGGTCGTGGGTTCGATTCCGGGGCCCGGACCTGTGACCTTTCTGTGTGGAGTTTGCATGTTCTCCCCGTGTCTGCGTGGGTTCTCTCCGGGTTCTCCGGCTTCCTCCCACAGTCCAAAAACATGCATGTGAGGTCAATTGAATATTCTAAATTGTCCGTAGGTGTGCATGTGAGTGTGAATGGTTGTTTGTCTCTATGTGGCCCTGCGATGAACTGGCGACTTGTCCAGGGTGTCACCCTGCCTTCGCCCTAAGACAGCTGGGATAGGCTCCAGCAGACCCCCGTGACCCTGAATTGGAATAAGCGGGTATAGAAGATGAATGAATGAATGTTGCGCAATTACATATATAAGTGGATCATATTTTAGAAGGAGACCACTTTAGGCTAACTCTGCTTTGCGGTCACTGTTCAGTGCATTTTCAGGAGATGCAGAAAAAAAATAAACATTTAGCAAACAAACATTGGTTATTGTTATTAAAAGTGTAAAAATCCAATAATGGCTCACTTGTCATGACTATTACTGATTACTGTTTTGTTGAGCCACAGTTGAAAAATAAAGAAATAAACTATAGTACTGAGAGTAGCAAACATTTGCAGCTGCTTGTCAAGACCTCTGATCACTTCAGTCCAGATTATTTTATGAGAACTTCGTACTTTTTGCAAAATTATCAACCAATTCATTGTTTTATTAATGGTAGTTTTTTGTTACTTTTTACTTAAGCACATTTCAGAACCTTTACTTTATTACTTTTACTTGAGTATTTAAGTATCCATGCCTCTACTTATATACAGAATGTGAGGACTTTTGACACAACTGTTAATAGGAATATAAGGGTTGCCCATTCCATTGATTCTCACCCTGAAAATGAAAACAATAGAATACGCCATCGATGAGAAAACACGAGGATGTTGTGTTTTGTCACTCTGCAACAGTTGTGTTCTTGAAGCTATCATGAAGTGCACCAACACCAGCATGAAAATAGGGGAGTGAATAATATCCTGTCCCTGTCGCTTACCTCTATCCGATAGTTTGACAGATGTTGCCTGAGGTTCAGGTGTCAAACTGACAACATCTGAAATATATAGAGAAAGGCTGCGGAATTTTGGTGTGTTCAAAGATTTGGAGGATAAAACCCTGTGTGGACGTTCAAAGAAATGCGGTCTTCTCCATCAAGCTTGTTTATTCATAAAACTGAAATGCCCTAAATGAAATTACAGACCATTGGTATATTCACATTGAGGCAGCCTCGTCTCTTAGAAATTAGGTTAATGATGCCCTCAGTGAAATTTGGTGACATCATGCTAAGCTCCACATTTCCGTAAAACGAAGCAACTTCTGCTAAAGATGTCACAAGTCATCATGACACAGAATCACAGATGCCGATATAGAGATGCCTCCTTTCAAATGGGCAGCCTATGGTTTCATTTTTATGTCGCTTATTTGAAAAAGAATAGCCGGTAAACTGTTGCACCACATCCGATGTTCCAGAAAATACATTATAAATGAAATATCCATATGAATTGAATTTGCTGATTTTACACTTTTGTTAACAAATACTGTACACTCGCATCGAATTAAAGATAAGCCCCTTTTATGTGGAAAACGGGCGCACGCCGCTCATTTGTTTATCTATGCAGTGGTCACCATTGGTCACAACACCGTCACCCCGGTTAAACTGCTTCGAGCTACTAGAAAAGCATGCTTGATTGATGCAGATAGAAGCTTACTGCATAGATTCGCAAGATTCCGGCCCTGAAATTCCGGCAGTAATAGGAACAATAGGGGTAGCAATATGGAGCACGACCGCAAGTCAAACAATACTTGTTATCAGCGCAAAAACACTGACAAGCAGTTTGTCACATTGCATTGACCGTTATTGATTCGCGAAAGACACGCAACAATTGCGTCATATTCATCATCCTCGACTGAACCGGGATTAGATACGAATTCCGATCCACGGCTGATATTGATCGCGAGTATTGATGACTTTCAATTCTCCCAACACAGGTGGTCTCAGGGCCAGATGACGGGTCTGTTCTCTCCGATCTTTGCCCGACGTTCTTCTCCCTCGTAATGCCTCTGAAGACTCCCACGACTCATCATCTGCATAACACACACACACACACGCCCAAGTGCCCTTTAAGGCAGCTCTTTATGCATTACCATAATCTCCTGTTTGTATATCCTGAGTGCACTGCCATTTAAAACCAAACACTAGCTGATTAGGTATAATGAGCCATAACCTAAAACAAAAGCTTGACACAATATGAAGCATATGGCCCTAAAGTTTTGTGTTCCTTTTTCTTTTCTTTTAAAATATAATGGACAGTTATTGACATTCTGGAATGGAATCCTTGTTTAAATGAGCGCTAAAGGCAATGAGCAAAGATTTAACACAGTGAAAATATGAGCTGTTACTATGTTAGTAAGATGATGATATTACTATACTACTATGTGTTAAAGTTATATCTTTATATCTTTAATGGTACACGTAACCTAGATGAGAAAGAAGATACTGCACTGTGTATGTGGGTGTGTGTTTTCATGTATGGAGTTATATATAACCTCACGCCAATTGAGTATTGTTCTATATACTCAATATTTCTTTTCTTCCTTCTCATGTTAGACATGAAGTGAAAAGATTTGAGCCTTATCTTGGTTGGGCCCGATGTTAAACAATGCTGTCAAGAAAAAGCCGGTTGCATGCAGCCTTGTTCTCATTAGTCACTGTCTGTTTTGCATTCATAAAAGGAGGGCATCTGGCCTTGGTGAACTGTAACTCACAATCCTGTATCAGTTTTCCTCAAAGTTGTGGGGACTCTGCTTCTTCGCTGCGTTTTTTTTTGTTTTTTTTTTTGTGGTCGGGTTATATAACTGTGGGCTAAACTGCTTAATTCCTGGCATTTTTTTTTTCTTGGATGCATGCAGATGAATTCAGGTGCCAAAGGATCCATGTACAAAATCTCGCTCTTAATACGTTTAGGTTCTTTTGTTCGGACTTACACGCCACCATTCAAGGGTTTGGGGTCATTTTAACCATCTTCATGAAATAATTAATTACATAAACATCTTAATTTCAACATTTCAAAGACCATAAAACAGAATAAAAAGCATCATGTTTATGTTTTAGGCTCTTTTAAACAGCCTACTGTTGGTGTCTTCACACAGAATTTTGCACACTTGGAATTCTCCTAATCACTTTAATTAGACATTTTAAATGGTTTTCATTAACACTAAAGTGTTGCCTTACTTGTGAAGCACATCTCAACTGTTTTTTGCGCACTCATAATGATCGCAGAGCATTCAAGATCATTATCTCATCGAACTGGTTATAATGGAGTTTAATTCAGAAGTGAGTCAGTGACCCCAAACTTTTGAACGTGTGCGAGATGGAATTCAATCTTGACATGTTTCGTTGGCACTGCCGCCTTCATTAGAAGAGTCACTGGTGTTTCCCATGACGTGTCCTTATCAGCTGTTGGTCGATATGGCCCGGCTGTCAAATCTGCCAAGTTGGCCACACCTCTGAGCTGTCGGATGGTGTCAGGAGATTCCTTGTGGAGGTGCCGCTGACCCTGCCTGACTTGACAACCTCAAATCAGCCATCATGCCAAATCATATCGTGCACGGGACAAAGGAATGATGATCAGAGCAGAAGAACGTTGACGCAAATGTTGAATTACGGAAGAAATGGAAATTAGGAAATAAAGAATGTCATGCCATCAATATAAGGAGAAGTGGGCTCTTGTGTTTCTCCACACGTGGGACAATATCCTGCCTCCTGCAATGGACAGCAGGAGATGCAACCAAGCATTTGGATTCAACAGCTGGGCATAGTCCATGAGGAACCAACCGACACCATGTGACAGCTTGAAGGTGCGGCTGACCTGGCAGGATTGACAGCTCCGGCAATAATGCCGTAATGTCACAAGAAGCACAAGTGACTTTTCTGATGAAGGCGCCAAGGTAAAATTCCTTCTATTATGTTTGACCCGAAGAACCTAAAAAAACGCTAATGGGCGGGAATGTAATGAATCTTATTGGAGTAAAAGCTCAGTCCATATCTGTGCACATCTGCTATGCTATAAAAACTGGTATTGAAAGGTGTTGAGAAATGATATGTGATTCATGTTTATAAAGATAATTTAAACTGAATTTGGATAAATAAGTTAAAAAGTACAGCAAATCTTTCACTGGCCAAGCGAAGCTTAACCTCGCTTATCACACTGTGTCGGCGTGGCTTCAGCCCCACGGGACGTTGGCAAACCCGCGTGCGTGTCATTGGTTTTTCAAGAGGGTGTAACTTTTTGACCTCCTATGCTACAATCTCCAGTGTGGGACAATGTATCATACTTTGAATACCTTAAATGGCCATAAGGGTAAAGTAATGACCCGAGGCGGTTTAACCTGCTTCAAATCACCCATGAATTCCAAGCAGGGCTACAAGGGCGTTTGCTGCATTTCAGGCTGAAGAAAGGACCCACAGCGTTGGGTACGTCATCTCTTTGGGCCTCTCCTGTCAAACAATTATGTCCAATAAGTGTGTAACATCATATTTCAGGAAAGGTATTTACACTTGGAATTGCGTATTGTTTTGTGACTGCCTTTCAACTTCTTTGTATGTGACTAAAACAAAGACTTGAAAGGTGAGAAAGGACAGGGATGGGAAATGGCCCCTGAGACTTTGTCTCTGCTTCTTGCCCTGCATACCACAATTACACAGGCTGCTTGGCTCACTGGTTTATTCGCAGTGACGGTAACTGAAGACTCCCTGAACAACACGTGGCGTCGACAACGACAAGACGGATGCGTATTACCGTTAGACCCGAGGACGTGTTGAAAATCGTATTAGCATAACCCATTTATCATTGAGCCCTTCCTTGGTCACATGTTGCGCATGCCGGGATCCACGGCACACATTAAAAATGTTTTTTGTTTGTTTTTTTTTACATTTTTTTTTTAAATGCCCTAGTTAAATATTTCTCATGATCCGTTGCTTCCAGAAAGCACCGTCCCTCAGTGGCCCAACTACCACAGACCCCTTCCTTAGCGTTCTTAACCTAACCCTGCTCATGAAGTTGACCAGAAGTGGTAAATCATAGACTTAATCATAGCTCACCCATCAATCATATTATATCCTTGTTAAAGGAAAAGGGAAAAAGCATATTAAACACCAAATTGTGGAGTGGAGTTGAGCTGCTGCCAGACAACATTTTTTTGTTGTGCTATTGGATTTTATTAAAAGATGAAACGTTTCCTCAATTTGGATATTTTTTATGTATCCATCTGAGAAAGAGCCCATACTTTACAAAGGTATGTATTTTTAGATAGATAGATAGCTTTATTTGTCATTGTACACAAGTATATGACACAACATTGTAGCAGCAAGGAGTGGTGTTACAATAATAAAATAAATGATTTTGCTTTTTTTTAATTCTCTTCTTCTGCTTAATGAGTTTGATGCACGTGGTTATATAAGCGCCACTGCATTATGTTCTCATCAGTACAAATTACTCACAGACTACCCGTGTCTGCTGCTGCCATTTCAGCAATTAGCGTAGGTAGCGAAGGCTGCCAAGGTCCTATTTAATTAGCTAAGAATAAAAAAAAAATGTCAATTTAATAGGTAATACTGGTTTTGTGCGGTAACCAAGGGAGAAACTGGATTTCATGAATAAAGAAGTGCTTTCTACGAGAGACCTTCTCCAAACAGCCAATCACTGTGGTTGTTTTAGCTAAGCCAGAAAAATTATCAGCCAATCGTGTTGTTTAAACTGTGGCATGCACACAGTAGGTTTTTTCAACAGATAGCAAAATATACAATACAGAAACGCCTCTGAGCAAGCTAGTTTCACATGCACAGTTATGCATTAGCTAGCCAAAGCATTAGCTTACGCATTAGTTTCATTTAATAGATCGAACACCCCTGATTAGGCTGTCACAATGGCCCGCACAGATTCAGTCGTAAGTGAAGGTGGTGTTAAAGGCCAAGTGTGTAATATTCGGGGATTTCGAAGAAGAAACAGCTACATCAAGTGCCTACGTTTTAGATTGCAGTACTCTTTCACTTATGTCCCCGTAGGGACTCTGTATCCTCCCTCTCCTGACCTTGCCGGTGAACTATGGTGGCCTGTGCACCAAAAGCCTAGATACCTCGTCCATCTTCTTCTTTCATTGACGCAAGCAATCACCCTAAATACAATTTAAGATGGCAGCTAGCTAGGAGCAAGACCCTTGCTCCATACATGAGAACTGTTTCAAGGGTAGGAAAATCAAATTACTTTTATTGTACTGCATTGTGTACTTTTATTAACGTATGCAAGGGCAGTATATTAAGCTTTAACCAATATAAAAATCATAAATTCAGCCATATATTACACACTGGACAAATCTGTGTGCATGCACAATGGAGTACTCCCTGTTGAGACGCGTTTAAAGCATGATTGATTTGATTGTTGTCTGTGTACTTTCATTTTTTTCTGTTGTCTCTATTATTGTTTTAACAGTGCCTATATTGTTTGGTCTCATATTTCTGTTTGTTGTCACGTGAAGCACTTAATGATTGATGCTACATAAATCAAATAAAGCAAATGTTGCCCCATAAAATAAACAAATAAATAAATAGAAAAATCCAACCCTTCGTGGTGTCTTTGGTTTTTCTGTTCCTGAGATACAGTCAAACTGAAGCTCCGAGACAATTTATCTTGGAACACATTCACTGACCCAAACCTGCGCAGCGGCAGGGTTTTCCGATAACAAATACTTATGTTGTTGCTCCACTCCCACTGAGTCTGAAGCAGCTGTATGACTGGCAAGATCAAATTGCACGTTAGAAAATATTGATTTGTGGAATTGTGGGTATTGAAAAATATTGAAGTCCTTGTTAAAGCTATATGCCCCGCTTTTACGGTCGGTCAGGCAGAAATACCAGAGAAGAGATGGTAATTTGTAGATGTCATGGAGTTTTGGGTGGTAAAACCTATAATTCACATCTAAATGTAGGACAATGGCTGTAGCATTGCAGAAAAATAGATTATCACCCACAACATAAATATGATACTTAGTCCACTGAATTTTACCCAAATTTGAGTCAGTTTACTGGGCTTCTCAGTCAGAAATTATTAAAGTTTAACCTTAATGTTAAACCACTAAAACTCATATATACACATATAATTTGACATCTTAAAACATTTGCTAAATCATTTGTAAAACAGAAAAATATGAAAAGGAAAAAATATGACTTTTGTCAAGAACAATGCTACTAATTTAGGCCTTTTAGATGTTTAAGCCTTACGTTAAGTGGCGGTCTAATACATCTTTGAAGCACCTCGTGTGACGGAGGTGAACTCCAGCCCTGTGAGGTGAGTACTCAAACACTTCAAAACACTTCAATTCAAACACAATAGATTCCCTGCTGCTTTGTGTCACTGCATCATAAATGCATCAACATAGAAGGTACTTTTATTATTTACATAATGGGAAGCAGCGCATGAGGGAGACGGACCACCGGCTGGATTCTGAGGAATTATATGAGAATTGGTGGAACATCCCACTAAACCTAGCAGAGTATAGATTCCATCTTTGCTATATAATGCAATACGTTCCATAGCACGCTTTGGCCCATTGGGAGCATGCTAGGTTTCAAATATATGCTACACCTGTGTGCTTTCACCGTCTCGGCGACTTCATATGCAGTTGTCTGCGCGGAGCTTCAGACACGTGTCATTTGTCATTGTCGGCCTGATCGACCGCAATGACGGAAGATTGCCGTCGTCATTACATGGCAGAGGTGAAATGTTTCCTGACTGGCCATTTGCATTATGATGCAGCTCAGCGGCGGCGGCGGATGTCGGTTGTCATGGTTCGCTGTTCTGGACTGAACTGGAATGAGTCCTCATTGCGCCCCTGTGTAATCCACCTTTTCCCTGCCAGCCACGCGTCTCATACTTTGTGCTTTTGTCTTGTTTTGTCTATTTGTCAATTTCTGGGGCTACGTTCTGAACATTGCTTGGTTTAGCATGATATGATATGGATTTCCCTGCTGTTCCATCCCGTCCACCTTTTAGACCGTTGCCAGTGATGATTCCCCCATTCCCCACGAATCCATCATTCGACAATGTATATTTGGTACGTTGTTGTCATTCAACTTCTAAAAGCTGTCTTACTTCTGGCGGGATCGTTTTCCACCGAGTTCTTCATTTGTCAATATATGTGTTATTACCGTAATTTCCAGACTATAAAGCGCACAAACCATGAGGATTTGTGCATGGAAATTTCCTTTGCGCCAACCGTCTTGCTCTCGCTCTGTATTTGCTTCCACTTTTGCTTTCGTTGTTCGCGCGAACTGCCTGTCTCACTCTTTCCCGAGCCCACCCAAATATCCATCGTTGGGAAGGTCCCCTAGTGGTCGTTAGCTGTAAAAAAAAAAAAAAAAACCCATAGATTAGCCGTACCGTTGTATAAACCGCAGGGTTCAAAGCATGGGAAAAAAAAGTAGCGGCTTATAGTCCGGAAATTACGGTACATGTCATCTCCATACAGTGTGTTCTTTTTTTTTTTTTTTTTTTTTTTTGTCCTGACCATTTCCACGTGCTATTTCCTTGCATGCCTTTAATTTATATGCGTTCAAGTGGCTTTAACTGGGTGAAGGTAAATCATCTGCTTGTTGTTGAGTTGGGGAAAAAGCTGCAAGTTTCCTCCGCGCTAGAGAAAAGGAAAAAAGGAAAAGCTGTTGACAGCTTGCAATTTACCACGGTGGACAAGAAAATACACGGACGCGCACACACACATGCGCGCGCGCGGACATGTCAAACTGCACTTTAAATGCTGGCCGTGTTCTCACAAATCTGGGGGACTTGGCCGGGCCTCCGAAAAGCAATTCTAACAACCCTGCGCGCGTGTGCGTGCTCGCAGAGGTTAAAATACTCAAGGAGGAAGAAGAAGAAGAAGAAGAAGAAGAAGAAGAAGAAGAAGAAGAAGCCATCCACAGCGTGCGAGCCCACCCCTCTTCCCAGGCTGCTCTGCTGCCATCGCATTTCACTTTGCGTACGGCGTAATCTGTTTAATATCCCGGTCGGTCCTCTCAACCCCAGGAATGCTTAGACAGACGATTTTTTTTTTTTTTTTCTTACCATAATTGCTTCATAGATCAGGTCGGCTGCAGCGGGTGCCGTACATCAGCTGATCACGGCTTCAGATAAGCGCTCACCCGCCCCGGCCCTCAAGGTGAGCGCACGTATCTGTGCGCTGTGTCCAGAGGGCTGTGTGCGCGTGTGTGTGTGTGTGCGTGCATAGTCTTATCCAAATGAAACACCAGCTCTCGCTGCGGCTGCTGCTGTGCTGCCGAGTGTCAGGTCCTACAGCCTGGTTTGACAAAATTCCAGACTTGTGTTTCCTCATCCTGGACGACATTTCTATGGACTTTCTAATACGTCTCGGGGACTAATGAGGTCAGGACCCAGAAGTCTGCACAAAAAGATACCTGTGGCCAGCCTTAAGCCGATGCAACTCTGCTGGCTGCAGCTTTCTGGAGTCCTTTAGTTTTGTCTTGCATTGAATTGGTAATAATTCTTTTTCATAGAGGACAAGCATAATTTCGTCATTATTTTATCAAATATTTCCGGGTTCTTGTGCCCACAGTGTACCAGAGAATCAAAGGTGGGACTTTTCTCATCAGTTGATTGTTCGTCACTTTCACTGTCACAGTTCAGTTCCTGGATCTTTGGAGGCATCCGTCATCCATTGTAGAGGCCCGGGAGGCTACGTTGACCAGCGGGAACATCATTAGCGCGGAGGAAATCTATTCCTTTTGGCTTGGCTTGGATAGACGAGGACTGAACGTCTTCTACATCCAGAGTGGTCGATTGAGAATGAGAAACATGAGAAGCGTGATGTCACCTTAGTCAGATCAATGGAGGCGGAGCTGCACAGCCGCCATCTGCGTCATCTGGGCGCGGATATCAACTCTATTTGCCGCGTTTGATTTGGGAGGGCTGGTGACCCCTTGCTGGGAGGACCGACGAGGCTCTCAATTCCGCAAAACAATTTAGCAGCTGCGCGTGTTCAGTGATTGAGCACCAGCTCTGGGCTTCAATCTCACATTAACATCTGGGCCACTGTGCAAGACTTTATTTCACCACCAGGATTATTTTTTTTTTTTTTTTTTGCTTTCTGCACTAAATGCCAACTTTGACCATGTTGAAAGGCTCTTGATGTCGAGTTCTAATAGGTGTTTCTCTAAGCTTTTAAATCTGTGATTAAAAAAAAAGTGACACACGCACACACACACACACACTAACACATAAATCTCACGAGGTCAAACACGACCTTTGAGCACTTTCACTTCCGCATTTCAACAACACAGCTGGATTTTTTTTGTAGCATTGAATCCATTTGACTGTTACTACTTCAAATGTTGTTGGACAAAGACATTTTTTTTTTAAAGTAGATTCTAGATCATAGGTGCCAAACTCTGACGTAGTGCAATTATATTTGGCCTGCAGCGCAATGGAAAATCATAACTAGAGCTTTAGAGAAGTTTATACAGCAAATGATTATTACTCAGTTGGATTATTGTTGTTACTTTATTTTTGAATTTATCATTAGCATTTTTAAATTTATCGGAAAAATGTTATTGTTGAAATTTAAATTAGAAGGCTGCAAATAAAAAAGAGGCATATCATTATTATTTATATTTGATTTATTTTGATGAGTTTTATCAATTCAAAAGTTTAATTTTGTTTGTGTGCAATACTGTTGTATAGTATTTATCTTTGCTTGGTCCATATTCAGGTTGAAGCCAAACCTGTTTGGGCCCATACAAAAAAGTTCACAGTTATATCTTAAGGAAGATTTTTTTCTTTTTCAATAAATATCAACGTTGGCCCGTTACAATGTCCAAGTTTTAAATTTGGGAAAATTGGGAAGGCCAAGCACAAAAATGGTTTCAACGATAGCAAATCAAGAAGCAAGCTGAGATGGAAGCACAACAAACAAGTTATCAATTTTAATATTCTATATATTCTATGTCTGAAAGCTTTGATTGGCCTTGACTAGCCCAGGTTAAAACATGTCTGAAAAGACTTTGCAACCCCCAGGATCCTTCTACTCAACTTTTTTTTTTAAAGTTTGTCATAAATTAGATCTTAGAAACTTTAAGTAAGCCATTGCTAGGCTACCACTGCCGAGAGGCTTGGGAATTCGCTGGTTTGAATCCCAGGATGATTGGGAGATTTGGGTGAGGAAAGTGGCCACTGCTTGCCTCCACCCTTATCACCACCACTGAGGGCCCTTGAGCAAGGTCTCTAAAGTGTAGCAGCCTACTGCTCTTATTATGTTTAGTTAAGGTTAGCTACAAATAAGATGGGTCTAATGCAGGGAAGCAATTTCCTTCAGGAGAGCAATAAAGTTACTTATTTTTCCTCCTGCTGTTTCTTTTATCTAATTATTTTTCATTTAATTTTCTTCGACTTTCTTCTCTGTCTTGCATCCTAATTATCATGGTGGTATTTCCCGATAAAACATATTCATAGCAGTGCCACCCCAGGGCCTCAGCCTTTTTATCTGTTCAATCAAAGGTTGCAGCGCCAACCTTTCACAGCTCTTTATAGTGTTTTGACATTACAAATCCGACATATCGTTTATCAATCAGAAGAGCGTGCAGCACTGTGACCACTTTTTTTTTTTTTTTTTTTTTATGGATTTTGTTTTAATTAGCTCTCTCCGGGGACTCTCATTGGCTTTTTCATTGCAAAACAGTTGACTTAACATATCCTCTGGTAACACTGGCCTTGAGTACTGTAAATCATGACGATGCCCTGCATGAAGCTAACGCGTAATTCCCTGTGGTTGTCAACGACGCTCAGGGAGTTTGGTTGGAGGGTAAAGTGAGACAGCGAGGAGCGGAGGTCTTAATGAAGATGTCATTTTTGGGCAACATTTCTTTTCCTTGAAGCACATCGCCGTGACACAGCAAACCCGCACACTTTAGGATTAGAAAGGGCTATTCCATTCTGCTGAATGGTTCCCTTCTAGAAAAGAAGAAATTATTCAGGTCCAGTGAGACGTGACCCTCGTGGAACAGCGTTAGCTAAGGATTTCACAGGTTAGCAAAGTGCACGCACCTGTGCTTACGCGGCTCACTGTCAGCTTTCGTCGACAACCTTGGGCTAACTTGAGCACCGCCGACCACCTATGCCTTGTTCCCAACCAGAAAATAGATAGAGAAAAAAAAATAATTCAACGCAGCTTCAGCAGCAGATGCAATACTAAGAGGCAGGGTGCAAAAAAAAAAAAGATAATTAAAACAGATGAGTATAAATATGAAAGCGACTGCGGCCTCAGCGGTGGTCTGCATGAGGTCGCGCTGCACAAGGAAGTTCAAACAGTGAAGGAAATGAATTAGGAAGGGAGGCCGCAAAGACGGGCTTGTAATGTGGGAATCCAGGGGTGGTAAAGCCTTTGCAAAGAAGAACTGGACGGGGGAGGACTAATGAAAGAAAAAAAGAGGAGCTGAACATCTGTGAGAGGAACAGGGTAGGCAAATAATACCTGATTAATTATACACTGATGCCGAAGCAAAGCACTGACCAACTGCTGAACTCCTGCAGGGAGAAACAGAAATACAAACCCCTTTTTCCATTGGTTTTTGCCTTTGATTTCCTCTGTGTGTGTCCCTTTATTCTCTTGTTGCATGCTCAATATCTCAATGTCCTTCAACTCCATTCTCACTTTCCTGCCTTTCCTTTTTACAGATGTGCACCATCCTATTTTTCCCCCCTCTCCTCTCAATCTCCTGGCTTTCTCGCGCTCTTTCATGTTCTTCTTTCGCCCCCCCGCCCCATCCACCGTTGATAAGGTTAATCTGAAGCATTCAGCACACCCTATGCCGCAATCTCCCGTCCACGCTGATATTCACGAGTGCCATAATGCACCAGCAAGTACTAATTCCTTCAAGCCCGCTGAGATTCCCCTTAAAAGGCTTCATCTACAAAGGCTCTTACTGGGTCTGGTTCTCCCTTGGTAAACACGGCCCGGCTGCATCACAGTCACATCAACCTTGAACGAGCCAGTTGTTGAAAGATCAAGGTGGAAAGGAAGCAGCTGCTGCATCCTCAATGAGTCCAAGTCCCCGGACACACGAGTTGATCTGAGAGGATTCGGGTGGATATCAGGAAGATGGAGGGGAACAAGACCCCAAAGCCCAATAGGTCAATCAAAGGATGATGTGGAGTTAAGGATCGGAATTGTCAAGGACTTCCAGCTGCCAAGTGGAATCAATTTTTGTGGGTACAAGCTTGTCAGGACGTAGTCCGCTCAAATCGACGTCTCCACTGTTTCACAAATCAGTGGAAGGGCACCGGTTTCTGAGGCTTTCCCAGGATGTGTGTTGAGACTTGGCGCTACAGATGTACTACCGACGAACAGCTCAGACTATTATCCAGAAATTTGTGGTCTGGGTCGGATCTTCATGGATGACGCAGCCATCCAAAAAAAAAAAAAGAACTTTGTGTCGAAACGCAAAGGTAATTCTGGACTTAAAGATCTGCAAATAAAATTGGGATCAAGGTGCACCTACCGGAGTACGAGCCTTGAATACAAACTAGCCTTCAGACCCCTGGGTTTCCCATGGGCTGTCCAAGCACTGCCTGGAAGAAATAGAAACAGACAGATATAAGGAGGACTAAAGACATGCTGAGCAGATTGAAGGGGAAATGATATTAAAACAAAAGAAGGGTGAAACGAGTGATAGTAGGATTGGAAAATCTCCCAAAAGTGACTGAGAAATATCGGCTGCCAAGGCCACATGTTTGACACGTTGGTCACATTTACCTTTCTGTTCCTTCGTCTGTCGCCCACTCTCTCCTGTCTTTGCTAGTCATGTACATCACTTGTCCTGCTCACACGGCCAGAAGCTAGACAACGCCTACCACTTGTCAGACAAATCTTGCATCCTGTTGAGCTGCACAAAGCCAATTCTTTACACCTTGCACCTTTCTCAAACTGTCACAAATACCTCTCCGCGGACGCATTTTTGCACACAGATCATGGAACATTTCCCCTTGCTACGAATGGACAAATGCAGTGGAATATATGACGCATTTTTTTTCCTTATATAACTTTCCCCTTTACTCCACCTTCTTGTTGACATGTGTACCATGTGTTTGTGTTTTGGTCTTTTTTTAACCACTTTTCCAGCAACAATTTTTAAAAGAAACCCACAGTGTGCTGAATTAAAGGTTGAATTACATCCTTCTGTATTTTTAAAGTGGGAATTATAAAAAAATGTGAAATCAATGACATGGTAGTCATAGGTCCGGTCTTGAATATTTATATTTGTTTAACCCAGTGAGAGACCTGCATGAGGTTCTTTACTCCTCCCATCTGGCTAATAAGGCTGCGTTCAGACTGCAGGCGAATCTGATTCAAATCAGATTCCTTCTCAAATCCGATTTTTAGGGCTGACTGTCCACACTCTTTTTAGCAAACGTCCAAATGGGATCTGGCTGTGTTCAGACTGGGCCGCATTATTGACCCATCTGACAGGTTGCTGCTGCAACGCCAAATGTGGTTTCAATCAGTCTTGCAAAAATTGGATTTCATGTGATTTGTGACTGTTCAGACTACAAAAGGTTTTCAATCTGGATGGGCTAAAAATTCGGATTTTGGCTGGCTGTTTCTTTGGCAAGGTAGTTTGGCAGGCCAAAGAAACAGCGACAGTGTATCACCCAGGGCGGTGAATTCACAACCTTCTGGCCTTCTGGCTGTCCTTTCGCTTCCCCAGCATGTGGACAAGATCTTTGTCACTAATTTGGGGGCAAGGCCGTGGGGATTTTTGAAGACATTCAACACCTGATCACACGCTTCAGGCTTTCACCAACACAGCTCTGACAATCCAGTGCTCAGTAAGTAAATAGATTTGCTCCCGAATTAATACAGCCACTGAATAATCTAATTAGAATGCCGTTACTAAAACTGTCAGATGGTGTTAGGTTTCCCCTCCCGCTTTTCACAGGACAACAGGCTGCGAGCTGCCATGGCACAGCGGGGCAGAGACAGGAGTATTAATGAAAGGCACTTCAATGAAAAACATTTCATCGGCTCATTGCTCATTCTTTGAAGCGTTCTGAAATCGAACTATTATACCTTATTCGACCCAGGTTGCTGTGTGTAAAACAATATCAAGTTTGTATCGACGTCAAGAATTTCTGAATGCTTAAACTAAAACCGTGAATATTGGCTGAGTCTCAGCTCGTCTGCACTTTGCCTGGGTGTTTGTTTTGTCAATCGCACAGACTTTGTTGTCTGCTCAATTGCATGCTTGTTTGTGTTTAATTTCCATTTTTATTCTGCTTGCACAGTCAGAAACATTAGTCAGGGTACATTATGAGCACAAAGACGTCAACAAATAAAAACAACTTTTCCCTCAGTACATACAAATAAAACCGAGCTTATTGGTAAACATAAAAAGGGGGAAAGCAGAATTCCATTGCACAAAAGAAACAGCAAGCTTTACGGTTTCACTCATAAATGTAGTCCTTGTCCCAGAAAACATAATAGCTGCAGAACAACTACCTGCTTTGATCTGAATACATTTTAACATAATAATCCAACATATTACAATACACAATAGGCATTATTACTTAAAACCGGTCATAGGACCGTGGAATTGACTCGTTACTATTTTACACCTATAGTATTTCATTTCTCCCCCATTAAAGTTGACCTTCTTAATAAACCCTCTCGTAATGACTCTCCTAATGAAGTGCGACTTCGGTCAGGCCAGAAAGACAGTTTTTAAAGCTCTTTATCCATCAAGATGTCACCCATCTGTAAATTGAGGGGCCATCACATCCAACACCAATTATACTGTGTTATCATGGCCTGTTGTTTTAGTGTTTCCTCTTTCGTTGTAATAGTCTTTTCTCCCCTTGTGCTGTCTGTATTTTACTTCCTGTTCCTGTTTTCCTGCCTTTTTTTTTTGGTTGACCTGTGTCTCATTGTCAGTCCTGTGTTCCCCTGCCCTCTTGTATAAATAGTCCTTGTCTCCGTTTGCCTGTTCAGTCTCATCTTGGGTGCCTTATCTGGCCCGTGTATGTTGTAGCTTTGTCCAGATCAGGTTCAGGTCTGTAAGTCAGTTTCAGTTTTGGTTCCTTTTTCAGTATGACTATCCCATTTTGGTTTTGGCTCCTGGTTACCCATGCGGACCCATTTTTTGAGGTTTGTCAAAATAACTAAAGTAGAAGGGTTGAGTTAGGGCAACTGGACTTGTTCTTGAGATCTTGAAGATCTAATTGAAGTTCTAAAACGGGGGTTGAAGTTCTAAAACGAGGTTGGAGAGTCCCAGTTTCTTTAACCATCAGGAGTTGTGGGTGGAGCTAACAGCCTTAGCCACGCCCACAACTCCTGGCGATTAAATACCTGGGACTCTGTAACTCCATTTTAGAACTGAAGAAGCCTTTTGGATGAGAGACAAAATGTCTTCAAGATGTCAAGAACAAGTTCAGTTGCCCTAACTCAACCCTTCTACTTTAAGATGACCTGGATGACTGAAAACACTCTCAGACATGTCAAAAATAACTACATTTCAATTTCCAACACCTGGAGGTTGTTTGCACTTCCTGTCTGGCCAACATACCCTCCTGTGACACCTGTTCCCTCAGAATTTCTCAGGCAAATGTTTTTCCTTATCTTATTTTATTTTTATTTATTTATTTTACACAGAAGCACAAAAGATATTTATAGCACAGTTGGGATGTAGTCAGAAATAGATAGACAGATAGATAGATAGATAGATGGCGCCTTGAGATTTATGGCTTTTAAAGGTTATCGTCCTATGACTCATGGAGCTCTTGGGTGCTGTCACCCCTCCGGTCTTAAAAGGTTTGTGGTGCCGCAAAGGTGAGGAGGATTTCTATTCACCATTCCATCAACTCCAAACCCCTTCCAGCCAAAAAAAAAAAAAAAAAAAAAAAAAGCAAACAAACAAACAAAGGGATTATTCTCTGCCAGAAAGAAAGGAACCTTTGCCTCTGTTTCTTTAACACATGCAAGGAGCCTTCTCAAGGTGACATCCTGCCTGCATTGAGTCAATTTATTATGCCGTAACAACGGCCGCTATCAAAGTGTCAGAAGCATCATGTTTTCACCCCTGCGACTGAGGTCAGCCATCAACATAATGCCCCCGTTCATTAGCGTCCATCAGGCGACGGTCCGTTGCCGGAAACTCCACGGAGGAAGAATGAGTTGTTGATTTAATGTGTGAGCGCCTGTGTCGAAAGTAGATCATAGCTGTTGAGCTCACTCGCATTTACTCACTCAGTGTGTCAAGGCGGCTCCCATGCATATTTAAAAAGCCTCTGCAGTGGGAGAGACACACTTATTCATTTTAATGATGATTCATTTAATGAGTCTGTTTTCTGTCATGTAACAGAATGAGATTTGCCAACGAGAAGCCGAGAAGAACGCGGGCAGGTTCTGGGAGAGAAAGCAAAAAAAAAAAATACATTTCATATCACCAATATAATAATACATTGTGTAATTTGTATTTTCCGTTTATTTTCTAATAATGAGTCTTTTACTGGAACTTCGAAATGTAGCCTGTCGTAAACAATATGTAAAATCCACCTATTACTTTTTTGCATTTGTTCCATATGCAAGTCTGGTTGATGAGTGTTTTGTGTCACAAACAGCTCAGTGATTCCGCTCCAAGGTTAGCGACAACACCTCCCCCAGCCTGCTCACTGAGAACAGCTCGTCATCACCTCATTTTTGTGTCTTTAAACATGCACGAGTTCCAGCAAAGCGATGGTTTTAGCCGCGAGCCCCAGACATTTCTGTGAAAAGCCTGTGAAGCAGCGAGCAACATGTTATTTTGTTTTTTTGATCTGTTGAGTTTTCGGGTACTGAATTATGCAAAGCTTCTGCACTGACAGAAAATAAAGATCCGAATGAGGACGTCACACGAGACCTTTAAAATGTTCATGTTAATTGGCTGAAACACACACACACACACACACACACACACAGGCACACACATACACATAGAGATACCAACATTTGTGCATGGTTCTTGAACCGGGTATTTGACACTAGTTAGTAAAGTTTTAGAATGGCTGAGCGATTTACTCAGTTATTGATTACTTCTGCCTTCACACTTCAAGGCGGTGGACCATGAATACGCCTTCACTCAGACCCACTGAGATCACCGTCAGATCCAGAAGGTGTGCAAAGTGGTCATGTTCAATCATTAGAATACGTGGAATGTCTTTTTTTTCTACTCATCAGTGGGGGTAAGGAAGTTATGACAAAGTTATATGTCTGCGTGTGTGTGAAAGGAAGGTAACTTAAATTAATCTTGTGATGTCTCAATAATTTTCTTTTCCTGTTGTGTGTATATATATATATATATATATATATATATATATATATATATATATATATATATATATATATATATATATATATATATATATATATATATATATATGATATATATGATATAGATGATATTTGATATAGTTAGTTTGATTAATTTTATTGAGTACTAGTCTGCTGTTATTAACTATACAAATTGGTAATTGTATCACTGATGCTACACTACTTGCTGCAGTGGATACATAACATGACTCCTTAACACATTTAAACCCAGTGAAGTAAGCCGGTAAACAGAAGAGTTATTTTTGCTGCGGGACAAGTTCTATACCTTTATTTTTATTTTTTTTTTCACCCTGTTTGCCGTCACAATTTTCTCCCGTGCTTGTCTGACATTTCAGGTGGCCTTCTGGTGGCGGTCCAACTCGCTCAAGGTCAACTTTACTCCAAAACATGATCATTTGTGACAGTTGCAATGAAGAGAGGTGGCGGCCTGTGTGCCCCCGCTGAAAATACCAGCGAGGTATCCGCGAGGCTGAACTTTGGGCTTGAGGAGAACAGAAAAAAACATACACACTTTTTTTTTTTTTTTTTTTTTTAAGCTCAAACATCACCTACACATTTATTCTTTGATGGAAGGGCATGTGAGAAAAGCTGCCGGCCCAGGTAAATTTAGCCCCAGTTGTTGGGTGAAGTTAAAAAAAAAAACTAAAAAAGTGAAGCCCAATGCGCCGTAGGCGGGAGAAAGCTGCCGCTTTAGCGAGGTGAGTAACTATGCGGGGATATCACACTCGACACGGAGACTCCACCCGCTCTTTGCACTTTGACTGAATCTCAGGAGCGGATTCAAGACAGTCAGGTGCCCCTCTTTCTTTACAATCCTGTGCCAAGTGTAGAAGTTACTGTCTAACTGCGATCTGAATCAAATCTGGTCTCACCCGCTTTAAGATGTTTAAGGTTGGTCAGTTAATGTTGGATTGCAGAACCCCATAAATCTGAACAACAGTCTGAACAAAAAGGTTTAGACTGTTGCTGTAAACGCGGTTCTTCGTTAGAAGCAAGAAATGCAGACAGCACTTGTGTCCAAGACAAATTCTCCTCTGAGGACGACAAAAGTGGATCATATCTTATCATATGGATAATGTGAGCATCATGTGATTATTCCTTTACCATCGAAAGACTTGCATTTGTCACACGCTACACAAAAACTCAAAGTAATGAAGGTTTTTCTCCAGAAAAAACGTCACGTAAAGTTCTTTACAGCTCATTACATTGAAACATGAAATTGGGCAAAGCTTTCACCTGTCAGATTTGCTTTGGATTTTTATCCTGTCCTGCAGCTATTTTCAGAAATCCATCTCTGTAAACTCTTCCCAATTCTAAGGGGATCGTCCCTCTGGTAAAGTTCTCCCGCTCCGCTAGCCCGTTCATCTCCACTTTGATCCATAACTTACACCGAGCCGCCAGTGTCTTTTCAAGTCTTTGCAGCCTCCAAACAACACGTATCCCTCACATGTACGAAGAGCACAAACGCAAAGGAAAATGAATGCACGTGGAATACAGAAACCTTGGTAAAAAGAAAAAAGAAAAAAAAAGACTGTGCGTTTGGATGTGTTCACTCTTAACTCGCCCCCCTTCAGACGGAATACCTTGTGAAGCATCTTAAAATAGAATCACAAAGAGGGAGACACGTGATGCTTTTAGGCTGCGAGTACTGCTTGCAGGTTACATTTTGGATTGAACGCCGAGTGCGGCATCAGGATTTTAACCTTTGTCGAGGAGAAACTAGAAAATTTCGATGATAAAAACAGAGTGTTGAGGCGCACAACTCGAAAAGGCCTTCGCTAAATAGCTACTTTATCTTCGTTGCTTAATGGCAAATGTTGCAAAGTGTTTGCAGATGGAAAACATGCAAACATGGCGGTTGAGTGCATACATCTCTGAATGGTAATGATATTGTTATAAGTGACATTGGCACAAAACCGAATGTCCCAGATCTTTCCATGTAGCCTGTGGTGTGAACACAAACTGGAATTAAAAGGATTTTTGCATCTGGTGAGCAGCAATGATGTGCGACAACGTGTACATATATATATATGTATATATATATATATATATATATATATATATATATATATATATATATATATATATATATATATATATATATACACATATCAGCACAAAAGTATTAAAGGCAAAAAAGGCAATTGTGATTGCTGATGGGGAGAACATCAGCTTTGCTCCGCCCACCGCTACCTCCTCTGCCGTTTAGGGCTATTAGTTCAGAACTAATTGATTCCATGATTCCATTGGTCCTGTGCTTACTTGGCTTTCTGTGGCCTTCTTCCTGAGGATCGTCTCGTCACAGCCAGTCTAGCCTGAGGCATTTCTTTTCTTCAGTCAAGTGTGCTTGAGACCAAGCTAGCGTTTTATGCGCTGAAATCCGAGCCAGGAGACGGCCTATTTATTTATTTTTTTCTTTCCTTGGCACTCTAAAGAAAAAAAGAGCTGAATCTATCTTTCATCAGTACCTAACACTTCCACCTACCTAATGCCTCCTGACTTCAATGCCTCAATGCCACTCCTCGCTTTTTTTTTGTTCCCTTTTTTGGAAAGCTGCAAACTAATCTTGAATAACTCGTGATATTTATAAGGCGCGCCGCTTGTCACTCAGATAATGCGGAGGGGGGGAAAAAAAACACTCATTGCCAATGGAGAGGATGGGGGCTCACATGTCCTCTGCCAGTGGCAAAATAATCACATTAGACTCTTTTCAGCTCTCCACCCACCACCTCATTCTCTGTCTCCCTAACTGCAATAATTATGTCTCAATGATCCTTCCACAGTCCAATTCCGCATCTCTCTCGCCCTCTCCGCCAAAGTGCCACTCTCAGCCATGGTAATTCTCATTAATTATCGCTGCACGCATGTTCCAGTGCCAGCCAGCCTCAGGTGGCAACCTTGGTCAAACCCCTCCGTAAGTGTTGAGGGCTTGAGCAAACAGGAATCAGGTCAGAGATCTTGGCCCACAATGCAATGCAGCGCAGTTTAACTTCAACTCGGAGAAGGAGGTATGGATTAGCGGTTTGCTCCGACTGATTGCTGATTGTGCGGAGAAATTGTGATCTTTGAAGCCAAAGACAGCGGCTAATTGCAATTATGGAAGCATTAAGTGGTTTTCATTTTTTTCAATATCTCTGAAGGTTAAAAGGTCCAATGTGTAATACTTTACTTGATTTATGACTTTTATATTGGTAAAAGCCGAATATTGTCCCCATAAATACATTAATAAAAGTGTATAATCGCAATACAATAAAAGTCATTTGGTTTTCCTACCCATAGAATGGTTCTATATATATTTCTAAGGAAGCATGGTGTAGACAGTCCAGCCCACCTGACAGTGTGTTCCGTCATTAGGGTGAAGGCCCGTGTCTTTAAATAACCAATCAAAGAAGAAGGTGGACGAGGTATCCAGGTTTAGGTGCGCAGGCCACTGTAGCTCGCTGGAAAGCTGAGGAGGGGAGGCGAGAGTCAAAGATGCTGCAATCTACAATGTAACCACTTGATGTCACTGTTTCTTCTTCAAAATCGCGAAATATTACACACTTAACCTTTAAAGTATATTTTAGTGCCCACCAAACGAAGAGATAGCTTTAAATATGTCATTCCTGGCGTCTATTTTACACTGAAAACCTGTACACTGCACCACAAGTAACAACTGCTTTTCATGATGTGTTTATGTATAATACGTAATTCTTTAAAGATATAAATTCAAAACCAATTGTTCTTACAAAGCAGCACTTTGAAATATTCTTTCGTTTGGAATAGTTTGTTTGTCCTCCAAAAGTGACCCATCTGTTGAAAGTATGGAATCTCTCCACAGGCAAAAAACAAGAGCGAAATAAAATGCCTTATGGCCAAAAGTAGCAGATAGTGCCAAGGAAGGGAAAACAGCTTTGGCGGATCAGGAGAGTAAGCCCTCCTGGGAATATGACACCTGTCCAGATAACAGAGAATCCAATCTGCATCAGCACAACAACATAATCATAATCCTTCACCTTTCTAACCCCCTTTTGGTACACAAGGCAACGTTTCCATTGTCCTCTTATAAGGCAACATCTCCCAAATATAAGACAAGCCCGAAAAGCCATACTGTCCTTTAAGAACATGATGGGTAATCCAGGAGGGTTGGGCCGTTTTTCAGTATGTTTATATTATTTGCAGAACATTTTGACATTTTTTTTTCTCCAAAACATACAGTATACCTGACTTACAGTGCTTGCCCAAACCTCCCTGCAGACACCAGGAGTGAACTGATAAAAGTTGTAATATCTATTTTCTGCGGGCCAGCAAGACTTTCCAGTTGGGCCATTGCCCATAAACCAGCTGTGGTGAATGAACTATCAAGTCAGAGGAGATGTACAAATGTAAAACAGAATGTTTGGTCTTATACACTGCTGCAGATTTCTGCTATTATGCATATTAAAAAAAAAAAAAAACACAGACAATGTATCGCTTGGAGCGGACAATTTCTTTTGGTACCACGCTGTGTGAGTCTGAGAAGAAGCAACAACTGTTGTGAGCTGAAGGCAATAATAAGCAGAGTGAAAAACAGAGTAAATGCAATTCAGCCATTTGGATTCAATAATAATAAAGAATTGTGCAAGATGCCTCATAATCACATTTCTTCATGCAAAATGTTTGTTTTGTTTTTTTTGTAAGATTGTATGTGGTGGTGCGTGGGGGGAGTCAATATTGTGTCCTGGCTTATAATGTAATTTCAAATGCAATATGAAAAAAAAAAGTTTTAATGAAAAAAAAATCACCATCAACACCACCACCAGTGCATGATTGACAGCAGGATCATTAAGGAAATTATCAGGCGGCGGACGACAAGTGATAAACATCGAGCAGAACAAAATGACAGCACGCCCTGTTGGCCAGCACGGAACTGCAAGGCAGTTCCAAAACACCTGGCCGTGTGTGGCTGTAAGACTACCTCCTGGTGCAGCATGAAGAATCAATAACGCCACAGCAGATTCAGGTTTCACATGGGCACGGGATACATCGGTGGGTGATGGCAGCTGTTCATGAAGGGTTTTGTTTTTTTTTTTCCTTTTTTACTGTTCTTTAGAAAGTTGCCAGTGGTTGTTTCGCTCAAATTTAAATCTGCAACATTCCCCATCAATCCCAAGTCTTGGGAGTAACTTGATCTCGGTTAAGGCGGTCATGGCTACGCCAATATTTGAAACTTTAGCCAACAGACAGCAGCCATGTAAACCGCAGACGGTTGTGGTGTTTTCTCACAGACCTTTTGCTGCCAACATCTTTCAGACAACTACAGACGCCAATCAGGCAGCATGGATGGCGTTGTGTTTGATGGTGTTTTGTTGTTGACTTTAGTTTTTTCTTGTTTCCTCTCCTTTCAACAGGTAACACTCCTCCTTTTTGAAGGTGCTTCTTTATGCTGGAAGCTATCATACCTGTATGCCTGTGCATGCATTCTCTGGGAATACAGTTGCTGAAAGGACGCAAACAACATTGCAGCAGGAACATTGACAGCGCAAAACTAGTCACGGCTTAGTGATCCCTGAAGTGGCCATCTCGCACATGGAGGCAATTTAAATGAAGGTTTGACGTAAGCAGGGGGCCAAGACATTAAAGCTAAATCAGGGAACAATTCACAATCACCCATTCAACCTGCAGAAATGTGTGACCCGCGACGTCGGATCTCAGAAAATTTCATCTTAAATTATGCAAAGTGGCCCTTCGCTGTGCTCAAGGGGCCTTTTCCAAGGGCTAAAAGCTGAGCATTACCGGTAAAATATGTTTGAGAAAGCATCGCGTTCGGGAGCATTCGAGCAGCCTCTCTTTATTCATCAAGCCCAGAATCACATATGACAATGTCACAGTCTGAAAAAAAAAAAAAATCAGGCGGGGTCACCGCGGCGGAGCAGCTCGATATCTCACCATCCACCGTTCCCTACATGCAAACTGAAAGAGGGCATACAATGCAGAGATAAGCAAGCGGCACGAATGGATGCGAATTTGCATAAAACTCTCTTTAAGAGATGTAATCAATCAGAAGTGAATGCGTCGGCGGGAAAAGAAGAAAAAAAACGTGCGAATGAGCAAACACGACGGGGCCGCGGAGAAGTAAATTATCCGTTTAGGTTTTTGGACAGCGGCGATAATCACCTCTTGTTCTCAGACAAAAGAAGGGCCGACGTCAATGCCGTAAACCCCCCATTATGAGCAGCCGCATGAATCTGGCTGCTTTGTTGTGACTACCTGTAGTGCTGGCAGCTGTTGATTAATATCAGCCCGCCAGCGGGGACAAGATGCACTTATACCAGCTCCCTGCAGAAGAGAGCCTGACCTTAAACAAATGAACGTACACGCAGATATAATCTGCCTGTATACCTGGGGGACGTACGACCACAGATGCTCATGAAATTATTTCATAGCTATCTGTTTTCTATCTTTTACCCTTTGAAATCACGTTTTATTTGTGTTGTTTTGTGTGTTAGACAGAGAAATATTTCAATTTTGAAGGGAAAAATATTTAGGGATTTCAATTAATGATGATCGAAACGTGATATCACCAGTTTTGCCGAGTAATCTATTACTGAGTAATCAACTACTGTAATTAAGCTACTTTTTTAGTAACGGAGTAATGTAACAGGACTACTGTAGCAAATATAAATCATAGTTACTTTATCAAGTAACGATTCCATTACTTTTCTCAAATATTTTGCAAGCTAAAAATATCTTATTATCCACGAAATGTCTGAAACTCAGAAAACAACCGAAAACAACTGTGATGTCGCAGATTGATGATGCAGCCATGCATGCAACGTCATTGATATGCGACGACGCACCAAAACAAGCATGGCGGCGGCAAAAGAAAAACCAGCGATTGCGTTTGATAGCTGGAAATACAGACATTGCTTTGAGTTCATCTCGTCGAAATCAAAGAATATTGCGCTTCGTTGTACGTTATTGTGCAGGAAACAAGACGTTCTCAACTGTTACTTTATCTTTTTTTAACTACAGTAATTAGTAATTGACTACTTATGAAACAGTAGTTAAAGTAGTAAAGTAAATTACTTCTTTAACAAAGTGGTTAAAGAAGTAATTAGATTACTTTTTAAAGGAGTAATCAGTAGTTTAACTACTTTTATGGAGTAATCCCAACAACACTGGATATAATTAAGAAGAATAATCCAAAGCCTCTTTGTTCTTTGTATGACTAATATTCTGGGTTATCTCATGGATTGTACAGGTAAGGCAAAAATAAGTGTCAGCTTCAGGCTACTTCTTTTTGTGAGATAATATATTGTAAGTTTTTTTGTCAGTTGATTGCACGCAATTTTCATATTGTACATTGCAACAGAAAATAAACTATTCATTCATTCATACATTCATTCATTCATATAAACATTCTAGATCTTCCCCCGCTTCTCCTTCCCCCGAAAAACAGTGTTTGCTTTCTCTTAAATTCTGGCATTTATTTCGCCGTCTGTTTACACCCGATCCAGCAGCGGAACCTTCAGGATACACAGTAAGCGTTCTCAAGGGTGATTTCACCGTCTCAAGCATGCGCACCAAAGTGGTTCCCCGCCAACAGAGACGCTAAAGCTGCCGTTTCCGCCGTCTGAAATGAGAACACTGGAGGTTTAATTTTCCTTTGCGGCCCAATCTCGGAGCCACAACTGGCTTGATCAAGTTGACATTCAAGCTTCTGCACAGGGGTCAATAGTCTTGCTTTGTGAATTGTAATGAGGATCGTTTTGAGGTGGCGTCTAGATGGAATCTGGCGGCTTTGCAAATACTGCGCGCGTACAGTGTGCTTTTCTGGCCGAAAAGAGACCCAATAAAACAGAGGTGAAAACAAAAAGCAATATATTTTTACCCAGAGATTTATTCGACAGTGTTGATGTTACCAGCCTGTGGCGTTCGAATCTCTTTTCACATCCTCATTACAGCGGCGGGCAGACAGCTCTTGCTTTCTCAGGAAGTTTTATCCTTCAAACATCCAATTATTTATGGCAAACTGAAAACACCGCTGTGAAAGGTTTGTTTTTTTCAAACCTTACAACTTGACCGAACGTTTCAGAGCTTCCACAGTGCAACATCATTGGCCAGCTCAATTCTGGCTTTGTGAGGGCTGTATTCCTGAGAATCGGATTCTCAGATCTTTTCTCTGACGCATTTTTGACAACTAAAACTGCTAAAGCAGTTAGCGTGGATGCTGAAGTAACAGCGGTTTTGTTGGAACTTGATTGCATTATTCACATTAAACGAGAAACAAAGGACGAAATGGAAGGCCATGACATAACAATTTCACAACCTTAATGTTTTAACATACGTTTTCTGGAAAATGGAGCAAGCAATGTGAAGGGTATGCTAGGGTATGCTAATTCGGAGATGCTAATTCCGCTTCAAAATGAAAACCGTAGCCTGAATTGCGAGTTTCAGGACAAATTCTAAAAGAAAATACCAGGATTATCATCATCTTGTTGCTTGCTTTGATTTTCAGCACTGGCTCCACTGGGGAGGGTCAGTGAGCGCGAGTTGAAAGTCTGCTGCGGCGTTTCGTTCTGGTCTACAGGCAGTACACAAGTATAACAAGTAGTTATGTTGTTTCATCAGTAACACCAGGGTGCTTTAAATCTGATTTACCCGAAAAACAAACACAATGTCACAACACTTTACATCCATCTTTATATACCAGTCAAGTGGTTTTTACCCACCAGTGCAGAAATAGAGACCGATTAAACCTCTCACGCATGAGATCGTCAAGCTTGAGATTCTCGCCGTAGGACAGATGGTCACTGGTTCTTGTCGCAATGCAGTGCAATGAACGTATCACCCGACGCTGCCAATGCCGTCATGGTTCTGTGCATTAAACACGCTGGAGATGCAGTGCTTGCGCACTTTCTTTGCATTTATTCATGAAGCTTTTTTCCCTGTACAGTCTGTCAGGGAATAACTATGTTGTATAAGATGACAGGTGTGAGTGATAATCCTGGTTTCCACAACCAAAAAGAGTTGTTTATGGGTTTCTCTTCCTTTTCCGTTCTTTTATGTACTTTATTTTTTCATGATAATATTTCATTATTTTATTTTTTATGTTGTTGCTGTTGGAATAAGTTCTCCAACCTCAGCTCTGATGTCAGAAAAAAGCCATGTTAGTATTTTCACTGTGCGCAAAACAAAAGGTACGTAGAGTTCAACGCAGTGTCAAACACTTTGCATCTGAGTCAGAAACTAAAAAAAAATATTTTAGATATTTTTAATTTACATTTTGAACCATTTTAAACCAACTGGTTGAATTAAATCCACACAAACAAACAAAATATCTCACTTTTGATTAATTATCAAGAAAAAAAAATAGATGCCAATAAAAATAACATGCTAAGCTTTGTTTACAACCTTAAGCAAGGAATTGGGTTTCCTGCAGCAGACCTTTCACACATTTCTTGTATAGCACTTTTCTATTATATTCCACCACTGAAAGAGCTATACATAACTTCCCATTCCCATTCAAACAGCGATGGCCGCAGTCGTGACGACTCCATGGTGCCATGTATTCATCGCGAGCGGGTCCAGTGTCTTGCTCAAGGACACCTCGACATGTGGATCCAGGGACCCTCTGCCAACTGAATGCCCCACTCTACCAGCTGCCCACACATTAGGAAGGTGGCCAGTCTCGGAGGACATAACACACACTTGGCTCGGGACGTTCTCACCAATCTGGGAGAGGTGATCAGGGTGATTCCGATGCCTTTGTGGTAACACAAAGGGCTGAATAAACACAGAAATCGCATTTTCACCCACTCTTTTCTGGCAAGCAAAGCAAGCTATGCTAGCTACGCTAGCTAAGCAGAACAAGATTTCTTTGCATGCACAAGATTTATCGATGTATACTTTTTTTCTACTTAATGCTGGTCCTGGCTGCTATATACACTGCAAATTTCTCCATTGTGGGACAGTAAAGGGACACATTTTTATGTCATCTTTATCAAGCAGGCTACCCCTTTGGTTAGTTTACTGAAAGGCTCTGATATTTACTGTTGTCTGGAAACATTAAGAAGGGGAATTTTGCTTAATATGCTAACTGACAACTAGACTATTGATCAACAGCCAACTTTACAGTCTTTGGTATTTAATAGTGCATTTTACGTGTGTGTGTGTGTGTGTGTGTGTGTGTGTGTGTGTGTGTGTGTGTGTGAGTGTCAATTGTAGATATAGCATTCAAAAAAGTTTAGTCTTACTACATTACAGAAGAGAAGAAACAATGTAATGTCGATTTGTAATTTATTTTCAAAATAACAATAGTAATGATGCAAATAAAGAAAAAACAATGACAGTACTGTTGATAACAATAATCACATTAATAATATTCCAGCCAGCCCTACACTCTGTTCCATTGTCACACTCTCTCAAACCCTGCAGCCTTTGATTCAATTTAAGTTCACTTGACACCCTCTTCTCACCACCCTCAGGTTGCTCATGTCATGGCGACGTCAATCTCCATGTCGGCTGTGTGCTTCTCAAACATGTCAAGCAGCTGCAGCAGCCATTGCAAAAACAACAACAACAACAACAACAACAACCACCACAACCCTCTGCTTTGACGCTGCGATCACTCTCAGTATTATCGCAGCGTGCCTTGTCACTCCAGCTTAGGCGCCTCGCAGGGAGCCCAGGTCGCCTCATCCCTGACTCATTTTGCCGCTGAGTGCACAGCAAGGTTATGCCGTTCCAGCAGGCAAACCGCGGCAAGGGGGTGGCTTTTGCCAGGCTGCGTCACAGTGCCGCTGCTGCTGGTCGGATGGAGGCGGGCCGCGCGCTCTCGACGCTCGCTGTGAGTCTCGCGACGGAATTGTTTTGACGTGACGGTGAGGCTGTGAGCAAGTCGCCCCACTCCAAACTAACAGCGCTGGTAAATATAGGACCACTCCTCATTAATTACATGATCTGTGACAGATAGATGTGTAGAAAGGTGCAATAGCAGATCGGGAGAAAGTTTAGAATGCACATAAGATATATGATATGTTAAAAGGATCTGTATTTACTGTAATTGCAAAATGAGGACCGAAGAGACTGGACCACGCTGTCACGCTGATATCACACCAACATCATTCTCTAGATTAGAGTATTTTTTAACTCGGAAGGTCCTTGCACACTGGGCAAAAGGCAAAGTGACTCAAATAAGCGACACGAAAATGCGAATTATTCACAGGTGTGCAAGGACCTTAAGCCAGTGAAGGTATACATAGCAGACCAAGCTTGGTAGGGAATCCAATTCAGTAATACTATACAAGTATCTGTGAGGCAATTGAAAAATTATAATGTGGAGACCAGTGACCATGTCTAAAAACAAAACCATGACAAGTACGTTTAACGCTTACAAGGAATTTGTTTTGGTGTAGTTGGCACTTACAAAACAACAGCAATACAAAAAAGATCTGCTAACTATACATACATACATACATATATATATATATATATATATATATATATATATATATATATATATATATATATATGAGATAAAGATAAGAATAACAAATTTACAGTATTACTGCTTCGTATTTAGGGTGACTGCTTGTGTCTTCACATCAACGATCAAAGAAGACGGTGGACAAGGTATCCAGGTTTTGGTGTGCATGTCATCGTAGTTCACTGGCAAGCTCGGGGAGGGAGATTGAGAGTAAAAGTGCAATCTACTGCACTGCAATCTGAAATGTAACCATGCGATGCTGCCGGTTCTTCTGCAAAATCTCCAAATATTACACACTTAACCTTTCAAAGTGAAACTTGAAGCTCGTTACTCTCCAATGTTTTTCATGTTGAGGCGCGTTGCATTCAAAATTTGAAAGGCACCGAAAGCGTGAAGATGAATGATGACAGGCCTGCAAACCACATCCTCAGTATCAGAACCAAAGGTACGTGGAGTTCCAGCAGCTGCGCTTCACTCCGCCGCGTTGAAAGCTTCACGAAAACAGTGTCACACTTGACTGCCAATCTACCGCACTTGGGAAGCGGCGTAGATTATGAATGAGCTTGATATCCAGCGAATTGAGGAATAAATGCCTCTCCTAAGTACCTGTCAGCAGTGTGAGCCGAGCAGCTGCTGCGTTGTGCTCATCTCAAAGCCTTTCAGAGTGTCTTTGGTTCAATTCAAAGGGTGAGCTTTGTAAGCACAAACACTCACTTAAAACAAATCTTGATTTGACATTTAGCCGGCACTCCAACGTTAAGAAATTAGGGTGGAACTAACTTTCAATCTCAACATCAGCAGTGAAAAAAAGCTGAGTTGGAATGCAATCAGGATTCATTGCTGATACTGACAAGATGCAGCTTGGATCTATTTAAAATGTAAGCCATGATGCTTTCTTGAAAAAGAAAGAAAACAAAACATTGTTACAAAGAAAACATGGAAGACTTGAATCAAATATTTTTTTTCATAATGTCAGTTTAGCTAACAGAAGTTACGGTCATGCTGTGATGAAAATGTGCTGAATCAGGTATTCACGAGACGTGCTCAGTGTACAGAGGGCGTCGTGCTGATCCTCTTGGCTTTCATTTAAAGAGCTACTTGACAGAATGTGCATTTGAAGCTAGATTAATTGTGACTTACTGGACTGTTTAGACATAAGGCATGTGAAAAGTCTTTCAGTTTTTACCGGATTGCTTGTAATGTTGCACGTGCCAAGGGTCACAAATTTCAGATATTTCCTGTGGAAAATGTACTCTAAGGTTTTGAATGTACAAAACTGTAAAATTGGGAGAGTTTGAGGAAAAGACAGTGAAATGGAGTGGTCAGATTTTAGTACTCATTCAATCACCCTCCCTGTCCCGAGCTTGCCAGTGAACTACGGAGGCCTTTGCACACTAAAAATGGTGTTGTCCACAACGAGCTTGCCGAGTTCTCCACTTAACTACGAGGCTCCCAGCTCACCTATAGTTTAATTTGTTCAGTTATTTAACCGTATTCTATTTTCAGTGCTGACGTTCATCTAGAATAGAATATAATACAAAAACTTTACTGTCATTGTACGTGCACACTGCACAGCAAACTTTGAAGTGCAATCCTCTCCAAAGTGACCCCATAAGATACAATCAGTATAAGTAGTAAACACAACAGACACAGTACATAGAAACATTAATGAACAGTGTCCTCAGTTGGACAACTTCAAACGTCAGGTCTTTTCATTTATACTGAAAGATGTTCAGCCCACTAACAGATACAGAAAAAAAGGGAACATGCTGCTTTTTAACAAAGACACAACTTCATGTTTTGTTTTTTTTCTTTTACCTGTTCCAACATGCAGGCATTTATGGACTCAATGGACCACAGTTTGGATCAACGCAGGAGATGCTCTGTTTTGATACCTTCTCCCTTTTATGATCCATTTTTTGGCAAGTGTACGTAGCTCATTGTCAGACGCAGGAGTGCCCTCAAACGTACAATAGATCGCCCGTACCAGCGTGCTGACACAGGAACTTGAGGAATACAGTGTAATTTGTGTTTGTCAGACGTCGCCTTTGTGCCAAGTTCCTGTTCCTCCGCCCATTACAGGCCTTCGAGTTCCACTGAAACTGTCCTCTCTGCCTCCCGTCTCAGCTGCCTTACAGTAATCCTCTTTTCACCGCAGCCTCATTCTCTCCTCCCTCCATCCCTCCTTCTCCCCGTGTTTTGCAGACAACTGCTGACCTGCCTTTCCTCCACCCAGCCTCCCTGATTAGTATTCATGACGACGGGGGCCTATCTTTCCCAATGAAATGCGGTTGCATTCTGAGATGTTGCAGCCGTTCCCAGGTAATTCTGGGTCATTACGATAAAAAAAAAAATTACCAAGGTTTCCCAACAGCCTCTGATTCCAAAGAGTGCTGTGAATGTGTGCATGTGCATGAGTCAGAGAGGTGCAGAAGTTTTGCCTAAATTCAGCTGCAACTTCACTTTACAGTGGATTTAGTGTTTGTCCACAGACACATTGTCTAACAGCTTTTTTGAAAAGGAATATTTTCATTTCACGGATGACTTTATTTTGCTTTATATATAAGCAAGAGGAAAGAGGTGAAAGAGGTGTTAAGGATTTTTGGTCACAGAAACGTAAAGGAGCCACTCGTGTTGCTTACTGTAACACCAGTTCTCTCTTCTTTTCACCACATGCACATGACTAAAAATGGCACTCAGTCACTTGAACGGAATTGCTCACTGACTGCGTACACCAAAAAGGGTTTTGTGCTTCAGGGTTTTGCTTTCTTCACTGCGCGGCCCGTTGCACTTGTGCATTACTGATTTGGCCTCCATAGACTTTGATACGTGCAGGCGTTGAGACAACTGCACGCTTCACGTTGAAAATAATGCCATTCGTAATTACATGTCTTTGGGGATCAGGGATTTCAAAGGTAAAACAACAACAAAAACAAGTAGCCGTTTTAATATTCTATTAGTATTAATATCATGCTGACAGCTGATGCTGGTGTCTCATCCGAGCTTCCAAAGAACCTGCTATAACAGAAACAGATTGAGGAGCTAAAGAACACCAGGATCATGTCATGTAATACACTGTTGAAAGTTTTACCCCAAAAAAAACATGCTCACCGAATAAAATACTGTAGACTGCTATTGATAATGCATAGAAGAAAATAGTCAAAATTTCAGGAGCAAATGGGGTAGAGTCAGTGGTGAGAGGCCGGTGGCCTCGGGCAGGATGGGAAAGAACAGGGCAGAGACACAGCCAGGGGGCAGGACAGACCAAGGACCCTCAAGTCACTGGTGTGGGAACAGTGCAGATTAAAAGAAGTGAAGTTTCGGTCCGGGTGGACAACCGACAGGCAGAACGGAACAAGGACTGAAACTGCACTGGACCAGGCTCCAGTGATGTCAGGAAAGTTTTGATGATGTGATCTTCTCGGATTGGACGGGCAGTCGAGCCCGAGGCAAAGGTAGAGGTCCTTCAACAGTAGCACAAATAGCTAGTGCAATATTTGGTTTGACCTCCCAAAAAAATATCTTGCTCTTATTTCCAGCTGGCAAGCTGCATACGCGTCCACCCTGATGATCAGATTGGAGAAAAAGCGACAGTAAACAATGGCGAGCGTGGAAGCAAATGAGGCGGTGGTCAATGTTTATCCCCACTTTCACTTTTGTCTCCGTTCAAAATGAGCGAAAGGCAGCACAGCCTGAACAATTTTGGGATGCAAGCCGAACAGGGTTGGTGAACAGCCAGAGGAGACCAGTCTATGTAGCACATACATTCATGGTTCAACCAGATCTTGTGTTCGTACCGACTCGCGGCAATTACAAACCGCAATAATGTCCCTTTCCAAGAAAACCAGATTCTTTGCGGGTTTGTACTTTCTTTTTTTGTGTGTGCCAGTAGGAAAGGAATAAAATAGACACACAGCCACTCAAACTCACACCTGCAGCCAATTTCGCTGTCAGTTAGCCTGTTGTGCATGTCTCGAATGCACATCAGCGGTAGAGTGGGAGGAAGCAGGGCCAGACAAAGAGAACCTACGCAGACACAGTGGAGAACCTTCAAACTCGACAGGCAGGCTATCAGCCTGGGAATAACAGTGTTACACTGCACCATGGAGTCGCAGCTTAGTCACATTTGTGCAACTGATATTTCATTTAACTCTTTTGTTCTGAATCAGTAAACATTCTTGATTCACCCTAGAATTTAGTTTTACCATCAAAAAAGTGTGTATACTACACAGTGATTGCCTATAGAAGGAAATCGCCCCATGCACTATTCTTTGCTGCGATCCACGTTGCCGCCCTTGTCAATCCAGAAAAGAGAGCTCACTTAAGAAAAGAGGACTTGTGCATCAATTACAGGCAGCACTTTGATTTCTACATGAGTGTAATCATGCACAAGCGCGGCTGAAAACGGCTGCACGACCAGTCAAGTGTGGACAGGCTCGCCTCGCATTAGTGTAGCTGCTGCCATTGAATGATGGATCATCTGTATCCTCGGAAGCCGGGTTGATGGAATTTTCTCTATTGCTTCATGTTCAAGAGTCGGGAAAATACCAGGGGCACCCGAGGCTGCACCGCCGAGGATGCTTGAGTTGTGTTAACAAGGTTTTAGGGCAAGTAAACAACTGTACGGCGGAAGTGATAGGTCAGGAAGCTCGAGTTAAGTTTGAGACATTGTATTTTCTCTGGTAAGAAATAAAATAGCTCTTTGTGTATATAGACAGAAAAACAAAAAAAGAGAGTTGTCCAAACAAATAATGTTGAAATAATTATAATGCAATGAAAGACGTTAATTAGTTGGTGCTTTTTAAACATTATACACCTGCAAAAAGTGCAATGCAAACGCTACCGAAGTACAATATTCATTCCTATAAGGTGTACTCAACACTGATGTTAAATCAGTGAGGAGGGACGAGGACCTTTGGTCTTAAACCATGTGTCCGTGCAAGCCTGCAGGGGGGAAAAAAAAGTCATTTGAATGGTTGAGCAAATCACGGGACAGCAACATGAACATTGTTGGCTGATGCAGCAGTAGTCCTCAAGGATAAAGCTGGCGATGAGTGTGCTCGGGGCTGGGAACATGGTGGTCTTTTGCAGCTCGTTAAATAAGGGTCGGACTGCTGCAACAATGTAGGAGAAAGGAAAGATGGACAGGAAAATAAAGTTGGAGTTGACTGTTTCCTTCAGGCACAATGTAGAAATGATACAGTTCTTGAAAGGCAACGCTAAAGGTTAAGTGTGTAATATTTGGATATTTTGAAGAAGGAACACTGACATCAAGTGGTTACATTTTAGATTGCAGCATCTTTCGGTCTCCCTCCCCCTCCTAAGCTTGCCAGTGAGCTACAGTGGTCTGCGCACCCAAACTTGGATACCTTGTCCACTTCTCTCTTCTTCATTGGTTCATTTGAAGATGCCAACAGTCAGTGTAATTACTGAACGCGCTGTCAGGCGGGCTAGAGAAGAAATGACCTTTATTATACTGCAATTCTACACTTTTATTAATGTATTTATGGGTAGTATATGAAGTTTTTACCAGTATAAAAATCATAAATTAAGCCAAAGATTACACACTGGACCTTTAAGTGAATAAAAACAAACAAACCAAATAAACCGTCTGTCTTGTAGTCATGATTGTTAGAAAGTGTGACGAAAGCCGAGCACAAAGCCCTGCTATTCTCCCTCGCTTAAACGCTGCAGTGAAACAAGCCTGACTGCCAAGACTGGTTATCAAGCATGTATGTAAGCAATGGATAGTTCAAAAGCCGAAATGCACAAACCTCAGTCTGAAGTCAGTATGGTTACTTCAAAGTTGGCACAAAAACTGCAGACCCTTTAACTCGAAAAAGAAAAACTTTCAAGGCAAGCCGTTGATGTTGCCTCCAAGGCGCTCAAGAGTGTTGTTTGCATTTAACCTTCCTTTGGTACGTTCTTCTTCATACTCCAGGATCTTGGAGACTGTGGAAAAAGTGGCGTTAACAAGCTCTTAAAACTTAAAAAAAACAAAAAAAAACCTTTTAGTTCACAAGAGTTGGAGAGTTCTTCAGCAAAGTAAAGCATTGGGGCATGGGGGGCCCCATCTGAACACATTTACCTCTAAAAGTGTCTCTCTACCTCACTGCCACGATGCGTGGGACGGTAATGGGAAGTGCCGGGGCATCGTTTGCTGTGAATGTGTGTGCCTGTTAATCACCTAATAATTGGACGTGATGGCAGGAACGACGGCGGCGGTGATGGATTATCGGCAGACGAGCAGCTCTGGTGCTGTCGAAAGCCGCAGGTGCTGCCTGAGTGCGATACATACACACACACACGCTCAGGCGTGCACTCACACATTAATACACACACGGCAAAGGCACCGAATTGTACATTTCAAATGTGTGCTGCCACGTATAGAATTCAAACACAATTGGTGAATGATGGAGAGGGGATGGCTGGAGCCTTGGCGGACGCACAGAATCACATAGGAATCCCACTGGAAAAAAGCATATGAAAAGTCCAACCTATGTGTGCACTCTGCTGTAAGACATGCTGGTAATCTTGTCTTTGTGTGAATGTTTTGTGTCTGTGTTTTAATAGATTGAATGAGAAAACTTTTTTTTTAGGCTGTTTGAAATTTTCCCTAGCCTCATTTCAAGAAAAGTGCAAAAATGACTGGTGACTATTTCTTGTTGCTGTGTATTATTTGCTATAAAATCTTTCGATAACACAAATGAAGTGCCATCATGGGCCCAATTGAACTGTGGTTGGCAACAAAATACATTTGCATGTACTGCGATTTTAGCTTAATATAACTTTTAAAAATTGTCTTTAAAAAAAAATCAAACATGACTGCCGTGTTTCCATGACGGGATTTGATTTATTGATTAATTTAAATTATTAAGGCTATGTAAAAGAAACCTGCAGAAGAATGGAGACAGGACTTCAGCTTTAGCTATGAGGAGTGCTGCTCTTCGAAACAGAAAAAGAGAAGTGTGCACGGCAAACATGGAAATACTGATACAATCATGTATGTCCCTCACATTGGAGGAGAAGCACATATGAGTCGTGTGAGCTTTGTCAGAGCCGACGTGATGCTTCCATAAAACATTTTGTGCATTCGCCAAAAGATTTAAACCACCTCAAGCGTACAAAGTTGAGTGCAAATTACAGGAAGCTGTAATGTAAGCTGAATTCCATTGTTTTCAAACATTTTCTAATCCAATGTCCTTCTTAATGTACACTGAAAAGGCTTTCAATAAACACATTACAAGTGAGACATCGCGGAAAATAACACATGATGACCACAATTCAATGAACACTATGGTTACAATATGATTTGCTGTGGCCAACCCAAAAAAGAAAGCAAAATGAAGAAAAAGAACAATAAGCATGTTACTGAATTCGAAGAAAATGTTCATTTTGAAGAGAAATTTAGTTAAGAATAACCTTATTAACATATAATTACAGTTATTCAAATTATTGTTTTGAATTGTTGTCATGCGCAGCCAGGTTGACACAATTGGCTTTAATTTATCATATTGGTGTTCAATTGTAGAAAATAATTGCCTTTTCTTATAGTGCTTCAAACTAAACTGGACTGCCTCTAAGGTAGGAGCATTAAAAAGGTGCAAAGACAATGCCTGGCTCACAACAATCAACAGTCAGTCACAGGCTTTTCACATAACCCACAGGTTATTTCTTCACAAAATCAGACGGGGAAAAGCATGCTGCGGATGACACGCAGACAGTGGTGGTGAGTCACGACTGGATGTTTTCCTTTTCGAGGGTCGCTCCACCGATCCGACTGACTCAAGCGCTTCATCAACAGCATTCGTAACAACGCTCTCTCTAAAAACACACTCAGGCCAACAGGCAACATTTCAAAAAATGCACCAATGGTGATTACCAAATTACCAAAAAAAAAAAATAAGTAAGTAATTTGACTTGATGAATTGATTTAAAAATGTATCGCCTGCATTTGCTTCACTGACTTGTTGCCTCGATCGGCCTTCAAATGTAAATAATTCAGAACAAGCCCCAGGACAAGTTCTGGGTTTGAGCCGTTTTTTTTTTTTTTTACCAATGACTCGAATTTCGAAGACACAGAATCCCAAAGGAACCCAGTTGTTATGAACTCCCCAGTTGAGTTGTCAAGAGCCTCCCCACATCGTATTGACATTCAACAGATTTTCACACCTCCTCCCCCGAGAACCACCAGTTCACCATATTGTAACATCCCGGCTATTGTTTTGGCCTGCAGGGTCATCCTTCCTTGTCAAATTCACAAAACCATCATTATTCATTTATGCAATAAAAATACATTTGTTTGGATGCTTATCGAGTATTAAAGTATAGAACACACACATAGTGTGGCTACAGCTTGCATTGTCCTCCAAAAAGATTTTTTTATGGGTAAAACCGAATTCCCCCACACAATTGTTTTTTTTTTCTTCCAAGTTTTGAACTAAAGTTAAGATCATAAGATCACATCCTAGTAACAGGAGCATAATGTCAGCTCTGTCAGAAAATGTCGATCAGATACAAATCTGTAGCATTCAGGCATTTCAAGAGCTAAGAGCTATATGCCATCATTTCACCGTCTCCTTTAAAGGCTTATATATGTGTCCATGACACCTGACAGGTTTGAGACTGGGAAGGTCAATGTGGATAGATTTTTGTGCGCAGGTGATGTCGATACTCACAGATTAGCACGAGAACAAAAAAAAAAGGCTGTGTGCTATGAGGAAGACAAGACTGCAATGCCGTGTCGATGTTGTGTTTTTGTTTTAACACGGACTACAAATCGATGCTGTGCTGACGCTGTTAACCACTGAAACGTCTCGATAAACTCTCCATAGGTGAGAAACAGGGCCCAAAATAAGAGCATTTGCATATTTTTCCTTAACCTTGTGTTATTTATAGCAGTTTTATTCAGTGTGCCACGGCACACTAGTGTACAGTGAGATCACATCAGGTGTTCTGTGAAAAATTATCCAATTTCACTTTATTGGTCTAAAAAAATAATAACATGCTATTGTGGAGTGCTGTGCTTTAATGTGAATGTGGGCCTGTTTTACACAGGTTTAAAAATAAATTAAGACTATATTATTAGTCATTATTAGGCTAAAAGGTGTCCTGTGTCATTTTATTATATTTTTAGTTGGTGGTAGACCATTGGTGGTAAAACAATTGCGCTGTTATTTTGGAACTTTGTCTGAAATAGCAGTCAGCACAGCCTCCCTCAAATGCCTAAATGTAAGTAGCATTCAGATTTAGCAGTTTCAGAATATCAGAATAAGCAGGCATATAGTATTACAAGTCCCTCCATCTATTTCCACGACCACTTCTCCTGAGCTCAGGGTTGCTCCGGCTTCATCCCACAGTCCAGAAACATGCGTGTGAGGACAAAGTGGGAACTCTGAATGGTCTGTAGGTACTCGAGCACGAGTGTGAGTGGCTGTTTATCTTCCTGGGTGGCCCTGCGATGAACTGGCAACTTGTCCAGGGTGGCGGCGCTATGACAGCTGGGATAGGCTCCAGCAAACCATTGCGACCCTGAGTGCAGGAGAAAGCGGGTATGAAAGATAAATGAATGAATATGACCCACAATATGGCACATTAACTGTTTCCTGAATCTGTTTGGATTTCTTTTATATTTACATATGGTTTAAAAAAAATAATTTAACTGCCAAACAAACCAGGTTTCTGCAAGCTCAAGGATGTGTTGTGGTGCTTTTTGCACCCAATCGAACCCACCTGGGTGTACAGTGGCAACTTGTTTAAAAGCCCTTCAGTGCAATTATTTGTTCTTCTGTGAAAGCCATTTCATGTATATGTACATTCCACTCCTTGTGTTTCCTCTTTGCTTTTTATCCAGTTTTTAAGGGTAGCGCAGAGCCATCAATTTCTCATTGCTAAAGAGATTGATTTCTTTCATTTTTGATACCCAGACCAACTGAAACTACTTTGATTAGAGCATGTCAAGATTAATGCGGTCTTAAAATCTCAGCAATTCATCACCTTTCAAGGTTGAGCCGAAGTATGATTGAGGCATGAGCTGGTAAAGTTAAGTAAAGGCTGTGAATGTCACAGGATCTGTGCGTAGGTAAGTTCAAGGACCCACATTCAGAGATCACATGGTATTGCAGAGATGAAATGTTCATTTTTCCCTTATTTTAAAAGGGAAGAATCAGCCAAATTTAGAATATAGCTTACATGGAAAAACCACGAGAGACTTTCAGAAACCATTTAGGTGGACGACCCAACACCAGATAAAGGGAGACAGGAATAAAGGTAGGGGAACACAGGTGAAACCGATCAGGGCCAGGGTAGACAATAAGGTGCAAATGAAAATCACAAGCTATTACTGTTTATTATGAGACCATGAATTTGAAAAATAAAAAAAAAAAAACATTTGATCACAACAATATACAATAATTGAACATAAAAATGTCTTTATCTTAACCTCAGATTTTGGAAACAGTCCTTTGCACACACAACATATTATTTTCCATTAGAATCTTTGTAGTGTAGTGTAGTGTAGTCTTTGCAGTGCAAAGTGCTCACTCATGAAGCGGTAATGTAAAACAAGGCTACAGACAGGGAGAACTTGTGACATTTACCTTTTTTTGATGCCTCGACTTTATTCAGCACGAGGGGGATGTATCACACAGGGGGGAAAAGAGTCACCGGATCATAGGGAATGCATTATGCCAGGGAGAAGTGTGAATAAATATCATAGTAGTGGCCACTTGTTATTTTGTTCCAGTAATGGTTTCCCCCCTCTCCTCGGCCTCTTCGCAATCAAGAATCTGCTTGAAATTAACATATTTTTCTTGCCTTTATAAGAATTTCAACATGATTTGATTTCTGTCTGGCGTGAGTTGGGATTGGGGCTACAAGTCTCAACCCAATTAGTGACCTCGTTCACCAAGCACAATTTTGTCTTTCTCCTCACCCCCCCCCCCGAAACCCTGCCTCCACTCATCACGCTTCCTATTCAGTGCTGCACCCCCCCCACCCCCCCATCATACCCCTCCACTGGCTAAACCACTTCTTCTTCTTCTTCTTCTTTTTTCCGCCGGACTCTCCATCCTCCCTCTTCTCTCCCTTCCCGTTTCTATTCTTTTCCTCTCACCGCACAAATGAGTCCATTTTGCCCTGGGGATGAGACCACGGTGGTTAAATCAGATTGGGGCGAGGTTATATTTGGACTGTGGCAAGAGAGAGAGAGAGAGCGAGAGAGTGAGTGAGAGAATGAGAGAGAGAGAGAGAGAAAGAGAGAGGCATCAAACAGCTGGGTGACGACTACATGGCCTATTTTACATCAGCAAATTGCCCGACCGTGGATTCCCAGGGCGCCCTGAGCTGACAATATTAGTGATATTAGCTAATAAAAATCTCAAACTCATTTGGAGCACTTGCCTCTCTAATTACCATGAACATGCATGGATAGTGACGCTGAACTACGGAAATAATATCGGGAAACTGAAGATGAAAGTGAGACTTTTGCCGCATACGTTTCGTGAAGGGATGTCAAGAAAAAAAAAGCAAAAAGGAAAAAAAAACATAATTTATAAGTAGCTGCCTCTAATAACTGCATTCATGGATATTTTTAAAGTGTTTACTGTCATTTAAAAACGTTTTCAGACTTCAGACTTCTCTCTCTCTCTCTCTCTCTATGTAAATGTATGTGTGTGTGTGTATATGCAAGCAAAATAAAAAGATGAACATTTTGTCATCTTTGCAGGTGCATTTCATAAAGGAGTAAAGGGAAAAATTAAGATTCACAAATTTTGCACAGTTTCTTTCAGAAAGCAAATTAACTGCAACTGCTGCAGCAGCCCTCCGACTGATTAATGTGTTATTCATGTATATGTGCTTGACATTGTGTGAATAAAAATGCCTTCATTCTACGTGGCACAAATCCAGCCAGGTGCTGGAAACATTCCTTGGGAGGCTTTGGTCCAGATTGACATTAAAAGATGCCTCGGCTTTGCCATATTTGTCAGCTGCAGACCTCCTGTTCTGTCAGATCCCGCTGGGGTTCTTTAAGATTTAGACCTGGTGACCGCGGAGGCAGTTCGAGTATGGTGAAATTGGTCTCATCTACAAGAAACCTGGTTTGAGGCTATCAAAGCCTTGTGACGTACGTCCACTAATCTGGTTGAAGTATAGCCTTTGGGCGATGTGGTCATAAAGGGAGGGAAATGGTCCAGCGCAATACTCAGAGAAGCTGTGGTGGTGTTTAAATAATGTTTAATTGGTAGACAAGAAAATCACCACACATCCTCCACACCATCAGACCAACAGCAGTCGGAGCCGTTAATGCAAGGCAGGATAGATGGATGCTTTGATTGCTGACACCAAGAGATCACAGGTGTGATGACTTTGTCCCCCAATGCCGTGGCCCATCTTCTTCAAACTGTATTGTGCTGTGTGCTCAGAGATGGTCTTCTGCCTGCCTTGACTATAACAAACAGTTATTTGAGTGACCATTGCCTTTCTGTAATCTCCAGTCCAGCTTGCCTATTCTCCTCCAACCTCGAGCGTCAACAAAGCATTTTTCAGCCCAGAGAACTGCTGCTCACTGGATACTTAATCTTTTTTGGGACCCTCCTCTGTGAAAGCCCAGAGACGGTTGTGCTGCGACCCAGTTAATCAGTAGTTTGTGAAATACACTGGCCCATCTGGCACCAACAACCATGCCACATTGAAAGTCAAAAGCCAGTTTTACCCGTTCTGACGCCGGCTTTGAACCTCGGCCGGCCGTCATCGTCGCAGCCACATCTCTAAATGCGTTGGGTTGTTGCTGTGAGACTGGCTGATTAAATATGTGTGCAGGAATGTAGTTAAAAAGTGTCCATGTGTAATGGGGCACTGTTTAGCCTTGGAAAACATGAGACCCACCCTCTGGAAAGTGAGACCAAATTCAGTAGCAGATTTTACCCTCCAGCATGTTTTACGACTATTGGAAAAATGCCAATGAGTCTAATACAACTATTAAAAAGCAATCCTTTTTTATTGGCATTCAGCCAAGGCAGGAGAAAATTAAGAGATATAAGAGAAGTGCAGCGTGACGTGCGTATTTGGACTGTTAAGTTTTGTATCCCTTAATTTTGAGTTTAAACGCGTCACCGCGTAAAACCCATGAGAATTCGAAATGTTTATCTCAAGAGCTAATGTCAAATATAGTACAAATGAATGATGTTAACTTATTTTTAAACTGTAAGAGACTTTAGAGTGGCTAAATATAGCACAGAACTGGGATAGGATCGACTCATCTACAGCATGGATACCCCTTGTTTATTTGGCTGCACACAAGGAGACTAAAGGCTCATTCATACTTTCCTCATCAGCATCTTTGCTAGGTCTGTGCTCCAACTGACATAATATCGTCATCCACTATCGGGCCTAAGGATTAATGTGTCGACCACGAGCACCCAAAGATTTGGGAGTGCCAAGACCGAACGCATATAAAAGCGTGGTGAGAGTTTACGGTTGCGCAATGCTGAAGCTAAGAGAGGGGGGGGGCCTAATAAATCAGTCAGGCATTAGGATGATTTTTTTTTCAGTGCGTAATGTATCTGTAGTCCGCAGTCCATTGCATTTACGTGGAAGAACAAAGACACATCATCACGGACATCAGCCTGCACTCGACTGATCAACTGTTCCTGGATTTCATCACATTATTATATGTTTGCAAATGGATGTGGTCAAGTACATCAAGGGCTTGAGTGTGTAGTATTGATTCCCAAGATAAATCCTCCCACTGACACACACTTCTTCAACGTCGAATCCCTGTTTGAGTGTGTTGGGCTTGCCAACCCAACACTTCACTTTACTTTTGATACAATGCACTTCCCGTAACACTTGTAAGCAAAGGAAGCTAAAGTTCAACCCATTCAGATTCACTGTAACTTGTAGGTTAAAATTTCAGACTTCAGTCTGGATTCAGTTCCGTCATTCCTTGAATGTGTACATTTGATGACAGTGAATGCTAATGTTCATTGTTCATTCACTGCCTGAATGAGAAGCTCAACATTTCTTTGCCAGCAGCTGAGTTTTGAGTTCTTCCATTTCCTCTAGTGGTTGAAAAATACTCACTGTCTTGTTAAAAGAATTGCAGTATTCTCGATGCATGTAATGTATAACCCCTAAAGGTTTCAAAAAACGTTGACTAATATTTTAGTGGCTAGATTCCAGACATCTGATCACACCTGTGTTAGCATTTTATTATGTCACACTTGGTTCTTCTGTGTTGTTTTCTACAGTTCTTTATATTGACCAAATTAAGTCTTCTCGACGACAGACTGACTTTTGCATGAGCAGATACTTCAGCAGAACAGATTTAACGGCAACAGTGAGAACTTTTGATGATGAACTATCTATCACACACACACACACACACACACACACACACACTCTCTCTCTCTAAATAAGTCTGACACAAATTCGACATTCTCGAAGTAAGGTTGCAATGACTTCAAACTAGGATAACTTTGTGGAATTATTACCTTCGATAGCCGTTCACAAATATTAATGTTTCTAGCAGCAAACTAAACTTCTACCAAACAAAGTCTGCTTTGCAAAAAACACATGATGTATCCTGGTAGCTTAAAGGATGTGCAATTTATATACAATGATAATGACACTTTATTCCATTTATTTTTTCTGAATTCAAGGCATCTTGAAAATTTAGGATTGCTGAGCTTCCAATTCCCTTGAATTTATACAAGTCTTTCCAAAACACTATTTCTACTCTACAAGAAAACCCCAGCATTGATTGATAGATTACCAGCTGCTACTCAATTAGAACACAAAACCCTGATGAAGAAGCCACCTTTGATGAAATAACGCAGGAAACAAAGTTGATTGTCAACATCGTTGGCACAAGAGAACATTAGGATTCCATGCAACTTATCCGAGATTCAATTGTCTGCTTGAACCACAGAGGGAGAAAGCAATCACGCGCACGTGTCTCATCATTTAGACAAGTTGTCAACCCAGAATTAGAATTTCAATATGGCAACACACATCTGTCACCACTAGATTAGACTTTCTATCTCAGCCTGTATTCATCCTGCAGGTGAAGTATGGCTGAAATGCATTATGCAACTGACAAAAGCTTTCAATCACGGCTCCCTCTCTCTCTTCCATGATTTATCCGACTTATTGTTGGAGACTATCTGGTCAATCAACGACAGTGTGGGAACGAGGAGGCTTGGCAAAAGTGTTGAGCACTCAAAAAATAAAACGGGTTTACAAATTCAAATCACACAGAGTAGATAAATAATTCATTTCGAAAACAGACACACACGCTCATCAGTATCCGTAATAGCAGGGAGCAAGTCCAAGACAGATTATTTTCCTCCTTTCCCTCCGATAAAACTCCACATAAGATGCATATTTCCGAAGTCTATTAAAGAGTAAATTGCATGTTGGCGTGTATCACTGATTTCTCCAAACCACTGTTAGTCACCAACAGACAGTTGAAGTGATTGCCACTTGTCACCTCAGTAGACGTATGTAGGCTTTTGCATGGCTATGAATAATAATAAGCACCCTTTAACAAAATTACAGATGAGGTGTTGAATGCTTGTCAACTGTGAAATGCGAGGTGGATTGCTAGCAAATGCAATGCATGAGGATGTTTATTTGTTCTCCCTTGCGCCTGCAATTGCACTAAGTAGTGGGCTTATAGTGCAATGCAAAAATCCTTGGTTAACAACGGAGCAATATAGTAGCAGTGATAAATCAGCTACAGCTACAGATTGAGAGTTTCACTTATTAGCTTCTTGGATTTTGGTCGTTGAGCTAAGGCCACCCACTCATTCATTAACATGTGACCAGCGTACACAACAAGAGGTGTCAGGCACTGTAGCACATGACACAGGTCAAAAGTAAGCTGATGAGGAATGTCACGGCCGGAAGGAAAACGTAAAGAGCCAAAGGCAAATGAACAGAATGCCAAATTACCTGCAAAGCAAACAGATCAAAGCTCTAAAATTGTTTTCATTTCGAAGCAGAAAAACATAGATGGAAAAAATGTGTTTGAAATAAATGTAGAAATGTGCAGAAATATTGAGAAAACTAAAAATATTATTTTAGAACATGGTTCATCAGAAGACCTGTTGACAGATCTTGCAGTCTTTGATTCATGTATATCAAAAGCAAATACTGACGTTGATGTTTGAAGATGTTGCTTAAATTCTATTTGATATTTCCCTCAAGTTTTTAATCAGTGTATAACCGCACTGCAGGCAAGGTGTGTGTGTTTGTGCGCATGCGCACATGTGCTGGTGTTTTTGTGTGATGTTGTATGTGTGTACATTTACTTTGAAGCAAGTTATCATATATGTCACTTTATACACAATAATGCCATTTCAGTAGAAAAACTTTGTTGACAAGAGTAACAAAAAAGATAAATATATGTGTATGTTAAGAGTTTTGATGATGAAATTAGTAATTTTAATATCATGTTGCCGCTTTAGCCTGAATTGAAGTTGATAATGGCTCAGTAAAGATTCTGACATCTCAATATGAGTCCAAATACTATATATTATGAGCTAGGCTTTTATATAATTATCCGTGATACATTATATATCCTGTATAGTCTATGCTGTAAAATTAAATGTTCAAATCAGCTCAGTTCAAAGGTGGTTTATGCAGGCTTGTCAAATAAAAAAAAAAAAAAGATGAAATGACGCTGACATATCTATTTATCTATAATAAACATTACTTCCGAGCGCACGTGAGGTTGGACAATCACTTTTGGGATTCAAGATATAAAAAAAAATGTATCTCGAGATAGCTGACGATCGAGAATGTAGCCTTTGAAAAAGTGAGAAATGCTGCGTCACTTGCAGTGTGTGCACCTCTGACGTGAGAGCAGAAACGATAGTGGAGACACAACAGAGAGGATGAGGAGATGCAGAGGAATAGTCTCAGTGATGAATGACAGTGACCCTGGTGACCGAAGGGGTTATGTGATGGATAAACATCTGTCCTTACTACTGTATCAAAAGACACTACGTCCTCTGGCGTCGGGGGGTCCCGGGGCGGTGGGGGCGTCTGGAGGATGTGGGGGGTGGAGGGGCTTCTGGGTGCCCGGGCCTGCCTTGGGTACCGATGCTCCCGGCGGGTGATATTATTATCATTACTATTAACGCTGTTATTATTATCATTATATGTACACGCATGTATGTTTGTATATGGGTATATATACATTTGTATGTATATATGTGTATGTGTATGAACGTGTGTATATCTATGTACATACATATATATATATATATATATATATATATATATATATATATATATATATATATATATATATATATATATATATATATATATATATATATATATATATATATATACAAGGCTGTTGTATGTTGTTGTATATTGTTGCCAGTTTCCTCCTCTTTCCCTCTCTCACTATCCCTCTCATCATCCCTCCCTTTCCCCCCCATCACTCATTTCCCCTTTCTACTTCCTTCTCATCCCCCTATCCCTCCCTCAGTCCGGTCATGGCCAGAATGTCACCTTTCCACAAGAATACAATAAAACCACTCAAGAGGTAGCTCCTGAAACGACCCGTGTGGCTCACACTCTCAAGATCTACCTCTGAGAATAAAATCTGTCAGCCATCATAGACATTCAGAGACACTTCTGCTTGTCATTATGGCCAGACAGGACAAAGGGGAAAAAAAAAAAAAAAAAAAAAAGACATTACGTATTTCGGCCACTCTTTTGTATACATTGCATGGTTTGATGTATTTTTAAAATATTTTTACGAACTACAGACCGCAGCAAACCCTGTCATAGCCACCAGGCTTGGTGTTTGATTTGTCTTGTGTATTTTGTCATTTGCGAGTGCAAATACATTTATCTATCACCAGTGAGTGCAAAAGCACAGTTATTATAATCAAGAGCTGCAAGCAGAGCATCTGTCTTAAATACCTGTTGATTGCAGGCTAAACACTTAGATACTTCAATATGCATCAGGACATCACTCTGCAGATATGTGCCAAGTCTGAAGTTGTCCTGGTAGGGAAGACAGTAATATTATTTGAAAAGGTGCTATATATTCGGCGTTGGTTGATTTGCTTGCTTTGTTAGTGTGGTCATATTTGACCAGTGTCTAAAAATGCCACCTGATCTTAGACAACAGCATGGTCCATCTAATGAAGACTGTGTTGTACTTCAAGCATATACAGTACTGCTGGTAGAACCCCTACCTTAGCTCTTTTTGAAATAGAGGATTTTGTGACATAAAGGAGTTCTTCAGATACCCCACCTGAGCAGAGAACTTTAGCATTGTCAGGGATCCTCACCACTGTTTGCGGCACGTGTCTGTGAATCATTTTTCGCCAGGCAGTCCTCTGTTTTCCTTCTTACTGCAGTTCAAACAGTGTGCGTAACGGCAACCATCACTAATTTGAATACAGCATTGTTTGCATAGTGCCGTACTGTAACAATTATTTGCAACCCCAGCCAGGGCCCTTTCCCTGCTGACCATGTTTTAAGAAGTCAACAGTTCCTACTGAGAGCAAGCAACACCACAACACTAAATTAAGCGTCAAATTCTTAACCTGTGTTGTTACCATAAGCCAGCGGTTCTCAGACCTTCTCTGTCATGCCCCCCCACCTTTGGAGTAAGAACATTTTTCATGCCCCCACCCCCACCCACCCGACCTGTCAAAATGGTGACAAAATAGGCTGTTTTCAACCTTATTTAAACAACACTCAAAAAAATTAACATTCCCCTCACCTGTTTTAGCCATTTCTGTTGTGCAATTAACTTTTAAACATTAATTTCACTTTTATCTTAGTCAACCCCCCCCCAGGGGGTGCCCGCCGTCCACTTTGACAAACACTGCTGTAAGCTAAAACACTCAAAATGACTTTGGAAATGCTAGCAAATATGCACCTTCACGATGCTGCTTAGTGACAGAGCAAACAAGCATGACAGTAACCATCCTTCCACTTCACCTGTTTACATTGCTCATACTGCACTACTGTTTAGCCGTTAACATTGTTGTTTACATTACATTACATTACCCGTATTGTACATTTCCACTCGACTTTTCTTTCTATGTTTCTTTTTATTTTATTCTACTGTCACAGGGTATACAAAATGTAGACTTGTATATATTTTTTATATTTAGGTATATTAGACAGACTTGTATATATTTTTTATATTTAGGTATTTTTAGGCATATGTGCACATTTAACAAATACTTGCATATCTATCTATATATATATCTTTGTATTTTATTATAGAGAAAAAACCGGAGACAAATTCCTTGTTTGGCATGTACAAACCTGGCCAATAAAGCTGATTCTGATTCTGACATCTTAGTTATAATACAAAAAAGGGTAAACTTGTTACGACACAATGAAACATTGAGACAACTAGCCAGAAAATGCCTTATCTTTAACGGCGTCATTTCAATATTTTATATTTTTCTTCGAACGTATACCGCCTGCCCGCAAACGGTCCGTACTCAAAACTTTCAGTGGCGTTTCTGTCGTTCGCGCCGCCTATATATCCGCAGCTGTTGGAGGACACGCCCCCCGGGTTCTTACCACGCACAGGGCAGAAAGCGATTAGCTCACCACGGCTGTCAGTCACGCCTATCTGCCTTTGGCTTCCTGTGTGAACTGCAGACCGTAGAGGTCCGCAGAAAGTCTCCGGAATGGGCAGGCGCAATCTGCTACTCAACTTTTTACCGGAAAATCCACGGCTGGCATTTCGCGTTTGACACGGACCCCGCCGCGCGGACATGGATCTCTAAGCAAGATAGGACAAAAGTGAGCCCGACGACAGCTACACCGACCGCTGAGATATACATTTCGTGTTCCCCCGAGTTGTTACAGGAAGAGCGGAAAAAATGCCAGTAGCAACTCTTCTGCCTTTCACCGCGACCGCGAGTCGGAAGTCTGTCAGCCCGACGTCTTTCAGGTTGACGGAGAAATTTATTTTGCTGCTCATGTTCAGCGCTTTTATAACTCTGTGTTTCGGGGCCATTTTCTTCCTACCGGACTCGTCTAAGCTGCTTAGCGGAGTTTTCTTCCATTCATCCGCGGTGGAGACCAACACCCACACCGGTCCGGACAGCAGCGACCTGGGCTCGACCGGCAACGACGAGCGGGTCCTGGCGAAAATCAAGAAAGACCACGAAAAAGTGCTGATCGAAGCCAAGGATACCCTACAGAAGCGTCCCGAGGAGATAAAGCAGGACATCATCAACGACAAGAATAAAGTTGCGAAGGATAGCGCGGCGCAAGGCGGCGAGGATGCCAACAACTTACCTTTGGTTGAGTATCACCGGCCGCCCGGAGCGACCGGGCACGAACCTCGGGACGCCGAGTCCAGGACGAGGCGGGCTAAAGTCAAAGAGGTGAGGATCTGTTGAGCGCGCGCTCGGCCGGCGTACGGAGAGAGGGGGGAAAACCGTCACGCCGGACTCGGCGATAAATGTGACATTTCTTTTCATTTTATCCAGCGTCGTGTTTGTAATTCATTTTCACACACACACACACACACGCTTCACACAAACGCTATTTCATTTGTGTCCCGAGTTCGGTATACGCACGAGACAGGGGACGGTAGTAGCGTGTTAATCTTCGTCGTCATCTTCCCAGCCGTCAGAAACTACACCCACATTTTCAAATTAAACGACATACTTAATTGCTGGCTTGAAAGGCTTCGAGTCGAAATGCTTTGGACACGCATGATGTATAGACATATACATTTTATTTTCGAAATAAACGTAAGCCATGTTGCGATACAAAGTGCCGCCGAATGTGACACGTCGATTAAAACAGCGTTTTAAACGCGAGTTAAGCGTGACGTTTTGTTCACGCCAAGTCAGTTCCTGTTAAACAAGTAATGCGTTCGGGGGACCCCCGCACCAGCCCCGTATACCTGCCTCTCCATTCACCCAGTGATGGATCGATAAGGGCTGGACTGGCTTTTAGTCCGCAAACCCTGAGAGTCATGTAAGAGGGCTAAAACACAAACCGGTCCCTTTTATGATGTCTAAACATGTGACCTCGATTGACGGCTACGGTTACAGTTGACAACCAAATTGGCAAATGTGATTTTTCAGATTTTGTCCGTTGCTTCAGCTGGATATATATATATATTTTTTTTTGAGAACCCTGGACATCACTGTGGTTTTGCACCACTGGGTGAAAATCACCAACAGGTAGCATTGCCAGGTATCACTAGTCACTGCAGTGTGTGTGTGTGTGTGTGTGTGTGTGTGTGTGTGTGGGGGCGAAACACAATTGAAAAGCCCAAGGGGTGAATTCCCGGAACAGCCAGTGGCACGAATTTGTGCCTGCTGCCCCATCTTTGTTATCTCCCCCTTTGATGTAAAACACCAATTCACCGCTGTCTGTGTTTTTTTTTTTTCTTCTTCTCTCTTTTGGAAAAGAGAACCGTTGTTGTTGTCACTCAGCGAGGTCGCTGGCTGTGGGGATTTAGCAGAGGGACCCTCAAGTGAGACCACTCGGCTCTGCAGTCCTGATTGTCCTCACGTCGATGACGGCGATGATGCGCAGGCAGCGAGACTGATAGGCTGTCTTTTCAGCGACAACACGCTGGAAATAAGATGTTGTACCCGCAGGTCATTGAGGCATTGAGCTGTATTGAATAAGTCATAATACATCACACCCCTCCCCCTAACCCCAGCAACTCACCACCACCCAAGCAAGAAGCCTCTGGCTTTCTGTGGTGGGACCACAGTCAAATGATCGATACTCGCAAAGTGAATTTCCGCAGTAGCATATGTGGCGCTCCAGTTGTGTATATAAAATGTGTTACTGTTCTCCTGTGCAAAGTACGTAGTAAGCTACGGTCCTTTTAAAGGTGGCAATGTGTCCTTTCTTAACTCTAACAAACAGAAAAGCAGCAAGAAAGACACTTGTTGAGTTGACAAAAAACACCCCCACTGTTTATTTGTATAGCGTGTTGTTTTGATGAACATGTATCTGAAGTAACCACTAGTTAAACCTTGTAAAAGGTAGATTTTCTGGATTGCTGCAATGTGGAACATGACTCTGCAAGCACATTACGTTTCCATGAGTAGTTTGCAGGTTTCTGCTGGTATTTTAGTATCAAGGAAAACCAAAAGCAAATTTGTTGTCGGCTCTCACAAATTTCCCCCCCTATTAAAATTAACAACCCACCAAATAGGCCGCCACACTGTGATATCAAGCAATATATTAGTTCTATTCTAAGTTAAAAAAATAAACTTTTTGTCCAATGTTGCAGGCCCTGCAGTACCAAAAATGTTTTAATGCATTACGGACAAAAATAATCAATTCTTGTCTATTCAATCTGAAATTGTTGTCATTGATAGGAGTCATACTGCCAAACACACAGTTTTAGTCTCAGCACCGTGCTTGTTTTTTTTTTTTTCTTTTTAAATAAACATCTGACAATGATGAAATCAACTGTTAGCTGAGACAAAGCCAACGCGCGCTGTCATCGATCCCACAGCGGAAATGCTGTTGTCTCCGTTTTTTAAAAAAACCCGACTCGAGGCAGCGTTTTGAAATGGATGAAGTTGTTTGTCCGTTTAAAGGGAAGAAAAATTGCCGCAGCATTGTTGGAAAGAGCGGCGACAATGACTGGTGAACTTTTAAGTAGCGTGTTGAGTAACTGCACTCACAGCTGCTCCAACGTTGCCTGATGTATTTTTGTCACTTGCTTTTAGATTTAGAAACTACCAGGCATGGCCTTTTTTTCCCTAGACGTGTGTGTGTGTCTGTGCGTGCAAACTAAGTGCAGCATTCACTCGAAGAAAAAGGGGGTAGTGGCTTGAATCGATCTTGGCCCAGCTGCTGTCTCATGCAAGATTGACTCACACTATATAACTGTTTGGTCAGCTGAGCTTCTGATAAGATATTAGTGAGTTCCTGAATAAACATTCCGGAATAATCTCAAAGCCACCCACTGCTGGACGTAGCTGCACACTTCATATATGCTTCAAAAAGCTTAACATTGCACAGCCAGAAGTGCGTCATAGACAAGAGACAAATCTTTTTCTTTTTTTTTTTTTTAAACCATAATTCTTCAACTCTGGAGCCGTTGTGTTGGCTAAACGCTGATGTTGCCGGGAGAACGAGGCTCTTCGCACTCCCTCGTTGCGTCTCCTGGCCGAAAACCAGCCGCTTCGGATCTGGGACGCCGACCCGCTTGTCCCAGATCTCGCCTCGACGGTAACTTTGAGAAACGTTTGACTGTTTTTCAGCAGCGGCAGCGAGGCCGCTAGGACCAGCCAGCACTGTGTACGTTTGTTGTGTCAGAGGGAGCCAATGAAAAAGAAGAGGTGGCTGTTAACTGTGGAGGAAACCATGACCTGGCTTTGTTGCTATTGCGCTTAACATATTTTTGCAAGAATTTGTCGGCATTTCATGTATTTTCTGTGTATTTTTGCACACTCTTTTTTTTTTGTAGGGGGAGGCGTTCTATCAGCATCAGTGATACACACCGCAAAACTCTAGGGGGAGCTCTCCGGACGAAAACGGCGACCGAAGCGGCGCCGAAGCCACCGACTTTGCCTAGTTCCACTTTAAGAGGACAGAATTTTGAAAAGCATATTGTTGGTATTAAGTCGAGGATCTTCGTTGACACTGCTCCCCTGGCCTTCCTTGAATAAAGTATATTTTTAAGTTCTCTATTATATCTAACAGACAGAGAATGTCTCAGAATTTACACTCATATTTAATCTGCTGAGCAAATGTATTCACTTTAGTCTCTCCCTGAAATGTTGATCCATTCAAAGACAGACCAATCGAGCTCTTGACTTCCTTCCTCTATCCTCCCATTCTTTTTTTGGAAGTCTTTTGTATCTTTTTTTTTTCAGCAAAGCCTCATCCAAATCCACAGATTGACTTTATTTTTTCCCTCCCTGGTCTTACGTTGTAAAAGCTCCTGCAAATTATTTGAGGATATTCTTTCGTCTTAGGCGACGTCCCTCCCATCTGATTGTTTTATCTCAGGATTTGTCCTCTGGTGTTGTGGTCTCAGCGGGTGAGCAAATGTTGTGTTTTGCAACTGGCAGAGGGCGGGCTCACGCAGACCTCCCCGTTAAGGATAAATAGCTTGTTTGCTGCGACTGACACAAACCTACAATCAGCAGAATTTGTTTGTCTGGTAAAAAAAAAATAATCAAAGGCTCTCTGGAGAAGCACGTTGTTTGTCTGCGGTGCGCAGGCTGAGCTTTCGCTCACCGGCTCTTATTTATCAAACGAGGGTAGAAAAGCATGAGGATTCCTTTGTAGCAAATCGTGCCACGCCAGAGCCCGCGTGTGATTTATGGAACCTGTTTATCAGGCTTGTTCCGCCACATCAAAGACCGGATGTTGATAAATGTGGTGGCTAAAAAGAAGGTCTTCATTTAAATAGACAACACACCTGTATTTGTTCACGGTTCTATCCCGCTTTCCCCCTGGACTGTACGACATGCCGTATGTCATACAGCAAATGGAAAACTTATCTTTCCCTGTGCTGCAATTGAACTTTAAGGGTTAGGCATGTAATATTTGGAGATTTTGGGAAGAAATAGCGTACATTTTAGATTGCAGCACTCACCCTGTCATCCTCCCTCTCTCGAGTTTGCCAGTGAACTACGGTGGCCTGTGCACACAAACCTGGATACCTCAAACATGTTCTTCTACGTTGGTATTTGAGTACACAAGCGTTCATCCTAATTATGGCAACTAACTGGGAGCAAGAGCCTCGCTCCATGTATATTCTTATATACATCTTATATGTTCTTATATACATTTGAAAACCATTCTACCATTCTGAGACCTCAGTCTGAAATATTCTCCTCAGACTAAATAGCAGGAATCTGCACCGATAAATCTGTTTTGAATGACGTTGAAACAATTTCAATGCATCCTCAAAACAGTGTAAATAACAGGACTTACCGTAGCAGTCATCCTCGCTAATATTAGCCCACGTTTTACGACAAGCAGGCATCAGATTAACGCGTGACATTGTACCAATTGCTCTGGCAACCACGTTAACTTTTGTGTCAAAAAAGAGATATCGCCATGCGCTAATTCTGTCTGCGCTACATGGCGAAACCAGCAAAAACCAGCCGCATCTTGGCTTCATGCGCCAAGTGCATATATAATTATATGCTGTAGATGTGGGAGAGTTTCTGTACGGCTGAAACGCATTCGTTGTTCTTAACAGCTACATGTCTTGGATCGCCAAACAGATTTCAATATTCATCACCAATTCATTATTATCTATTGTGTTTTGGCATGACGTGCATTTTTACCAACGCCTCCAGATTGATCAAATTTGTCCATATTATTATACCGACATATACGTTTAATAGTACAAATGCTAATCAACCTTGTGCGAGGTTATGTTTTTAACAAAATGAGAAAGATTAAATGCACATTTTTCATGTCAATCTGTGACAGTTTTCCCTTCATTCAGCCACAGTTGCAAGTCTTGTTCTGTATGGTCGGGACAACATGGAAGCTTCATTTTAAAGCTTGATAATCCCTAATTCGTCCCATAGCGGGCGGAATTTGCGATATTTAGCGTCAGCGTTTTGGACATTAATGACAGACTCGTCAGACTTTGCTACTTGCGGCAATCGCTGCTTTCCAGTCTGACTCATCATTCGCCGCCGCTGTGTGTGTGTGTGTGTGTGTGTGTGTGTGTGTGTGTGTGTGTGTGTGTGTACCAGCACTGACTTGTTATTTAAGTATGCAGATGAGCATTTCTCTCGCCATAAGGACAGTCTCCACTGCATTCGCTCCCCTCAACTGACTGTCTTGAAGGACAATCCCCTCCACATTCTGTGTCAGTGCTTCCCTCCTCTGTCACGCAGAGGAAAAGGAAGCTTCACTTCTTTCTTATCCCATCTCTCCACATGCCTGTTATTTATGTGCACTTCGGAAGCCATTTTTTCCCCCTCTCACAACCCCCCTACACACACACTTTCTCTCCCTCTGTTTCCTCTCTACACCATCCTTTTACAAGACACAGCCCACTTGTTTTTGCCACTATCAGCACTTTTTAGCGCGCTGGCGTGTTTCCTCTGTGTGGCAATACGAGAGCGCGTCTTTTCGGACCCTAGTCGCAAAATGCGCCTCGCCGCTTCACCACCTCGCGATCGGAAATTTACGACGTATTCCGAAAAGCCAGCAGGCCAAGAGCGCCTAAAAATTGCCCTCCGCCAGCGCGACTCTGCCTGAGCTTTGTCGTAAAGCGCCGCCTCGGATAACTTGGGCCTCGGTCGTTTTCATATTTTCCACCGTAGAGCTCATCCAAACTTAGCGCGAAGCTTCGTCTTGTATTGTGTTTATGCTCCCATGACGGGCACTGCATTATCATTGCGGTTGTACGCCCACCGGAATGTATGATTACTATGGGCGCTGCACCAGTCGTTACAAGTTTTCAGGCTGTCTGAACTACAGCACTGCTGTATCGGCAGTATAAGTGTCTGAGTGTGTGAACTGAAAAGTGTGCATGCTCATGCAGATATTGAGGCCTCCTTCAGCACACAGCGTCCCGTCTCTTAACTCAGGGAATTAATTTGAAGCCCTTCTTAAAAAGTCACAAGGCAAACATTTGCCGTCACACTGGCGTAGCCAAATTTGACCTTTAACTGAAACCCCCCAAGGCATGTTTTTTTTTTTTTTTTAGTAAAATAATTAGGCAACTGAAAATTGATTAAACTGGCATTAGGTTCGAGCTTTAACTTTCACGTTTATACTTTGATAGTTTGTACAAATCATTTTTTTCAAGTTAAAGTTTGAATTTTACAATCTTGGGTCAGATGGGAGGAAGGTTTTAAAGCTCAGCTTGATTTAAGCTGTAAATGTCAACGTTTTGAAAAGTAGGTTACTGCAATTTATCATGGCATCCACCATCTTTACTTGAACTACAAATCATCCCATGCCCTTTGGCCAAGTCCAGGATGTTGACTATGGGCTGTTTATCATCTCTCACCTAGCTGATGCATATGTGCGAGTATGATAAACTCTCCATGAATACACAGCACTAGTGCATAGGCTGCCTGCATATATCCTTGTTATCCATTCATAAATGTGTATTTAGCGGTTCCCAGAAAGTCAAGGTCAGTCCTTCGGTGGAGTGTTTTGGGTTCCGGGGGTTGACAGTCGGCTTATGCAGAAGAGAATAAGGACAAATGTGCTCATTCCAGCTCTTGGGTGGTTGCCCTCTGGCTCTCTCGAGATGGCAATATAGGGTCTAGAGTGACGGATGGGGTCATTGCACATACATTCTCTGACTGCGTCCTGCTATGTCTTGTTGCCTTCGTGACGTGCGAGCCATCGTCGGGCGCGAGCCCCAGCATCCCACGCACTGCAGGCACCGCAGGCACGGGCTGGGAGAGGACGACACATTAAGCATCATTTCCTTGAATCCATATCCGTCTCAGAGTCCAGCGCTTTGCTGCTGTTACCGTCTCCGCTCTGCAAGGCTCCATTCCCGCTCATCCTTAGTCATGGAGCGCTCGTTTGGAAACGTTTTCTGCAAAATGTGTGAAATGAAACGCAAACACCAGCAAGTAGGAATTTTTTAGTAAGTGAATAACTGTTCAAACGTGCAGCATCTTAAGCGAAGGGTTGTGAAATAGCTTTGTCAGGTTTTTTTCCTTTGTTTTCTTAAAGATTTGAATATTAAATTACTTTGAAGGAAACATTCAGAAAGCATCTATATTGTATATTACATAACACTCACTGGAATTCTTTCAAATGTAAAACCGGCCTGCTAAAAGGTCACATGAGAATATGATTTTTCTGAAGTGACTTTGTGATTATTCTTTATTACTTTCATCATTGAATTATTCAGTTTTATGGTGAATGGGAGTCAGAGGAGTCACCATATGCATTCTTCACCCAATTTCCCCCCCAAATGTATCTTTCAAGAATGGTAATCATGAAATTGCAAGAACATTTATTTCTGTTTGAACATTGAGTCATAACTTACCATAATACAATGATGCAACTTCACCCAAATCACCGCTTGGAAAACAAGAAAGAGCGACTTGAAGCTCCTCATGTGACCAGCAGCCAGAAGACAGTCCATGTTGTGTTTGTTCTAATAATATTATGGGTAATAATACACCTATAGAAATAACCATATATGGTCCTTTGACCCGTGAAGGGTTAAGACCACCGCTGTCACATGATGGAATACAGCCGCTCCGCTGCCCTAGAAAGTGGGTCTGGAGGTTGACATTCCTGTCAGAGCAGACCGTCAGCAAGCACTGTGCAATTTTTCCTGGAGTTTAATTTGAGTTTTTTCTTATGTTGTCAAGCACAAAGGCTCCAAATGAATACTGAGACAATAAAAAAACAAAATCAGGGGCAGCTGGCTTTTGGCTCTGCAGCCAATCACTGAAACCATAGCGGTCTGATGATTTGCAATCTTAACATAGAGTCAATGAAGTGAAGCTGCTTGACCCCAAAAGGCCGCAGATGAAACATTTGGAGCTGCAAGTCCCCAATAACCCTTCAGGCTCCACCAAACGCACCATTTTTGACTCTCGCCAGCTGAACCTCAGGCCACTCAGCCTGCTTTCTCCTCTGCTTGCTGCTTGTTTGCAAGCTTTCAAGGAGGACATCGCACAACCCTCCAAACACACTGACGCGCACTTAAATCATCAAGTCAGTGTAAACAGCTACAAAACGCACTACAAGCCGTCCATTCGTTCCAGCGCCTTACTCTTCTAGGAAAGAGACCAGGGTTTTTTTTTTTTTTCCTGTTCTGAGTGTTTCCCTTTTCTGCATTTCACGGCTGTCTTCTGCCAGTGTTCAGTGGGTTTACAAGTCCCACCATTTTCAGTTCTGAGCTTCTTGCTAGCGTCTCAGATTCCGTTCCTCAGCTTGTTCTTTTTTTTCCAATCCAACACACGTTCGGAAAATGCGCTGTTTTCAGTAAAATGTACAAGTCTTCAATTCACCCATTGCGAGAGTCATCCATTTATTGACGTTCCCACAGTCACTGTGGAATTTTGCTGGTGCTACACTTTGCTGTTAATGAATGTCCGCTCCATCTGTTGCTTGTAAAACAGCAGCGGTTCAGAGAACTTAATCCCTTCCTCTATTACATCTGGCCGGCGCGGTTCATAAACTGCAAGCCACCTGCAAGTCACGGTAATAATAAGGAATGGACAACTAAAGTTGGACTGTTGCTTGTGAGTGCTTTGATTTTTGAGATCAATGTGTTATTTCCCCTGCGTGTGTTGAACGTGTGAGTAAATAAACGGTGCTCAACACTATTTGGCAGAACGCTCAATTCCACATCGCTTCTCTCCTACTCTGCGGCCCCCCCTCCAGGCTTTCAAGTGTGTTTTTCTAATCAGGTTGGAAGCAGGTAGCGCTTCAAACATTGAGTGGGATGCATATCTGCTTATCATGATTCCTTATTTCAACCTAATCTAATTGCACCATTTGGAATCAGAGTCAGAATTGGTGTATTGTCGAGTTTGGCCTGGACGTTTTGATCCAACCAGAAAAAACTGCAAATGTTCTGTCTTTGTTTGAGTTCATTCTCTTCTGTTCTCCATGTTTTCTTCATCTTTTTTTTAAGAGAGGTTGCTTCTGGCTGAAAAATGCCATCCTCTGTTCCTCCAACTTCCATCTCTACCTGCCTAATCTGGGCTTTTGGAGATACAGAATGCGTTTGCAGTTAATCTCGTGTGCCAACGTTGCCACTCTTTGATCGCTTTTGGAAGCGTCTTCAAATATCTGACCACAAAACAAGTTGTAAAGGTGGACCTGAAGCTTTTAGCCTCAGGCTGCACTCAAAGCTAATCCGGGGAATCTGGGGCAGCACCGCCGGATTGTGGAGGATTGCAAGTTATGGCTCATTAGCATGACACATTCCCGTATGTGATGTAAGTCAAGTGTTACAGTTCACGGAGTTTCACCGCGGACTGATGCCCCGGTTCGCCATCAGCTGGCCAATGTTGAGAAGTTGAGAAGGTTTTGAACTCTGGAGTCAGCTGCATTTTTCACACACTTGGTTCAGCACAGAAGGACCGCTAGATAAAGAATGCAAAAGACATGCAAAGTATCTTTGGCTGAATGCAATCACACTATTTGTTTATGATGAATAGGTTAAATGAATAGCATTAAGGAAATGTGTATTGCAAAACATGTAGAGGCGATGCATTTGAAAACGTAATGGCAATTTAAATGGTAATTACTGCAGTTTACTAAGCAGGTTGGGCTCACAACTTTAAGCCCGCGCGTAGCTGTGTGGATCATTAGCAGTCTACAGTCAGACTGCAGTATTATTAGCATTCCCTTCGCTATGGACAGTGATGTATGTGGGGCAAAGCAACCTCCAGACCCCATGGGACTTTGGGGGGAACACACGCATGTTAAATCTATGAGCCAGCATTGCCATTAATGACCATGCCTTGTGTGTTTGTCGCCGTGGTTGGATTAGTGAGGCCAAGAGGTGCAATTTGTCTTGTCTCGCTCAGATGTAACAGACTGTTAACTCATTTGCATTCAGAGGTTATTGATTGCATCTGCAATTGGTGTAAAGATTTTTTTTTTTTTTAGGTTTAGTAAAGGGCAAAGGTGCAGAGCAGGAACACACTATTTTCCCACCAAGGTTCTTAATATTATATATTTTTTTAGGTAAATCTATTCACCATTCTGCTTTTAATTTATTCTTTAATAATGACCTTTTTGCTTCATAATTCTGCCTCAGCAGTGTGATTGAACCTCATTGATTGAATGCCAATGTAAGACTAATGGAGAACTAAGTTTTTCTTTTTAGAATTTCCCAGTTCGCACGTTATTGTTTGTAACACTTGTTCAATCAGGTGACGGGCCCATAAAAATTTGCCTTTGACACAATTTTCAGCATCTGATTTTAGTTCCGCGCGCCGCCGCAATTGACTGCATGTGGCGAGTCAAGCTGTGCTTTAAGTGCAAAATTGATTTGAGGGCATTCACATCCAAATCAGGTGAGCAATGCGGGAAACATAACATATTTCACAATATATGTACCCTGGACCTTTTTGAAGGTTAGGTGTGTAATATTTGGAGATTTTGAAAAGAAACAGCGACAACAAGTGGTTACATTTTAATTTGCAGCGCTCTTTTGCTCAGCATCCCTCTCCCGAGCATGCCAGTGAACTACAGTGACCCGCGGACAAACTTCTTCTTCTTCTCTTCTTCTTCTTCTTCTTCGTTTTATTGGACTGTGAGCAAACACTTTTATTAATGTATTTATGGGCAATATATTAAGCTTTTAATATTATGCAAATAATTAATCGGGCCAAATTCTACCCACTGGACCTTTAAGAGACCAAACTTTCTGTTGGAGCTTTTATTTTAAGACATTGCCATTCATAAAGTAACAATGTTAGTAAAAGGCACATTGTAACTTTTGAACACAATGTGGAGGAGCACAAAAATGAGAAAACTCTGAGGCTGTCACAGAGAATGAAACAAACGGGGACCTTATGACATCGCAAAGCTTCTGCACAGCACATGATCGACCATAGAAAGGTTATCATAATAAAAGAAAAAAAAAAATCAAGCACGGTACCTTTAAGCTCTGACCTTTTTATAAGCTTGTTCTTCCCACTCAATTCAAGCAGGTGCCAAGCGAAACAGTTGGCAGGAGATTAACCCTGGCATTGCGGCGCGACGCGTAAAACACTTTCCTTCCTTGCCAGCAAACGCAAGTCGCAACACGACCACTTTTCCATTTTAAAACAATGCTCCGCCCACGGCGTCGGTGTTTGTGTGAAGTGGTGCTCGCAGATGGAGACATTAGTGTCGATTAGAGGAGTTCACTCGTGTTGAGTGCTCACAAACTTGAATAGTGCCACATGAAAAATTCAACGACATATTGCGTTTCATGCGAGAGCAAAGCGCACAGTTGACTCCCCCTTTACGCCAAACTGATATCCTTTCTTTCTGTTGGGGGGGGGGGGGATTATAATCAAGTACTGACAACGGTGCTCTTCTAACTGCATTTAAATTCAGAATTCTCAATAATGAATGTGGAAAGAAGGAAACGGACAAACGGGACTCAAAGCATTGCGCTCCTCTTTTGCTAAGGGTTTCCTGGGAGATGAACCACAGTCCCGACGACTATGGATTTCGTCCGTTAATGAAGAGAGGGTCATGTTTGCACACGCTCCCCCTCTCGCTATTCTTTTATTGTCCGTTCTGAAGACTTTTTGTTTCTCTTCTCTTCCTTGGTGAGATCCGCGATGTCTGCAGTCCCATGTAAAGGCCAGACTCGGGGGGACAGAATTTTTTTTGCCATTTCCAACAGTGTGCAAAAATGCACGCTCTCAGGTATCAGCTAGGAGCCTGTGGCTGATTTCAAATGCTGGAGCCGGTTACTGGGTTTGAAACCCCTCCAGGCCGTGTGACTTGAGCATAGAGCAACTGGCTCATAGAAAGTGATTGAAATGGAGGGTAAAGCCTTTGGATATCTATTAATGTATACCAATGAATCTGGGCGATATGGGCAGACGATTCTCGCCCCCCTAATCCAATTCTCTCCTGATACCCTGAATTATAAGCTGTCAATCACTTACCCCATTTATTTTTCAATCTTCCTTTCCTTCCCCCACCCCCTGTTTTTCAGCCTGCGTGTGGGGGTTCTGGCATTTCTCACGTGGCAGACTTCCACAATATTGTGTGGGCAATGTACTGGATGGTGCATATCACTCGTACGAGACTGCATAATCTTTTAGGTTCAATGTATGAGTCATAAGAACTTTATTGCGGGATCATTGCCGTAATCACTTTGAGTCAAACGAGAAAAGTCAGCATATTCTTCTTGTTTTGCAGATAGTGTACAAATTACTTTCTGGAGAGAATTTGCGTGGGATCTTTTCAATTTGAATCGTTCACGGTCTCTTATTCTCAATATTCTGACTAACACACAATTAAAGGCACAATTGTTTTGACTGCAAAGTTAAGCAAAATGCCTCTGTACTAATTCTTTGATTTCTAACACTGCATAGGTTTTGCGGAGGGGAATTTTTTGAGATTGGCAAATTCAAAACTGGAATTAAAATGTACAGAAGCTGAAGTACATCCACCCACTCGTCCATTTTCAATACCCGCTTCTTCCTTAACTCGGTGTTGCGGGGGTCTGTTGGAGCCTATCCCAGCTGTCATAGGGCGAAGGCTGCTGAAATAGTAATAGTGACGGTACTATACCCCCGAAAGCAAGCCATTAAGTGGGAGAGTCGTAGAGGTGGTTGGCCTATCCCAGCCCCAGTTGTTTTATCTTTGGAAAAATGACTGTTCAGTGGTGGTTGGAGGGACCGTCTGCCACAGTCTGATCCAGGGCAACTGCAAGTAGTTTTTTTTTCCACCAGTGTGCATGAAAGATAGTTTCAATGTGAGCATACCTAGTTGAAAAGTGCAATATAAATCCAAACTATAAATATTATTACATTGAAAAAAGAGATATTTTTTTTCTCTCTGATGCATATTTTGCTCTGTTCTTTACTGCTTTTATGGATATTTTTGCTCATTTACCCACCGCCATTTCTTTGAAAATCCTTCACCACTTAAGACCATTTTCTTCTCAATTCAACTTCAGATAACGCCTCACACTCCCTGATCATTTCTGTAATGTCACCTCAGTCAACCTCTTTCTACACTACGCATAAAACTTTTATCATCATTGCCACCAAAGTAGAGGATTTGTATTTCTGTTTTTTTCCAGAAATGTTCCAGAAATGTTTCACCCAGATAGGCGTTATAATTTTACTTTACTTATTTTATTTTAACTGTTTAATTCAGCCAGGGTAAGTCTTATATGTGTAGGCGTCATATACAACCAGAGACTTTGTGATTGATTCTCGCATTTAATTCAGTTACATTCAGTACACCCATCTGTCAAGTAGTGACAAGCAACCACAGCGTCATTCCACCATTTTTCCTAATCGGCTGTCAAATTCTGCCACAAGCCTGTGATGCTTTTAAAGACGAGCCATCATCGTATTTTTCTCATAAAAATACAATAAACAACTTGGTTTGATGGGCCCATTTTAGTAAATCTGTGAACGTGAAAGCTTCTCAAACATCTTCATGACTTCAAGCACCTTCACGTCCTGCAGTTGCTTTAAAGCCTGCAGTCTGTAATGATGCAGTAATTGTATTGGCACTATAAGACAATTACATCCTATGATTGGCTTCAGCTACATGCATGACGAAGAGAAGGTATATTGCATTAGTCATGGATTACTTACAGCATAATTAGCTATGATGATTCTTATGCAACAGTCGTTACAGTTTTACTTGATTCTTTGTAGTGTCTGATACTTTCAGTTTCTCTTCACATCTGTGCCCTTTGCATCAGAGGTCCAAATTCAAGTTGTCATTTGTGATGCATGTTGGCTGTTGCTCTGGTGCACCGAGTTTCTTTAGTTAGTTCCCGAGGAAGTCGGGGCCAAACGTCGAAGCTAAATAATTCAGCCTTCACCCAGCAGCCACTTCAACTCGTGGCTGGACAAAGATTGAGTGTGCGCTTTGTAATTACATTATAATGTATTATTATAACGCTACAATGTATACAGTTCCATGTAGCGTACTTAAATATTCATTTAACTTGTCTTGGTAATGCTTGGTTACATAGAGCAGTTGTTCAAGCGTGCCTTACATTGACCTAAATAGAGAACATTGAAAGTTGGAACTGAAAGCAAACAAACATCAGTCAATTGTTGAAATAAATGAATGTTTTTCTCTCTCCCTTACCATCTGTTATGACTAGTTTATGAGGTATTTCTAATCCACAAACTGACTTTTTCTATTGAATCACTCAATGGGTCCTTGTCTTCACTGGCATTGTAGACAGTTAGATGTAGGGGTTGCCCCTTCCACCCCATGCATTATGCACAAACCATCTAAAACATAGTGTTTTTGGAGTTAATTAGTTTACAGTAGATTTTCTTAGATTCATTTCATTCCAGTTAATTGACCAAAATCTCGCCAAAATCCAGCCCACAGTTGATCTTCCTCATTTTTTAACATGGGCCTCATTGTTTCTTCTTCTCCCCCGGCAGTCTTTTTTTTTCTCAGCTCGCATCGCATGCCAACCCGTTAAGCAAATGAGTGATGGGAAAGCTCTGGTGCCGGAACCCTCCATGTCGAAGCAAGGGATGCGAGTAATAGAGAGGGTATATAGAGGGTGAGAAAAATCAATCTGCCTTTCACAAAGTCGTCATTAGTTTGCCTTTTGTCAAGTGGCTGGGTCAAACCCAACTGGGCGGCTTCCTAATCCCAGAGAAAGGTCAGATCAATAAATATGTGAATGGTCTGCGCGAGCCTGAAAGGTAGCGCTGTGTAATTCTCCTTATAGCGGTGAAATGCGTTTAAACGTACCTCAGTTCCTAGCATCGTTATCCTGTTGTGACCACAACAGTCCTGCAAGCCATTTAGTCGTCATTGCATATTCAAATCTGATCAGAAACCTACAGGCGGCCGATCAACCAATGCAGCTAGTGATGAAAACAATTGAGATCTTATCTGCAAGGCTGCCAAAATTTTTTTTTATGTTCTATTCCGATCCCGCAATTCCGCCACACTCGGATCGGCAGCGCAACGGCCGCGAAGCGCACCGGAGCAAAGATAATCCATTCTAGTCAATCTGTCAGATTCCACCGCACGCGGAGCGGCGGCTTCTCTGAAGCGGCCCAGAGCTGGCACGCGCACTCCAGATAGGCGCCAGGTTGGATTTTTTTTTTTTTTTCACGCTCGGCCCACGGCAGCCGTAGATCAGAAATTGGATGAAGTCGCTTTAAACGGGAAACTAGTGCGGAAAAACAGTCGAAATGCAGCGCCAGTGGACTACCAAACCAATCAATCACTAATTACAAATTGTGACAGTACTTTTTATATTGATTAACTGTTAATGTTAAAATACAGGCATGATTACAAAAAAACAAAACAAAAACGATTGGCTCTGTTTCCGGTTTTTGGCAGCTGTGATTTGCATTTTTGATTTAAAATGATGATTTTTTTTTTTTTTTTTTTTTTTTTTACCCCCAACATACTTGGAGGTGGATTATAACAAGGCAGTGTTGCCGAGTTGACACACCTGGCTGGGAGGGTTGTCACTAACCAGAGAGAAGAATCAGTGCCCTTTGTGACATCAGAGAAAATAAAGGTTTTTCACAAACTCACCCAAAAATGGAGTAACAAACAAAATAAGTATAGGTGAATGTTTCTTTTTTTGGAGGGATTTTTTTTGACTGGCTATGTAATATTGTACACGAACATTTATCATGTAACATTGCTTTGCAAGTTGGCTACTATTGCTCGTTGGTCAGTTGACTATATTCCTACCAGGCTATTGGTTATTTCATATGTTTCACCCCCCACACCTACAACTCAGCCTGTAACCCCCATGTTCTTTGCAATGTTAAAATTCTATGCGACAAAGATCAGGTCGGATGGGAAATGTCTTGTTTATCGAGCACACTGTATTGATTACGATTCCACTGAGCAAATAATCATCAATCTTGTCAGCTGTGGGCATTGTGCAAAATACAATTTTGATATAAGAGAATAGGCAGAACGTGCACATTAATATATTAATATTTTCATAGGTGTGATGAGTTATCTGGACCATCAGAGTCATACTTAGTCAGAATTATTGCTTTGTTTTCATCACAATGTGATTGAGAAATTACCTCAATTGGAAAGTATATCCATTGAATTGAATTGAATTGAAATTGAAATTGAAATTGAAATTGAATTGAAAAGTATTCCAGTCAAATCTTTGACCAAAATGATATTAACATCTAGATTGTCCTTGTCTTCTTTTATATCAGCTTGCTATGTTAATTTGCAGCCTTCAGTGTAGTTGTTGGTGTTGGAATTTGGAAGTGATAACATGGCTGCTCTCACAAACTTCTGTTTGTGGTTTTCTTCCGTTGCTGTTCTGTGTCAGAGATCACAACAAAATTTTTAAGACAAATAGGTAATTCGTCCAATTAATACAAATTTCTGTGAATTAATGAGGCTGTAGAAAGCATAGTAACATCATAGGACAGTGCCATTTGGCTACCAGAAGTGACTTGTCGTGGTCGTGTGAGCTAAATGAGCTACATCAGTGTTAATTTTGCGAACCGGTGCCTTCTAACACATTGTGCATTAGCTCTAATTCGAAAAAGACCAATTGTCGCAGGTGAGCTTACAAACTTCATTACAAATTAGAGGAAGTTGTTTTGAAACCAGCAATTTGTCAGGACCCCTGCTGGATTACATATATTTTCAAATCTGATATTCTTTTTAATGCGCATTAACAGCCAAAATGGAAAAACACTCAATATTAAATACATTCCCCTCTATGCAATTTGTCTGTTTGTATTCAGCAGTGAGCCTTGGTGGGTTTAATGAAAATAAATGTTGAATTTATAGTCATTTCATTCAGTCTGTAGAAAGGCCTTACAATAAAAACCAATGTGATTCGAAACCTACTTACAGCAAATTGAGAAGTTGTCGCAACGGCGCCTTTGTGGTTAGTTTTGAACATTGCGCAAAGCCTTTGCTGGTCATTTGGACTTTTGCAGTTGTGGCAGGCCCTCACAATAGCCAAGTGTATTAAATGCACCTCTCCATCAGCCTCAGACTATTGGAGGCGGCATCCTCTTTGCAGCAGGACAATACTGACCCATTTATGGGACCCGAAATACTAAACTGCTTAGGAAATCCCTCTCTGATCCGCGAAGAACTGGTCCGCAGGCCCGGGGAAGGATATTGTCCCCTGCCTCCGAGGTGTGACAACATGCAAGACGATGTGAAAAATAGTTTGGTAACAAAGTTTCCCTCAGAAAAACAAACACTGGCCAGGAAGCAGGCCTTGTAAAACAAAACACTTCATTTGGCTGTGTCACTTAAAGAAGGGTTTGGATTAACAAAGACAATATGACGCTTCAATAATTGAAGAAAACCTTCTCTGTAGTTCCGGTGTTATTTCATTTCGTACAAATAAATGACTTCAGCTGGAAGCATTTGGAGTATTTGTTTTGAGTTTTAGATTCATTCATTCATTCATCTTCTATACCCGCTTATTCCTATTCAGGGTCACGGGGGTCTGCTGGAGCCTATCCCAGCTGTCTTAAGGCGAAGGCAGGGTGACACCCTGGACAAGTCGCCAGTTCATCGCAGGGCCACATAGAAACAAACAACCATTCACACTCACATACACACCTATGGACAATTTATAATGTTCAATTGACCTCACATGCATGTTTTTGGAGTGTGGGAGGAAGGCGGAGAACCCGGAGAGAACCCACGCAGACACGGGGAGAACATGCAAACTCCACACAGAAAGGTCCCAGGCCCGGGCCCTGGAATCGAACCCACGACCTTCTTGCTGTGAGGCGGCAGCGCTAACCACTGCGCCACTGTGTCACCCGTTTTAGATTCAAAGAACATGAATATCCCCATCTGATAATTGGATCAGATCTAAAATTCTAGTCAAGAATAGATAAATTATCATGTGTTCACGATCCTCTTTGAGACTGGGGGAGTAAATGTTTATGTTTGCTGGTTGGCTCTATTTTTGTGTTTTGTATTGCTTTATAAGTACGGAGTTGATGCTACATCAAAACATCCAGTCGGACATGAGATACAACCTCTGAATTTTGAGGACTGCGTCCGAATTTGGTTTTTATGGTCCTTTTTGGGATTCATCTATCAATGTGCTTTGAATTTTGTTTTGTTTTTGTTTAATTCTTAGAAGAAATAAGCGCTTACAGAAATAAGTGTAAAGAGGCCTAGTGGTTGAGTGTCCGCCCTGAAATTGGAAGGTTGTCGGTTCGAACCCCAGCCGTGTCAGACTAGAGACTATGAAAATGGTTCTGTCTGTCACTCTGCTTGGCATCCAGCATCAAGAGTTGGATTTGGGGGGGTTAAATCATGCAAGTACTCCTGGGAAAAAAAAAAAAGACACCCAAAACTTTGTTGGAATTGTTGTGAAAAAAATGTGGGGGGTAAAAAAAAAAAAAAATCCTGATTCCAATCAAATTTAGAGTGGATACTTTTGCTATTGATGCTCTCAAGACATGCGAGTTAAAAGACTAAGAAAACTACATTTTTAAAACTCAACCTTCTTTGTTTTAGTTACCAATTTCCCACCACATCATAGTGATTTTCACACCTGACAACAATCCCTAATAATGAATGACTATGATTTCCTGTTTTCTGTAAGCAATTCGTCTTCCCCAGAGGAACAACTGCCAGCTTTTTCATGGGCCCCCTCTTTTTCTTTTGTTTCTCCATCACTTACAAATACACCTGTTCGAGCTTTCTCCCAATCCTAATTACGTGACAAGCTGTGTTTTTCCTGCCTCCTTATGTCAGACAATCGCTTTTGCAGCGTTTCAGGTGCTGTCCTGCACTAAAGAGAAGTGTCTGCTTTTATATCCCCGTCGTTAAATGGCTTCCCGCTAAGGAGGCTGCTGCTCCTGGATTACCAGCTATGACACTTGCACATTTGCTATTCTAATTATTTGTTTCCAGCCTCATTTCCGCGCCATATTTTCTCAAGCAGTTAGAAGAATATACACGGCAGCACTGTTGTGCAGTGCCAGGAAAGACGCCGCTGTCATAGGCGCCAGGGTGATTCCTCTGAGGCACGTGCGTAGCATCGATAAGGGCTGCAGGCCACTTGAGTTCTTTATCTTAGTTCTGGCGGCAGTTCAACACAGTATTCGCCGTCCTTATCAGCGGCACCTCCGCTTCACGTGGCTTGTTGAAAGGTCTGTCTGACGGCACCTGTGGAGGAATGTTTGCTCTTGAGGCAATTAAAAACAATCACTTGGCCCTCAACCTTTGGTATTACATTGCCATATGTCATAAACAAAAATAGTGGGACCTGCTATGACTCAGGTGTGAATGGTTATGCTAAGATATTTATATGTTTTCTTCTTTTACCAGATTTTAAAGTTACAAGATGTTCACACTTAATTTGTTTTTACCATTTCGACAATGTGTAAAATTTGGCTTGATTTATGTTTTTTATATTGGTATAACCAATACATAATGCCCATGAATACATGAATAAAAGTGTATAATTGCAGTATAATAAAAGTAATTTGTTTTTCCTACCCTTAGAACATTTCTCATATATATATAACAAGAATATACATTTAGCAAGCTTCTAGTTAGCTGCCATCTTGGGCCGCCATTTTATAAGAAAGCCCACCGTTTAAAAGTTAAGTTCGTACTATTTGGAGATATTGAAGAAGAAACAGTGACATTAAGTGGTTACATTTTAGATTGCAGCGCTCTTTCACTTATGTCCCCTCAGGGACTTTGTACCCTGCCTCTCCTGAGCTTGCCAGTGAACTACAGTGACCTGCGCACCCTAACCTGGATAGATCATCCACCTTCTTCTTCTTTGGTTTATGTGAAGACGCTAGCGTTCACCCTAAATGCGAAACGCGTTGTCAGGCGGGCTGGATTGTCCACACCAGGCATCCTTAAAAATATGGCAGTGCAAGAGCTAACAGCTGTTTTTATAGCTTTATTGTACTGTGAGATTATACACTTTTGTGAATGTATTTATAGACAGTGTACAAAAATCATAAATCCGGCCAAATATTACACACTGGACCTTTAAGGAAGCCTGCCTTTCTAAAGTGTTATCTGACCTGTTGGGTTGAGGGGTCTTTCAAGGCAGACCAGTTTGGGAGCCCTGCCAAACTGTGGGCTCTTGCTTGTAAACCGAACATAGCCCTCCGCCGCTGGAGTTCACAGTGGAAACGGTCTGCACTTAAGGAACATAAGGTATAAACATCTGCCTCTAACATCACAGTCTGAAAATAAGAAAATGCTAAACATAACTTCACAGAAGACGGCGTCATTCTAGTCAATCTATAAAGGAGCAGAAACACTTGACTCCTTCCTCCTGGAAGAAAGTGGAGCGTTCCCAGGCCAGATGACGTATTTAATCTCCTTGACTGGATGACCTGGAACCCCTTTAAAGAGAGGTGTCCCGGGCTGGCATATCTGGCTCCACTGTTGGGCAAAGCAAATAGCCGTATGGCTGCTGCTCCCTTCAGGGATCGCCACGGTGAACCTATTCTCATGTTTGCTTTTTTTTATTCCTTTTTATTACAATGAATGCCCCTCCTGACAAGGCACCTGTATCTCGCGGGGCTTTGCGACTGGCACTAGGAGGACAGTCGAGGTGTGCTTCCTTGAGGCTCCGTGACCCGACTGGGGATCAAACTCAGGACTGGAGTCTGACGGTCACAGTGCCATGTCACCAGATCAACAATCTCAAATCATAATAATAATCATAAAAAAAGATCTCCTGCCTTACTCTGTGATATCAAGGCAGTACGATTTACATGATGCAAGAGCTTCGTTATTTTTTTGCACTTGTTTTCGCTGCATTCATCAGAGTGAATGTTTAATGCACTGTTATTTACTCCCTTGAAAGGCCTGTGTGCTTATCTTCGACTATGCAATGGCTTAAATCAACGAGCAGCGGGGGATGTCTGGGGTTTGCGATAGGGTCGGGGAGACACTGTTCTATCTATATTTTACAGAGGTGCACCGTGTTTACAGCCACACATAGAGCGCGGGGGCGGTTGTGGAGGGCGGGATTAAATTCAGGGCAGCATAAACACAGAATTTTTCTGGTAAACAAGCCCAGAGCATGGAATCAACAGCCATGTGAAAAGAAAACTCGGAAGTTGTCCTCGGCTCATGTGCAGTTCTATCTTATGAAACTTTGGGACAAATTAAAAATGCCTTTTTTTTTTTTTTTTGTGAAATGTCCTTCCTCCATTTTTAAGTGGGGAAAAAAATGCAATATTGCGAACAATACTGCTTTTAATGTGATTTTCTTCTCAATTTCCTTTGGGCTGTTTTTTTCAGGGTCACCACAGCCAATCATCTGCCTCCATCTAAACCTATTGTCTGCATGTTCATGTTCCACTCCACGTCCTCTTACACTACCTCCATAAATTCCGCCTTTAGTTTTCATCTGGTCCTCCTGCCTGACACTTCCAAACAAATTATCAGATTATGATGATATTAATGTCAAAAGTATGCAATTTAGTGATTTTTATTTTTATTTTTACAGGCTTCATGTAACTAACAATAAGAATGGTAAATTCCAACCTCTTGCAGTTCCATTATTCCATATTTAAACATTTTAATCTGACATTGCAATGTAATTACAATGTCAGTGGTTATTAAACCATAGACAACACTTGTACGCTGTACGGAGTACTTTGTCTGACGTTTCATACAAAATTTGCTTCCGTTAAACTAAGTTGAAACAATTTGTGTTGTAAAGCTCAGCTGAACCTAGTTGCTATAAGAGAAAGCAGCAGCTTCAACTATACAAAAGTTCTGAAACGATCAACAATGTCACTTTAACTTCTCATCCGTTATCATTTTTGCAAACAGACGACCTGCAAGTATTTACAGAAGGGTTTAAGGCTAGCTTTTCCAAACACCTGCGTCATGGTTACCTAACTTTTGATAATGGAAAAAGACATGATCATTTTAAGTAGGGGGCTGTTTTTTGGAATGGCTGGATTAAATGTACAGCTCTCAAAAAGTTGTTTATTTTCAAAAAACGAACCAGTGAAATAGTTTTCACTGTCTTCATCAGCTCCAGATTGTTGATTTATTAGTGTTTCTTTGAGATTCATTATCCTTTCATTTAGATGGAGGAGATCAAAGTGGTTGAAAATCTGCACTTGACCACAAATATTTTGGCAAGCAGACAAAACTCTTTCTTGGATACAGCCTACAAATGACCGTACAAGCGCACAACCACACCCACACTATACCTATACAAACTCAGACACCTGTGCGTTCCCTGTGACAAACTCTCTTCCAGTCTCGCAGATCTCCAGTTTTCCAGTTTCCTCACTTACAGATTGCTCATTACACCTCAGAGCAAACAGGCCCATTAACCCCTAGATCTTTGCACGCCAGTTAATGATCTACCATCTCAACCCTCTGTGCACAAATGTGTTTGTGGAAACGGCTATGTTAAGTACTTCCACACACTAAATCATTGTATTTTTTCCCCTCTTAAACAAGGCACAGTAGACTTGGCTACATCACTGCTCATCTTCTCTCTCCATGAGACACACACACGGTACACACACAGTCTGTAAATATGGCAGTGGGGAGAGTTTTGCCTTCTGCCTTCCAATGTTTTTATTCAAATCATGGAAATTTTCTTTACTGTTTCCATAACATATTTGCATATGTATTCAAAGCCACAATATTTCACAAAAAAAAAAATCCTCCAGAATTCCTTCCAATTTTTTTTTTTTTTTTGTTAAATCTCATCATCTCATTTGATTGACGTTGGCCAATCAACGTCAGGAAATTCTAGTCTATACCAGCACTTTACCATATTGCCATCCATATTTTCCATCTTGACTCTTACACTGCTCTATGTACATACAAGAATGGAACTTTAAATTTCCCCCTTCTTGATGCATCGCAGACCCCAGCAGCACCAGTCCTGCTCCATTAGCAGTCCTGGTAACAGCAAACTGTCGTGGACAAGCTTCTGACTGCGGATGTGATTGTGCATTTCAGTACGTATTTGCACGTCTCCAGTCTTGGTAAACTGCCCGAGGCGGATCGATCGGCTGAGAGGAGAGGTAGGGACCACGGACCTGCAGAAAAGTACAAACGCGCAGTCATTATAGGGGGATGAGACTGTAGAGTTGAGAACAGATGTACAGGTGTCAAGTACCGCTGAGAAAACCACAATACCTTTCACGGAGCGTTTAGCTATACTGTGAGGTTTAACAGTGACATTGTGGTAGAGTGTCAGTCTATACATGAGGAGTTTGAGTTCAGTCCCAAAACGTGGATAAATACCAGGATTATGTCACGAAGCACACTTGACATAAAAATTCACGCCAAGTAGCACATGCAAATCCCTGCCGCGACCCCTGTAGGCAGCAGCCAAAAGGTTTTGTTGTTGAGCTGTAATGTGCCTAAAATAGCTTGCGCTAACAGATCTTAGCAGTGGTCAGCCTTCTAAGCCTAGTTGCCTGAGCAGTTAATCCAGTTAGAGTCAACACATAGGGATCCTGAGGAGCAATCCAATAAGTTACTGCATCGTTTGTTAGCGGTTTAACCTAAATTTCCCACTTTGAATGGATAATCAACAGCCCACACATAAGAAAGTTGTTTTTGTTTTTGTTTTTACCCGTTATCAGTTTGAAAGTTTGCTTATTGTGCAGTAGTAGGTAGTTGCAAATGCAGAAATCAGAGTTCAACAGTAACTCTACAGCATGGTTAACGGTTTGGCGTAAATGAACATCCAATGTTAATAATCTTTCAAAAAGACTGAAAAAAACCAACCCCAAAAGTTCTCATAACTCATTGTTATGTTCTGGTCATTTTGTGTTTCGGTCAACCATAACATTACGTGACCCAAGAAGAGTCGAAAACTGACCTTTGCCAATGTCCTAGTTTCAGTGGGTTAATATGTAACGGGGTGAAGCAAAGGAACGGAAGGCCACAAACTCTGCACTTAGATTTGTGATGGTTTCCTTCTCTGACACTTGTATATCTTCCAGAGCAGATTGTACGTACTACAGATATAACTGCCCCAACCGGCGCTGGAATATCGCTCTAGCCTGAAACATGGCCAGACTTGTGAGGATCACACCCGTATAAATCTTTTGTTGGGGACATTGCCGGTTTATCGGGACCCAGCCGAACCCTGTTGCCACATTTGCAGGATTAAAAAAAAGAAGAAGAAAAAAGCCATTTGAACTCCTAGTCAGCCCTCACTTGGTTTCGGAGGGAGTTTATGTTGATTAAAAGAATGTTCCACTTTTTGGTGACTTTATTTGCAGCTAAGGTACAAATTGGATTGTTTAATTGAAAATTGTCAAAAATGAACATTTCCAAGTTTTCTTTACAGCTTCCACATTTTTTCATTTTTTGTCAGAACTTTGTGTCGTATTGAACTTGGCAACCTCAAACAGGCTCTGCTGCCCCCACCCCCTCAAATTGCTGCAGAGAGCATGGCGGGATCTCTTAATGTGACATGCATACAGCAACAGTAATTAGCAGGCTCACTAGCTTTAATTAGTGGGCTTAAATGGAGAAAAGCTCTTGCTAGCTGCCCTTTTGATGTGTGGGGGAGATTTTATGCAAACGAGATTCCTTTTGTTCCCTATTTCATTGTGACTGTGTGAAAACAATAAGGGCATGGTGGGGGAACGAGGGGGAGGGGTATGGCAGCATTTTTAATGACATGACTTCTTGTTTGTGGGCAACCCAGTGCTCAAACGTGAAGAAGCTTAAATTGGAATGCACAATGCATGTGCGAGTGTATGTAAGTTTGGATATTTATGGTTTTGTACAGTGGTTAAAGATGCAAATGGAGCACTACTGCTCGTTATACTTCTGTTTTCCCCCCTTTTTCTGCCCTTGTGTAGTGTATTCCCTCAGGTACGGCAATCTTATAACCAGTTCTAAGAAAAGCTTGAAGTACGGGCCTATTCACACATGCGGTACCCTTGAGGTTCCGTGATGTAACTCGCTGAAGAACATCTTGGATGTAAAAGTGTGGATGGAAGTGTCGTCAACATGGCTCACGTTGTAAATTCAGAGGCCAAAGTTTTCCACGTTTAGCGTCGCATCCAAGCGGATGTTTGTTTTCGACTGTTAAGATGTGTTACTGAACAGCATTTGTGTTTCAGTAAATGCCAATTTAGAAGTGATTGCACATTTTGAATGTTTTGCTGCAAACACTGGAACTCTTGGGATTATTGTTTTTTTTATGTGCGCCTCGATTAAAAAAAAAAGAAGCATTTTTCAAATTTTACACATTTTTCATGCACTTCACAAAAATTCTAAATATAAAATTTGCAAGTGTTTGTTTGCCAACCCCAGCTTGGTATAGGCAATACAAAAACACATATATGGTGCAAACATTTAGCTCCTATTCTGTCTTGGATCTGTTTTCATATTTTTTTTATATTCCTGATTTTCTCATAAGGTTTAAAATACTAACATTACTATACATGCTCAATACATTTCAATGCGTAATTTGAGTAATGCCGTTTTTCTTCTTAATTTATTTTTCATCTGGGATGTTTTGTGACCAATTGGCATTTCGGTTGTTCTTTAATGGCATTTTTTTTTTAGCAGTTCATACAGCGATGGTCAACAAACCAGCCCTATTGACAACAGAACAGATTTGAGTAATAATAAAATAATGTTGCATAATGTCGTTAATTAATTCACTTATTTTTTGGAGCAGTGTGTCAAACCAGTGGTCAGAGTGTGTATTCAGAGTGCAAGGCTGTCACTGGATCCTGCAGTGCAGCTGGCAAACATGTGGCTTTTAGAAACTTCATCTTTTATTTAAACGTGCTACAGCCTGTCTTGCGCTTACATAATTCATGGCTGCAAAATGAGTGGTTGGTGCGGAAGAAGGCTAAAATCATAACTGCAGTAGTTTGCCCTCTATTAGCGTACACATTTGTTTAACCATTAAATTACATTGTTGCTGAACTTAAAATATAATTGAATGAAGAAAACATTTCTGGATAAATTCTTAAGTGATCATTTAATATTTTGATAATATTTTTGGGATGAATTCTTTTGAAAAGAGTATGCCAATTAAATTCTGGTGGAAGACACTGAAATATGATCCAAAGTTCCTGATTTACTGAAGGTTTGCATGAGCTAATTAATGTTGAACCTGATCCGCTAAGTTGGCGACCGTCACACTGGCAAAATACACAATTATCGCATTTGGCTTAAAGGTTAAGTATTAGGTAAATATTTGCAGATTTTCACTTGGAATCGGCAACATCAAGTGGTTACATTTTAGATTGCAGCGTCTTTCACTCTCTCTCCCCCTCCTGAGGTTGCCTGTGAGCTACATAACCTGGATATCACCTTTTTCTTCGTTGATTTATTTTGCGATGCGACCAGTCACCCAAATTATGAAACACACTGTCAGGTGGGCTGGTATGTCCACACCAGGCTTCCTTAGAAATATGGCGGTGGAAGATGGCAGCGAACTAGAAGCAAGACCTTTTTTATATATAAATTATATATAAATTATAACTGTTCTAAGGGTAGTAAAACCAAATTATTTTTAATGTACTGCAATTATAAACTTTGATTAATGTATTAATTAATGTAAAAAAAAAAAAAAAAAAAAAAAAAAAAAAACATAAATCAAGCCAAGTATTACACACTGGACCTTTAATGAATATGTGGGTGCAGCAGCAAAGTCCTCATCTGAATCGGGCGACCTTGACCACTTTTGCGTATGTTGGCAATTACTCGTGAAATCTTAGTAGATCACCCGCTACACACAAGCCAGTAACACAGGCAATTTAGAACTATGCGCATGAAGTTTAACGACCCTTATTTCAGATCTTAGTAAATCAGTCTCAAAGTGCTTTCATCTTGAAATGTAATCAGATGCTTTCCTTTTTTTCTCCTCTCCCTCTTGTTCAACACTTTCAACTCGCTCGCTGAGTGCTGTGACTTGACATGCGACCAAAATAGCAACCGCCTAGAGATGCTGAAAGGCTTCTGGACAGCCAGCTGCAGCCTGCAGAAGCAACACACATCAACTAACGTGGAAACTTGGAAATTAATTTCTGTTTATCGCGTTTCTATGACGGCGGGAGCTGAACTTGTTGAAATCGGCTTCATATTAATCGCCCACCCCAAGTGTAGGCGTAGTAACAACCTGATTTCTTGCTTGAATGTCTGGATCTGGACACATTGACTTTAGGTTCTCAGGTGATTTCCGTCACTTTGGTCACTTTTCAGACTTGAATCGAACGATCAGCTTTTATTAATAAAGTGCTAAATTCCAGCCAAGGGTGTCTCGAATTGCCAAGCGCTATCAAAAAAGGAGAAAGCTAGCATGAAGCAACAGTAGCCGGAAAAAAAAAATCCCCTGTGGGAAGAAAAAAAACCTTGAGCGCACCCAGACGGACGGTGGCTGTCTGCTTAGACAGGCTGGGGTGAAAAACAAATGCAAAAAACATGAGAAGAGACAGATGTACTGTATACAACTCAGCTCAAATGTTTTTCCAAGTAAAGAGTCTCTGCTGGTGTTCAACAATCAAACGCAACAGCGGCGCTGATGCTTGAAGTTGAACATAAACACATGCAAACTGTGGCGCTCACTCTCATTTGCCTGTAACAGGATATGAGTAGTGACGGGGTGCATTGTGTTGTAATGCGATCCCTCGGGAGAGATTCGGGCTCAACTGGTGGTTTACTACCACGTTGCTCAGTGCGTCTAAATGCGTTTCACTGTCGCTACATGTAAAAATCTGGTCTTGTGACCTGGTGCTAATGCTAATATGTTCAAATTCAGTGCCAGAAAGTGTTAGATGACAAGAACTGGAAGCTTAGAAGTGCATATGTATATGTGTGTGCATGTTTGTGCACACACTGCTTCCGCACCTGATGATTGGTGGGGGGGGGGGGATAAAGGAATTAACCGTGAATAATCCAGAGGCACATTTTAAAAAAAGAAAAAGGTCTGAGACAAACGCTGCGTAAACCTGGATTAGCGGCAGCAGACAGACCCCGAGCCGGAGGAGGCGGATCCACATCGGAAAGTGTGAAATGACAGCCGGGGCGTAAGATTGGAAAGGAGCGTCTCGCGCTGTCATAAAAACCTCCCGCCAGCAACAAATTAAAAAAGTGAGATGAAGCCACAAATGACTCCTGCTTTTGTATCGCCTGGTTTCAACAGCTGATAATGGGGGCGGCGGAATTTTTCCTTTTCAGTTTTCATGGGGTCGGAAGGGAGCGAATAAATCATCCACCCCCGGGCGCGCAGTATAACGTCATTAAATAAACATTTCTGTAAACTATTATTGTGGAGACTAATACAAAACTCCGTCACTCAGATTTGTGTAAATCTTTTTTGGCCGACTTCCTAGCGACATAGAGTATGCTTGACAAAGTTTCACAGTATTTTAGTAATATAGTAATAGAAGTGTATACTCACAGTACAAAAAAATAATTTTGGTTTTCCTACTTATAGAATGGTTAGCTTCCATCTAATTAAAAAAAAAGAAAAAAAACAACAAAGAAGAAGGTGGATGAGGTATCCAGGTTTTTGTGTGCAGGCCGCCGTAGTTCACTGGCAAGCTCGGGAGAGGGAGGGTGAGCGAATGAGCGTTGCAATCTAATATTTGACAACTAGATGGTGGAATTTCACACACTGTACTTTTAATGCACCACAGAATATACTGTAAAATACATATTTTTTAGTGCTCCATTAAGATTGTTTTACATATACATAGACTAACTCCATCCACAATTTGCTTCACAAAGTTTGAAAGAAACGGTGGTCAAAAACTTTCTATGCCCTGAAGTTGAGCCTGGTTTAAGATCGCATTCACACCTGCACGCATCCACCTTACCAGTTTTGAACTTGGTCCCGCAACGCATCATGCCGTTATGTGCAATTACGGGCTGTCAGCCCCCTAATTTATACAGTCCCTAAGTGCAGATTAGCATTTTTTTTTCCCCGCGTGACATTTTGTAATTATGCCGTTTCCCCGAAAAGCTCCAAACTCGGTGCTCATTGGAAACGTCAATTTTTAACGCTCTTCATTTGTCATCTTCTCCTCTCACCCCTCCTCCCCCCTCCTCTTCCTCCTCCTCCTCCTCGTCCTCTTTTGCCTCCTTCCTGTCAGATGATGAAACATGCCTGGGACAGCTACAGGCGGTATGCCTGGGGTTCCAATGAGCTCAGGCCCGTCTCCAAGCAGGGCCACTCCAGCAATCTGTTTGGTGAGTGAGAAACACACACACACACACACACACACACACACGATTGATCTTTGGTGCCTGCCACCAACAGCCTTGACCTTTAGATTAGCAGCCAAATTGGCCATCAGTTAAAGTCATCTCTCTATGCGCGCTTCCAAATGTCAACTTTATCATGTATTGTCAACTCTGTCATACATTCTGTCTATGTTACCTGCTACCTGTGTCCATGCGTTGAACGAGTGCATTGACACATTTTGTCCAGGGCAGCTTTTTTCTTCTTCTTCTTCTTCTTCTTCTTCTTTGTATTTAAGTTTGCTCACGTCAAGCAAGTTTCTCCTCCATATCTTTATTTGGTGTTTGCCATTAGGCTTGTGAAGTAACTCTCACACACACACACACACACACACACACACACACACACACACAGCATGTTGCCCGATGATCACAGGCCGCCTCTGATGTATATTATTCACTCCGGCCCAATTATTCATCAGACGGCTCCCTCTGTCTCGACTCGATTCGGTTGCGGTCAAATTCCTGTGTAGTAGTCGCGCCGCATGCAAATCAAAATTTAACACGAGTCCTCGGCACTGATGTCCCAGTCCCGTCTCCACCCGCCTTTACGAGCGCGCCAGTGTTCTGCCAATGCGATATGTTGGCGCGGCAAGAACCACTCTAAAAATGAAAAACCGCCTTCCGAGTTACCGCAAAGATAAAAGATTATGACCACTCCTGTGCAAATTGCAGAACAGAAGCCCGTAAAATATAAGAGCGTGTTAACGAACCGGTGTTTTAATAGATTTCTTACAAGTCCCAAAATGGTTTTGTGTGTTGCAGTTCGAAGTTTTAGAAAGAGCCGATTTTGGGGTGACAATGGATTTTCAGTCAGATTATCTGTTAAAGTCACATGTTTAAACAGACTTTTGGAAATTAATACACTATGTGGAAGTTTTATGTGTGAAATTTGTTATGTGGAAAAATATTTGAGAGGCGTAGCAGGCACTCAGCTTAGTGCGGAACTTTAGAATTATTGTGAAATAATTGCATCAGCAGAGTGGGAGCAAGTGGGGAACCGGAAATGTTTGAAGATGGATTTGGTAGCAGGCTAGAACCCCCCCCCGCATCACACCACTGTTAATGTCAGAGACCCGAGAATCGACCAACTCCCAGAGTGCAACATTTATAGAACAAGTGTAAACTTGCACCGTTTTTCACCCCCTCCGTGTCTAACCGTCTGGATACAGCGTGGCCTCACTGATAAGAGCGGGTGCGCAGGTTCATCCCCCACATTTGTACGATAGATCACTTGTAAATATGTAACCTATTAAAGCAACTGACTTTTGCAGCGTTGACCCCATGTATGACTGGTATGTACGTTGCGACAATGTTAATTTATTCTGAGTCAATCAGGATGTTTGCCTGATCACGTTTGAGTTGAACTGTGGCTTCATTGTTTTTTACTTCCATTTCAAGAAAAAGTGACAACCTTTTGAAAGTCAACTGTTTGAGAATTAAATGAAGGACAGTCACTGAAATACATTTGCAATTCTACATTTCTACAGTTTAATTTAGCAGACAGTTTTATCCAAAGTGACGTACTCCACAATGAAACACCTATACACGCGCAGTTACAGAGTGCCCAGATTGAAATGCAAAAGTCAAACATAACTGCACTTGTTTTAAGGTACGAGCCGGAAAAAAAAACCTTCCGAGTCTATTCAGTTTTACAGTGCGTGAGATTTATCAGCTCATTTTTAATGATCACCTTCTTATGTTTGATGAGCACGTTTCATCAGCTTTGTGTCAATTCCATTCACTGTTTTATTACTGGAATGTATCACACATAAAAATAGGGAGGGAGCCGGGAAGCCACTGCGTTGAATACTAATTGTTAGATTAGCCGTCTTGGCTCTCTATGTTTGCATTTCTCTCGGATTCGTCCTCTCTCCCCTGCCCTCGTGTCCAGGCAATAAGAAAACTAAATAGGTTTTAGTTGGCTGCTTCGCCAGAGCTACTTAAATAAGCAAATAAGGCAGCTTTACTCCAGGGCCTTGTCACGACCATATTCAAATCCTATATAACATGATGTACGCTGATAACATGAGCCTGACCTACAATACTGTGCGGTGAATTGGCTTCCAGACCTGAAGCTATTTCCTTGGCGCACAGTGACCTCGGGATTGCCGGTTCAGGCTAGCTTCGAGGCATGCAAGTGTTGCGATACATGGAGACTTGTTGAATTGACAATTAGCAAAGGTGACAATATGGCACTCTACTCTCGCAACAGTCGATTGCAGTTTACGCTCAGCTTAGTTCGCCCATTTACGAGAGGAAATCACCAAACAAAAAATCTTACACCACGTATTTAGATTATTGAAGTGACTTCAGACGCATTTTCTGTTGAGGTAAAATGCAATGCATTAAAAAAAAACTTGCTGAGAAATCTAGCTCAAACGCCTTTTTTTTTTTTTTTAATACAACAGTGAATGTCTAGTGTGCTCATAGTGCTAATTGTATTTTTCTCTGGACTCCATTCAGATATATGCAATTGGTCATGTCACAGATTAGTTTATGAGGTCTAGAACTTAAAAAAACAAACTCAGATTTGCTGTTTTTAGCCTTTCTGCCTAGATTTAAAAAAATGGCTGAGGTAGGTCAGAAGGTGGATAAATCCTTTTGAAATGTTTGAGGAAGGAGCTGTTGGCTGTCCCCCCCTCTCTCGAGTGTTTATCCTGGAGGAGGAGAGCTCCTCGGTCCCAAACTCCAGCAGCGCTGCCAGCTGTTTGCCTCGGCAGCGCGTTCGGCATTCATGTCTGCTTCAGCGTCCTCGGCGCTCTTATTTCTGTTTATTTGAAATGCCACTGATAATGGAGACGCATCTTTTCACTTGTTACATGACGTACAAACACCAGTGGCCTGCCGTGATTTGTCGTCTCCCGTACAGTGACACATATTTTAAGTTTTGAATGTCATACACCTTCTGACAAGACAAGACAAAACAAAACACAATGTTGTCAAAATTTCTTAGATTTTTTTGCTCTTATTTTGTCAGTCCAGATGCAATAGATGGATTCATTAACTAATCAAAAAGTTTTTTTTTTTTTTAGATATTCAGTGTTCAGTTGTATTTCAACAACTTCTTTTATTTGAAAACATTCACACATCACAATAGGCACACATTGCTAATTTCCCGTTGCAGGACAATAATTACTCATCTTATCCTCCATCTATTATAAAGATGTAACACTCATTGAAACACTGAGTGATTTTCAAGCAGCAGTCCCAGCAACAATGCTTCATTTTCAGAGTGTTTAGAATGTGCCCTTCTGTGCGATTCATGTAGTGATACAGAGGTTGTCTTTCGATGGCATTGTGTGTCAAGACTTATTGATTTCAAGGTGACTGAGTAATTCAATCATCACGTGTAATGTCAACACTATGGACAACAGCGATCGTAGGGGGTCATGGCTAGATGGTATCAAAGATTCATAAGGAAGTGACGTAGGTTCTAAGAAAGTCTCGAAAAATCCCGTTGAAGATAAAGCTAAAGTCAAAGAGGGTGGCTAACATTGAGAGAGATAGGCAATGATTTTACCCTATGTAACATCCTTAGCCTCCAAAACTGTATGCTTGACCGGTACCATAACTTGAATTCTGATCCTAACTGCGACTCGAACCCCAATCCTAAATGTAACCGTCACCCGAGTCCTGATCCTAAACCTAACCGCTGATTGATTGATTTTATTTAATTCATGCTTGCAGTGGAGCCTGGGCTACTCAGACCCTCCATCTCTTCCGACGAGAGTTGGAAGGAATCTACGAGACTTCGTTAGAATCTACATCACTTTCTTACGAATCTTTGATACCATCTAGCCGTTACCATCGTAGGGCTGCGCCTCGGCAGAATATTAAAACTGATCATGGTTGTGTCTTCAAAGAGAGCAGAAAACAAATAAAAATGAAAACATTATTGAAAACACACACATTGTCCTAGTGATCCCTCCAATTTCTATTCTCAAATTTGCAGCCTCCGCTTGATTAAATAAACCAATGTGCAGTTTTTCTCTCTGCTGTTTGATGGGAATTGAGTAGTCTGTGAATTTCAATCTGTTGACTGGACAAAAAAAGCAATTCGACCTGATCTTTCATAAACTCATCTATTAGTCACTAAGTAGCCGGAAACTATAACCAATCATGGACGTAATAGTAGATGATAGTCCGAGATGGAACGCATGGATTACATCTGAACTCATTATCCATGTCCCATTCAATTTTCTCTTCCCGCTCCTAATTATGTGCGGTATGAGAACACGTTTTCATCTCGCGGAGGGCCATTCTGAGCTATGAGAGAGAAGCTTTCCTGTCCCTGCAGAGTGTGTAGGATCTCCCCTTTATGCTAAAATTGAATGCACCTGGAGGCGACGCTGCCCTCCATCTCTACTCCTGTCACACCTAATCAGGCTCTCCATGTGTCAGTGCTCATCTCCACTGTCTCTCACCGGTATGCTGATAGTAAGACCCCCAAGAAATGATACGTTTGTGAATTCAGTCTCAGATTTATTTCTGACCTGGTAGTTTGACACATAACCTCTGAATACTGTGATTTCTAAGAAACCCGATGACTACGCGAGTAACATTATGCAGTAGATTGACCATTTTCTTGTCTTTTTGGCTTTCATTCTATCATGATACAGGTAATCTTGGCCTACAATTAGACTGCAAACAAATCGGATTTTTTTTTGGCCCGTCTGTGAACGAATATCCAATCTTTCAAACGTCCAGTGTGCAATATTTGGCTTGATTTACTATTATATATTGGTAAAAGTACTACCCATAAATACATTAATAAAAGTGTGTGATCGAAGTACAATAAAAGTTATTAGGTTTTACTACCCTTTGAACGGTTCCCATATATATTTAAAAACATACATAGATCAAGGGTCTTGCTCTTGCGTCTTCAAATAAACCAAACAAAAAAGAAGAAAGATGAGGTATCCAGTTTTAGGTGCACTGGCCGCTGTAGTTCACTGGCAACCTCAGGAGAGTGAATGTACAAAGTCCCTTCGGTGTCTAGAGTGAAAGAGCACAGCAATCTAAAGTGGAACCACTTGATGTCGCTTTTTCTTCCTCAAAATCTCCAAATATTACACTTAACCTTTAAAGACCGTTCGAACAGCACAGTTCGGATCGTTTTTAAAATGCGACCCACACCACTTTCATATATGGTCCTGATACATGGAGTCGCTAACATTACTATCCCACTACAGTTGACTCCGACTTCGCAATCAAACACTCCATAATACAGACGCAGCAGCCTTTGCATCGTGAAAGGCCATCGCAAAAACCTGATTCACTTCTTGTTTGAATATTTTCTTGAACTGATTTGTCTGTAGTGGTTCTTCTGATTTTAGTTGTTGAGACACTTTGTGTCACATACACATCATTGAAGGAACTCTTTTGTGCATATTGGTGACTTCAGGGTCGCATTCAAAACTGATAGAAGTCGCATTTAACCTGTAGTACGAGCCCAGAAAAACACTGGATTCCTCCCCAAAAAAAATCTGAATTGTGCAACAAGACCTGCTGCCTGAACGTCGTCTTTACTGTCCATTGATAGTTTAAGTTCTTCTTTTGAATTCCATTTTGACCCACAGCAGACCTTTCTCTGCTTTTCCGTCCAGACCATAATAAGTTAATTATCCCCTGGAAGATGAGTCATTACCTTGTTAAGTTTCTCCAGATCTTTCGGAGCCCATTTGGAGCTCGCCGCCAGCCAACCGCCCGCATGGCCTTAAGCTGTAGCCTCTCTCTTGTTAGACATTAAGGAAATTTAATTTAATTTCACGCCCATTATATGACAATAAGCCAGATGTGGACTTTGCACCAAGGCTTTGTTATTGGGTTCGGTTATTACACGGCGCCACAGGCACTGAGCGGGGAGACTCTGACAGCGTGGCAGAGGACTGTTGTCCAAATCAATGAAGGCGAGTCTCAGACTGGAGTGGACTTCAGGTACTGCGGTGTGGATTCAGTACTTTGACTCCTCTCAGCTTCATTAGAGCTGAATCAGCAGCCGTAATAAGGAATCCGTTCCTGCACGTTACAGCCTCCCCAATCAAAGTTGAGGCTTCCTTTTTAACACCGTCGACAGAAGTGGCGCGCAAGTCCGCAAGCTTTCCGCCGCATAAATATTCGAGTGGATACTTCCAAATCTTTAGCCAGACGGTTGCAGGCTGAACTGGCTGCTCCGGGCCTGCGCATAACTTAGCATTGATGTGACATTTCCCGTCAAACTTAATGTCATGCACACATGATCCAATGACTCATGCATTCTAACAAGTTCCTCCATAAATTATTTGATAATTTATATTTCGTGACCCACAATCTCTCCAGCTTCAAGAGCACCCTTGCTTTTTCAATGTTGCGAATCAGTCGTATCAGTTTTTTGAAAATAAGAATGAGAAGAATGTGAATTCTTGCCTTCAGCTCAGTGTCAAGAAGGTAAGGTAGTTGTGTAGTCTCTTCTCGTGAAAGGCTCTTATTTACAGTTCACAGAAATATTTCTGTTTGTTTTTTAAATCAGTCGTGATCTCAAAGTTCCCCCTAAGTTACGTTGAGTCGTCCCCGGTGTCCTCCTTCTGAGTTTCTGTAGTGAGTCATGCATATTCCCATGATAATTATTTAATGATGTGAAATGTCAAATACCCCCCTGCATTATAACTTCAAATCAGTACATCTCTTATATTCCCAGTCAACAACATGCTGCCTTCTATTAAAAAAGCTGCATGCAAAATGTGTGTACGGTATATATATATATATATATATATATATATATATATATACGTGTGTGTGTGTATAATTGCAGCTGTGCCAATAATATGTATAATGAAGAGTTTTTATTTATTTATTTAATTTTAATTGCAAAAGTAAGTGTACCAAATCCTTGATTTTAATTTCAAATAAACAGAAATACAAGAAATGCATTGTCTGATAAGAGAATTGTCACTAATTAAGTATAATCTCTTCAAGCTTCACTTCAAACACTTTCTGGTGGAGAATTCCCAGTCAAGTAAAGGTTAAAATAATGACTCTTTCACTCCTAATTCTGGCCTGGAACCAGCTTACCAAGATGGTGAATCCTTACTTATTTTTAAAGGAATCTTGTTCCCAGCTCTCCTCAGCTGTTTGTAGGTTCAAAGAGAAAAGTAAGTGTACATTTTCAGAGGCTCCTGTGGCCTGGAGCGCACAACCTTGAGGACGTTTTGTGTTTGCCATTTGAAAGTGATGCTGCTTATCCTCGTGGCCCGAAGGCTGTTTCGCAAGAAACATTCGAGTGGGCCTGTAAATTTGATTGTGCTTTATAAATAAAGCACAATCCTTTAAAATAGCACAGCCTTTGGCGAGTTGTTTTAGCTCCAAGTTTGTTTTTGTTTTTTGTTTTACCTCTCTGCTCCGATGATGTGAAATTATTAAAAGGTTGTTTGCATTGCGCATCAAGGTCATCAACTAAAGTCTTGCTTCTTAAATTTCAGTCTCAATCGAGAGCTGAACATGTGTTTAGATTATTGATACGATTTGACTAATACTGGTGGGAAAATCCACACTTTCAAAATCGCTTCAGCCCCTTTAGTCTTGGTGATTTGCTGTCGAGAAATCAGATTCGGGGGGGGGGTGGGTGGGGTTGAGGCGGACAGCTCGTGTCTTTTGAGAGGCTTCTAAAGGCCACTCGGTGAATTAATGTCAGGCTTTTGTGATTTCCCTCTCTTCATATTGTTGCCCCGTCTTCGCCCCCTTTTCTCCGGTAACCTTTTCCCGTCTCCGTGGGCTCTCTCAAGGGCTCTCCATCGCCGTCCCCCGAGTTGTCACAAGGCTCATGTCAAAACGCTGCAGCGCTAATGTAGAGATTCTTGGATTTGCAAGTCGGAGCAAAGCCTACCGTTTTACTTACACTTGACCTTTAAATGTGAGGTCGCTGCATTGAAATGGACAGTAGGCTGTTTGTATTGCAAAGTGATTTTTTATTTTCCTTATTTAACATGCCATTTTGTTGTGTACCGTTTTCACACGTTTCAATGTCCCACCTGGGAAACGACCAATGTGACATGACAAGGAGGATCCAGTTGGCAGTGCGATGCTTCCTATTGGTGCTCTGGTTGTGTCTGTCTCCAGATCTTGTACTTGAGAACACACAGTTTTTTGATCTTCTTCCAAGTCACTTTGAAAACCACTGTGTGCTTCTGCAAATGAAAAGAAATCTAAGTGAAAATAACTTAATCTCCTCATTGTTAATTCTCAATTCTGCTTTTCGCAGTGTTTATTTTACTCCCTAAATGACTTGTTCTGTTTGCGGAGGCTGTATTACACACAACCATCTGCTTCTTTCTGGAGCAGCACAGAGCTTTCTGCCAGAAATTGGTAAAGGGTGTTAAATCCAATACAAATATCAATGAAATTATTGTGCATCACACCCAATATTACTCTTTTAAATTACCAGCGCTTTGTCTGTTTGCGAGTTAATTCTGTATTTAACTTCCTGAATTTCCACTAAAGATGAGTGCACAAACAAAATGAGATTATTATTTATTGGACTCCAAATCTGTTGAAAACCCATTCTATTATTATTACATTTTTTTAAACCATCGTGAAAAAGGGCCTCTCAGATATGGCAGGAAGAGGGAAGGGAAACAATAGTAGCTGGTTAACTTTGAAATTGTGAACGTGAAGTGCTTTACCGGCCCCCCCCAAAATAAATTGAAAGCAGGAACATTGCAACCCTCGCTTCGAACAGCACATCACAAGAGCAGTGCTTTTTTAATGGCATTCCGTCCCCTGACCCAGTGTACAAGGAAGAATGGAAAAAAGAAAAAAGAAAAAAAAGAACACAGAAGAAATACAAAAGAAATAAAAAAGATATGGAATGCTGCTCCATTTCAAAAATGTCACATATTGTTGAGACTTGTGCCTTGAAATCTAGCAGCCCATAACTCTGGAGGGAAAGTTAAGAATGTCTTCAGAATGATTTCACAGCAGGCAGCAAAATAGAAATATAGCCAAGTCAGTTTTTTGAAATATTTGTAAGCTATTACTTTTTTTTTTTTTTAACATACTACCTTTATAGTCATTATAGTTAGATGTTGCAGCAGAACAGATAAATGTATGATCGACTCATAACCCACCATTTTTCATTTAGCCTCCCTTGAAAAAGTGAATCAATTTAGCTGAACGAGTCGGACACCACTGTTCTCATTGTAGACACAGAGGAGAATCAACAGTACTGGGGTCTTCAAAAATACTCCCTATCTGATATCGCAGGGATCACATGTAAATACGATCTTCTCTCTTTGTCACAACCCAGCGATAATGTCAAATACAATTGACCACTGTTATCCTTTCTCCACTGTCGTTGGACAACACTTGAAAAAATGCTGTCACCACCCAGCAGTTGGGAGTGGCCACTGTGTTTGGGAATCTCTCTGCATTTCCAGACGACTCATTTCCTTGTTTATGTCATTTGGCGTCGGGCTCTCGGGTTTTGCAGCCGCGGCGTCCGTCGGCGCGCGCCTAAATCGGATGTTCAATTTCTGTAATTGAAATGGATGGAGTAATTCTGCTCTCGCTTTCGCCACGACTTCTCTGTGGGGCTTGCGGCGATTTAAATCTGTGTCTGTGCAGCGGTCGGTTTCGGATTTTGTGCTGAATGCAGCACGACAAATAGGGCCGTCCTTCACATTAAAACACGTAATATGCACCTTGCAGCTGCCTTTCTTTGCTGTCTCGCAAAATCTTGACGAAGCATTTGCGTCAGGTAGTTAATTAATTAATCACGCACCGTCTCGCTGAGGAGGGGGAAGCCCGCGCGCCCGGGCTTTGGAGCCTCCCTGAGGGCACGGACAACAGACTGCGGCATCCCCTCATGATGAACACATGCTCTCATCAGCAAAACACACTTGCTTGCCCCCCTCCAAGTCTGCATGCTCTCCCGGAAGTTCACGCAGCCAAAGTAAACGGGCCAAACAAATGAAGGTTTGCGCTCGACCGGAATGTTGTCGCGGAAGCAGTCGGCTCCTCTCTATCGCGCTCTTGTGTTGTCACAGCCTCACTTTGAAATCCTTCTTTTCTGCAACGGTGACAAAATTTCAACACACACACACACACGGGAGGCAGAGAAATGTCTTTACTGTAACCTTGATAAAAGTGTTGATGCTTGAGTATCTGGCAGCAAAGGTCCAAAAGGTTAATACACTTTGGGAATGTGTGGGGGTTCCTGCGTCCGTCTTGCGATAACATGATTAGCTAAAGGCTTAGCCATCACTTTTCTTCACCTCCCCTTCCGTGAACCCTCCGCTGGAAGCACGGCGCGGGATCAACATGGAGGAAGCAGCCAAGGGCTAAATGGGATCACCGCCAGGGCCGGTAGTGTTGCGATCAGGTTCAAATGGCAGGATTAAAACCTCAGAGTTTGCATTAGGCTTCCGTCGGGATACGGGATCCACTGAAAGTCATCGCTGTCCCGAAACCATGTTCGTGCTGAGAAGAAACTTCATGCAGTTCTGATTAAGACCGAAACAAAAAAAAAATCGTTAACCTTTACACAAGACTGCGAAGACTTTGAAGGTAGCTGACTTCTCTCCCACACGTATAAACCATAATTAAAAATACAATCAAGTCTTTAGTTAACTCGATTATTGAAGACCAAAACATAACAGCCCATTTCAGTAAAGCATCTGATGTAGTGAAATAAATGGCTTCCTTTACATAAACACATTTTTGTTTTTACCTGGAGAAAAAAATACAATCACAAAAGTTTTTACAGATTTAGACCCACGGCCTAGGCCCACGGGGCTTCGTCTAGGCTCGAAGAACCCAAACTTGGCCTAGAACACAGGGCTATTACAACTGTCAGGTCCAGACCCTGACCAAACTTTTCTTTTTCAAACCATTTTAGAGGGTTCAGCATCTTATTTGGCAACTGATAGGTTAGATTCGTTTTCAGTCTTAGATCCACATTTTTAATTCCATTATCAGCTCCATTTTCTTTCATTTCCATATAGATGTCACTCAGTTCTAATTTTGGACGCGGCTGATGACGCCGGTGGCAGTTTTGAGTCTTGAGTTCTCTGTTGGCAGTTCATTTCCTCCAACCTGAAAACGCACTGCTCGTGGAGCGGTTCAGGCGTGGCGGCAAATTCACACTGGGCGTGTTTCAGAAGCGTCGCAGGCTCGCTAGCAGCTGGAGACGTGAGACCCAGCGTGATCTCGCGCTGACAGACTGGTGTAAAAACAGCTGAAGTTGAGGCTGCTTGGCCAGTCGCTTCAATATTAATCCACATTTATTTTTCTTCCTCAACAATGTGTCATGTCTTTCCTGTTTAATCCTGTTCTTTTATATTTCAAGCAGCTGAGTAAATAGTGACCTAAGTAGTGATGCATACATCCCATTGTGAACCATGCTAACCTTTGCTGCTAACCTTTATTTCCGATGGGATATCCGAGCATTGTGTTATATTTTCTAGAATATTTGTTTGTGTCTGTTTGTTTTCTTAATACGTAGCGCCCTTACTTACGCGCCACTCTACATTTTGAACGGACGTGGCGCGGCTAGGAGGATCCGGTACGCTTAAAATAAGCTGTTCCGTGTGCATAAGGATCTTGACAGCTTGATTGGAATGAATTGTGTTTGCTCCCGGGTGCGTTTCGCCGCCACTCCGCGTTGGGCCAGAATTAGGCTTTGCATTGTCCACGGTAAATGGAAAGTAAACCTCAGCTGCCTGTGCATGTGAACCAAACCTTTTGCGCTGACGTGGTGGGCCGACGGTGTCAAGTGCTGCGCTGCTGTTGTCGGCCGTGTGCCAAGAGGAGAGAAAAGCCGGAGCAGATGATGCTACGTACGTCATGTTGATTTAAAAATAAAGCAACAATAAAAAAAAAAACTCAGTTCAGTCTGTGTTTTGCCACCAGCAACTCTACATAGTTCATTTAATTTATGGCAGAAACATAAACAGGCTGAGACAGACTGCGGGTGTGTGTTGGTATCAAATGTTTATTTTTAAAATTTAACATTTCAACCATGTAGACCATGTAGGCAAGTGTGGTTCTTCTTCTTCAGGTGATTGTGAATCTTCTGTCATGACAATTGGAGAGACCACAGTCCCCTTCAGGTAAACCAACTGCATGAAGTGGACTATAATGCAGGACAATGTGGTTAAACACGACCTCAACAAATGGGAGTGTCGCAAGTTGCCCCACATTCCCCAATAGCTCATTGGCGCTCCTTGCTCGTCCCCTCCATGGTTATTGATATGCGGTATCACGGGCAAGGAGGGGAACGGGAATGTGTTATTCAGACTGTTTGGTTTGTTCAACGGAGGGGACTGTGAAAGCAAACTTGGACCAGCTGAATGTTGCAACCCCAATCGAACAGAGTAAAGTCAATTAGGCGCACTTGATGAATGCTTGTATTTGGCCAAGCTCTTAATGTATGCAGGAGTGATAGCCGTCAGCGATTAATCAGGGATTACCGAGGAATACTCATCCGTCTCTGAGAGCGAAGACAGACGAGAATGCTCTGGCATGAGTACCACAATTCTTCAAGGCCCAGTTTGTAAATTTTGGCTTAATTTAGAATGTTTATACTGGTAAGAGCTTAACATTTACAGCCAAAAAATACGTACATAAAAGTGTACACTCACAGTACAATAAAACGGTTCTTATATGTATGTAAGAATATACATAGAGCAAGGGTCTTGCTCCCAGTTAGCTGCCATCTTGCACCGTCATATTTCTAAGAAAGCCTGGTGTGGACAATCCAGCCCACCTGATGGCGTGTTTCGTATTTAGGGTGAACACTCGGGTCCTCAAATAAACCAATGAAGAAGAAAGTGGTTTAGGTATCCTGATTTGTGCTCGGATGCCTTCGTAGTTCCCCTGCAAGCTCGGGAGAGGGAGTTACAGAGTCGCTAAGGGGACTTTTGGTGAAAGAGCAAAATTTAACAAGTTTTCCAACAATGACCTCACATGCAAATTTGAGATTTCGAGTACATTTAGGCGATTTAATGAACAACACAATAAATAGAATAATAAATAATCCCTAAAAAAAAAAACATCAGACTGTAGACATGTGCCCGAAACTGAAGTGCCAACACTTTCCCTCCCGCGAAGAGTGCAATGATATGTTTTCACCCAAGCTTTTGCTGCTATCTAATCAGAGATCCAGCATCAGGGCTGAAACAAAATCTGCTCAATGAGCTGCCTCTGCTTTTGCTTTTAGCTCACACGCACAGTTGCTGCGCCGAACCCATTCGACCTCTACTACCAGTTATGAATGTAGAAAGTTGGGGGAGCCATTCAGACCCTTCCCACGCTTTATATGCCCGACATTCAGAACAGCGAGGTGGAATAACAGCGCTGTGTTGCTGCCTCTAAGCTTCTGAAAATATCTCTAATAAGGTGTGGACCAAGGATAGTCCTCCCAGTCATTCTGATTTGCGCTGCGTGGGGAGGTCCTTGAAAGGCCTCACATTAATGATTGCGCTGCACCATATTAACTTTCAAACAAAATATTTTTTTCAGTTTATCCGAAGGGTAATCCTCAGGGGGCAAGGGGTCCAAAAAGTCCTTGTAAAAATGCACTGTACAGGGGTGATGTCCACTTCTGCAAAGTGCGAGAGATCAAGCGGCATCAAAGGCCCTGCTGGTCCTGCCGTACATTTGAGAGATGTAACTTTCCAAACAAGTCTCGTAATAAAAGCTTATATTGTCTTTCCGACGGCTTTATGTTAAATGGATTATGCAAAGCGTCGGAGCCCGTCCCAAGAGAACCCTTCTCATAGTCTTTAAGCCTTTTCTTCCGCATGCCTGACCAAAGCCGGCGTGTAGTCCAAGTTATTTTTCAGAGCAGCCTCCCCAGTCATAAGTCCACAGATGTCTCCCTACCTTCTGAGTGGCGCGTGTGACTGCGAGTCTAAAAATCGCTGGGAGGAGAGCACGACAGCTTTTAGACACAATGGAGGATGGGTCTATTGAAGTGCTTGCGTGTGCACTGTGCCAAGCCAAATGATTCCACACGTTTGGCATTCTATTTCAATTTCATAGGAATGCTTCTTGTTGTTTTGCCTTGCTCCCCTCCCCTCACGTCACGTGTTAGCTGCAAATTGCAGAAGTCGTTAAATGACTTCTGCAATGTGCTGTGCAATAACCACTTATTTGACTCGACAGTGTTGGATTTAATGAGAAAAGGATTCCAGTGCATTAACAACGGAGGAATTGTGCGCGCTCACGAAACGATGATAGGTACACATACAATATGAAACTGGGGCTCTTAATCCAACAATTTACCTGCAAAGAGAATACATCCTATACTACATTATACTGTGCACATTAATATTTATAAATCTTGGTATTCAACTATTTTGGAATGAGATCCCAAGTATCAGAAGAGCACAGGAGAGCGACGCTCGCTTCTAGTCTCTCAAGGTAGCAAATCTTTCTGGAAATTTTCAAAACTAAGCGGTAGAAAAATGACTTAACTGGGTTATTTCACAGTCAGTCTGTCTGCGTTCTCAGATGCTGACAGAGGGAAAAGTGGGAACGCTCTGGGCTAAAGGGCGCCTCAGATTTGAGTCGCAGTTCCCGTGACCTGTAGTTGCGGGGCTGACTTTCTTGCGGTGCCGCGGAGCTGCTCTCCGCTCCGCCGCTGTGACATAATCCACGGCTCCGCGCCCGTTTCGAATTGTGTTCATGCGGGAGACGCGTAGCCCTCGCTAAGGAGCTCAACGCAGCCCAGAGCTGCAGGGTAGCAACAGCCTGACTGCTCAGGTCACGCTTTGTGGGTTATATTGCTCTGCGTTATGCAACGTTTACTGCCTGCTTCCTTTTCTTGTCAAAACATTCAAATAGGTCTTCTCTGATTGGTTATTGTGGTTATTATGTATTAGGCTATTTGCAACGCTTATCATGTTAATATATCTTATGATGCAAAATTCACTTCACTGTCGTTTTGTGACTCTAAACCGGCTGCTCTATCCAGACCAGGTGTGATCGTGTTCCAGATAAAGCACTTACTCATTATGGCCGTGATTGAATCAAGAACTTGTGTACGTGCAAAGGGCAAAATCTTAATTCCAACAGGACAATATCATAATGCCTCTCTTTTCCTGGTGTTAAGGGATGTGGCACCAGCCTGAAGAGGTTTCTGCAGATAACTTGCGCATTTTGCTAACACAGTGCTTCAAAAGGTTGAGCAAAAATGTTGTCATTACCAGGCAGCAACCAGTGTTGGTGAGTAATCTATTACTAAGTAATCCACTACTGTAATTAAACTACTTTTTCAGCAACGGAGGGATGTAACGGGATTACTGTGGCAAAACTGGTGATTATGTCATAACTACTTTATCGAGTACAGATTCCATTACTTTTCCAAAATATTTTGCAGGCTAAAATGTCTTATTACACGCAAAATGTCTGTACTAACACACTGACGAGTTTGTTCTGTGAAATGTGGAGTTTGTCTTCATTCATGTTAAGAGGACAGAGGCAATATTTGGAATTGCAAAATTTGCGCTTTAATGAAGTTCATCCCAAAGCACTGAGCAACAGTTACTTATTGATTACGTATGAAACAAAGCAGTTATAGAAGTTCTTATATTACTTTTTAAGGAGTAATCCCAACAACACTGACAGCAACTACCATGCTGTGTTCTCCATACACTTGAAATCAGAGCAGATGCTCTCATGACCATGTTGTTCCCTTCCCTAAATATGCTGCCTTCTACAAATCTTTAGTGGTATTGGATTATTAACTGAGGCAGCTCCTCAATAGGGAGACCTGATAAATTACAAAAGGAACAAAAAAAAACGCAGAAGGTTTCAGTTTGTTTATTTTTTTTAATATTGTGATGATTCTGTACTCTACTCTATTGTAGCTTGTACATACAAGGTATCAAACTCATGCAACATAAACAAGCTTCATATGGTATCATGTTCAAATGGAAATTACATTATTCTTTATATGACAAGCACACACACGTGCACAATCATGCATTAATCTATGCACTCAGACACATCTTGTTTGACCAGGATCAACACAATCAACGTTGCGCCTGCTCGCTCGCGTGTGTGCGTGCGCATATGACACACAGACATGCGCGTGCATACATAACACAGACCGAAAGTGGGAGAGAGAGACAGAGAGAAGGCAACGTCGCATTTGTCAATCACGCCAAGGCACTCATGCACACTCCCACATCACAGCATCGCAGATTACAGCTCTGCCTGCACCGGCTGATTGAAGTGAAGTGAAGGTTATTTTGTTCCGAACCGCCAAACAATGCGTCACTCTCCAGCATGACTCTCTCTCTGGGGGAAGGATAGATTAGCAGTGTTATTTCACTGCTCCAATACCACACTTCTTCTGCTGCTAATTCTCAGACTCGCTGGAATTTATATATGTGTGTGTAATGTGATTTCTTTTTTCTGTTTCTTAACACACCATCCAGTCTGTTTTGAACAATGAGACGGTATTTCAGATGAACTGTGGAAAGACTTCTGCTCTAGCTTTACCTTCATTCTGTTCTTGCCGCCAAAAATGGATTTCTCCAATCTTAACAAAGCCAAAGTGATTGTTTTCTGCACCTCTTCTGCAATTTTTCTGGTGCCACTGGCAGCCTTTGGTGGGGAACAGCTAAACTCACGCACGGACAGGGTCTCGAATATCGCATCAAAACAGTCCATGTTTCCGTGCATGTTGGAAGCAGCACCGGTAGCCTTTTGCATGGAGGAACCGCAATAAAAATATGCTCGTACACGGACAGCGGGGCTCTCGACGCAAAGCTATGGAGGCATTCTGGAAGCCGAGCAGCTCTGCAACTCGCTTGGCTAGATTTACAGTAAATTTTAACTTCTTAAAAATAGAAGAGGTGCTTCAGGGAGTTTGTCAAACTTGTATTTCAGGTAGAGATCCACTAATGGGACGGAAGGAAACAGTTGTTTGGTCCAAAAGGGAACGAAATGCACATGATTAAAGGTCCGTTTGGGGAGGAACAAAACTGTTGCGAAATGTACGTCTCCGTATCAGCGGTGTTCTCGCTAGAATAATCATAAGGTACGCTATTGGGATACATATTGATTTTGTTCGGTAAAGGTTCTCAGTAGTTTGGTGCAAAAAAACAATTGCACTGTGTGTTGCATTAAAAAAAACTTGATCTTGCAGCTGCAGTAGCTGTATTTATGTCGATACCCTCGTGAGCCCCCTGCTCATTTATTTAAAGGAGTCGTCTCGAACTTCTCCCCGCCTGCCGCCAGTCTTGTTCTACACAAGTGTCACAGATGCCGCCCTCTGCTGAGCCATCTGCTGTCTCACCATGTTCGCATTCACGAGCGGCAGCCTGAAAAACCCCCACCGCTGAGATCTTAGGACTTTGTTCTCGCAACCTCAAAGACCTCCAATTGTTTTTGTCACAGTTTAGTGGCTTCCTATCTGGGCGCTGAAACAAATCCAGGATTGAAGAAGAGGAAGAAGAAGAGGAAGAAGAAGAGGAGACTCCTTGGTGCCTTCCACTATCTTAGCCATGGAGAAGCTGTCTTAAGACTATTAAGATTTTTGTCACTAAAGTCGCTGTCTGTGATTGGTATCCTCTGTGGTGTGGTAGAAGGGTTAAGTTAGGACAACTGGACTTGTGATCTTGAAGACGTTCCGCCTCTCAGTTCTAACTGAAAAGCCCTTCGGATGAAAGGCGAAACGTCTTCAAGGTCACAAGAACAAGTCCAGTTGCCCTAACTTAACCCTTCGACCTGAAGATGACCTGGATGACTGAGAACCTTCACAGACATATTCTCTGCGGTATTCACAAGAAAGATGTGCATTTTTGGGAATAATATATTGACAATAGGTCGAGGACTCTGCCAGGTTAAAATATAAATTAGATTTGAGTCAAAGGGCTTAGAAGCTGAGCACTTTTCTCACCTTGGATACCAGACACTACTATCGAAAGAATGAGACGTGCAATGAAATCACTTTACGAGATAGATTGATGGAAAGTGTGTGATTGATCTTTATGATGGGGATGTGAGTTACGATAAAGACAAAAACACTGTGATGATTCCCTTTCGCTTTTGGTGTGCTGCTAAAGCCGACCCCATGGAAAGAGTTGCCAGTGCTGGCATTGAAAATGAAAGGAATTGTTGGTCCATATGGAGAAGGAGACCTGCCTCACCAGCTGATTGGTCAATAAAGATCCAACTTACCTGCATTTAACAAGCATGAACCAATAATATGTGGATGCCATGTCAGGTTGACAGGTTCCAATTCATTTGCAGAATACAGTCAAGCAAATCAACGATAGATGAGAAAGTGGAAAAAAATCATTTTCAAAGAAACATTTAAGCAGTTTGCTGCAACAAATTTAGCCACATCCACGTTTCAATTCAGCGTGTCCAAGCTATTCTGATCACATAGTCGATCCAAAGACAAACCGCTATCCACGCTCGCGTTGGCACCGACGGACAGTTTAGCATTCCAAATTAGCCTAATCCGTGTGACTTTGGACTGGGAACAGACGCGCTGGAGTGTATGACGAAACCCACGCAGACGCAGTGAGAGCGTGCCAGTCACACACATGGCGTGAACCTCTACACGATCTGTCCGCATGCGCTACTGTTGCAAAAATGGCCCCAACTGAGTTGGTGGGACTTGTGTTGTGATCCGATCAGAGTCCATGTAAGCGGCACAAGGGATGGCTTCCCTTTGCCAGAGAGAGTTAAGTTGCGTTTTCGCAACTTAACTTAACAGTCATGGGATAATGGCTCCATGCTTTTCTCTTCCTGCTCATATTTTAAACGAGGAGAGTGTTTCTCTGGTGTTGCAGTTTCAGAAAATACGCCAAAAAGAAGCAAAGGAGGCTTGGTTAGTTTGGCAAACAACTTCTGTTGTTCCGGGTCGTCTGAGTTCAGAGTTCCGATCATCATCATGCAAATCAATCTGATCTCTTTAACCAGCGTTTTCGTGTAACCAGGACTGATACGATCTCAATTTGAAACAAGTTTAATCAGATTGTAAAAAAAAAAAACAGATCATGTAGACGCACCTCTTAGTGTAAAGCAATAATGCTGAGGTTTCTCTGAACCTGCAAGTAATGCGCTGATGGGCGTCACTGGCCCTGCACTTCCAGCTGATGACTCGGCACCGTCTCCACTCTCTTATGAAAGTCTTTCAGCTTCCTTTGCATCTTTTCACCACTTAAAGGTCCAGCGTGTAAAATATGGCTTGATTGATGATTTTTATATTGGTAAAAGCTGCACATACTGCCCATAAATACATTAATAAAAGCTAATATTCGTAGTGCAATAAAAATAATTTGGTTTTCTTAACCTTAGAACGGTTCTCATATGTATCAGAATATACATATAGCAAAGGTCTTGCTTTCAGTTAACTGCCATCTTCCGCCACCATTTTTGAAGGAAGCCCAAAATATGAAACACGCTATCAGGTGGTCTTCCTTAAATATTATGCTTCCTTAAAAGTTTTACTAATTTTTCTGTCAGCTGCTTTTCCTAACATTTTACTTCCTGCTTTCCTCCCGCTGCACCGTTAACATTTCGCTGCTTTCTTTAATTTTCTTTTTTTATCAAATCTCATTTTGTCTTTCACTTGTTTATTTGTGATGTTTTTGCTTTTTTTCCACCTACTTCGCCTCTGAGGATTCTGCTCGCGCTGCCAAAGTTTCTTGTTTTGTTTTTTTTTAACGAGCGCGCCCGGACAGGAGCCGCTCGCTGGGAGCCGCGCCGCCTAATGATTTATCGAGCTCGTCGCAGACGTACAGACTGAGGTGTTCGGCGGATGCCGCGCTCGTCGACGGGCTCTGAGTAATGAACGCGTTGCGACGGCGGCCTACGTGTCTTCCCTCCCGCCGCGAGGCTAATCACCGGGGAGGAGCAACACTCCCCTGATGTTTCATCAGTGTTCATAATCCTTTACCTCTCGCCAGCTGCCTCCGACGCCTCTCGCCGAGTCGCACAGCCAAACTGTATCGCGCCCACTAACGAGCTGCGTGGCGCTCGAGTGAACTCCACTCGGGTTCAAATTACACCTTCCCTCCCTTATGTTTGAGTATTCTTCAGCTGACGGGACGAGCTGTAAAGGCCTCGCTGGAAACGTATTAAGAAGCGGCCGAGTCCCGCCGATCTAATCTTTCAATTTCTGTCTCGTGCAGGGAGCATAAAGGGAGCCACGATAGTGGACGCCCTGGACACCCTCTACATCATGGAAATGACTGAAGAGTTTGAGGACGCCGCCGACTGGGTGGAGAAGAATCTCGACTTTAATGTGGTAAGGAAGCGCGCGCCCGAACGAGTGCCCTTGCGCTGATGGAAAGTACAGAAAGACCCTGGCCCACCGTCAGAAGCCACAATTCAGTCGATGGCCACTTGAATTATTGACAACAATGGAGGAGAGGAGCCCTGAAAGACGGGGCCTTTTGCACTTCTTTATATGCATGTGTCGAGGTAATAGGATTTTGATGTGAATCACCTCTGTTGTTGAGTCTCATGGTGAACTTCAAGAAATAATATCTGCCACCCAAACGCACGGAGGTGTGATACATTTCACAGTCGGAGTAGCACTTGGAAAACTCTGACTTGGCTCATTAAATAGAATGTGGAATGTGTGCAAATTGATGGTTTTTTTTCACACCAGCTCTTAAAAACAAAAATTCAAAGCAGAAATATACAAGTACGTTTCAACGCCACATCAACGCTTACCAGACATCGAGCCAAAACCCATAATGCGTCACCACGTTGTCGAAAAGATAGAAACATGAGTGAAATACTTGACTGGTTTGAAAAGGAAAAAACAACAACATTATTTGTCTTTTAGATCGCAGCCAAGCAGGACAAGTTGTTTGCAGTCAATATCACATGACGCAAGTGTTGCAAGAGGAGATGATAGTCGTTTGAGTCAGCCTGGGTAAAAGAATGACAAAGCTAGAGCCGTCCTCGAGTCTTCGTGTTCGGCTGTCAGCTCGGTGGCGGCGCGCCACCAAGCTGTGTCACAGTCTCTTGTCATCATTCAGGATGACTGAGGCACAGTTTTCCTCTCATTAAAACGCCAACAACTCTCACACTTTTTGAAAGCTTCATACCGAGGACAAGTGTTGTGCCTCCCGAATCCAACTCGTGATGCTGAGTGCCATGAAGAAAGGCATTGGGAGCATTTCTATAATGTTTTGTGTGACCCGGCCAGGGAATCGAACCCACAACCTCCCAGTATCAGGCTGTATGTTTATTCAGCTAAAACGTTTCATTAATGGCATTAAACAAAATGCACTGTAATCCTTGGAAGAATTTGCTGCATAACCGTCACATAGGTTTTCTTATGGGCTGTGAATATGAAAATACCTTCCACTTTTCCACTTAAATGAATTGGAAGTTCCCAATATATTATTGTATTGTCCATTTCTGGCATGTACGTCAGTTTTGTGTGCTAGTTTCAATAACAGTCCCTCTCCTCATGGATGATGATCAGTGATGTCACTGCCAACATGCTGCTTGACTTTCTGCAGTGGAGTGTCAGACCGTAGTCGTCGCAAAATCATCGTCCATTACGTCTTTCGTTTTATTGCATTACGTCATTTTTAGTGCATTTACGTTAAATTACTTCCGTGCTCCCTCGCTGTAAGCTCACTCAAGTCACAAATGTTGGTGGAGTGTGTGAAGATATCATTAAATACACATATGTAGCACGATTTAATCTGAAAAAAATATCAGTTACATATGTGGAGCTCTCAGTGAGTGATAATAGAATAAATAAATACACAAATAAATAGAATCGGTGGAATTGTCTTGCGCCTTGATATTACTGCTACATACAGCTGGATGATATTGTCCCTGCTAGAGACAACAAAAGATATACGTAACTAACACTCAAGTGTGTGGCGTAGACGTGAGAGCTTGTATGTACAAAGCAAACAGCTTAAACTGTGTGGCAGAGAGAGGGATTGTTAACGCAAACACAGGGAGATGACACAACCGCTCAATGCAGAGTTAATTGAAAATCACAAATGAGCAAACAAGGTCTTGATGAACAATTGTTGGTTCATGGGGTCTGACTGTAGCTCATAGATACTTTTAAGGATTTCTGGAATGTATTAGATTAAGGATAAAAACACAAGGCCGTTACCCACTGTCTGTTGGAGGAGGAGGTGGAGGTGGCTTTATTCTGTCCATCAATCCATCCATTTTCAATAAACGCTTATTTCCGAGCTCAGGGTCACGGGGGTCTGCTGGAGTCAATCCCAGCTGTCATAGGTCTGTCTGCGCCCTCCATATGTAGGGCGCCAATTCCTCATTGGAGATAATGGCTCAATTCCAATTCTCATGTTTAACTCTACCTCTTAGCCTTTGGCCCTTAGAACCAAGTCAACCCCCCCCCCCAACAATGACTTTGTTGGAAGAAGTTCAGAATTAGGATTGGGCCAAAAACAGAATGGGGTCACAGCGCCACCTACAGCCGCCGAGGATTTGAATCGGTGAGCGAGATGTTGTGATTAAACCACGTCAACAGTGCCCCGGGCAACTCCTGTAAAGACAGAAATGATGGCAAACTGGGGGAGTCGGCGAAGTCGAAGGTTTTCTCCTTCGAGCTTAAAAATGAACTTTAGTGCTTTGCAGGAACGGTAAACTCTGCTGGAAAAATATTGATGCTGTTGTCATCAGGCACCTCAAAATCTGAACTGGAATGCCAGCTCACTGCTGTACGCCGCCTCTGCTTGTTAAGTGTGTGAAGTGTTTAGTTTATTTAGTTTCGTTTGAACATGATTGAAAAAGGAGACAAGAAACAAAAAAAAAAACAGATCAGAATTATCAATCATATCTTTTTAACATTTCAAGTACATAATTCAAATTAAGATTTCCATGTTCAAAAAGGAGCAGGGAGGATGCATATTTTTATAGCATAAATCATAACGCATTAATGTGTACAGGCAGGTATAAGAGTACAGACATAAACACATACATATAGTACATGTACAATCACATAGACCTAAACAATCCATCTCCTTCCCGTGTTGATGTTTTGCATGTCAATATAATCGCACCACACAATAACCCACTCAACATTCATAAACCTCGCAGTGGTGGCTTTTTTAGGGGGCGACCTTTGTTGTCACAGTTATGCGGGGGTTGTTTGTGGGAGCAGCTATAATAAAACACTCCATGTCATGAAACATTATTGGATTGTCCCATTCAGAACGTGCCGCTGTGCTGTTTCTGATGAACGTTAAGTGCAGCTGGAGCACGGCTGCCCGCTCGAGTGAGAAGCACACATTTCAGTTGGATGCATGCATTGCAAAGCGGTCCTCATTATGTTGTGACGTCCCTGCTGAGCTCCCATCCCCCCTACTTGTAAAATCAGGCAGGGGAATTTAGTTGAGGTCCATGCATGTTGTAGTCTGGACACATTTAGTTACATTTCTGTACTCTCTGCAACCATTATGTAAAACACGCAATGAAAGAAAACTAATGTGCAACTGCTTAAGGACAAGAAATAAATACTGTCAACTGCTAACTCTTTACACACCCTACTGCTAAAGCAGAAATGGGACATACAAGTCGTCAGGTTTGTTTTCCCTCAAACGTGTCATGCTTTTTTAGACTCTCATATAATTAGAGGGAAAATACTTCCACATTGCTGTCAGCTTCAAGAGTGCAATAAACACTGTTTTGCCTGCAGCCCTGCTCCCGAAGGGGGGAAAAAAAGGACCTTTGCTCAAGTGCTTCCCTCAGATTCCCTCAGCAGAGGCCACACAGGTCACTGCTATTTGTTTTTCAACAAACACTGAGCTCGTGCTTTTGAATCTGTTGAAAGGGGACGGGAAAGTAAGTGGAGCCGTGGGACAAACTTCTCCTGGGGCTTGGGGAGACTTTCTATCAAAACTCAACTTGTAATTTGCTCTTGAGAGTTTTCTTTTTCTTTGGGCTGTCCCCTTCTGGCGTGGCCGCAGCCGCTTTATCTGCCTCCGTCTCACTCCATCCTCTGCGTCCTTTTCTCTCTCACACCAACTAACTTCATGCTTTCTTTCACGACGTCCATAAATCTTCTCCCAGCTCCTCCTCCAGGCTTCCCGCCTGCCATGTTCTCCATCCTTCCTCTGTCCACGTCCAAACCATCTCGGACTGCCTTTATTTCCTAAACATCTAACATGCTCTGTCTCTCTGAAGTACTCAGTACTTCTGATTCTATCCATCCTGGTCACTCCCAAAAACGCCCTTTGGTATTTTAATACTATTTATAATCTGGAATATGGTGGAGAAAAGTGGAAACGCTGAAAGCTTTTAAATGCATAAAAGCTATCAATGAATTTCCACAAATATTGTACCTTGACCAGGAAAGGCTAATCTCACTTTCCTCTGTTGTCACTTTAGTTGGTTTGAAAACATTATTCATTATTTATTTTGAGTAATGGAAAATGGGTGTAGGGAACATACAAGTTATGGCTTCTGCCTGCATCTTTTTGGTTACTTTCAGTTGTTTTCTTGTATTAATATTTTTGTATTATTTTCTTCGTTTTATTTTCTAGAATTTATATGCTAATGGATGATGAACTCAAAAAATAAAATGAAATAAATAAAAAAATATATCGAGACTTAGTAAGTATTTTATGCTACAGACTCGCACACTGAATGTGGTCCCCTGAAAACAAAATGTTGCTCTTTTTAATTTTCAGATGCCCCCGTGGAACACATGATTGAGTTCTAATTAGTACAATTTAGCTCTGCAATGAAACTGCTAAGTCATTCAGACTTGGGTAGAAGTGACAGCACACATTTTGTCTGGCAGATAATTCAGGCTTTCCGCAAGACGGAGTCCATTGTCCTATCTCTGGTTGACAGCAGTGACTTATGAATGCTGTCAGTCAAGCAAAAAAAAAAAAAAGAAAAAACTTCATCAGGCCCAGGAATCTGTTCATAAAGACGTGAAAGGAGTAAGACAAGTCTATTGTCAGGCAGGAAGACAAATCATTCCATGAACTGGAAACTTTTCTTGTTTTGTTCCATTTTCGCTGCCAAAAAATTGTCCAAGTATAGAGACACTGAAAATTGATACTTTGAATATCTTTCTTTCTTTTTTTGGCCTGGTATGGCTGTAGTTGAGAACATGAAGCATAAAGGTCCAGTGTAATGTTTGGCTTGATTTATGATTTTTATATTGGTAAAAGCTTGATATATTACCCATAAATACATTAATAAAAGTGTATCATCGCTGTACAATAAAAGTAATTTTCCTACTCTTAGAACGGTTCTCATATTTATGTATATATAAGAATACACATATAGCAAGGGTCTTGCTCCCAGTTAGGAAGTTGGGTGTGGACAATCCAGCCTGCCTGATTCCCCTGTTTCGGAATTAGGGTGACTACCCACATCCTGAAATAAACCAACAAAGAAAAGGGTGGATGAGATACAAGACCACTGTGGTTCACTGGCAAGCTCGGGAGGGCGAGGAAGAGTGAAAGTCAAAAATTTGAAATGTAACCATTTGATGTCACCGTTTCTTCTTCAAAATTGCTTCTTCTTTGAATATTACACACTAAAACTTTAAAGCCATGTCTGTAGATGCTCCAATGATACTACTTGTGACCATGAACAGTCTCAGCCCACTCTCAGAAAATCTATCTCCACACAATGCTTGTACTCTTAAACAGTCTCTTTATTCAAGCCATTTATTTACCATTTGCATTTGTCTTTTTGTCCCTGATGCAGAATGCTGAGGTTTCTGTTTTTGAAGTGAACATCCGGTTCGTCGGAGGTCTGCTCTCTGCTTACTACCTGTCCGGAAAAGAGGTATGGAAATCTTACTGTAATGTTTCTTCATTTCACTTCTGCTGAGTGTGTGCCCCTCTTGTTTGAATGATGACAAACACAGTACACAGAGTAAATAAATGACAAAGTGATTGAGTGGACAATTCTATAATGCTGCATACTCAGACAGGTCGTTGTTGAACAAGAGATTTTGATCTAAATGAGTTAGGGTTGCCAGGATTTAATAAAACAATAAAAAATAAAACTTGATAAAATGACATGTCACCATTGTATTGGCAGAAACAAAGGTAAGTGTCAAAGTATGGGTACTGTCAGCCTCCCTTAAATAAACACTTTGAATTTACCGGCTCAAATTTCTTTCAAACCTCTCTACTAGACTATTTAATTTGATTCTGGACGATTTTTTTTTTCCCCCTTAGCTGGCTGCCTTTAGTGACCGAGATTTGTGAGACCACATATTCTTTGTGAGCAAATAAAGCACACTGATAAGTCATGCAATAAGTTTAGAAGCAACAAAAGTCATTTTTTAAAATTAAGAGCATCTCAGCCCCTAAACCAATGGGACATTATGACTCATTTGTGAACTTACAACTATGGAGCCATTTCGATTAGAAAAACAACAAAACATAATTGGTATTGCTGTTTATTTGTTTGCCAAGTCATTGTTCAGTACGCAATAATCACATAGATATTACTTTGCCTTATTTATTCTAATCTTTCCATCTCAGTTAATACAATAAATGAATATTCCATCGGGGGGTTGTTTTAGTTTTGCATAATTTTCATTTTCATGTATTAACTCTTGGTTATTCAAAACTTACTCAAGGGTATAGCTACACAGGCAACAGCATTGCCACTTAAACAATTAAAATTTAACATTTGAGCTAAAAGCAAATTAACGCATGCATTGATTCAGATATGTGAAAGTACAAGAAACTTCTCTGACCTGCTGTAGAATCTTGTTGATGGTCTGAATTACTCTCACAAGAAGTGCAAAATAGTGGAGACAAACTGTCGACCTCTTCACACAGGTTAGTGGTGAGTGGCTCAGGGTTTTTAACGACCCGCAGGTCCCGCAGTTATCAATAATTTCATTCATCCCAGCCCACCCCGCACAACCGCATCAATTATTACAACCTGCCTCCGCAGGCAACCCGCTGTCATTAAAAAGACCAATATGTCTTTGACTACAGCTTTTTTTATTCCGTCGAAAGATCATGATGTAGCCAAGACCACTTGAAACTGAGACCAAGAAACCATCATGACTGCCAGAATTATACCAATGCCAATACTGGCCATGTAGAGACTAAAACCAAGTCAAGCCCCAAACAGAAAAACATATTGAAGTTGAGACGCGACTGCAAAAGTGGTCTCGAGACCGATCTCAAGACCAAGACTGGAGCGCTACACTAGTGTGAAGCTTTGATGGCTGGCAGTGTAAGTGACTTGCCACCTCGAGAGGATTCAACCCTAACACTGTACCGACCAGCAGAAATACGGAAACCGCTGCAAACTGAGGAGACTATCAGGTCCATGAGCCGTGTGGAAACTATTTTTTTCCTGAACTTTATTTAAACAGACATAGGCTGTCGACATGTTTCTTGTAAGTCATAAGGGCACCGATGCCGACGTGCTCACGAATTGCACGCCTCTGTGTGAGAGGGGCTCTTCATCCTTTTCCAGCAGTCAGTCTCACTTCCATTTCTTTTTTATGGCAGTGATGATCAGTTCAAGACTGCTGTATTTCATTTGAGCCCTGAGGCGTCCATGTCCTTCAGCTGCAGGTCAGGGTCCCCCGAAGGATAGATAGATGGCTTGGAGGGAGGCAGTTATGGAAGAGGCTGACTGGATGGTGATAGAGGTGCCTAGGCAAAAGGCCATTAGTCAAGTACCATGGCTTGGATAGTGATGGCTTTGAATGGATGAAAGAGTAAGGGTGACTCAACGGCATCACTAGAGGGGAAAGTGTCATGGAAATGAGCTGCTCCCACTTCCAAAAACTTTCAAAGAAACATTTTTTTTCTCCTTTTTATTAGTGAGAGAGATTAAAGTCATTCAGTCTGGAAAAAAATTCAGATGTATTTGTGACCCATCAAATGAAACCGGTGAAGAGCCATGCTGTCAGTCGAAGCAACCGGAGTAGCTTAGTAGCACACTAAGAATGATTACAAGTGGCTGGAACTGGTAAACATTAATGATGAAACAACTATCAAGCACATTACATACCTTACATTATATATTATTGTTTTCCGAAATGCCAACCTATGGAAGATAAAGCTGATTTTTACACATTGCAGGCAGATATTTCTTTCCTAAGAATTTACTGGCTGAGCTCTCGTCAGGCACGGCAATCCCTTTGAAGTGCCTGTTAGATAAGAAAGAAGTGTCTGAATTGTCAATTGGAGTTCAAATAATAGCTCAAGCGGTTCAAAGGCTGCACTCTACCTTGAAGACACAGATCTTAAACACCATTTTAATATTTTAAAGAGTTTGTTTGATTTGCAATTTTCTTTTTCTGAGAGGTTGATGGTTGATATCTGTCCCCGGCCATTCTCGGGATCACCCAAATCCCGAGACCAGACAACATTGTGTGCTCTTATGAAAGAAGCATTACAGTTTAACAAGTGAGGTTATTAGGGGCTTGAAAAGACTTGAGCCCTTTGATGAAAATTTCATCACTAAAGTTACAGCTGGTCCCGACTCTTTGTGCCTTGTTGGCAAGGCCCTTCCCTTCCTTACCCGCATGCGGAACACGGCATGTAATCTGGACCATTGAAGACTGAAAGGCAGCAAAAGGCCATAGGAAGGAAGTAGACAATGTATATTGAGGTGAACAAAAGGGGGGTGGGAGGGGGAGGCTTTGAATACCGTCTACTAATCAAAGGTAAGTGCTTCAAGGACGGGAGGACAGAGAAAGGACAGACACTAGTGAGGGATGAAAGCAAAAAATAACCGCGGAAAACTAAGGGAAAGAAGTAGTGCATGAAGAGTGATGTGGGAGACCGGAGGTGGGGTGGTGGGATGACTGAACATGGGTGTCGGATGGAATATAACTCAGAGCTGTGGAGGCACAAATGCTTCTCCGCACCGCTTTTATTGTAAGGGTGCACAATACATCTGCAATCACATCGGCATTGGCCCGATGTTACCAACTTCCTCGACGTGGCCAGCCAGAGATTGATTTGTACCGTCTTGCTGCTGCTGCAGCAGGATCATGAGCTAGTGTTGGTGTGAGTGTCGTGGGAGGGGCACAAGACCAAACTTGTCAAGCAGCATGAGATTTGTACGCGACAACGCGTTGAATAAAGATGCAAGAATAGAGACAGCGTGTCGCCCGCCGGGGCATATTTCACGGTTAAGAAAAAAAAACTTTATTATGCGAGAAAAAAGACGAGATAAATCATTCAACTCTACATGTCAAATCACTCATTTGAAGTACCACCACAGATAATTCACTAAGACGGGAAGCCAGTAGCAAACCACCAGAAACCTTTGGCCACCGAATACAGCCCACTGCATCAAGCACTCGACAAAGGTCCAGTGTGTAATATTTGGTTTGATTTATGATTTTTATATTGGTAGAACCTTAATGTACTGCCCATAAATACAATAGAAGTGAGTAATCGTAGTACAATTAAAGTAATTAGGGTTTCCTACCTTTAGAACAGTTCTCATATGTGTATATAAGAATGTACATAAATCAACGGTCTAGTTCCTAGTTGGCTGTCATCTTGCACCGCCATTTTTTTAAGGAAGCCTGGCGTGAACAATCCAGCCCACCTGACAGCACATTTTGTAATTTGGATGACTGCCTGCATCTTCAAATAAACAAAGAAAGAAAGTGAAAGCCGTATCCAGGTTTGGGTGCGCAGTCCACTGTAGTTCACCGGCAAGCTCGGGAGAGAGAGGGTGAGCGCTACAATCTAAAATGCCACCACTTGATGTTGCGGTTTCTTCTTCAGAATCTCCAAAATATTGCACACTTAACCTTTAAGGCAGCAAGTCCGTCACAAATAAAAAGAATGGAGATGGTCACTCTTGAGGACCAGCCATTTTCTAATGGGATCAAATGATTAAATCTTTCTTCAAAGGTACAGCATTCCTGAAATTTGCCCGTTGGACTTGGAGTCATCGGTGGGTTTGTTCGTCTTTGGCAGGGCTGTGACTGAAGCACCGCCAGATCTTAGGGAGCCTGGAGAAGAACTTAGTCATAGTGTTGCTATAAATGTATTCATAAGCACCCGATTATGTGTTAATTCATTTTGCATTTAAACTTTATAAATGATGGATAGGGTTTAGAATCTCATCATTTATGAAGTATGAAGGCAATATTAGAATAGCTTCAGCAACTTTCAATCCTTGTCCTGGCAATAATATGATCATCACGGTTGATTTATAATATGAGTTAAATGAACAAATAAACAAATAAAGATTACCCCAATATCCTTTAGTTTTGTCTGACAGACTAAGCTTTTGATGTCAGGGATTCGTGTCCCAGTTGCCTCTCTCGTTCCGTTGAGCGACTATGATTAAAATGAATATTCTGTCACTGGAAAACCAAAGACTTGATCCTCAGATGTCTTCAATACCTCCTGTCAACACTAAAACACACTAACAAATAAAAGAAAAATGAGAGTTTTGGAAACAAATGGATTAGAAGAGGTAGAACTGAAGACACAATAAAATGGCAGTAAAAGGAACTGCCAACCTTAAGTTTATTTATAAACAACAGTATTATATGAGAAAACAACATGGCTTAAAAATTTCAGATCTTATTTTTTTTTTTTTGAATGACTAGGTGTTTATGACGCCGAAATGATGTATTCTAGTTTTTGACCTCTAGTGTTTGAAATCAGTTTTTTTTTTTGCTTTTCTGAACTAACATGTTTGTTTATGTGTACATATTTGGATTAAAAGTTAGATTTGACAACATTGGGTACAATCCTGCATTTAGATATTGGTGGGGAAAAAATGCACACGCAAGTTAGCGCAGGTCTGTTGTAGCAATGGGACTGCTCATTAAAAAAACAAACAAAAAAAACAGTTAATATGCTAATAAATCACAACCTTGCATGCAGCGTACAGGAAACAGAAGTCATTAGTTATATTGTTTTTGCTGTGTCTCTCGTACATATATATTTTTTATTATTTTAACAGTGGCCTTAATGTTAGAAAAAAAGCTGTTTTTGCTGATCCACTGATTTTTTTTTTTTCTTGTTATGAGTTTAGCTGAATTTATAGTTCCTCTTCCCAGACATTGATAGATTGCCCCTCTTATGTCAGTGATTGATTCAATTTCACTAGTCAAGCAAGCAGTGATGCCTCTTGTTCAAACACAGGCTCTTTAAAGTCCAATCAGATAACCTAATTTTAGATTTGTTCAAGATACCGGTGAGACTGCTGCGTATGGTTATGGTCAGACTCGGCCTATTCTTCTTTTTTGTTTTGTTTTTTGTAACCCTTTTTTATGATTTTAATCAAATCAAATGCATTGTTTTGTGGTACTTTTTACTTCTTGGATAGATTCACAGTGAGTTTTGTTTGGAAGCTTGATCAATAAAATGAATTGGTTGTTGATACGGCCTTCAATTAGCATTTCATGTGGAACTTTGTTAGGCAGTTTAATTTGAAGTTTGTCAAACGTGCACAGGTAAATTTGACATACAATACAGTTGTATTCATGACATTCTAATACATTTTTTGGCTGTAAGCAGCATTAAACACTGGTCAGATGATGTCTCAAATGTTTTAATATACACTGTATACAGTTAGCTCTTTATATAATCACATCTGTAGTGAATAAATGCAACATCCTTTTCAACTCACAGTTCCCAGTAAAAAGAGGGTAGTTACCCTCCTAAACCAAACAAAATTTTGGTATGGGTCACAGTTAGAGTCTCAGTAATGTAAAGTCTTTGCTTTGGTTATAATACAGTAACAGATTGAGTCAGCTCAACAAAAAACAAAAGTCAGATTGTGACCCAAGAGATCTGTAAACAGAAAAAGGTAGATTGCTCATGTGCCATAGTTTGGTGAAAGAAACGACCGTACGAATGCACAAAACCTTCTGTTCTGCTGTTGTAAAAACTATAAACTTAAAGAAAAGAAAGACCTATCCAAGACTCATGGGCTCAGAGGTTTTTATTTTTCCACATAATCTTTGAGGCTTCAATTTTTGTCACATTATCTAACAATAAATAAATAAATCCACACACTCCCTGCTAATACGTCTGGCGCTGGCCTACAGATAGTTATTCTAGCATTAGGACACCATGAACACACACTCACAATTCACTCAAGGCAAAGTGAGTAAAGCGTCTCGGAAAGGGCAAGGACAAATCGACAGCGGCGGGGATAGAGCCGGGTTCCAACCGCAGACCCTACGGTCATTGGACGACCCGCTCTACCCCCCCGCGAGCTACTGTCGCCTGAGTCCCTGTCACTGGCCCCAGTGCACCATGTCAATTTCTTTTCTTTTCTTTTTTTATCTCGCGCTTACATCAATGCCTGGCTTTGGTACACACGCTTGCTTGCAGAGCCAAGTTCATTGACATAAAGTTGCCCCACAGTGTGATCCTTTCTCTGACCTCTCACTGTGCAGGTCAGTACAACAATCTGCACCAATGACCACTGACAGCTGGGCCTTAAGTACACACACACACACACACACACACAGGGGCAAACAGACAGTTCTATCTTTTATCCCCAGGAAATCCTCACCCCCTCACTGGGAAAATTGGCTTTGGGTTTGAAAGGAAAGGAAACAAGCAGACGTCCTTTCCCCCTTGGCCAACGCTGCTGTGCTTCTGAGCTATGCATCCCCGAGTTAAGAGACTTATTCATTTACACACACATACATGGACAAGCAAAGGTTATTTACCAACTGTAGAGAATGAATTTTCCGGATATCTATCTTAATCTCTCTTTTAGACTGCTCTAATCTGGTCTAAGGACGGGGGGGAGCAGTGCCACAGATGGAAGGAGGGGGATTGAGGCCAGTAGTTTTACCAATATGATACAGACCGTGGCTCTGTTACACCTCAAGACGCACATACCCAACTTCAATTTTATGTTTTTTGCCGAGCCAAAAGATAAGATGAAGATAGTTGTATCTTTTTGCCCAACCAATAAATGGAAATGGAGAAAAACAAAACTCTCTCACATGCAAAATCACAGAAACTGAAACCTCAATGTCAACCCTTTGAAAGATTGTGGTTTATGGAAGGAAAAGAGCCAACAAATCGCTTTTATTATTTATTCTTCGTCAATATTAATTAAATAAATAAATAATAAAGTTACATGCCCAAACAAACAGATTAGGATAAAAATAGACATGGAGTTTAGAATCACATGTATATTAGCGATCCAAATTGCAGTCTGCACAAATTAATTGTGCCATTTCATTTTTTCACACTAAACCAGAAAAGGTGCTGAACTTCAAACAGTTACATCCTCACAGACATACCTTCAGGTCCAATAATTTGCAGGGGTTTCATGGTTGAGCAACTGTAACACCACTGCTTCGCCACAAGGCTGTATTCTCTGCTAAGGTTGACTGGCCAAAACCACTTTAGATAAGACTCTCAGTTCAGTGAATCAGCAGATGGGAAGGCGCACACGCACAGGTGCACAAATACACACTTATACCCACTTGATACTGTAAAGGTCACAAAGAGATCAGATAACTGGTCATCGATTTTACAACGGACTGTTGTCAGTTTCAGTTTTCTTTCCCTTTTTTTTTTTTCAAACACGACCGAAGGAGGGACAGTGTTTATCATATTGGATGTTTTCTATTCAGTTTTAATGCTTTTTATTCTCAATCACTGCAGTCTGTTTCCATTAAACAGCTTTTATGTAATTTCAGTTATTTTTGGTGCAGCTATAGAACTTGTAGCAATACATTAGCAATTTGATCGATACAGAAATATGTATCGACTGATTCGTTTGCTGTCCATGTGCTATATTCTTTAATGATTCATCACATATAGTGGTATTTCTGTTTTTTTCTTGCAGTCCTGCCATGTCAGGGAACAGTTAGGTTTTGGAGTTTTTGGGGGATATTTGGTGAACTTTTTCTTTCCATTGGTTTGATGAAAGCCCAGTTTGGATAGCCTTGTGTTTTTAGTGACTTCTTGAGGTGTGTATGTTCCTTCTCTCTTCCTTATGTTTTGTATTCTGAAATGATTCCCTCATGATTTAAAGTAAGTGGTGCTGAGGCAGAGGTCTAATGGGGTGCAAATCCGACCTGCCGTAAAACTGGTTCTGACTGGCGGGAAGACGTCTTGTCATAGTCCTCCGCTGCTTCGGAGGTCGGTATGCACGTGAAGAACGAGGCGACACCTAAAGATGGGGGGCAAGACGTTGGGCAATATTGCCGGAGGTGGAGTTCACGCTGCTGACGTGAATTTGAGTCGGTCGCGGAGACCCACTCAGATCCACTGTTCGATAGGCGGGTTTGGAGTCCCGCCCTGGATAAAGTGGATGGCACGTTGGCCTGTCCCCGAGTGCACTTTTAGCCCGTGCTCGGTAGTCCATCTTCTCTCAAAGAGATGCGGAAGCCTGCACACATGCACACATACACACAGTGCTAGAAACCAGAAGCTCCTCACAGCATTACCCGCTTGACAAGGAGAAAATTGGTTTGGTCAACAAGGTCACACATGGGATGAGTCTTCCTCCTTCTCCTTGCCTTCCAAAAGCCTTTATCAGCATTTTTTTTTTTGTGTGTGTGTGTGTGTGTGTGTGTGTGTGTGTGTGTGTGTGTGTGTGTGTACTCAAACATGTGTAACAAGATTTCAAGACGGGTTTTGAAGCCTTCCAAGTACTATGCACGTCCCTGGTGAGGGGATAGACCGACTCCTGCCTACTACTTGGTGGCTTTGACAGGCAGAGCTGTTGCCACAGTGAAACGGTATTCTATTTTATTCCACACTTTAATACAATTTGGGGTTTTTTTCCGATGCTTCACTGGCATGCAATGCACACACTCACACAGCGGAGCGGGCCACGTTGGCATTTGTGAATCGAACAATGAACAAGATGAGAGGATTCGCACAAAACCACTCTACAAGTATCTTGTTCCACGCTGGCCCGAGGAACAAAAAGACAGGTTGTCCTGACATCTGTTCTTATGATAGCATCTGTCTTTTAACAAGCAAGCGATGGGTAAAACAACTTTTAATACGAAACCAAAACCAAACTTCCTACTGCGCTGGAAAGAGTTTGGACTCGGAAAAGTAGTTGTGCAGGGATTAGATATTAGTCAGGATGAGTTTATTTAAAGGGGCAATAACGGTTTTCAGCATTCTGAGATTTAAGGTAGTAATAAATTGGTACTTGAGGCTCAAGTGATGTCATTTAACCTGGGGTGGAACGTCATCACACAACCTCTTTGTCTGTTCATGTCAGGCCCTTTCTGTCCTGATTACAAAGTCAAACAAGCTGCGCATGCACTTAAGTCATTGTAAATCTCTGCCCTCTCCCCGCCAACGGAACAGCTGTCTCGCCACCCGTATAAATAGAGAGGAGCAACTGCCCATACAGCAGGCAAATGTGCCGAGCACTTCAGGAGTGCTAGGGTTAGCCAAAATTATGCATCCATCTATTTTCTATACTCGTCTCCTCCTGCGCTGAGGATCGCAGGGGGTTTGCTCGAGACTGTCCCGGCTGTCAAAGGGCTAAGGCAGGGGTACAACCCCAGACGAGTTCGCCAGTTCATGGCAAGGCCACGTTGAAAGAAAAAGACAAACAACTGTTCACACTCAGTGAAAGATCGCCTTTTGCCCCTGTAAAATAATAGAACTACACAATCCTTAGTTCTGAAAGTAGGATCTGGTGAAGGTGGTTGCATTGTGCAGTGGAGCATAAATAAATAAGTGAGGAGCCCTTTTGGGAGCATATCGATGTTGTGCTTTGGTTTGAATGGTCCAGATCAATTGCAACTTTGATGGAATTGGTCATCCAAAAAAATGTATATTACAAGTGTGTGTGTGTGTGTGTGTGTGTGTGTGTGTGTGTGTGTGTGTGTGTGTGTGTGTGTGTGTGTGTGTGTGTGTGTGTGTGTGTGTGTGTGTGTGTTTTTGTTTGTTTTTTGCTCGTTTTTGAATAAATGTGCACTGCATTGTTAAGGACAGTAAAGCTCCTACGGAGGAGCAGAGCAAGAAATGGGAAAGGATAAAAGCTTTAAATGATTAATACTTGAGGTGTCATCAAAAAAAACTGCAGTGCTCCTAAGAGAGCCGTGATTGAGTTTTTCTTTTTCTAACAACAAAATAAAAATACATTTAATGATAAACAAGGGACTGGACCAAGAAAAAAACAAAACAAGCAAGTGTAGGAAAGTATAAGCAAACAATCATTAAAGTTCAATAAAGTTTACTTTTAAACACTCATTTATACCCAAACTTTTTTTTTTTTTTTACTTTAATATATCCTTGTTAGTGCTGTTGTCAAATCTCACAGCATAAACACATGGTATCATAGGACAAATGTTGACACATCCCTTGATTGTCTGATAGTCTTATCCTCTGCGAGTCATTGCTAGAAACAGGCTAACGTCCCTAGAGTTCGTGTCCTCTCTTCTCTGCCCAGAAAAGAGCCGGTATGCTTCTCAGACCTGCACTCGCTGGACCTTATCTCTATTTCTGTAAGAAAGATAAGGGCAAAAAAAAAAAAAAAAGCAATTTGCCTTGTTAATAAAATGCCTCTTAACCTCTTGCGCACACACCAACTTACACACACACATCCTCACAGAGACAGGAAGCAGGACAAGAGGCTCCCATTTGTCCTCCTATAGTGCTATCTAGCCGCAGATTAGCTGCTGAGTCTGGCGTGCCTATTGTTGAACTTTCCCTTTCCTCATATCTCTAAATTGTCTGATGGTCATTCATTGTGTTATTCTGCACTGTGATCTCTTATTTTCTCTCTACGTTTCTTATCCAAAGGAACGCTGACTCCCGAAGCTCATCATTACCAATGCTATGACGTTTACCGTCATGTCATATACTGCAGTACCTAGTGAGGGTTGGATATTTACAGCATGACCTTTCTATTGTTGCAGTTAAAATAGAATTAAAACGCCGAGCTTGTTGGGGAGTCGTAACTTGACGCTCCCCTCCAGTGATGCATTGGGCTTACTCAGTGGCTCACAGTTGTGATTAAGAAAATGAAAAAAAAAATGATTTCAATAGCACAGTTTTAGGTTCGCCTCAGGGCCCCTGGTACTCATTTTTGAATCGGTTCCAGCAAAGTGCTCTGATTAAAAACCTATTGACCCAAAGAGTTTCACTTCACTCGGGTACATGCCGTGAAATGCCAGACATCTCGCCGTGGTGTACTCTTTTGTTTTTAATTACACCTCCAGCCACACACCAGAATGGCCGTGGCAACGTGGAAACACAAAGAGTTTCCGTAAGTTGCTTGTGAATGTACGGAAACTACGCAGCAGATCCAGCAACACTTGGATTGCAGAAATGTATTTTATTTGCTGTAACAAAAACACATAATTTCATTGTTTTGACTGTTCCAAACTAAACAATCCAGACCAGCACTTGTTTATGTAGCTGCAGAATCACTTTTACAATATCTTATTTTGTAGCTTTTTTTTTCTTTTTTGGACCAGTTTGTATTTTATTGTAAAACCTGTCTCCCATTATATATTACCCTCTGTTTACCTTCAAAAGCAACTCTTTTGGCTTTGCCTGTTTTTGTCCATATGGCCCCACAATGCCTGAGGAACTGAAAACGCAAATGTGCCGCGTGCCCCGCGGCTCATTGCTAAGTTTGATTACTAATGTTTGACGTTGTACTTACCGGCTCCTTGCACAGTGGTGCGCCCCTAAATGAGATTTACGCTCCAATTACGGGAGCTTCCTCACAGGCTTTGTAACTGGCCTGTTGAGTGCGCGCATGTATCTGTGCATCTCACTCATCTGGTATCTTTTTGATGCTGGGCTGGAGTAAAAAAAAAAAAAACATTTGTTTTCAAACAGGGAATACATTGCTAAAATTGAAATTTTTGTGCACTGTCACCTATCCTTAAAATTAGAAGATCAGATGCAATATGCTAATTTTTTGTCACTGTTTACTTCAAAAGTACTTCAACCTAGTTTCCCTTTTCATGCAAAACCGGACATCAGCCCTGTAAGTCCTGAACTTGGAAAAAAAAAATATTTTTTTTCTTCATGGCCTTCCCTTGCCAAAAGGGCACAGGAAGAATTTGCAAAATTAGATGCACATTTTCTATTCTGTTAAATTAGCTTCCCTGCAGCTGCAATACTTTCCTTCCTATAATTCCCACAGTGGGGAGGAACACGCTTGTAGGCAATTATCAGCACAGTTCAACCGGCATCTGCTCTGTGCGTTATGTACATTGAACAATCTCAATTTATTTGATTTCATTACCAATACTAGGGGCAATCTATTAAATCAGATTATTCATTCAAGTGTGCCATCGAGCTGCTTTCCCCTGCATGCACCAATTAAGAAAATAGAGTGATAGTGTAAACATACTGTAACATGCACATGTACACACAACCTTGCCTCTTTCAATCGGTTCACGTATTCAAGGGGTCATTATTGTTTTCATTTTTGTGATTAAGGTAATTGAACTAGAAAACAAATGTACACAGAATAGCCAATTCATGTCCAGTGGTACGTTAGTGCAGAGCAGCCCGGTCATTTGTTTGAGCCTCCTTCTTTTTTTTTTTTTTTTTTTTTTTTTAAACGATATTTCTTTCTTCAGTTTCCCCAGACCCCTCCAAAAATGGTGGAGAAATGTCTTCTCAGTTGCAAAGTATGGGGGAATGACAGCCCAGTAAGGAGGTGCCACCAGTAGACAATGCACAAGACACATATATGATGTTAAATGAAAATTGGATGATCCGGGTTTAATTCTCTTAATGATTTCCGGAATTTATATGTAAGAGTTGCTTGTCCCTTACGATTTTTGAACATTTAACTCTAGTTTCAAATACGGGTACGGGACAGTGTAGATCCTGGACTCCAGCTGATTTAGCCGTGATACCAGTCAGATTAGTGTTGGCTTTGAGGGCAACTGGTTTGTCCAATGGCCGGAAGGTTGGTGGTTCAAATCCCGCTCCGTCCCAGTCTCTGTCGTTGTGTCCTTGGGCAAGACACCCACATTGCCTTGTGGTTGGAGGGGCTCTTCGTCGCGGATTTTTCAGCCATGCTTACGATGTAGCTTACCGTCACCAGTGTGAACGTGGTGCGAATGAATAATGGGTTAGATGTAAAGCGCAATATAAATCCAATCCATTATTAGTACTATACCTTTGCCAACAAGACGCAGGCATTTTAACTGCCTCGGGCCCCGTTGAAGTGTTTTTAAAGAATGGTTGATGTTTTTTCTCTCCGACGAAAGCCTTCCAGTGCTCTGCCTCAGAGTCCTTTCCCTGACAACACTGAATTTCCACTGGGACACTTGTATGGCACTTTGCTTTGTCTCCGCCGTACACTTACACACTCTGCTTGTGTTTCTCGTTTCATTGCTACTTTTAGTTTGTTATTTCCGGATGATTTTTAAATATTTAAGACTGTTGTTTCAATCCTTTCATCTCAGGCTATATTTATCCTGCTACACCGCACAATAAATCCCTGTGTCTGCTCTTGGGGGTGGACTTTATTAGAAAATGTACCTGTTACCTACACAACTAAACCAATAGTCCTGTCACCAGCCTCTTGCTCAAGCTAGCTCGTGGAAGCATCCGCGTAGTTTTCTGTCTGTCAGCAGGTCACAGCAGTTATTTTCCTCTGGTGATAAAATCAAACGGGGAAGAAAATATCTAATCCATTCAAATTGGCCACTTGAGATGCATGTTATTGCTGTAAACTGCAAGCTGTCTCATCAGGATCAAGACACAACAAGGAGATAAGATATTGAGCTGGCAAAGATTCCCACCAGATTTTGGGCTTAATTGAACCAAAGCTCTAATAATGTGTTGGGTGTTAAGAGTTATGCGCGGCCATGTGGCTTTGACTCCAATTCTAAAATGCAGAGAATATAATTAAGCGCCATGTTTCCAAATGTTCCAACGTACTTTTTCAATTAGCCTTAGTTTTGCAACACACACAAAAATAAAACATAATTTGGTGTGTTGAAGCCCACCCTTGGCTCGTCTAAACGTTCACCCCCCGATCCCCCTTGCTTCACCACTGACATGCTAATTTCCCCTGGAAATGATTCTTCCCCGGTCGTCTTCATTTCCATAGCAGCCCTTTTCAAAAGAGCTGACTGTCAAAATTATGCAATGTCAGCACCAACTGTGCCACAAGAGAAGAGGGGGAAACATCATCGCAAGTAAAAATTTACTGCTTGTGAGGGGGTGCGTATCTGTTTAATTGCAAACACAACATAAAGGCAACGCAAGGATTGCTAATGCAGCACAAAAAAAAGATCAAGCCACAGTTAGAAAGATCTTTTTTGTGTTTTTTATTGTATTATCTGCTTCTTAGAAATGCTGACTACTCAAATCAGTAAAGACCAGAAGGTCTTGACATCATCATTACAACCTGCTCTAAGAATAAAATTGCTATTTATTATTCAAGTGTTTGTCCCAGCCTGTTGTTTAGCTACAACAAACAAGATATTAAGGATTTTGACGATCATTAATGAACCTAAAACAAATCAATGGCCACCACATTAACCAGGGATGGGGTGATCACATAAGGGCTGACACTTGCTCAAAGCCAGATTTATAAACGGACAATACAGATGTTTAAAGTTGTGTATATGTAACCAATGTCATTTAACCCAACCTTCATTTGTCATGAGTAGTTATGTCTTTTGTTAACATAAAGTTAACTTAAAGAACAGGGAACAGAATTATGCATCTGTCCTGTAACACAGACAGTAAATTTTAACTACCATGATTTATTGTTGATGACTTTCAAAAAGGAATTTAAAATTTTAGTATGATCGTAATTAGCAAATAAAAGCATGCAGTAGATTTTTTTTCTTCATCTGTGTAAATCTGCCCAGAAGGGGCATCCAGTTCCTGTTTGGTAGCTCTCATCATCTATATGGGCATATACTGGTTTTAATTTATGAGACTTATATATGTAGTCACAAAGTTTATGTCATAAATACATATGTCTCAATAACATGCTTTTGTCCTATTTGGAGGTGCATTTTCTGGGTCTCTGTATTGTTATTCAATGCTGACTAGTGTCCTCTGCTGAACCACTAACTGTACTCTATTTATATATAAATTATTCACACTCTATTATTCTACATCCACCCTTCCAACAGACAGTTATGCCTGCACCAGTTCTTTGTAGTTGAGTTTGAATGTAATTACTTGAGACATAAATATTGGAAAGAGGTTGGGATGGTATAAAAAGATATAGTCTATCTTCTAATCCATATCAAGATGAATTGTTTTCTTCTCGCATGCAGCCACCGAGCCAAATGTGCTGTTTTAAGCAGTTTTGATGTGTCTCCATATTGTGCCTTTATGTTTAACTTTGATTAAACTATCATCTTCACATAGCTTTAACTCTATTTAAAACCTGTACATATTATTTTATTATCTCAAAGACATAACATTTTTGCATCTAAGTGAATCATAACTCTTGCCTGCAAAAGTCAACAGCCCATCAGTTATTACACACAACATTTAATCCCTTCTTATCTTTCGCTATTGGTCTATTTTGTTACTTATGCCTTTGTCTCCCGTTTTTCTCACCTTAGATCGAGTCCTACCTTCTTTCCACCTCCTATCTTCCTTTCTAATGCCCTTCATGTCCTTTCTCCTCACCTTTGTTTCTTTCTGTCCTCTTCCTCACCTCATTTACCCTCACTCCCAGTCATCTCCGCGCACCCATGCCACGTGCTCCGCTTTAATTGTGACTGTATTCTGTGTCCTTGGGCCAGCGTTTATTTATATGCCTCCCTCCTTTTATTTCACCTCCCCTAAGAAAGTGTTTGAACCCAAGGAGAGTGGAAGACAGAGAGGAAAGAACGACAAGAGCAGCAATTCACACACCGGCTGGCCTTCAACCGCTGAAAGCTGCCGCCGCCTCCTCCTCAGAGTGTTCCGTGTGTGTGTGTGCGTGTGTGTGTGTGCGTGTGTGTGTCACTCAGCCTGTCCAGTACAGCTGTTGTTAGCGCAGCAGCCTGCGCAGACCCCGCTCTTTTGACAGTGATGTACACACACTGGCTCACCCAGTTACCCGACACTCACTGCTTCGCTCAACGTTACGCCTTTAGATGTGCCGATACGCCGATGACACAAATGTATTTTCTCATTACCCGAAATAGCCTTCACGGGACGCATCATGGGATGCAAAATAACCGCGGAGGTGTTCGACCGCACGGACGAGGTAGATGCTAACGTGTGAGTGGTAGTTATTCAGAAACCACCTGTGGTTGATGGTGACAAATAGAAAAGCTTTCACCGAGGCCTGTATTTTGGAAGATATGACTAAATGAAGAATACAAATGAAAGTCTGAAAATAACAACTTGGATTCAAATGAATGCAGCCTATGCTCAAAGTGTGCAACTTCACTTTACCTTCACATCAAAAAGACTAGTCACTCTTTTTTATGGCCTCTCATGCGTAATTGAAGCTCTCCTGCTATATTTTTGCAGTTATAAACTGAATTTGAATCAAATTTTGTTTATTATGGTCTTGTCTTTTTGTTAAACAATTACAGCGGGCTTACATACAAAAACAAAAACGGACTATTTAATTGGAATATTTTTAAAGGAAGTCAGAGCAAAAATGGGTGATGGAATGAACTGGCTGGACAGCAGGGGGGAAAAAAGACAGAAAAGTCTCAGTAGGGCTCCTTAGACCCAGTGGTGAAATGGAGAATGAAGAGGAAGGAGCTGATGAAGGCTGCAGGGGTGAGGAGGGCAGTGTGTTAGGTCCGGGGGGGGGAGGAGGAGGAGGCAGGCGGAAAATTTTGGCATGCAGACTCACTCTTCCCCCTCAGACAAGGCTGCAATCTGGGCCACGTGTCCCACAAGGCATTCTGGGCGATTCATCTTAGTTAGGGGAGCTGTCCAGACGACTCTCCGTGGACCGAAACACATAATCACACACAGATACAAGCAATTCTAAAACATCTGCAAAAACCGAAAGGTTGACTGGGATTAGCGGTCATGGCATGAGCACAAAAGTTAAAAAAAAAGAAAAGAAAAAAAAAACCTGTGCTGCTACCTCCCTCAGTCAAATAGTCAAATTGTAACCGCGTTCGTGATGCATATTGACCACCATTTTGAGCAATATGTGCAATATGTGCTAAGCTTAACATAGTGCCCACAAATACATGAATAAAAGTGAGTACTCGCAGTACAACAAAAGTAATTTGGTTTTACTACCCTTAGAATGGTTCTCTGATAAATAAGAATATACATAGAACAAGGGTCTTGCTCCCAGCTCGCTGCCATATTGCCATATTTTAAGGAAGCCCAGTATTTAAGAAAGCCCGCCTGACAGTGCCCTAAATACCACACGCGCGGTCAGGCAGGCTACCTTAAATACTGGGCTTCCTTGACATTCTTACCCACTGGACCTTCAAACCCCTAAACATGTGATGTGTAGAATGTGCATCGGAAAAAGAGCAAAGTCCCAAACTAAAAACTAATTGAGTTCTTAAGCCATGTTTTTACCACAATGCCTGTGAATTTCCACTGAAAAAAATGCTGGAATTATCAGTGGGGCAGCTTTTAATGTGCTCTCCTAACCGGCAAATTTCCTAGAATGCAGTGTTTACACTCGGGCAGCAATTAAATCTTGCACGAGAAGCGCCCATAACCATGCAAGACTTGGCAAAACAGGAAATGACACTAATGTACGAACAAAGGAGGCAGGCAGAGTATTGTTTTTCCATTCACATTGTTTAGCTCATTCAGCACCATGGACCATGCCAGCACTTGAAATAACTGAACCCAACCCGAACAACAATATAGAAGTCACTAAATGGTTTTAGAAGGTTTTTAGAACTAATTGCTTGCACAATAAAACCAGGTTCCACGCGGCAGAGCCGCCATGTACACATTGCAGTCGTGTAACCTCAACTGAGATGGATTTTTTTTCCCAAGTGTCACTCCCTATCTGCCTAACGCAGACTTCACTTCTCAGTCAGAGGATTAAATTACTTTGTGGAGGTCAAACATAATGGCAAACACTTAGAGAAAAAGGGAGGTCGGGGAAAATTATCTTCGTCTGTTACATCCCTTTTTTCTTTTTATCTCTCGCCTCGGGAGCTTCAATCGGTACCCCCCCGCCCATGAATCACCTGGCTCTTTTGAAGCCAAGCTGCCCGCTGCAACAAACTTTCAGAAATACGTATTTGGAGAATTTATGCAGTACTTTCTTTATAAACGGTTATTTTGTAATATTCTAGGCACACTAGATGGAGGTTATATTTTGTATTCTGCCATGACTAATAGAGGAGAACAGATAATCCATAGCAATAAATCAGAATTTGGATTAAGGAGTAAGACATGAGGTATTATGTGAAAATAATTCTCAAAAATAATTATTGCGTACTTTACTCTTGCTTTTAAACAGAACTGATATTACTTACAGTATAACTACACTTCTATTGTTTGTAAAGTTATCACATTTTTCGTCATGTATCTGAATTGGGCCAACCAGACATACAATGCATTAAGATGTCGGCCTCCCAAGTGATGTTCTGCCGTGTCTTCTTATTTCACATGAGTACCACCTTTCCCTTGTTGTTCTTTTCCTCTCTCTATTCTTGGCAACCTTTTCCCACCTCTGGCTTTTGATGGAAAGGCAGGCTTGTCGGCTTGCTGTATTGTTTTGACAAGTGGCCTCTTGAGCTCTGCTTCTTTACCCTGTTTCTTCTCAACCCTGCCTGCATCTCTCGCACCCTGTTGATTGGTGGACCCTGTGGGAGCAGAGCTGGCAGGCTGCTGACATGGTGTATGCCTTTGTACCACCTTTTCGGTTTACAATAGGAGAATATGGAAGATGTGTCTTGAATACAGTTTTTAAACGTTTGATGACCAATGGAGAAATAAATGCATCTGAGGTTGACTTAAGTTAGCTTTTGAAGTCATTCCTATGAAAATAAATAAATAGTGGGGAAATAGATAGAAATGTTTTTTCAACATTTCTCTGACTCTACATTTTACAAAAACTTGACTTAACTGAACTTGTTAGATTACATAGTTGAGCCTGTAATGTAAAGTACTTTTATTTACAGGCACCTCAGTCCGATTGTGGCCAGAACTGAAGCAAATGCAATAAGTCAAGAAGTTTTGCAAAATGATTTCCTATGCCTAAGATCTATAAGTCCATGTCGGTGGCTTCTTCCCATTTAAGACTTAACTTGAAGTAGAGTTAGAGGAAAACGAAGTAAGGCCTCACTGTAATCAATGCTATTATTGGTGGTGATGGCCGGGGTGGGTTTCATGTGTCCCTGGCAATGCCACACACTGGACTCTTACTCCAAATCCCTTTCAGCCAATTTGTTTACCAGACCACAAGCCTCTGTCCAAAACATGTGTTTTCTCTTTTAAAAGCCACAAACCCAGAAAGCTGAGAGACATTAATGACCCCTTGGCTAAAAAGGTTCTGCTGAGGTCTACCCAAAATTGTTGACCTCAATGTTTAAACTACTAGTGAATCAAAAAGAAAAGTCATGGTGTCATGCTGACATCATGGGAACTTGTGAAGATTAAAAAAAAAAAAAAAAACACAAGTTTAAGATTAAACTTGTTCCAAAACCTTTTCCGCCAGCAGAAATATTGGCTTTTTGAAGTTGGGAGTGAGAAGTTATTTAAAAACAAAAGCACAAAAAACACCTATAAATTGATGGCAGTACTCTGAAGTAAACAACACAGCTTTGCCCGTGTTATTGGAAAATAGAGAGAGAGAGAGAGAGAGAGATCAAACATTAGTGAGGGCTGACTCACCGCTGTCCGCTGTGAAGATAAGGCCACTGCACTTCTGAGTTGGCGCTTCAGCTTCAGCTGTTACCTTAAGCAAGCAGGCAATCATAAAAGTGGCCGAGCATAGTCAGTCCACTGTTTTTGTTTTCTTTTACCAGCAAATGGTAAACTTTGAAAAATGTTTTATGTATTCATTAATGACACTCATCCTGTTTGGTGAGATTACTGGAATGTTTGACAGAATAAAAGTGAAGTTTAATGCAGAGTGTTTTGTCCTAATGCTGATTTTCTCTGTATTTTTCCCTGGATTTGCTCATATTCCAACCTTTTTGCTGATTTTATCACCGTTAAATTAGTGAATGACAATATAATGAATTCAGTCCCTAATTCAATACCCAACACGTCCTAATTTCCAAAAAGCATAAATTAGCAAAAGTGACCTTACTTGATTCTACTTGATGTTATTTTAGATCTGTCATCGGGTTAAGGGCACCTGTTTTGCTTGCGAAATGTCCCCTAATGAGGTTGTGTCTGTCTTTCCCAGGTATTCCGCAGGAAGGCTGTGGAGTTGGGCGAAAAGCTGCTGCCTGCCTTCAAAACACCCACTGGTGTCCCCTGGGCTCTACTTAACCTCAAGAGGTAAAGCACACCCACGCCCTCTCTCGCAGCGGTCCGCGTTGGCAGCGTTTGAGGGAGCGCAGCAGTTATGGCGGTTTGATACTTTGAAGAAGTCTTTGCTTGCGCGGCTTCATGCAATGCCGGTGAACTCCCGAGCTCCCGTACGGTTCACTCTGGCGCGGCGAGAAAGAGGCGCTTTAGTCTAACATGAGCGAAGCAGGCCTGTCAGACCAAAGCAAGTCGGTCTTTTAATCCAGGCCTCAGCGTGCCGGCAGACGCCTCCAAAATTAAATAAGCACTCTAAAGGTGAGGCTAGGCTTTCACAGTGCTTTGACAGGGTTGCGGACCCACAGTCGTCCTGTGGTGATAGTCTATGGCAGGCGGTCGGGGGAGGGGAAGCCTCAGTACTTTGATTACTTCACATGCACACCTGCCATTTTCAACACATTTTTTTCCACTTTTCACATCTCATATAATTGATGGCAATGAGTTTAATGTATGTAGTTGTCAAATTTAGGGTTGTACCGATACCAGTGTCGGGTATCGGTACCGATACCGTGGTTGAGTACTCTGTATGTAAAATATGTGCCGATACCACAACACAGATACCCGTTGTTTATGTATGTGTATGATGGTTTTGTTAATCAAAGTTTTACTGCAGTGAAACTTGTGACAGACAAGGATGTTGTTCAAGTAACATGAGGATTTTTTTTGAAAAATCAAAGTGATTCTACAATGTGTAATGGCCTTGTTAAGTACGCGGTATCTGTGAGTACTGGAAAGCAAGTACTCGTACTCTACTCGTGCTGGGTTTTTTTTTTCACTTAACCATTTTTTTAAAGGTTAAACGTGTAATATTTTGAAAATTTTAAGAAGAAACAGCAACATCAAGTAGTTACATTTTAGATTGCAGAGTCTTTCACTTAAGTTCCTTAGGGACTTTGTACCTTTCCGCTCTCTAAGTTGCCAGCGAACTACGGTGGCCGGCGAGCATAAACCGGGATACCTCGTCCACCTTCTTCTTCGTTGGTTTATTTGAAGACGCGCAACGTTCCCCCAAATATGAAACGCGCTGTCTGGCTGGCTGGATTGTCCACACCAGGCTTCCTTAGAAATATGGCGATGCAAGATGGCAGCTAACTAGGAGCAACACTCTTGCTCTATGTTTATTCTTATAAATATATAAGTATATATAAATATGAATATTTATATATACTTCTCTAAGTGTAGGAAAACCAAATTACTTTTATTGTACTGCGAGCATACACTTTTATTAATGTATTTACGGGCTGACTGTTTATAAAAATCGTAAATAAAGACAAATTTTACTCACTGGACCTTTAAATAATGTTGTCCACGATAAACATCGGATATAGGCCACAGGTGATATGCAACACTCGACTTTTTACTTTTCATACCACAATGGCCGATCGGAAGGAGTGAAAAAAGCAGAAAAGGCTGTGCAGGGCGAGGGGGAGTGATACGCGTGGACACAGCTTCAGTTTTATAATCTCCCACTGAAGCTTTTATATAATTGTCATGCTTGAGTCCCATTACGCTCTGAAGAGGTGATTTGAAGGCAATTAAAGGCTGGAAAATGTATTAACCCCGGCTGCATGCTGACCGTTGAAAAATATCACGATTAATTCTCGCACAGGTCCTTAATTAACCTGATTTATTTTCTATGTTGTGCTGCACGTAATCGGCAACAGATTTGTTAAACCAAAAAAAAAAAAAAAGTGAAATTCAGTCCAGAACTTTCCAAAAACCCCAGCAGGGTCTTGCGCGGGCTAATGATTCCATTCATTTGAACGTACGTATGCTATATTGCTAACCCGCTAAGGCTATAAATACGACAGAATAATTGAAACGTCCGCATTACATCACAATTATTTATCCTCAGTGTAGATGGCGCACTCCAGTGCCTCAAGTCAATCACACGTGAAGGAGGGAGCCTCCAACCCCCCACCCCGCTTTTTTTTTTCCTTCCGCTTTTCAATTCTATCTGTCTCTCCCCAGAGAGGCTCGACTCTCCTCTGTTTTTCAGACGTTAATTAAAAGGCTGCGTCGTCCTGACGATAAACGTGCTGTGACAAATTAATTTTCGCTCTCTGTGTATGGCTGAATGGACTTTGCCCCCTCCCCCACTGCCACCCTGCTTCTTCTTCTCCTCTCTGGAGTGAGAAACACCCCAAGGAGAGGCTGTTTGCTTCCGTCTATGCGTGCGTGCGACTGCCTGATCCCCCCGGGGGCCCGGAGCAGATTGGCGGTGATGATGGCTTTACCTGCATGAGTGAACTATGATAGCTTGCAACCAAGCTCGCACGTGACCCCCACCCCCACCACCCACCGCCTCCCCGCTGACACACAAAGACATGAATATGTAGGAATTACCCAGCAGTGCCCTGCAACCTCGGTTGGCCAAATCACCAAAGAGCAGAGGAAGTGAAGTCATCGGCAAAGAACGAGTTAGCGTAAACCGACTCTTGATTGATCCTGAAGTGGAAGTGTAAGAAAACGCCCATTTGCAACAAGTATTTTTAGCCTCCGGGTCGTAACTTAAGATTTCCGTTATTCCACCTTCCAAATATGCACCTAGTTTCTGTCAGCATCTGGCGGAATGTCAGACTTCAGTCTTCAGTCCCACGCATCACAAGCGCGTCAACACAAGAAATGACACGGGCCAAACACTCCGAAGATGGCGTTAGACTGCAGGGTAAACAGAGTGTTCAGTTTGATCCAGCAGGTGGGTGAGAATATGTTTTATCTGCGCATTTGTTGCTCAAGCGCTGTTTTCGTGTAAATGTCAAGGGGAAACATGAATGCGCTACTTTTGAGGAAGTGCATTTAGGAAGCGCCTTGATAACCTTGACCCAGATGGAGTGAGGGCTCTTCCGTTACACATATATATATATATACACACAGATGCAGTTGCAAATGAGGCCCAATTATTATCCCTTCGCTCGCGTTTCCCCTGTTTCATTCTCTCTTTCCGTCTGCCCTACATTCTTCCTGCCCTTCCCTCCTTTGAAAAAGAAGTTTGTTGCCGTCCTACCGCAAGAAGTCTGTTCTGACTAAAAGTGCGTTCAAAGCCAGGACAAAAAGACTTGAAACGGTTTCTTTCCCAAAGGCATTTTTCCCATTCTGGACTCACACATGCACAGACTGAGGCGATGACTGCGTTATTTTTTTATATATTTATATATATTTTTATTCATGATTTACTTTGGCAAAAGTATCTGTTGTCTGCCTGTGGTCTTTTTTTAGATCGATTTGTTCTGTGTGGTTATAGCACCTGGAAGGTGTCGCTGCAAATCTCATACATTGAATAATGACAATGAAGTTACTCTATTCTGTATATTATTCTGTGCTTTCCAGTCTTTTGCTGGATTTCATTTGTTTGACACCATTCAATTGACAAGTTGTTGTTAGAAATTGTTGGATCGGTCTTTAATTCAATGAATACATTAATAAACCGCAAACTGCAAGAAATGGTCCAAAGTCTTGAAAACAGATTTTGAAGTTCTCGTCCATAACTTTAGATGGAGTGGAGTGGAGTGGAGTTTAATGGCAAAAGACCTTTCGGCATTTTTTTTTCTTTTTACCAGCCTAGACCTCCTGCTCACATTTTTTATTGAAAGTGTCAAATGGCTCTCTCACTTTTCTTAGTTTTACATTTATCAAAATTGAATCGTAAAAAAAATAAATAAAAATAAATTCTGCATTTCCCTCTTTCACTTGGGCACACAGAATCCTATCCACACTGGTTTCGCAGCCGTTATCTGCTTCGACCAGCCTGTCCAAGAGCTCATCTATTAACATTTAGACTAATTCATTCCCGCTGCACGGCTAAATGCTAGCCCCGTTATAGTGCGTCCGTGCGTGTACATGCCTTCCCGTAATGATGTTACTCAACCAATCAAACGACCTCTATCCTTATATCTAAGTTGCAATATTTTGTAGGGACACATTTTGTGTTAACATACAGTCACTATATTTGGTTTAGCAATGCTTTTTTTTTCTATATAGATATAGACTGTTAACATACAGTACATACATAGCAAAAGTCAGGCTAGCACAGATGTTTTGCTTACATTTTCAATCACCTGTTATCGGAATACTTGCTTTTGTTACCTTAAGTTTGAAGAGGGGCCTCCAGCTGCATTCAACCAAATAAAAAATTAACCTTCTTTTAGTGGTGTTTTTACATTTGTAAAAATAGTAATGAGTCCGTAAACATGCGTACATGAATCCATGCACACTTCTGTGGTATTAGTCATGACCATGCTTCACAGTCTTGCGACGGTTTCTCACAATAGACTCATGCATTCAGGGGTTTTCAGAGATTAAAGACAATTTCACACGCTCTCCACCACCGTAACCCATGGCAGCGGAAGGCAGCCGTGATCTAAAGTTTCTAATTAAGTTGCTAACGGTGGACCTATCGCAGTTCACATTCTCCCAGTGCCCGCAGGGGGTCCAAGCGCAGAATAAAAAAGAGATATTAAGGGAAGAAAAGGAGGGGGAAACCGAGGGAAAGCCGAGGTCACAGACGGAGGCGGCGGGAAGGCGGCGGCGTGATTAGCGCAACCTGGCCAATATATAGTCTCCATCCAGCCGAACAAGACAAATGAAAAGTCAAAGCTCTCTCTGACATAATACCAGGGAAGGTTGATGGGGCACTTCCTGGTGAACCGCGGTAATTTATGGAGATGGAAAACCTTTTCAGTGTCCCCAGGTTTATGCTTGGCACCGCTGAATTAAAATCACTGTTGCTGGCACTGCACACCAAACTGGAGGCAAAGAAGCTAGCTGCCTGCAATTTGTCATTTCACAGCTGGCCAGGAAATAACCAGGGGTGTTAGACTGAAAAGAAGTTTGGGCGTCCGGGAGAAACCCAAACTGGATTAGCCCCCACTACCCACCCCCGGTGCAAAGCGGCATAGTTCACAGTGACGTCAGCCCTTTAGCAGGCTTGTTTTGTGCTTAAGTTGAAGGCCGTAGAAAGATGGCTCTCTGGTACCAGTAGGTGGTAGCAGTAGTAGTTTTTGTTTTCCTTATTTGGTTACTTATGATCTTACATGTAAAGCACCGGCACAAAGTGACTCTGGTTTTCTTTCTTTTTGTTGTTTTTGTTTTTGTTTTGCAAGCTCGACCAGGATGAAGAGCTGGTCTAGCATCACTAGCATTACGCTTCAAAACACCTTTGGATGTGATTTCGCACTTTATAAATAAAAGTTGATTGATTGATTGATTGACTACACAGGACATATTTTGCTCTTATGCAAATGTACAAAAATCCAATTCAGAGTTTACGAGAACCTTTATTTCCAGCAGCTTGGCATCGATCCCTCTTTGCAACTACTAAAGCAACTTTTTTTATGGCTAGAATTGACCAGAAGCCCAAAATTTCTATTGGCTGAAGCAACATATTTCATGTCTCGCCATTCACGTTAAGTTGCTCTTACAAGTGAAGTACTGGATTGATTAATTTAGTCTGTGTGGCCGTCCTTTTGTTCACTTTCATGTCCTCCAGGCATTAATACTCATGATTTCCAGGGTTACAGGTCCTATACAGCATTCACACATCTTCTTGTGTGTATTCATTCATAGTAGTACTTTTTAAATCAAAATTAATTAAAAAGGGATAAAGACCGTTCAAATGAGACTGTCTCAAGGCTCTTTGTTAGTTGGGGTTTGTTGTGGATGATTCATGTGGCATTCTTGGATTGGTAATCAAACTTGGCGTGTGTTTCTAGAGTTTATTTCCCTCTATACCCAAATGATATGTTGTTTCTCCAAAATCAATCCAAAGTCAGTCATATTTATTTGTAATTAAGAAATAACTGTTTTGATACAAGTGAAATTGATTGAGATTACTGAGGTTCAGTTTCAATGCTTTGTAAAAATGAATGTGCATAGATTTTTAGTCCCTGACTTATAGTTTTATTTGTTTATTCATTAAAAAGAACACAAAGAATTGATTGGTAGCTTACAAAACAACTGCGTTAACTCAACATTTCAGCCAAATATCTGAAAAAGGGTCTTGTATTCCCTTCTTAAATAAATTGATTTAACCTTCCTTAATTAATTCGGTCAAGTTAATTCAATATTGTTTTTGGAAGCCCATTTAAAATTTTCATTTGCCAAAGTCCCATCTTGATGAAAACGTCCTCCCTGTGTAGACAGCTGAAGTTTATTGATATACAATATCATCATATTTAATCTGGAGGGCAATCACTCCTACAAGAACATCTTCCTTTTACCTTCTTAATGTATGTAATTAACTTGCCACTTGCATTTTCAGGCCTCGTGCAGTTTTCACATTCTCTTCCTCAAACTTCCCGTCACGGGGGTCGGATTTAAAACATTGCAACGTTTAGTGTTAGCAGTGCTTTGCCCAGATTCTTGATTGTTCATGTCCATGGATTTTACTTTATCTTCCCTCTACAGTCTCTTACGTCATTCTCCCGACCAAGGGCTTAAGGTTTCGCGCCGCCTGTCTTTGGGAGGGATTGAGGTGGATGCGTTGAGAGTTGGGAAGGTGTATTTGCCGACTTGCCCACCAAAGACAAGGGGATTGAATGTCCGTTGCAAGAGGCGATAGGAAAGGTGTACAAATGACTGGGAGGAATTTAGTCTGGCACGAAGAGCATTAGGGAGATAAAGACATGATATTCTTTTGACACACTGCTGAATAATTTCGTTGTATTAACACCATAGAGACAGCCGTGTGACAGTGAATACCTTACCATTGTCGGTTTTTAATATCCCCTTTTAATGTGTCCATCAGTTTTAATCGTTAAAGGTGCAGCGTGTAAAATTTAGCCTGAGGGCTCTTGCTCTCAGCTAGCTGCCATCTTGCACCGCCACATTTCTAAGGAAGCCAGTGTGGACAATCCAGCCCGCCTGACAGTGTGTTTCTTAATTAGGTAGCTGCTCGCGTCCTGAAATAAACCAACAATAAAGAAGGACAACAAGGTATACAGGTTTCTGTGCAAAGTCCACTGTAGTCAGTGGCAAGGTACGGAGTCTCTAAGGGTACTTTGAAGTGGGTAATATTTGGAGATTTTGAAAAGAAACCGTGATATCAAGTGCTTGCATTTTAGATTGCAGCACTCTTTATCTCACTCTCCCTATCCCGAGCATGCCAGCGAACTACAGTGGCCTTGCGCGCATAAACCCGGACAACTCGTCTTTGAGCGGTGAGGTTTTCCCCTCACCGGTCGTGTTGTTTGTCCCGCTCGTGCGCCGCTCTCCGCCCTCTCTCGCGCTGGTCCCTTTCTGTTCGAGTTGACTCGATTAAATCAGCGGCGTAATTGGAAACAAATTATGGCTGGCGCAACACGATGAGCTGAGGGGCGGGGTAATGAGGGTGTTCATCCACCTCTCTGAAGAGACGCGTGTGTGACATTTCCTCCCCCCGCACCTCTGAGTGTCATCACCTGCGCCCGTATTACGCGTGGCACTCGTCCGTGAGGGTCCCTAATAGTTTGCCGTGCATTTACGCTCGTGCTTGTGTAAATTGTTAATACTCATCGGCCTCTTGCCAGTAAATGATGTGGCAGTTACTGAACCGACCCGGTTGCGGACGCGCACTCGGGAATACGTGCCTTTCCGCCGACCGACGCGTCTTTGTCAGGCACGCCACGGTTAGTAAGGCTCACACTGGGCCGGACAGCCGTCGGCAGCCCCGTCAATGTGCAGTCAGGGTCCACCAGCTCACAGGTTGACGGACAGATGGACGCCAAGGACGAAATGTTCTTCCAAAGGGAAAAAAAAATAACAAAAAACAAACGTGACAGATGGAGCGTGACGTTTTTTCGAGTTGTTATTGTCACTCGGTCAGTGTCCATTTTTTTATTTTCATTTTTTTTGAAGAATCATTTGTAAATGCCAATGCAAAGGTCAAAAAGTAGTTGTTTTTTTTGTTGTGCTTTTTTTTTAAAATATAATTTTAAGGGACCTTGTCGGCGTCAAGGTAACTGGAATAAAGTTTGTTTGTTTTTCCCAGCTGTTTCTTGCAACAACAGCAGTATACAGTAAAAATCTTAAAAACCAGTGGAGCTTGGGAGCATATGGAGGAAATGTTTTATTTTGTGCCTGACTCCCTGTCTCTGCTTCCATTGATCTTTTCCCCTCAAACATCCGTCTTCCTGTCGTTTTTTTTGCAGTGGCATAGGCAGAAACTGGCCGTGGGCATCGGGCGGCAGCAGCATCCTGGCCGAGTACGGCACCCTGCATTTAGAGTTCATGCACCTCAGCAAGCTTTCAGGAAACCCCGAGTTTGCGCAGAAGGTAAACGGGCCCCGCGATCGACGCGAGGTACGTCTCTGATGTCCGCAGCCTCACAGTTTCTTGTCTCTCCTCTCGTCTAAATCAGGTGATGAACATCCGGAAAGTTTTAAACCGCTTGGACAAGCCGCAGGGGCTTTACCCAAACTACCTGAACCCCAACAGCGGCCAGTGGGGCCAACGTAAGTCCTTCCCGCCCGCTCAGACCCATCCAATCAGAGCTGCTTTTGTCTGCTTTCTACATTTATTTTCAACATGAACACATACTGTAGTTCCAACAGGTACCTGTAGGTTCTATTCATTCAAGGTGTTTTGTCATAGAAAGTGGTTAAAGAAATGTAAATTAAATTAGTTGAGCATCATCAGTCAGCTCATTTTTCATAGCGCACGTTCGGCACCTGATTGGTGTCACTGCTGCTCAGGGCAGACTGAAATTGAACCATGTTCACTCAAACCGATTGCTCTTTTCTAATTGCTTGGCATGCCTGAAGCCCCCACAGCATCTTTTTATTCTATTTGTGGAATGTTTATTTCAACTGGGATAATATATGTGGAAGTTTTTACAAACTCCAACTGTAAAGATCAGTCTGGCGAAATTCTTCACGCCTTCTCGCCGCTGCTGGTGATCCTCTACCGGAAATCAAGATGTAAAGTATATAGAAAGACATATTAAGGAGCAAAACATGTTTGTTTGTTTTTTGTTTTGTTTTTTTCACTGCAATAGCACGGCATGCAAATCAAAACAAATAGCTTTCACGTTTGCCCTCCTACGGTCTTGCACACGAAGCACCAAACACCCACAGAGCTAGCAAGAAAGTAAGCGAACGAGCGGGACAGGCTAACATTTGCCTATCCTGAATCCGGACGCTCGCCCTCTGTTACCAAAAAAAAATGAAATGGAAAAATGGAAGCAAAGCAGAAAGACAATAACCATTGTAATATATCAAATTATGCACTGAATTTGAAAACTGTCGCATACAAAATGTTATTGTAGTAGGGCTGTTTGATTTGAAGACACCAGGACAGAACATTTCCAGACTTGAATAATCACAACAAGTCATATCACAGAAATAGCAGCATACTTTAGTTGGGAACATTTGGTGATGATGTCAGGCTGAATAAAATGAGTTCCATTTTAAATACAAAGCTCTGCTACTTCGTATCTCATTTCACCTTTTGAGGGTTGCAAGTCTGTGTAAGCCAATTACTATTTTGTTCTCCTTTGAGTTTTTTTCTCATGAAATTAAGGGAGATTTCTGATGATGGGTACCAAATACGCTTTTTAAAATGGACATATTTAGAACTTTTCTTATGATGTTGCATTTTGAACCGTTGATGTGTTTCAGAGCTCGTTAGTGTCTCGCCTGGTGCTGTTTCTTGATGTTACCCAGGTTGTCTTTGGATGGCTCTTAATATCAGCGATGATTAAGTGTGGAGTTACGCCTCTCCTCTACTTACTTTCATCATCCGAATTACGGAGCCGTTGAAACCATTTCCGGCATTATACTTCTCGACATTTAGCTGACAGCCTGAACTAAACACAGGATTTTTTATTTTATTTTATGCAGATTGTGACAAATTTAATTAGAATATCTGACAAGAAACTGTAAGCTGTAAAAGAAAGTACAGCTCGTACCAAGTGTGTGTGTGTGTGTGTGTGTGTGTGTGTGTGTCTGTGAATTTTTGCAATTGAGATGGGATTTCTTGAATAAATAAGACCCAGAGTTTGTATCCTCATTTTGGCGGAAGAAAATATATTTGCAGCAGAGACTTTTTACTGAAATCTTAAATACTTCATATAATTATCATGTCCTCATGTATCATACAGTACTGTGAAATTATAAGTCATATGCAGGTAGAACTCTTGAAAACATCAACATGTTTCTGCGGATTGCTTCTGTCCTTGAATGAATAATTTGTCACCCGTGCTCACTTCCTGTACGTCCCCACCTCAATTCTGAAATTTTGAAAAGGGCCAAAGCGCTGTGATCCCCTTATCGGATTGAAACCGAAGCGTTCTCCCCGCTAGCCTAGCCCTCTTCTGAAGATGATCACAGCTGACATTTAATCTCTGCGCTCCGCAAACAGGGCCGGACACGTTAATGACACATGCATATGGATGAGCCTTCACTGACAATCAGCAGTGCAAATACAATGAGCACTGCTCGGCGAGCTTCGGGCCCAGCCCAACCGTCGCTCACTTTGTCTCACACGCGTACATTTTATGAAACTTCTCCTTCTCAAGATGTCCCAAACTCCCATTTACTCTCTTCTCACCTAAAGCATCCCAAACTTTTAAGAAGAAACAGAGATATCGAGCGGTTACGTTTTAGATTGCAGCGTTCTTCAACTTAAGTCCGTAACTTGCCTCTCCCAGCTTGCCAGTGAACTACTGTGGCTCGCGAGCATAAACCTGGATACCTCGTCCACCTTCTTCTTCGTTGGTTTATTTGAAGACTCAAGCGTTCACCCTAAATATGAAACAGGCTGCCAGAGAGCTGGATTGTTCACACCAGGCTTCCTTAGAAATATAGAAGTGCAAAATGGCAATTGGGAGCAAAACTCTTGCTCTATGTATGTACTTTTATTTAAATGCGCTTGCAGCTATCAAATATGCATTGATAGCTGGAAGTACAAACATTATTTTGAGTTCATCCCGTCTAAATGAAAGAATATTGTTTTTCGTTGTACATTATGTGCAGGACACAAGATGTCTCAACTGTTACTTTATCTTTTTTTAAATAAAGTAATTAAATTAGTAATTAGATTACTTTTTCAATGAGTAATCTGTAATCAGTAGTTTGATTACTTTTATGGAGTAATCCCAACAAGACTGTTGGAATATTGGAACTGTTCTCAGGGTAGGAAAATCATAATACTTTTATTGTGCTGTGATTATATACCTTTATTTGTGTTTTTATGGGCTGTATGATAAGCTTTTGTCAATATAGAAATCATAAACAAATTTCACACACTAGACCTTTAGGAAACTTTTACCAAACCTTTATTTATATGTTCATCTTTTTTTTTTTATCGGGAGAAATATTATCACCTACATTGTAAAATGCCCTTGTTCACTATGTGAGCCATTGGTCCCCACCAGTGTGATTTTGAAAAGAGCACAGGTCCCTGGTTAGCACTTAAAAACATGGACACACACACACAGGAATGCTATTCGGCATCATTCAGACTGTGCAGCTATGTTCTTTGATATTATGCACATATATCTCGCACCCCACGTCCACCCCCACCTTGTCATGTGTGGATGATCTATGGATAGTCCAGCCATTGTAACCTTGTTGCTGCGTGTTCTAATCTTTGTTTACGTGTGCGCTGCAGATCATGTGTCAGTGGGTGGCCTTGGTGACAGCTTCTATGAGTACCTGCTCAAGGCCTGGCTGATGTCCGACAAGACGGACGAGGAAGCCAAGAAGATGTACTACGACGCCCTACAGGTAATGCTGGCGAATACACACGTTTACAACCTGCACAGGTCTCTTTAGCGAGGGCCGGCGTAACCTTGGGTTGAATAATTCAACCAGTCACAGAGACTCCGCGAAGGGAACCTTCTGAACGTGATGCGAATGCCTGTTGATCGTCATGGATTCCTCCACAAGGTTTTGCGGTCCATATGCACTTTAGAAGTAAATGTGAATAACTGTTTGCACAGTGCAAACACAAATTTGCCTTCAAATTTCAAAAAGTGTTTTTGAATATTTTTACTAAGGTCGGGACATAACCACGTTTATTCGCTAATTAACGCACACAAAAACGGCGTTTATAAAAAAGGACAGAAAGATATTGCATTTTATTTTATACTGTAGACAACACGGAACGCTTGCACGGGTTTCCGGCACTGGGTGGCGTCAGACAAGCGGAAGTCGTCGTCGTAGTAGTTGGGCTAACAAGTTACCTGCGCGAACAACAAACGTGATGGATGACAATGATAGCGTCGTCTTCCTAAGCCCTGTGGATGTGAAATTTACATTTAAAAGTAACTGCGGCACAGCGAGTTTGCGTTCCTCCGCAGTTATTCAAGCCTCCGGTACCACCTGAATGCTAAACACGTAGCATCTAGTGCGAGCACCGAGCTAACAAGAACGTCAGAGTGCCAAATAAACCAAGCACCGTCGCCAACCAGATGTTGCAAAATAATTCACATTATCTACTCAAGTAAAAGTACCGGTAAAAGTACTGATTCAACTCCTTTACTCATAGTACTAGAGTTCTGAAATGTATGAATAAAACGTTTTTGGGCCATTAAAGAAACAATACATTTGTTGATCATTTTGAAAAAAAATTGTAGAAATTGCTCACGCTACGTCGTATTGGGAGAAGTAGAACGTTACTAGAAGTTTAAGATATGCTGTATAACTAACTGCTAATTAACCAAGACTAGTTAGGGTTTATAGCATAAAGGTAAACCAAGTGATTTCGCAAAAGTGTTTTTTGGAATATTTTCTGTATTTCACCTCCAACGGCAAAACAACAGAGGGTTTCGCTGCTAATCCTCTGTGTTCAATTCAATCCTCGGCAAGCATTTGGGCAGATGGGAAGGTGATGTCACAGACTTAAGGGACTTGTTTTTGGGTTTTTTTTGGAAGAAGAAGAAGAAAGACATGGGTGAAATAAATCTTGGGTCAATCTACAACAAAATCCTCCTAATGTCAAAAGGGTCAAAATACATGCGCAAGGATTTTCTTTTTCAAAGTTGTGGCTTGAGGCAATAATATATACATATATATATATATATTATATATATATATATATATATATATATATATATATATATATATATATATATATATATATATATATATATATATATATATATATATATATATATATATATATATATATATATATATATATATATATATATATATATATATATATATATATATATATATATATATATATATATATATATATATATATATATATATATATATATATATATATATATATATATATATATATATATATATATATATATATATATATATATATATATATATATATATATATATATATATATATATATATATATATATATATATATATATATATATATATATATATATATATATATATATATATATATATATATATATATATATATATATATATATATATATATATATATATATATATATATATATATATATATATATATATATATATATATATATATATATATATATATGTATATATGTAACCCTAACCCTATGTATATATATATATATATATATATGTATATATATACATGTATATTGTAACACTTGTTCATCCTGATCTGTTTCTTCCTTTCCAGCAATAATGACATGGTTCCCATAGAGGGAAGGCATTAAAAATCTTGATCTTGCTACCTGATATTGTAATCTGACATTTAGGTTACATAGGGGATGAAAACAAAAAAAAAACAACTCTGGCCTTTGACACCCCTTAAAAATGGATTTACAGCTCATAGTTTCAGACACTTTTCTTCCTCCGGTGTTCACCTCGAGTGCAAGCGAAAAATGAATGAATAAATAACTTTCAAATGTTGCCCTGCTCTTTGTCCCTCAGGCAATTGAAACCAACCTGGTGAGGAAGTCAAGCAGCGGGCTAACCTATATAGCCGAGTGGAAAGGGGGTCTCCTGGAGCACAAGATGGGTCACCTGACCTGCTTCGCCGGCGGTATGATTGCGCTGGGTGCCGACGGGGCACCAAACGAGAAGACGGGCCACCAGATGGAGGAGGCAGCCGAGATCGCCCGCACCTGCCACGAATCTTACGCCAGAACCGGTAAATCTGCACCTATAGTTGTAAAGTGTAATCCGTAGAACCACACAGTTCCCGCGTCGATGTGGATAAAAAACTTTTTTTTTTTTTTTAAAGTAACGGCTGTCAAATTTCATTTTCCTGCATCTTTTTTTTTTTTTGCACTTGTGTCACTTCTAGCGTTGAAGCTGGGTCCCGAGGCATTCCGCTTCGACGGCGGGGTTGAGGCTATTGCTACTCGGCAGAATGAGAAGTACTTCATCCTTCGTCCTGAGGTCATCGAGACCTACATGTACATGTGGAGGTTGACCCACGACCCCAAGTACCAAGAGTGGGGCTGGGAAGCTGTGCAGGTAAAGCTCCAAACATTGAAATTCTGACGGGAAAAGAAATCTAACCTGTGCTTCCTCTCGACATGAAATGTGATCAAAGTGAATATGGGCCTTTTTTCTTTCTTTCTTCCTTTCTTTTTTTTCAAATCTGCCCCAAACAGCAGAAGGTTAATTTATTTAAATGAGGGTTTTAACATTTCAGTGACATAAAGAGTGTGATTGATGTTGCAGGTCGACAAAGTCTTTCTCTCTCTCAGTTCCCCGCCTCTCCTTTTCCCTTTTTCGTCAAGGCTCTGGAGCAGCACTGCAAAGTAGAGGGAGGTTACAGCGGCATCAGAGACGTTTACGCCCAGAGTCCAGGCCACGATGACGTGCAGCAAAGCTTCTACCTGGCAGAGACGCTCAAGTAAGATGCGCTAAATTAAATGTCCTTGCCCTCACAAAACCCCTTTTGTGCTTGCAGGCAGGTCCATTTCTCCACGGTCATCGACGACCATTGAGACGTTCTTCATTTTGAATAGTAAAAGATCCAATGAAGAATAGAGATCATTTGGGAATATCTATATTCCCAAATAATCTGGGAATATATATATATGTGTTTGCAAATCCTTTGCTAGAAACCACGATTAGCTCCCTTTAGATCAATTAGCATTTATTAATCGGCTCAAATATTTAAACGAGATAAAAGAAATACTTCTCTGATATATTGCCATACACTGTGGTCAGGACAGTCACCGTGTTTACACAAAACGTAAACATTTGAGATATTAGTTAGCTCGACTCAAATAGACGTTGAAAAAGTTGAGCTAACGTGCCCGGATAACGAGACTGGAGATCGAACGACTCATTCATTTATATGTACCGGAGTTTGACGAGCCAGTCTGCGCATGCGTTACACTTACAACGAAAACAATTTGACACGGAAATCATACAACTTAAATAGAAGCAGCAAGAGGGAGTTAATCAGAGTTAATCGCGGTTAATCAGCAGGCAAAGATTTAAATATTTAGGAATTCCCCGGTTGAATCCATCAACCAAATGAATAGATAGATTGTTGTTGGTCAGAAATTCAATTTTTCTTGCTACATGAGTACTTGGACAGCGACGAGTCGTCCAAATGACCTTGTGTGGCCTTGCTACAACCTTAGAGGACTGAGTGCTTGCGATAAAAATAAATGAAAGCCCGTGCGTTTACGTAGACTGATTCACTGTAAAACATTCAATAATTAGAAATAAAAACCACATAATAAAGAGCAACTGTTCAGTTTCAGAACAGATGGCAGTTGCAAAGTTTTAACCGTTAATTGTTGTTTTTTTTTTCTCATAAACTGGTTAAATGCCTCACAGAGAGCTAAAAAAATAAATAAAAAATAAATAAATAAAAGTAAAGCACCGCAGGCAGCTGTTAGTTCACAGTTCCCCTTAATATTCCTCACTTAACTGTCCTCCTGTGCCCCCTCGGAGTGCGCACATGTTAATGTGTGTCAGAAGAGCCACAAATGGCCTTTTAAATGTGCCATCGGCCACACGGTGTGACGTCTGGTGGTTAATTGGGCCTTCGCTGTGAGGCGGCCCTCCAACTGTGTTCGGGAGGGACCGTCTGTTGCAAAGCATCGAAGGGAGACCCCCCCGACTACAGCTCAGAGAGATGTGAAGCACTGCGTCGCTGCGATTCGTTCCTTGTCCAACGCTCAGGGAAAAAGGCACGCGTGTCATTTTAAAACAGAAAAACAGGCAGCATTTTTGCACCACGTTGTTATTGTCAATTTCACAGCGCAGTGGATCAAAATGGAACAAAATAAAACTTGCGGCGCTGAGGTTTGTTTTCCGTGAGCCCCGAAATCCCGAAGACAAGCACTGGAACAAATGGAATAAGTGGAAGAAATAAGAGAATTAGCTGGTGAAGGGAACCAGGAAGGAACCACAGTCACTCAATGGAAATCTGTCAGTATGTGGCATCATCATACAACCTGGACGCAAATAAAAGCCGCTCACCAGTTAAAATAATTAATTAATTATTGTATATTTTACCGCAAATTCAAAGCGACGGCTCTGCCTTTTTTTTTTTCCTTTGTCCTTGCTATGTGTTAGCCTCTAGCCTCTAGCAATATTCAAAGCAAAAATTCAGGGATTTTGTCAGTACGTGCAAAGTGGTTTTTCGTCATAATAAACGTGCCAAAAAATTTTATAAAAAGTTGCATGTTTTCGAGCTTGTCGCCAAAAATAAACTCACCTCCTCTACTTCAGACAGCTGTCATCCTCTCAATTTCCTCGACTGTCCTTGTAATTTTTTTTACTGCCTCACCTGCATCTGCCGTCCCTGCCCCTTTCATCGCGTCGTCTGTCTGCTGCCATTTTATTTTCGCTGCGCACCAGACTGCTGCCGACAGGAAGTCAAGGTTAGCCGAACAGCTGACGGAAACGGTGTGCAATCCGGTACAGTTTTTTTTTTTTTAATTAATTTATTCAATTTTATTTTATGGGCAGTATATTTCAACAAGGACCAGCTCGGCATCTGATTACTCGTCACACTCGGTGCAGGGGACCAAAAATAAATAAATGTAAAAGTAAAAACTGTTAGCATCATGCTAACAGTTGAGGGGTGTCAGATCTGGTGAGTTATTTCAAAGTGCTTATATTCTACCCATTTTAAGATTTGTTTTTCATTTTGCTCTACCTGAGCAGCCTGATGTGACTGTTTAGTAGATGAGAATTTAGCCTCCTGTTCTTCAAAAACAAAAGGACGAGTCCTGACAAGAAACCATGACAAGAAAGGAAAAGCAGCACAGAAGGATCTCGTAGCGGCCCCACACTGAATACAGGGGGAAATATATGAGTGCGGTGGAGCAGCAGCCTGGACAGGAACACAATGACGCCACATCGTATCTGCGATATCGGCAGCGGACCTCACGGAATCACCGAAAGTATCAATCCATTTAGCCGCACGCCCATCAGTCTAATCCTCCTAATGTTCCTCCGGGAACCTGGCACCCGAGCGCGGCCGCTTTCAGCATTCATCTCCTCGGCTGCGGCCAAGGACGTGGCTGTACTTCACGCCGCCTTCAATCACTCACCGCTCTCTTGCCAAGGAGCACCGAGACACGGGGCCGAGGCGGCGGCGGCCGCTCCCGCTTAAATCAATCGTTCTGATCAGCCGACACCTCACCTGAGCACTGGTTCTCCCGTCGTGGCGAAATCTTAAGAAAGTCACGACTGCCCTTGGCCGTCTTGCCTAGCCATTTTATTTAGAATACTGTCTGAAAACGAATAAAAAAAAAAAAAAACCCACAGCCTTTAATCGCTTTGTTTCAGCCATTTTTTCGGCATCTGGCCACTTTATTCATGGCAAACTGCTGCAAGATGTTTCATGTGTGTGCAGTAAAAACAGGAAGAAAGGGATGAATCTAACAGACAAATAACAGTAACAGTCAAGTCAGTCTTTTCTTTATATCTATTTCTCCTTTTGCATCCGTCACTGTTATGTCGTCTGTGTTTGTATTTGCGTCTGTAATTTAAGTCTGGACTTGTAAACTTACCCACGTATTACTAGAAGGACACATTGTTGGACTAATAAGTCTGGGTTGGGTTTTATGGGTTTTTTTTTACTCTGCATGTCATCGCCTGGCAGCTCAGCAGTTTGTTTCCTTCTGGCGTCCTTTAACCTGCCTGTTATCTCCTGGTGTCGGTTTCAGTTCATGTTTCTCATGGGTGTGGCAGCATTGTGGTTAAACAGTTGCTGGGTTGGACAGAAAGAGTGTGTGTGTGTGTGTGTGTGTGTGTGTGTGTGTGTGTGTGTGTGTGTGTGTGTGTGTGTGTGTGTGTGTGTGTGTGTGTGTGTGTGTGTGTGTGTGTGTGTGTGTGAAGATGGTAACTGTAAAACACACCAAAGCACTGAAAACTTCACGCTTTTTGTGTGGTGTCAAAGACAACAATAACAGCTCAATGTGTCAATGTTGAGAATTGTGTAAATTAAATAGAAAGCTGTCTTGTAAACAATAGCTGTGAAATGGTTTCATGTTTTAAAGCTCTACAAAAAGTAAATACTAAAATAGTTTGTTTAAGCTTAAGCAAGTCACAATATTATTCTCAGTTGAGCTTAATATTATTGTTGCTGTCGTCATTGTTATTATCGTCATTGCCGTCATCTTCATCATCATTGCGATTAATCAAAATAATCATTATCATAATTATAATAAATTAAGCTCAAACTAAAATTCTGTGCTTGACATCTGCAGCTGCAGGTTGCCTGCTGGGGGCTAAATTAGCTACCAGATCTTTTAACTGCCATTTGTGCAGTGTTCCTGCTCACCAGTACAGAGCTACAGATCCGTCACGACCTCTAAGATACTTTCAATGAGTGATCAGTGTGAAGGCATCTGCAGTCACTCAATAATTCCACACACTGAAGTTACTTTATTGCTCATACCCCATAAACCAACACATTTGTGTGTTTTTGACTGTAACTAATCACTGCCAATGTTTGAGGGCACGTTCACACCAGCCTAGCATCGTCCAGTCAAACCGAACCCTGAAGTGTTTACTCTCTGGGTGCCGTTGGTTTGGGTCAGTGTGAGCGCCTGCCGAAGTCTCTGATGTGGACTAGTTAACAGCACTACAGTGAAGTGAACTCTGGAGCAGTTTGTTTCTGATGCGAACCCCGTCTGCACCAATCACAGGAAGCCATTTACCTTGGCCAAAGAAAACAAGTCATGGTATGCCCAATCCGCAGGCTTACCAGGCGTTTGCAAGGACTGCGAATGGGCAGTCCAGATCAGCACCAACATGAAATAAATTAAGCAGATGATGCTTCACGATTGCAAGAGTATTTGTTGTCTACCTATGACCAAATAACCGAATAACGAGGTTTCCGGTCACATGACCGTACAATTCGTGGACCGATTGAGTTTAGCATATGTGAATCTTGGGTTGATTCGATCCAAGAAACGGACCTTTAGCCGTGAACCCGACCAATAACGCCTCCGCTTGTGTTCCCCCTCCCCCTCTCAGGTATCTCTACCTGCTCTTCTCCGACGACGACCACCTGCCATTCGAGCACTGGGTCTTCAACACCGAGGCTCACCCCCTGCCCGTCATCAGGAAAGACCAGACAGACCGACCCAACGAAGTGGAGTAGGAAACCACCCACCAGCTGTCCCGGAGCTGGAGCTAGTGCAACCACCTCTGAACCTGTGAACCTGAGCCTCCCGGTTTTGGTCCATTGACGAGGAAAGACGGCCTCCAGATTGTATTTTGATTTTTAGATGGGATTCCAAAAGGGATTCTAACCTAGTGGGGCTGAGTTTTTTTTGTTTTTGTTTTTTGCTATAAAATCCTGTTCAATTTTTCTTTTCCCTCCTTCTCCCCGCTTCATCTTTCAGTTCAGTTCCGTTCAGTCAAATCAAGAGATCGATTCCAGATAACCCCAGAACTCAACGATATTGTCAGAGAGCTGTTGTAAATTCAAAGCGTTCTTTCTTCTCAGAGTGCTCTCCAATCATCATGTGTCAATCATGACACAGAAGCGGCAGTTCTCTTTCGCTACTTAGAGAGGGGACCTCCTGAGCAGAGCGGTGGTGACCAAATCGCAGAGTTTTGTCGTCTGTAGCTGCTCGGCGTGACGGAGGACACGGGTGGACTCTTTGTCCCGCTCACCCCCGTGCTGTGGACACCTTGGACCCGAGCTTCAGTCCTCCCGACTCCGAGACACCTTCTCCTGCACTGTTTCAGTATCTGAACAGCAAAACATTCTTTTCCGTACCGGCGACAAAAACTCTCACATCGTCGACGTACGGGATGATGTTTCGTGAAGGTTACTCCCGTCCCCCTCCAACAGCTTCTTCTGCGCTGCTTCAGTATCTGAACGGTCTTTCCCGTACCGGACGACGTCGACGGCAACTCTCACATCGTCGACAGAGATCGAACGTTTGCTTTAAGAAGAACTTGTTTGTCTTTGTAAGATTGGAAAAAAAAACAAACGATGCAGCACTTTTCTTTCCCCTCGACTGTCCCGCGGTTATCGCGAAAGCTCTGCTGTGACCATCTCGTCCATTCTGAACTCTTCTGAGTTTGGTGTTGTCGAGATGAGCGATCACACCAGCTCTCTACCTGCCACTGCTGTCGCTTTGTCACCTGTCACGTGGACGCGCAGCCGAATCCCGGTATTGTTTTACGAGGGGATCGTCGGCTCTTCTCGCATGTTGGATTTTCCGCCATCTGTCGGGGTTTAGACCGGCCGTTTTCTGGTGTGGCGCACATGGACACCCCAGCTATTGACGATGCAGCCTAAGGTTCTGTGGGAAGCAAAAGAAGTTATGGAATTATTAATGTTTGGACAAACGTATGCTTACCTTCAACGCTGAGGACCAAACACGAGATTTACAATTTCATCTGGTCTTTCCAGCTTCTGAAGACGTTCACTATCGCTGTATTTAAGTCCATCCCACACTTGGGTCTGAGCGACGTTGGGTGGTGACCCCACCCTGATCTGTAAACCGCCAACCCCCCCCCGAACCCCCATCTGTTGTCCTCCCACGGTTGTACCGCTTCTTCTTGTCTCACTCAGTCCTGCACTTCCTGTGAGAACGGCTGAGTCGTCTTTTCTCCTCTATGAGGGGTTGCAACTTCGCCATCATGTTTCACCTTCTCTCTCTCACACACACACACGCACACACACAGGCATCTGTGCATAAGAAGCCATACTGATTCTATACAGCTTTACCATCCCGTTGACGAGACTTACATCAACACCCCCGCTCACCGGCGTGGGGAGGCCGTCGTTTCGGTCGGAGCGAAACTCATTTAGTGGGATTTTTATGGTATTGGTTTCTCCTGACACCGCGCACGCACAACTGTAGCCAGGCGGGGATCCAGTTGTAGTCTTCAACCTAGTGCCTTTGCCGTAGAGGAGGGAGGAGTGGAATGGAGCAGCTCGCGCCAACACAACAGACGAGTAGCAGAGCTTCGAGAGAAGCTCTTAACCAAAAAAAAAGAGACCAAAATTGGAGCCAGACTGATGATTCCGACTTGTTCCTCTCGATTTAACGTCAGATGCAGTTTGAAGTTTGTTCTCTATTTCAATGTGCGAATGCCCCAGAGTTGATATTTTTCATCGGCGCCACCACAGAGCCCTCTGTCAGCCTGCGTCTGCTGGCGTGAATGCCAAACCACCGGCTTTTTCTGAGATCAGAGTGCCATCTAGTGGTGAGATGTCGTTGTTACGGCGTGCAGTCAATTTGGATTTGGCTCATAGTGGCGTTTGGAGTAGAGAAATTCTTTTCTTAAAAAAAATATATATATATATTATATTCCTGCTGGAATCCCCAGATAATATCTTCAGAAGTGTCAGTGGCAGCAGCTGGTGACTGAGAGCTGCTGTCATCATCTGAAGCAGGTGTTGCTGACTCTCATCTCATATTGTGGCTCAAAGGTTTTGGATAACAACTCTGCCCACACTCGGCTCTCGCAGCCACATTTGATGGCATAATCAGAAACTTCAGACACAATTGTAATCCTTTTGTTTAGTTCTGTTTTTTTTTTTTGTTTTTTTTTTTTTAAATGTGCAATTAAACATAAAGCAGCATCTTGTGCTTTGGATCTAAAAACTTCCAAAAAAAATATCACATTCCTCCCAGCCCAGGTTTTGTAGGCTTGTCATACAATGTTCTGTATAGGCGAACATCCCTTGTTTTGAAAACATTTCCCTGTGGCTATTTAAAAGCTCAAAATAATTCAAAAATAAGTAAATGTAAAAAGTTTTTTGTTTTGTTTTTTTGTATCATCTTATCTTGTTTATCCAAAACTTGCTACAAGACAATATCCTCCCTCGTTTGAAGCATTTCAAGTAGGAAACTAAACAGGCGCATTATTAACCCTGTAAAACTTTAAAATCTTGACCAGTTCATCAGAGTTGTCTTGTTTCTGGCTTCGGACTCCAGCTTTTTGCCTGTCGGACGAATGCAATTGCTTCTTTGGTATCTGGGGGGCGCTGGTTAGTCGGCAGCGCGTTTGTAATTGACGAGTTCTGGTATTCATTGATTTTTCTGCTTTTCGGATACCGACATTGGCAACAGAGCTTCGCATTTGTAACACATGAAACGACCGCAGCCAAATCTTCTTACTTGTATGACAAACATATCAGCTCCTGTTTGGGTCCCTATTGGCTGTTGACCTGTGAGACATTCCTCCGTGTCCCTCACGCCGCTGTACAGACAAGCGTCCCTGCATCTGACCCCGCGTTCTTCATTCGATTTGCCGGCCCAGATGCATTTTTACTGTCACGTGAACGTGTGTTTGTAATGACTGATTTCATTTTAGTTTATTTTATTTCTGACTGTGTTAATTTATTCTGTAGTCGTGAACATAGAATCCGGGAGGGTTGGTGGGTGGGAGGGGTTATTATTCTTGCGAGCGGGAATCCTTGCAGGGTTAACAGCTTTGTGACTTGAGCCGAGGGAATCTCTTCACCAAATTGAAAGGCATCCTGAGCAATTGGAAGAATCTCAAGGGTGACCGACGGGACTGTTCAGCCCCCCCCCCGAAAAAGTGGCATCTCCATCAAATCTGCTGTTCAATGGCAGGTAGCATTCACACCTGGGAGTCAAACAACCAAATGAATGTACCATCCAATGTGAAGTGAAGAATGTTTTCGGCGCGTTTGTTGCTATGCTAGCTTGTCTGTGATTTAGTTGTTGGGTTTGTTTGTGTTTTGTTTGGTTTTTTTTTGGTTTGCTTGTTTCTCTCACATCTCATAGCACAAAGATGGAAGCAACGTGCGCAAATGAAAGCACGAGGCAACAGGAAATGATGGTCCGTTAGCGTTCCCGAAGCGTCGACGAGCGAAGTGATCCAGATTTGGTGTGTGCTAACAAGTTAGGCGAACATTGTTTCGGGGATTTCTTTTTAAATCATGATTATTTTTTTTTTTTTTTTAAGAGTTTTTGCGAAGTGCGAACTTTTTGCAAAGTGTTTAAACACTTAGTGCAAAACTAAGCCGGTCGGAGAAAATGAGTTATGATAGAGCTCAGTGTCTCGATGTTTGACACTCTAATGCTGATCAGGGCTCACACCATCACTTTAGTTCAAACAGTTAATTTTCTGCTCAGCCATAATCATAATATCACAGACTAAACGGCTGTGGTTACCTCTATTGCAGGGTTGAAGGATAGCGATTGGTGACCTGCTATTGGGCAAAAAAAGAAAAAAAATCCCAACTTTATGTAATTAAAAACGCTTTTTTTCACCCTTGCAATCATATAAATATTGCCTATTTATGTGATTTATAATCATGTTCCTATTTGTTTGGATCATATTACAATGACTTTGATAATGGCAAGGGTTATATTAATTATTATTAATAATTATTTTCTGTATTTATGGTGGTGTTGGTAGGATTTTTGATTTTTTTTAAGATGTTCTCATGGATGTTTGAAACACTTAACTTCCTTCATAACTTCCTTGATTTGTTTTTTTAGGAGGTCTGTATTGTAAAGTATGATTTCTATTGTATTTTGCCAGTTATAAAACTGTGTGTACTTAATGTCATGCAATTTATAATTTAGACTTTGTAAGGGCCAAAAAAAAAAAAAAAAAATGGGGGGGTGGGATTTACATTTTCCTAAAACAAGTCTGAATATTTTGACAATTTGATCTCTCATCTATACCCCTAAAATTAACTTTTTTTTGTTTTTGTGTTTTTCCATGTGATTATAGCTTCACACAGTTGGTCAGAAAAGATTGAATTACCTAGGGGTTTTTTTGTTAGTTTGTTTGTCTATTTCTGGTGGTATTTTTTTTTCTTTTTTTTTTTCCAATTCTATGACTGTCTTCGCCACTCTTGACTCGTCCCTGACTCAGTTCATCTGTATCTTTAGAGTGGTTGCCACCATCCTTGAAAAGGTTTCTATGTGTGAGAGTATGTCTACAAATGTTGCTGATAATCATTCCATTGCACATTGTTTACTTTGAGATTGTACGGAATATTTTAATTTTTGTGGGGAAATTCTGTATTATGGTGTTAATATTATTGAAAAATGTATATATTCCGTCACGGGAGATGAGCCGGTCTACATTTATATAAGATTCTGCTGAGTTTATGGATCCAAATGTTATTAATAAGCAGCAGACTTTTTAATAAACTATATTTGTTACACTTCTATTGTGAATAAGAAAAATCTTTTAATAAATTGTGTTTTTGATCTAGTCTGACCTTTCTTTCAATTACGTGAGTCATATGGTGAGTCAAAATTGGCAGAGTCTCAAAGGATAAGCACATAGAAAATAATTTTATATCACAATTAGTTGTCAATCATCATGTATCATTATTTTTTTATTCATTTATTTTAAAGGTTCAAACTTTTTCATCTATTCTTTATGCATGTAGTGGGGGGGGGGTTTCTATACAATGCAGGAGTATATTCAGTAAGGTGCGTTATTAATTTCTGCGCACTCAATACTTGGTCAAATCACAAGTCATTGCATCAGTGGAGGCAACCTTAATTCCATCTTCTGGCTCCACAAAGGACAGGGTGCAGTCAAGCCAGTGGCTTGGCAAAATCAACGCACAGTAATAACACTGTATGTATAATTAGTTATTAAATACTTTTGGCACTGTCATCAAGTGGAAAGAAATGACAGAAAGTCAATATCTCTAACAACAAGTCTGTCAGCAGCTGGAGAATGCGGTCAAAAATCTCGTGGGTTTCAAGTGTCGGTCTTGGATCCAAGTAAACACAGTGGGGCAACACTGGCAGATGAGGAGCGAAGAAAAAAATATCCTCACTGTGAAAATTTCACACATGACCAAGCTTTGATTTTCCAATGAAATGTGGTTTTTAGGGAGATGTTTTGCTTTCACATCTGTTTAACTGAAGACTTTAATTAAACTGCCAAATTAAAGTTCCAGAGTGAAAAAGTTTGCCTGATAAATGTTTTTTTATATTGTAAAGGATTAATGTCTATAAATATGTTAATTAAAGTGTATACTCGCAGTTCAATAAAAGTAATTTGGTTATTCTACCCATAGAACGGTTCTTATATGTGTATAAGAATCTAAATATAGCAAGGGTCTTGCTCCCAGTTAGCTGCACTGCAATATTTCTCAGGAAGCCAGGAGTGGACAATCCAGGCAGCTTGACAGCGTTTCGTATTTAGAGTGAACGCTCGCATACTCAAATAAACCGGCAAAGAAGGTGGACGAGGTATCCACATTTGTGTGCACAGGTTATCGCAGTTCACTGGCAAACTCGGGAGTGGGAGGTTGAGCGAATGAGCACTGCAATCTACAATCTGACCACAAGATGGCAGAATTGTACACTGTACGTTTAATAAGTGCTTCAGGATCATGTGAATTGGAATGTGACTTGACAGAAAGAAAAAGCACTCCTCCAATTGGAATCTGCTGAACCGGCCGACAAGAAATTTGGTTAACCGTGTCTGAGAGTTTAAGTTAGTTAAATAAACATCCAAATGAAATACATGGCTACAAAACTTATTTTTAAAGCTGCCTACTCTGTCTTTGTCGGTCTCCCGTTTGGTTTTTGTTATTTTTACCTTTAAGGACACCCTTGGATAGTTTTGTTTATTTTTTTTAAATGAAGGTTTTTCTGTTGTAATGTCTTTTGTTGTGTTTTGGGTCCTGCCTAATTGTCGTCTCCACCCTAAGGTTTATTGTTTGCTTATTTGTTTCATGTAAAAAAGCAACAAATGTACCAACAGCTGCTTTTGAAGATTGACCTCTTTATTATTACATTTTAATACAACAATACTTCCACTGTTTACGCAATGCTGCTTGAGTCGGACAGGAAAAGGATGGAACAACATAATCTTTAGATTTGAGAGTGAATCTCTTTTACAAACAATGGTGACTACGATTACTTTTTGTTTCCCCTAGTGGCATTATGTGAATATCAGCATGGTTGAAAACCATTGCTTTTAGCAGCCATACAGCTGATTGATTCTCTGGATGTCCAAGCGTGACATGCGCTGCCTCTGGCCAATCCGAGCGTTGCCGTTGGGAGTGATGGTGTCTCGGCCATTAATAGAGAAAGCTTTTCTCCCGTAGTGCATGATGGAGGAGTAGTCGTACGGAGTGTTGAGGTTGTTGGTCTGGTACTTTTTGAAGTTGAAATCCATCCCAGACTTGATGTTGCGCCAGTTGATCTTGACGTACTTATCGCGGTCGCTCCTGGTCTGCTCGTGCCGGAAGCCCAGAGCGTGAATGAACTCGTGCTGGATGATGCCGTGGTGCAGGCAGCCCTGCTTCTTGAGAGAGAGCTCCTGTGGGCCTCCCTGTCTGCCCAGAGAGGAGTAACATCCCATTTTGTTCACCACTTTGATGTAGTCACGCTGCCCGTTTCGAGGGACGAAGCGGATACAGGTTTTTCCTTGAAAGCCCTTCATGGCTTTCACAATTTTTTTCTTCTCCCATGAGGAAAACTGCCCGTTAAAAGTGTAAGGGATGGTCACTTTGCCATTGGAACCCTTCTTCCACAGGCACTGATTGGACCAACACTTGATGGCATTTCTGGTTTTGGGACGCAGCAGGTCTCCTTCTAACAGGCTCTCATCTATGTTATCGTTAGTGGTGAGAATCCCGCTGGTGATGTCCACAGCGTCATCTTCTTCATCTTCAATGTCCTCTTCACCTGCATCCTCAATGGTAGGATGTGCCTGGGAGAGGCCCAGTAGGAGCAACAGCAGCAAGCTGAAGGAGGATTTCATGTTTGTGCTGGTTGAGTGGCTTCAGTGGAACAGCGGCTGTGGAGAGACTCCTTTCAGCTTGATGTCTGACTCGGTTCATTCCAGGCTTTTTATACTGTCCCACACAGGTGTGTCTACAAAAGGATTATGGGTTGTGGTCCTCACAGCAAAGCCTAAAAAACCCCTGGAGGGAGGTCTTCTCAGACCAACCCACTACGTTAACATGGTTTGTGATCTCTGGTGATTTAAAGGATGAACATAAAACAACCGATTGTGTTGGACATTCTAAGCATAAACACTAAACAGCCTTCAACCAGAAAGCTAGCAGTTCCTATTGGAAAAAATTTGCAACGTTCCAGCAACAAAGTGCCCACATCACAATTTACTTGTTGCAACAGCTCTCTCAAATAGCTCCAGAGACCAAATAAATAATAAATAAATGAATGAATGAATAGTTTGGTGCAAGCAGAAGATGCGGTTACTCTGGGTTCAATTACTCACAGGACTGCCGTACAGGTTATTCTATCAGTCTGTCACTAGCTGCATTTCCATTACAGTGTTTCGCAAAATAAAAGCAACATTTCTAAAATTTTGACAATCGAGTTTGCAGGTGTTTCCATTGAATGGTGTGAAGCGCATAAAGCTGTAGTTCTGGTAAAATCTCCTCCCGCGAGACCCCACTATGAGGAGGACAGAGGTGCAAAACATTTTGCGTTTTGGAGCAGCTATTTCAGTTGTCACTCCCGCTGTTGCCGCTGTTATAACCAGGAGACAAAGGCAGCAATCCTCAGGACGTGGTCATGATGCTGCTGTGTTTGCCATATCACATCTGCTTTGGTAAAACTCTTTATCTTACCAAATATATTTGTTTAATTTTTATTTAAATATGTCATACTTAAGTCAAAAATATATCTAACTTTTGATATTTCATTAAGTATTTATGTTAAAAAAGCCAAAATACTTTCACTTGTTCCAGATGCAGTTCTTTAAACCGTGGGGTGCTTTTTGCATTTGGCAATATTGAAAATGATATTTGTTTAATTTTTATTTATATTTCAATAAAAATCAAACAAATATATTTGGAAGCAGATGTGATATGGAAAACACAGCAGCATCATGACCGCGTCCTGAGGATTGCTGCCTTTGTCTCCTGGTTACAACAGCGGCAACAGCAGTCGTGACAACTGAAATGGCTGCTCCAAAACGCTAAATATTTTGTACTTCCATCCACCTCATAGTAGGGTCTGGCGTGTATTTTTTTCCAATAGGAACTGCTAGCTTTCTGGTTGAAGACTGTTAAGTGTTTATGCTTTGAATGTCCAACACAATCGGTTGTTTTATGTTCATCCTTTAAATCACCAGAGATCACAAACCATGTTAACGTAGTGGGTTGGTTTGAGAAGACCTCCCTCCAGAGGTTTTTTAGGCTTTGCTGGAGGACCACAACCCATAATCCTTTTGTAGACACACCTGTGTAGGACAGTATAAAAAGCCTGGAATGAACCGAGTCAGACATCAAGCTGAAAGGAGTCTCTCCACAGCCGCTGTTCCACTGAAGCCACTCAACCAGCACAAACATGAAATCCTCCTTCAGCTTGCTGCTGTTGCTCCTACTGGGCCTCTCCCAGGCACATCCTACCATTGAGGATGCAGGTGAAGAGGACATTGAAGATGAAGAAGATGACGCTGTGGACATCACCAGCGGGATTCTCACCACTAACGATAACATAGATGAGAGCCTGTTAGAAGGAGACCTGCTGCGTCCCAAAACCAGAAATGCCATCAAGTGTTGGTCCAATCAGTGCCTGTGGAAGAAGGGTTCCAATGGCAAAGTGACCATCCCTTACACTTTTAACGGGCAGTTTTCCTCATGGGAGAAGAAAAAAATTGTGAAAGCCATGAAGGGCTTTCAAGGGCAAACCTGTATCCGCTTCGTCCCTCGAAACGGGCAGCGTGACTACATCAAAGTGGTGAACAAAATGGGATGTTACTCCTCTCTGGGCAGACAGGGAGGCCCACAGGAGCTCTCTCTCAAGAAGCAGGGCTGCCTGCACCACGGCATCATCCAGCACGAGTTCATTCACGCTCTGGGCTTCCGGCACGAGCAGACCAGGAGCGACCGCGATAAGTACGTCAAGATCAACTGGCGCAACATCAAGTCTGGGATGGATTTCAACTTCAAAAAGTACCAGACCAACAACCTCAACACTCCGCACGACTACTCCTCCATCATGCACTACGGAGAAAAGCTTTCTCTATTAATGGCCGAGACACCATCACTCCCAACGGCAACGCCGGATTGGCCAGAGGCAGCGCATGTCACGCTTGGACATCCAGAGAATCAATCAGCTGTATGGCTGCTAAAAGCAATGGTTTTCAACCATGCTGATATTCACATAATGCCACTAGGGGAAACAAAAAGTAATCGTAGTCACCATTGTTTGTAAAAGAGATTCATTCTCAAATCTAAAGATTATGTTGTTCCATCCTTTTCCTGTCCGACTCAAGCAGCATTGCGTAAACAGTGGAAGTATTGTTGTATTAAAATGTAATAATAAAGATGTCAATCTTCAAAAGCAGCTGTTGGTACCTTTGTTGCTTTTTTACATGAAACAAATAAGCAAACAATTAACCTTAACCTTGACAACTGATTCATCAATTAGGTCATACTTTGGCTAAATGATGGCATCATCCTGTGCTTGAATGTGGCGGTCACAGCAGGGTGGAGACGACGATTAGGCAGGACCCAAAACACAACAAAAGACATTACAACAGAAAAACCTTCATTTAAAAAACTAAACAAAACTATCCAAGGGTGTCCTTAAAGGTAAAAATAACAAAAACCAAACGGGAGACCGACAAAGACAGAGGGAGACAAGGACTATTTATGCAAGAGGGCAGGCAGACAACAGGTGAGAACAATCAAGGGCAGGACTCACAATGCGACACAGGTGACAAAATTTGGGGACAACAAAATAGGCGGGGGGTTCTCCTCGCAGGAACTGGGTGGAACACTGAGGGAGCTGCAATCAGTTGATCTGCTGAACCCAGATGAGGAGTATGAGTCGACCAGGTCGCTGACAAAGCTGCAGTCCACCGGGACAGCGACTCGGGACGAGGAGCAGGAGTCGGCCGGGTACTTGGCAGAGTTGCAGTCCGTGGGACCGCTGACGTAGTGGTTATCAGCACTGGCGTAAGCTGATCCACCAATTGGTTATTGGTTAGGTCGTTTACTGGACAGGTCCAGCTGCCAGCTGGATGGCAGGAGGACGTCAAGAGATGTCCTGGTTCCTTTAAAATAATATGTCGCTCAGCTGCTGCTGATACCTTTACTAGTGAGCAGTTGCTTCCCTCTAGTGGAGGTTATAGTAATCACATCTGTTGCCTCTCTCCCTATCATTAATTAAACGTAAACAAGCTGAAGATCAGGGAACAATCAGGCAAGCCCAATAACGATTTGAATACACGTTTTTGTTTGATTTTATGTTCACTCTTCTTCCCACAAATCAGAAACGCCCAAGAAACCCTTGAAAAAAGTCTCCTGTAAATGTTTTACCCAATCTCAGACTGACAGTATTGTTTTAAAACCGCTGCTGCACATCTACTGACTCAAACTAATAGGAGACAATAGCACATTTCACCAGTCCTAGCATCTTCAGAGAGAGAGAGAGAGAGAGAGAGAGAGAGAGAGAGAGAGAGAGAGAGAGAGAGAGAGAGAGAGAGAGAGAGACCATTGCATGTGATTTAGCACTCGCAATAAAAGTTGATTTGATTGATAGATTGATTGAACATATGATGGCACAGTGCAGAATGAACATCTGTTGTTGCAGCAGTGTTATTGATCATACAGAATTAAATAGGCAGCTTTAAAAATCAGTTTTGTCGCCATTTATTTCATTTGGATGTTTATTTAACCAACTGAAACTCTCAGACACGGTTAACCAAATTTCTTGTCGGCCGGTTCAGCAGATTCCAATTGGAGGAGTGCTTTTTCTTTCTGTCAAGTCACATTCCAATTCACATGATCCTGAAGCACTTGTTAAACGTACAGTGTACAATTCTGCCATCTTGTGGTCAGATTGTAGATTGCAGTGCTCATTCGCTCAACCTCCCACTCCCGAGCTTGCCAGTGAACTGCGATAACCTGTGCACACAAATGTGGATACCTCGTCCACCTTCTTTGCCGGTTTATTTGAGTATGCGAGCGTTCACTCTAAATACGAAACGCTGTCAAGCTGCCTGGATTGTCCACTCCAGGCTTCCTGAGAAATATTGCAGTGCAGCTAACTGGGAGCAAGACCCTTGCTGTATTTAGATTCTTCTACACATATAAGAACCGTTCTACGGGTAGAATAACCAAATTACTTTTATTGAACTGCGAGTATACACTTTAATTAACATATTTATAGACATTAATCCTTTACAATATAAAAAAAACATTTATCAGGCAAACTTTTTCACTCTGGAACTTTAATTTGGCAGTTTAATTAAAGTCTTCAGTTAAACAGATGTGAAAGCAAAACATCTCCCTAAAAACCACATTTCATTGGAAAATCAAAGCTTGGTCATGTGTGAAATTTTCACAGTGAGGATATTTTTTTCTTCGCTCCTCATCTGCCAGTGTTGCCCCACTGTGTTTACTTGGATCCAAGACCGACACTTGAAACCCACGAGATTTTTGACCGCTTTCTCCAGCTGCTGACAGACTTGTTGTTCGAGATATTGATTTTCTGTCATTTCTTTCCACTTGATGACAGCAGCTCTCAGTCACCAGCTGCTGCCACTGACACTTCTGAAGATATTATCTGGGGACTTCTGTCCATGTTTGATCTGATTTCCAGCAGGAATATAATTTTTGTTTTTTGTTTTTGTTTTTTAAAATAAAAGAATTTCTCTACTCAAAACGCCACTATGAGCCAAATCCAAATCGACTGCACGCCGTAACAACGAGGTCTCACCACTAGATGGTACTGTGATCTCAGAAAAAGCCGGTGGTTTGGCATTCACGCCAAATGTGCCAATATTAGTTTGATTAGACTGATCTCTTTATTATTACATTTCAAGGGAACAATGCTTTGGTAGGACAGGAAAAGCATCAAACAACATGATCATTAGCTTTGAAATGTGAATATCAGCATCGTTGAAACCATTGCTTTTAGCAGCCATACAGCTGATTGATTCTCTGGATGTCCAAGCGTGACATGCGCTGCCTCTGGCCAATCCGAGCGTTGCCGTTGGGAGTGATGGTGTCTCGGCCATTAATAGAGAAAGCTTTTCTCCCGTAGTGCATGATGGAGGAGTAGTCGTACGGAGTGTTGAGGTTGTTGGTCTGGTACTTTTTGAAGTTGAAATCCATCCCAGACTTGATGTTGCGCCAGTTGATCTTGACGTACTTATCGCGGTCGCTCCTGGTCTGCTCGTGCCGGAAGCCCAGGCGTGAATGAACTCGTGCTGGATGATGCCGTGGTGCAGGCAGCCCTGCTTCTTGAGAGAGAGCTCCTGTGGGCCTCCCTGTCTGCCCAGAGAGGAGTAACATCCCATTTGTTCACCACTTTGATGTAGTCACGCTGCCCGTTTCGAGGGACGCAGGCGGATACAGGTTTTTCCTTGAAAGCCCTTCATGGCTTTCACAATTTTCTTCTCCCATGAGGAAAACTGGCCATTAAAAGTGTAAGGGATGGTCACTTTGCCATTGGAACCCTTCTTCCACAGGCACTGATTGGACCAACACTTGATGGCATTTCTGGTTTTGGGACGCAGCAGGTCTCCTTCTAACAGGCTCTCATCTATGTTATCGTTAGTGGTGAGAATCCCGCTGGTGATGTCCACAGCGTCATCTTCTTCATCTTCAATGTCCTCTTCACCTGCATCCTCAATGGTAGGATGTGCCTGGGAGAGGCCCAGTAGGAGCAACAGCAGCAAGCAGAAGGAGGATTTCATGTTTGTGCTGGTTGAGTGGCTTCAGTGGAACAGCGGCTGTGGAGAGACTCCTTTCAGCTTGATGTCTGACTCAGTTCATTCCAGGCTTTTTATACTGTCCCACACAGGTGTGTCTGCAAAAGGATTATGGGTTGTGGTCCTCACAGCAAAGCCTAAAAAACCTCTGGAGGGAGGTCTTCTCAAACCAACCCACTACGTTAACATGGTTTGTGATCTCTGGTGATTTAAAGGATGAACATAAAACAACCGATTGTGTTGGACATTCTAAGCATAAACACTTAACAGTCTTCAACCAGAAAGCTAGCAGTTCCTATTGGAAAAAAATACACGCCAGACCCTACTATGAGGTGGATGGAAGTACAAAATATTTAGCGTTTTGGAGCGTTTTTAGCCATTTCAGTTGTCACGACTGCTGTTGCCGCTGTTGTAACCAGGAGACAAAGGCAGCAATCCTCAGGACGCGGTCATGATGCTGCTGTGTTTTCCATATCACATCTGCTTCCAAATATATTTGTTTGATTTTTATTGAAATATAAATAAAAATTAAACAAATATCATTTTCAATATTGCCAAATGCAAAAAGCACCCCACGGTTTAAAGAACTGCATCTGGAACAAGTGAAAGTATTTTGGCTTTTTTAACATAAATACTTAATGAAATATCAAAAGTTAGATGTATTTTTGACTTAAGTATGACATATTTAAATAAAAATTAAACAAATATATTTGGTAAGATAAAGAGTTTTACCAAAGCAGATGTGATATGGCAAACACAGCAGCATCATGACCGCGTCCTGAGGATTGCTGCCTTTGTCTCCTGGTTATAACAGCGGCAACAGCGGGAGTGACAACTGAAATAGCTGCTCCAAAACGCAAAATGTTTTGCACCTCTGTCCTCCTCATAGTGGGGTCTCGCGGGAGGAGATTTTACCAGAACTACAGCTTTATGCGCTTCACACCATTCAATGGAAACACCTGCAAACTCGATTGTCAAAATTTTAGAAATGTTGCTTTTTATTTTGCGAAACACTGTAATGGAAATGCAGCTAGTGACAGACTGATAGAATAACCTGTACGGCAGTCCTGTAAGTAATTGAACCCAGAGTAACCGCATCTTCTGCTTGCACCAAACTATTCATTCATTCATTTATTTATTATTTATTTGGTCTCTGGAGCTATTTGAGAGAGCTGTTGCAACAAGTAAATTGTGATGTGGGCATTTTGTTGCTGGATCGTTGCAAATTTTTTCCGATAGGAACTGCTAGCTTTCTGGTTGAAGGCTGTTTAGTGTTTATGCTTAGAATGTCCAACACAATCAGTTGTTTTATGTTCATCCTTTAAATCACCAGAGATCACAAACCATGTTAACGTAGTGGGTTGGTCTGAGAAGACCTCCCTCCAGAGGTTTTTTAGGCTTTGCTGTGAGGACCACAACCCATAATCCTTTTGCAGACACACCTGTGTGGGACAGTATAAAAAGCCTGGAATGAACCGAGTCAGACATCAAGCTGAAAGGAGTCTCTCCACAGCCGCTGTTCCACTGAAGCCACTCAACCAGCACAAACATGAAATCCTCCTTCAGCTTGCTGCTGTTGCTCCTACTGGGCCTCTCCCAGGCACATCCTACCATTGAGGATGCAGGTGAAGAGGACATTGAAGATGAAGAAGATGACGCTGTGGACATCACCAGCGGGATTCTCACCACTAACGATAACATAGATGAGAGCCTGTTAGAAGGAGACCTGCTGCGTCCCAAAACCAGAAATGCCATCAAGTGTTGGTCCAATCAGTGCCTGTGGAAGAAGGGTTCCAATGGCAAAGTGACCATCCCTTACACTTTTAACGGGCAGTTTTCCTCATGGGAGAAGAAAAAAATTGTGAAAGCCATGAAGGGCTTTCAAGGAAAAACCTGTATCCGCTTCGTCCCTCGAAACGGGCAGCGTGACTACATCAAAGTGGTGAACAAAATGGGATGTTACTCCTCTCTGGGCAGACAGGGAGGCCCACAGGAGCTCTCTCTCAAGAAGCAGGGCTGCCTGCACCACGGCATCATCCAGCACGAGTTCATTCACGCTCTGGGCTTCCGCACGAGCAGACCAGGAGCGACCGCGATAAGCACGTCAAGATCAACTGGCGCAACATCAAGTCTGGGATGGATTTCAACTTCAAAAGTACCAGACCAACAACCTCAACACTCCGACGACTACTCCTCCATCATGCACTACGGGAGAAAAGCTTTCTCTATTAATGGCCGAGACACCATCACTCCCAACGGCAACGCTCGGATTGGCCAGAGGCAGCGCATGTCACGCTTGGACATCCAGAGAATCAATCAGCTGTATGGCTGCTAAAAGCAATGGTTTTCAACCATGCTGATATTCACATTTCAAAGCTAATGATCATGTTGTTTGATGCTTTTCCTGTCCTACCAAAGCATTGTTCCCTTGAAATGTAATAATAAAGAGATCAGTCTAATCAAACTAATATTGGCACATTTGGCGTGAATGCCAAACCACCGGCTTTTTCTGAGATCAGAGTACCATCTAGTGGTGAGACCTTGTTGTTACGGCGTGCAGTCGATTTGGATTTGGCTCATAGTGGCGTTTGGAGGAGAGAAATTCTTTTATTTTAAAAAAAACAAACAAAAAAAACAATAAACAAAAATTATATTCCTGCTGGAAGTCAGATCAAACATGGACAGAAGTCCCCAGATAATATCTTCAGAAGTGTCAGTGGCAGCAGCTGGTGACTGAGAGCTGCTGTCATCAAGTGGAAAGAAATGACGGGAAAATCAATATCTCTAACAACAAGTCTGTCAGCAGCTGGAGAATGCGGTCAAAAATCTCGTGGGTTTCAAGTGTCGGTCTTGGATCCAAGTAAACACAGTGGGGCAACACTAGCAGATGAGGAGCGAAGAAAAAAATATCCTCACTGTGAAAATTTCACACATGACCAAGCTTTGATTTTCCAATGAAATGTGGTTTTTAGGGAGATGTTTTGCTTTCACATCTGTTTAACTGAAGACTTTAATTAAACTGCCAAATTAAAGTTCCACAGTGAAAAAGTTTGCCTGATAAATGTTTTTTTTATATTGTAAAGGATTAATGTCTATAAATATGTTAATTAAAGTGTATTCTCGCAGTTCAATAAAAGTAATTTGGTTATTCTACCCATAGAACGGTTCTTATATGTGTAGAAGAATCTAAATATAGCAAGGGTCTTGCTCCCAGTTAGCTGCACTGCAATATTTCTCAGGAAGCCTGGAGTGGACAATCCAGGCAGCTTGACAGCGTTTCGTATTTAGAGTGAACGCTCGCATACTCAAATAAACCGGCAAAGAAGGTGGACGAGGTATCCACATTTGTGTGCACAGGTTATCGCAGTTCACTGGCTAGCTCGGGAGGGGGAGGTTGAGCGAATGAGCACTGCAATCTACAATCTGACCACAAGATGGCAGAATTGTACACTGTACGTTTAATAAGTGCTTCAGGATCATGTGAATTGGAATGTGACTTGACAGAAAGAAAAAGCACTCCTCCAATTGGAATCTGCTGAACCGGCCGACAAGAAATTTGGTTAACCGTGTCTGAGAGTTTCAGTTGGTTAAATAAACATCCAAATGAAATAAATGGCGACAAAACTGATTTTTAAAGCTGCCTATTTAATTCTGTATGATCAATAACACTGCTGCAACAACAGATGTTCATTCTGCACTGTGCCATCATATGTTCAATCAATCTATCAATCAAATCAACTTTTATTGCGAGTGCTAAATCACATCCAATGGCCTCTCTCTCTCTCTCTCTCTCTCTCTCTCTCTCTCTCTCTCTCTGAAGATGCTAGGACTGGTGAAATGTGCTATTGTCTCCTATTAGTTTGAGTCAGTAGATGTGCAGCAGCGGTTTTAAAACAATACTGTCAGTCTGAGATTGGGTAAAACATTTACAGGAGACTTTTTTCAAGGGTTTCTTGGGCGTTTCTGATTTGTGGGAAGAAGAGTGAACATAAAATCAAACATAAACGTGTATTCAAATCGTTATTGGGCTTGCCTGATTGTTCCCTGATCTTCAGCTTGTTTACGTTTAATTAATGATAGGGAGAGAGGCAACAGATGTGATTACTTTAACCTCCACTAGAGGGAAGCAACTGCTCACTAGTAAAGGTATCAGCAGCAGCTGAGCGACATATTATTTTAAAGGAACCAGGACATCTCTTGACGTCCTCCTGCCATCCAGCTGGCAGCTGGACCTGTCCAGTAAACGACCTAACCAATAACCAATTGGTGGATCAGCTTACGCCAGTGCTGATAACCACTACGTCAGCGGTCCCACGGACTGCAACTCTGCCAAGTACCCGGCCGACTCCTGCTCCTCGTCCCGAGTCGGTGGTCTGGCAAACTGCAGCTTCGTCTAGGATCTGGCTGACATCTGCTCCTCGTCCCGAGTCGCTGTCCCAGTGGACTGCAGCTTTGTCAGCGACCTGGTCGACTCATGCTCCTCATCTGGGTTCAGCAGATCAACTGATTGCAGCTCCCTCAGTGTTCCACCCAGTTCCTGCGAGGAGAACCCCCCGCCTATTTTGTTGTCCCCAAATTTTGTCACCTGTGTCGCAATGTGAGTCCTGCCCTTGATTGTTCTCACCTGTTGTCTGCCTGCCCTCTTGTATAAATAGTCCTTGTCTCCCTCTGTCTTTGTCGGTCTCCCGTTTGGGTTTTTGTTATTTTTACCTTTAAGGACACCCTTGGATAGTTTTGTTTATTTTTTTAAATGAAGGTTTTTCTGTTGTAATGTCTTTTGTTGTGTTTTGGGTCCTGCCTAATCGTCGTCTCCACCCTGCTGTGACCGCCACATTCAAGCACAGGATGATGCCATCATTTAGCCAAAGTATGACCTAATTGATGAATCAGTTGTCAAGGTTAAGGTTAATTGTTTGCTTATTTGTTTCATGTAAAAAAGCAACAAATGTACCAACAGCTGCTTTTGAAGATTGACATCTTTATTATTACATTTTAATACAACAATACTTCCACTGTTTATGCAATGCTGCTTGAGTCGGACAGGAAAAGGATGGAACAACATAATCTTTAGATTTGAGAGTGAATCTCTTTTACAAACAATGGTGACTACGATTACTTTTTGTTTCCCCTAGTGGCATTATGTGAATATCAGCATTGTTGAAAACCATTGCTTTTAGCAGCCATACAGCTGATTGATTCTCTGGATGTCCAAGCGTGACATGCGCTGCCTCTGGCCAATCCGAGCGTTGCCGTTGGGAGTGATGGTGTCTCGGCCATTAATAGAAAGCTTTTCTCCCGTAGTGCATGATGGAGGAGTAGTCGACGGAGTGTTGAGGTTGTTGGTCTGGTACTTTTTGAAGTTGAAATCCATCCCAGACTTGATGTTGCGCCAGTTGATCTTGACGTACTTATCGCGGTCGCTCCTGGTCTGCTCGTGCGGAAGCCCAGGCGTGAATGAACTCGTGCTGGATGATGCCGTGGTGCAGGCAGCCCTGCTTCTTGAGAGAGAGCTCCTGTGGGCCTCCCTGTCTGCCCAGAGAGGAGTAACATCCCATTTTGTTCACCACTTTGATGTAGTCACGCTGCCCGTTTCGAGGGACGAAGCGGATACAGGTTTTTCCTTGAAAGCCCTTCATGGCTTTCACAATTTTTTTCTTCTCCCATGAGGAAAACTGCCCGTTAAAAGTGTAAGGGACGGTCACTTTGCCATTGGAACCCTTCTTCCACAGGCACTGATTGGACCAACACTTGATGGCATTTCTGGTTTTGGGACGCAGCAGGTCTCCTTCTAACAGGCTCTCATCTATGTTATCGTTAGTGGTGAGAATCCCGCTGGTGATGTCCACAGCGTCATCTTCTTCATCTTCAATGTCCTCTTCACCTGCATCCTCAATGGTAGGATGTGCCTGGGAGAGGCCCAGTAGGAGCAACAGCAGCAAGCTGAAGGAGGATTTCATGTTTGTGCTGGTTGAGTGGCTTCAGTGGAACAGCGGCTGTGGAGAGACTCCTTTCAGCTTGATGTCTGACTCGGTTCATTCCAGGCTTTTTATACTGTCCTACACAGGTGTGTCTACAAAAGGATTATGGGTTGTGGTCCTCACAGCAAAGCCTAAAAAACCTCTGGAGGGAGGTCTTCTCAAACCAACCCACTACGTTAACATGGTTTGTGATCTCTGGTGATTTAAAGGATGAACATAAAACAACTGATTGTGTTGGACATTCTAAGCATAAACACTAAACAGCCTTCAACCAGAAAGCTAGCAGTTCCTATCGGAAAAAATTTGCAACGATCCAGCAACAAAATGCCCACATCACAATTTACTTGTTGCAACAGCTCTCTCAAATAGCTCCAGAGACCAAATAAATAATAAATAAATGAATGAATGAATAGTTTGGTGCAAGCAGAAGATGCGGTTACTCTGGGTTCAATTACTTACAGGACTGCCGTACAGGTTATTCTATCAGTCTGTCACTAGCTGCATTTCCATTACAGTGTTTCGCAAAATAAAAGCAACATTTCTAAAATTTTGACAATCGAGTTTGCAGGTGTTTCCATTGAATGGTGTGAAGCGCATAAAGCTGTAGTTCTGGTAAAATCTCCTCCCGCGAGACCCCACTATGAGGAGGACAGAGGTGCAAAACATTTTGCGTTTTGGAGCAGCTATTTCAGTTGTCACTCCCGCTGTTGCCGCTGTTATAGCCAGGAGACAAAGGCAGCAATCCTCAGGACGCGGTCATGATGCTGCTGTGTTTGCCATATCACATCTGCTTTGGTAAAACTCTTTATCTTACCAAATATATTTGTTTAATTTTTATTTAAATATGTCATACTTAAGTCAAAAATACATCTAACTTTTGATATTTCATTAAGTATTTATGTTAAAAAAGCCAAAATACTTTCACTTGTTCCAGATGCAGTTCTTTAAACCGTGGGGTGCTTTTTGCATTTGGCAATATTGAAAATGATATTTGTTTAATTTTTATTTATATTTCAATAAAAATCAAACAAATATATTTGGAAAGATTTAGAGTTTTACCAAAACAGATGTGATATGGCAAACACGGCAGCATCATGAGCGCATCCGGGGGATCCCACACAGACGTCCTTGATCATTAATCCATCATCCAGCACAGCCTGCAGGACAACTGATGTCCAACCCTTCCTGTTAACGTAGTTGCGATCTCCATCGCTTGGGGCACGAACAGCTATGTGAGACCCGTCGATCGTACCGTAAGCCAGCGGTATTTTGTGTGCGATCTCCAGGGCCTCATCCATATCTGGCAAACTTATTTTTTGCTACATCAGCTTGCTATACACATCGGTGCACACTGGTTTGCTGACACCAAACGTTTTGCCTACTACCTTGCACTTGGAGCAAGTTGCTAGCTTGTAAAGGGCAATAGCCACTTCCAAGTAGGAACTGCCTCCTAAGGGCAAGACGCGTGGTTCCACAAGAGGTTCAATGGCATCACACAGACACAAACGTATCCCGGGTCATTCTGAAATTCTGCATCCATAGTTTGTCTGTGAATTCCTCAGTGACGATTCTCTGTCCCAGAAATCCCTTATTCGTGTCCTCTCCCATACATACGGACTCTGCCTTTGAACTGTCATCCGCTGCCTTGTCTCCTCATTATAACAGCGGCAACAGCAGTCGTGACAACTGAAATGGCTGCTCCAAAACGCTAAATATTTTGTACTTCCATCCACCTCATAGTAGGGTCTGGCGTGTATTTGTTTCCAATAGGAACTGCTAGCTTTCTGGTTGAAGACTGTTTAGTGTTTATGCTTTGAATGTCCAACACAATCGGTTGTTTTATGTTCATCCTTTAAATCACCAGAGATCACAAACCATGTTAACGTAGTGGGTTGGTCTGAGAAGACCTCCCTCCAGAGGTTTTTTAGGCTTTGCTGTGAGGACCACAACCCATAATCCTTTTGTAGACACACCTGTGTGGGACAGTATAAAAAGCCTGGAATGAACCGAGTCAGACATCAAGCTGAAAGGAGTCTCTCCACAGCCGCTGTTCCACTGAAGCCACTCAACCAGCACAAACATGAAATCCTCCTTCAGCTTGCTGCTGTTGCTCCTACTGGGCCTCTCCCAGGCACATCCTACCATTGAGGATGCAGGTGAAGAGGACATTGAAGATGAAGAAGATGACGCTGTGGACATCACCAGCGGGATTCTCACCACTAACGATAACATAGATGAGAGCCTGTTAGAAGGAGACCTGCTGCGTCCCAAAACCAGAAATGCCATCAAGTGTTGGTCCAATCAGTGCCTGTGGAAGAAGGGTTCCAATGGCAAAGTGACCATCCCTTACACTTTTAATGGGCAGTTTTCCTCATCGGAGAAGAAAAAAATTGTGAAAGCCATGAAGGGCTTTCAAGGAAAAACCTGTATCCGCTTCGTCCCTCGAAACGGGCAGCGTGACTACATCAAAGTGGTGAACAAAATGGGATGTTACTCCTCTCTGGGCAGACAGGGAGGCCCACAGGAGCTCTCTCTCAAGAAGCAGGGCTGCCTGCACCACGGCATCATCCAGCACGAGTTCATTCACGCTCTGGGCTTCCGGCACGAGCAGACCAGGAGCGACCGCGATAAGTACGTCAAGATCAACTGGCGCAACATCAAGTCTGGGATGGATTTCAACTTCAAAAAGTACCAGACCAACAACCTCAACACTCCGTACGACTACTCCTCCATCATGCACTACGGGAGAAAAGCTTTCTCTATTAATGGCCGAGACACCATCACTCCCAACGGCAACGCTCGGATTGGCCAGAGGCAGCGCATGTCACGCTTGGACATCCAGAGAATCAATCAGCTGTATGGCTGCTGAAAGCAATGGTTTTCAACCATGCTGATATTCACATTTCAAAGCTAATGATCATGTTGTTTGATGCTTTCCCTGTCCTACCAAAGCATTGTTCCCTTGAAATGTAATAATAAAGAGATCAGTCTAATCAAGCTAATATTGGCACATTTGTTTGGTTTGTTTAAATAAATAAGAAAATAATCAATCTATGAGGGGCCATAGCTTTGCTCAATGATTACAACATCCATCCGTATGCAACACAGATGAGGACCTGTTAGAATGAGACCTGCTGTCTCCCAAACACTCCAAGGAGTTTTGTGTTTTAAAGTTTGCTTAATGTGTTCAATTATTTCACTTGAGCAGTGCCATCATACACTTTTTCTTTAACCATAATAGACCAGACTGCGTGGCATGATTTCTTTCAGAAAAATTGCAGCAAATTCATCTTTAGTACATTCACCTCTAGCACACTGAAGACTGCAATGTCAAATCCAACCTGACAACACAAGCTAGCTCAAATATGATTGAATAAAAGCACAAACATAATTTACTACTAACTAACAATGGAAACAGGACAACCAAGTGGATATTATACAATGTAAAAAGAACAGACAATGGAAAACAACTTTATTATTATATTTACGATAAAACATACTTTTTTAAGTATGTCTAGGCCAGCAAAGAAGGCCTCGCTGGCATTGATGGCCACTGGCATTTCATAATTCTATAAATAAATCAACTAATAATGTGGACGAGGTAGCAGTTTTGGTGCGCACTGCGCAGGCCACTGTAGATCACTGGCAAGGTCAGGAGGGAAAAGGAGAGTGAAAGTATAAAATGTAACCACATGATATCGCTGTTTCTTCGTCAAAATCTCCAAATATTACACACTTAAGCTTAGGACAGAAGAAACTGAAATAACAGACCTCCAACTGGGTGTTATAAAAAAAAAAAAAAAATTGTTTCACCCGCTTCACTTTTAGAAGTGAAAGATGAGGTCTGATTCATTTTGGGTTACATGCAAAATCACCACAGGCAACAGGTTTTAAGCTGTGAATAATGGATGACTGGTAAAGCCTTCTGCACTTTACAAACAGTGGAGATGCAGGGGAGGAGAGAGGCGGCACGCTCCATAAGCTCGCAGGGACAGAAGAGGGAAAACGGCGGTGACAAAGTGCCTTTGAATACATTATCACACGCACACATCTGCTGAATCCCTAACAGGCCACGCATGCATATGTATGCGTGCCTGGCATTCTGTCTCATGGAGGCAGCTGTCGGTGACATTCCTCCTGGAACGGAGAGCGGAGACAGAACAAGCGGTGAAGAGTAACAAGCACAGAGAGAAATTTTAATTCAGCAAGCTTCTTTAAAGGCCCCAATTTCACTGCAGCCTCAACCTTTTACGTTTTCCATCAATGTCACCCCAAAGGCAGAATAACACTAACCTTTAGTGACTAATGTAAATTCTATTATTTCGGGGGACTAACTTTTCACAGTTCACAATTCCCCATTCAGGTTTGTGGACTGAATCACAGCTTCTTTTCAACAGCTTGCTTCGTACAATTTGTGCCGTTTCTGCCACGTTTATCTTTCGCTCCCAGTTCTTTGTTTTTGTATGCATGAGGGACACTGATTAATTTGGGAGCTGGAATTTTTGTTTATCCTTTTTTTTTTTTTTTTTAAATCGGATAGAAAGCTCTTGTGTGCTGCTGGAAATCTCATGCCTTTGTTTGAGTACCAATTATCATTGTACCTGATTGTGGGTATGCGATTTTATTAGATTCGTACTCACAATAATTCAATTTGCCAGTTATTGAGTTTCTACATGAGCACAGCTTCCCATCTTAATAACGGCCTTAACAAAGTTTCAACCAGCTGCATTTTTTTCTTGTTTGTTTGTTTGTTGTGTGTGTTGATATGAATCAAAAAAGGTTTTTTTCTTTCTCTTCATTAAACAAAAGATTGCATCAACTTATTGATTCATACACTAATCCAACTCGATTTTTTTCAATGCTTTTAGACCATATATTTGTTTCATATTTACTTGTATGGTTTTAGTAGTATTATTAGGTGAGCAAATATGTTTAATAATCTAATAATAATCTAATGTTATAGTAATAATAAGTGTGTTGGCACTGCATGAAATGTTTTCGTGCCACCTCGGTTATCATCGACCTGATTTAGATTGATCTGACACCGTCGCCTCACAAGACCTTCCTAACCTTACAACCTCCTGATGGGTTATACAATTACGTCTTAATTTGTTGTCTGCCTCCCAGTGCAGCAGCACTGCAGGCTGTGTGCTCTGGTGTGCGAGGAGAGATTAGACTGTTGTGGTTATTATGCTGTCAGCTTTATTACTTTTTGGCTGAGCCGCTGTGCTTTCCTAATTGGATTGCTGTAATCTTTGTTCTCTTTGAAAGAGGAGACCGATTCAGAATATTCCAATTATCAAGTTTTGGAGTGAAGCGCAGTGCCTTACCTCACTTTTATAGCTTCTATAAATAGAAGCACAGATGTGTTTGTAATTGTCTATCTGTGTGTGTGTGTGTGTGTGTGTGCTTCTTTGTACTGTTGGAGAATTACTCCCCAGCTCAGCATAGATAGCAACCATGTGAAGAAGAGAAGTTTCCGTTCACTGCTGTCCCTCTTGATGAAGGCACACCTCGTGCTTGAAATAAAAACAGAACTAAGTACATCAAAAACAAGGTGTTTGTAAACTCTTGTCAGTTTTACTTGACTTTCCACCCCAGCAAGAATTCGGAACAACTTCTCCTAGACAGATAAAGGAAGGAATACACCACCATTCCTCCTAAAACCATATCTATGGTTTATTTGCATAAACTGCACTGGGAAAAAAAATAATAGTTTTTTGATTTGAGTTTCTTTGTATTGCAATGCTTAGATTGTATTTTATTTGTTGCGCACTGTGTGGAAAAGCTTCTCAGTCATGCAGGACACTTGCACCGTGAGAGTTGCGGTTCTAATTTTGTTGCTCCCTGCGCCACGGTGACGAAGGATTTGATGGATTCGTACAACAAAACGAAAGTGCCAGCGAGATGGGCCGAAAATTATTTTCTCCACATAAACCCTTCACCAAGAGAACAAGCCAAACTTAAAATTTAGTGAGGCGTCTAAAACAACCCCGGAGGCCCGGAAGAAACAATAAAGCACAACAACCTCCCCCTGTAAATGATATCAGCGCAGCAGTCCGCCTCAACACAACACCACCGAGATATCCACCTGGAAAACCTGTGCACGCCAAGCTTGATGAAAAATGCTTCATACATAATACGGACAAACAAGTATATTTTCAACATGGAAGAAAAATAGGTTTAAGTACTTTCTGCGTTCTGCAGCATTTGAAGTATAAACTCAGAACAAAAAAAAAATCTTCAGAGAAATCCTTCTGGATTTCAAAGGGCAACGTGGTGTTGATGGTTTCCCCCACACGGCCCTCCACTTGAAAGGCAAAGGGAAGAGCAGCTGAGGCCCAAAGTGATGACACATTACTTTAAAGTGGCCGGGGGAAACCATTCTAGGGGGACTGATGGACCATTTTGACAAAATGCTCCACTGGCTGCATCCTTCTGCACCTGTCAGCAGCTGCGAAAAGCCCACAGGAGCTGAATAGGAGAACCCCGAAGCATTGCTCACAAGAAGAGACAAAGCTGAGAATTGTCTCGGCAAACTCTGAAGAGTCCAGACTTTCAAGAACTTAAATTTGGCTTAAACTGGGTGAGGGAAATCTTACTGGGGGAAAAAAGAATTGGGGAAAGGGAAACAGGCAGACAGCCTGTTTGGAAGCAGCAAAACCCATTGTAAATGACCACGTCATGTTTTTTTCCGGTTACTTTTATTTTGGTGCCGGATGTTGATGTCCGACCCCGGGCGGAAACAGTTTAGAGCGGCAACGCTCAAATAGAGGGGAGAAGAGGCAGCGCAGCGAAGAAGAATCGACGGCACAGATCAGAGTTTTACTACTGCTGGTCAAGGGCGCACACGGAGTATGTATTTTCTTTTTTCATTGTGACCTTTCCTTTGTTGTCGACACAAGTGAATTTTGACATTCTTTATACGACGATGCGCACTCGCGTTTGCCGCGTTACACTGCCGAAGCCGGTTGTCACCTGCACACCTGAGTTCCATCAACGTTGATTTGCGCCGCCGGTGCAGCTTCATCTATGAACTCATTTTCTAGTTTCCTTGTAGTCAGGTCTCTTTCTTCCCTCTGGAATTATTGTTGGAAATGTAAAACTTTAAAATGATCTTTTTGACAGTGTGAATCCTGTCTGGTGCCCAACTTTCATTTTTTCCCCTATGTTTAGAGAGGCATGCACGACAACACACAATAAGAGAGATTGGCCCATATCTTAAATTAGTTGAGGCTGAACAACAGTAAATATAAATGTCACAACATTAAACATAGCTGTAAATCTTTTAAATAACCATCAGTGTTGTAGCTGTGTCAGATAAGCGATGTAGAACCTTCTATAGTATCATGTGATTCGCCAAGCTGGTGTTGTCACTTTGCATGTGTTTGTGTTGTGTCGATTTCTGCTGCTTTGTTGGAACCCCAACCTTAAAAATTGAAAATTATCACGGAAACTCGACAATGTGGCACCACGCATATGCAGAACTAAGGCGTCGCACTTTTCGATAGGTGATGAATGTCAACAGAACACCGGCGCTAATACGTGGAAAAGCGGAATGACCGAGCGGTTTGGAATTTTATTTTTATTTTTTATTTTTTTCCATGAACCCTTTCCTCCCCTAGCGCACTGGTATCCAGGCGAGCTAACGGCCCTTTCCCTTTTACAAAACAAGCAATAATTTTGATCCCTCTCATTACCCCTGCCTATGAAACTGCCGCAGAGGTTCACCGAAACCTGCCGTTTCCGTCCCATTTCCCTCCAACCAAACGCGGCAGCAGCTGTGTTAATCAGTGGCAACAGCTGCCGCCGCGTTTGGTTGACAAGCTCCTCTGAGACTGCAGAAGTGCATCCCCCCTGCCCCCCAAAAATGAAAAAAAAATTGAGCAGGTTTGTTTGGGTTCAAATTAATTCAGGTATAAAAGCAACCAATAGAGAAAAAACAAATGGCAAAAAAAAACATCTTCCGCAGTCGAATATGGCCCACAAATCAATTAAAAGAAACCCCTTAAAAAGTGATTGTTGCTCTGCTCACATTCATCAACGAACAGAATTAGTCAATGAATTTTGATTTTGTTCCCAATAGAACATGAGCTCAAAAATAAAATTCCATAAGGCTGTTAACATCGCTTTCTTTCTTTTCTTTTCTTTTTTTTTTTATTATCATTGCTGCTGAAAGGTGGCATTTTGAGGGAAGCAGTGAAAGTGAACCAAGGATGCTGCTTCCCCCCTGAGACTATTTTAGATGTATTGATTTTGTAGCGGGGAAGTGAAGAATAACCGTCCCCTGGCAGTCGGCCTCAATGACACTCATGATGCTAAAGAGTGATGTCCTTTAGAGGGAGCCCGGGCCCACAAAACATTCTTTTCTCTCTCTCTCTCTCTACATTAACCTCAGTGAAATGAGAAATACTGGCAGCGCCGGCGTTGAAGAGGGAATGGGGAAGCGTCCCCCTTCCATGATTTCTCCCCGACGTAACTGGGCTAAATTAGATCTTTCATCATACCCTGACATTTTGTACACAGCATACGCTTCTTCCAGAACAAGCCGCAGCATGCGAAGGTAATTAAGTGTTGAATTAATGATGAAACTGAGCAGACTTCGCTGTGTGTGAGGTCTGCTCAGTCTGTGGAACAAAGGAACACCTTGCTCCCATAAAATGACTCGCAGCTCCGAGCGAATGTCGTTGCTCTCCGCATCCTCCAAATTCTCGGCAGGTGTTTTCAAATATAAACTTGCTCACTGTATTCATGCTGTCGACCATCCATTCTCTACTGCCGCAGCTACTGGGTTACCAAACCCTAACCCTAACCTGTCCTGGGGTGAAGGCGGGGGAATGTACATCATACACTTGCTGCCAAATTATCACTGGGTCAAATTCACAGGCACAGACAATTAGACAAAAACAGAAAAGCGAAACTTTCACCTTCACTTTACATGCTGTTCATTTAGCATTAAGTATAGCTGCAACAAGCGCCGGAGAAAATTTGGTGTCAGGCTCTGTCTCGATCTATTCAATGCCCTGAAAATAATCTGCTTGACATACATTACAGGAGCGATGGCAATAGCAGACCCCCGCAGGAGATCATAGAAGCAGAGCCTACTGGTGGTAGGTGGGTAGAAGGTGGGATTGCAAGAGAAAAAGAAAAATAGGGAGCAATGTAGCGGTTAGCAGAGTAGCAGAGCGGTGTGGCAGTAGCATTGCCAGGAATGACCAAAGAAGTTGGGAGTGTTTAAATAGCCCACTGTATTAGGTGTGGAGAGCATGAGGCCAATCAGCTGATCCGTCACATGACACACGCAGAATTGAGTTGTCTGCCTGAACTAGCTCCGCAAGCTAGCTTTGCATCGTTATTGTCAGATAGGATGTTTAATGATGATTTATTCATGCTAATAATCTCTTGCGAGACTGAGGCTTGAGGCAAAAAAGAAAAAAATGCAATTCTTTCGGTTGAATGTGATTTTGTTTCGACAAGCCAAGAGGTTGAAAACAGGTGGGGAAAATTAATGGGAGAAAAAATATATATATTTCTAAGATGAAGGCCCCCAGTCACACATCACACTCGGTCAATGATATCCTGCCGCTCAGTCAATCAGTGTTGATTTGCCCTCTAACCAGCTTGAGTGATTCTGTTCCTAAACTAAGCCTTTGTGGATTACAGCTGAAGGTATCTGGACACGAAATGCTGACTGTATACTACAACTTGTCTGCTGAAATGAATCACTTCACCACCTGGGAGCTTTATCCCTTTATTGATTGACCTGCAAGCATATTGTTTTAACCTTATAAAATATACTATTGCTAAATGCATCAGACTAGCTAGGGTGACTAGCTAGTCTTGCCCGCTGGGTTGTTGACGTTCACGAGCGGGTTTTCCACTCTTCTCCAAGGGTTTGAAGAGTTATTGACCCCCAACAAACATTTGTAGCTGTGTGTGAGTGTGTGTTTGCAGCGTGTGTGCTCTTCTGCTCGGGTTTTGCCGCAACCCTCATTTTGAGATATGGATCCCGCACAAATGCTGGGGCAAAGTGGAGGCTCTGGGAAATAAAGTTTAACAACAAGTTCAATCAACTGTATAAAGAGGGCATTGATTTACTTTGCTGCATCCTGTATTACATTCTCGGTTAAACAATTAGATTTGTGTGGGGTGTAAATATTTATGGTATCCACCACAAGAAACAAGATTGATTTCTCAAATATGTTTTAGCTTTTCTAGTCTTTTCTGAACCAATATGCCTGTGTCTTTGTTTTGTTTACTTTTCCATAAACTTGGTGTATTTTTGGGATAAACATACTGAATATTATCAGAGTGTAAATTAGTAGTGTATTCATTTTAATCTTTGTCAATAATTCTAACAAGTTACAAATGCATTGCTGTTCATTTTGAAGGAAAAAAAGATCTGATGATGGCAATCGCCATCGTCCCTTATTGGCGGATTCAGCACATTAGCTAGGCCTACATATTTAATATCAGATTTGACTGTATTTTGCCTTGACAAGAATTTACATTATTTGGCCTTTTTCCCCTCAGTTGTGCGTGCTGATGGCATCAGCACCCCTACAGCAGCGTCACTCATCTCCAGTGTTGTTGGGATGAATCCATAAAAGTAATGCAACTACTGATTACTCCTTAATAAAGTAATCTAATTACTTCTTTAACTACTTTCTTTCATAAGTAGTCAATTACTAATAACTTTCGTTAAAAAAGATAAAGTAACAGTATAGCTCAGTGCTTTGAATGAACTTTATTGAAGCGCAATCTTTGCAATTCCAAACATTGTATGACAGCCTGATTTGTTGTTGCTTTTGATTTATTCAAGGATGGTTAAAATTCAGTTTCAACCTTTGATATGTCTTCCAAGTTCAAGCAACACTGCATGTGTTAAATTTTAGAATTTCAGAATATAAAATTATTTTAACAACTTCTTACAGCTTCCTAATACGAGTAGATGTCAGGGTTGGAGGGAAAATGAGTAATGCATCTTCTTTGAAATAAATGGATCTTAATTCGGCTTGCACTTAGATGATGGCGTTGATTTGAAGATATTTTCGTGTTTCTTTTAAACATGATTTCTTTAATATTGCGGAAGTTCTAACGTGCGTCACATGCCAGGATCGCGATGGCAGTTGAATTGCACCGGACTTGTTGACTGCCTGTCAACAGTTGTGTTCAGTTGCCGACACTGTGACTGTTGCAAACAATTCATTCTTTAGTTGACATTCATCCACCCCTTGACGTCCCAAATAGAAGAAATGAATGTGAACACCAAAACATACATGAGTTCGGATCCAATAAGACAAATAGTTACAAACCCAGGTGTTACAGCAGGGAAAGTATAAATAGAAATCAAACCTGCTTGCGTCACCCTGGCCATTACGGCTATGTCAGGTACCGCCTGCAGCTGCCAGTCCAGCTGGTTGGAATTTTTTATTTCGCTTCAGTTTATGCTAGATGGAGGGATGTCACCTTAAATTCAACTTGGTGGATTCATGTTTCATGGAGGAACTTCACATGAACTCCCTACTGGGAGTTTCTGTTTATGTCCGCTGGTAAAATACTGGAAGATAAAACTGGAAATCTGCACCGCATTTAATTTACTGCGGTGGTTTGTCTCTCAGAACTCAAGTTTTTAAACAGAAAGTTGTTGTTTTTTTTGAAAACTTTAGCTGGTGACCTCTCTTGGGGAAAAAGGCAGTGAAGAAGACGTGACTTAAAGACCCAGCAGCCGATGGGGTTAAACTGGAGTCAGTACACCATCATTTGCAGAGCAGATGGCGAGCCAGGTTTTAATCTTTATGAAAACACGCCATGCCGTTCCGACTGAGGAAGGCCTCGCCATAGCTGTAATCACCATCACATGCTCTCTTTTTCACATCATGCCCAAGAACGACTGATGACAGAAAGACAGATGTTGTCATTGTATTGCAGTAGTTCAATAGGGACGTTAAATTTGTGTGTTTATCTCATGGCGATTTCAGGGTAAAATTGTCATGATTTAGGAATAAGTGTTGGTATTTTTTCTTCTTGTGTGCTGAATGTATTTTAGTTGGGAATATTTCTCTGTAAAAATGTCTGATTGTTGTTTTGTGGGCTAAAACATCCAGAATGTCTCTCCTTGTTTTACAATAAAAGAATTCAAACTCGCTGTAAAAGGCAAATTAAACAACCACAAATTTTAAGTGCCAACATACAAAGCACAGCAAACGGCAAAATACGGACACAGTTTCTGTCACCTCATCAACACCCAGAGTTCTTTCAACATCTAATTATTATTCCAGGATAGAAGAGAAAGATAAATTATTTCAATCACCCCCCCAACTTATGGCCGTTAAACCTGTGTATATATCCATCAAGAATTTTGCCAACTGAAATAACAAATACCAAATAGCAGAAACATGTCACTAAAGAAACCCTATCGCAAAATGGTTTTGCACTCGCATGAGACGGTGGATAAGATGGTTTAGAAGAAATATTAATTTAAAAAGTTATGGTCTTCAGTACAGTGGCAATACATCGTTTTCACCGCTAGAGGGCACAGCTGAGCACAGAGGCTTTAAGCAGGTCATCTGAAATTTTGGGTCGACTCTGAAAGTCCATCGCCTCCAAAAATCCCATATGTGACAGCTCCCGCGCAGTAAGAGCTTTCTATAGTTTTCACCACATTCAGATACGTTATTATTATTATTATTATTATTATTATTATTATTATATTTATTATTAATAATAATAATAATAATAATTAAACTTAGAACGTCCATCAAAACGACTGTACCACTGTATAATGACAATAAGACTGGATGTGCTTATTGTCATTTTGTAATGTATTTCAGTTGTCTTTTCTTTTCTTATTAGCAACGTGCAACTTCAAACCCCTTAATGGAACAGAGTCTTGATAGAAACATTCTGGAACTTACCCAAATATTTCAAAATGATTGACATATTGATTTTAGGCAAATGTTTCTATGTATATTTTATTTATTTTTGTTTGCACATTTGAGCCTTGTGGTTGTTGATCAAGAATCAAAGTCATAATTGAATTAATGTAAAATGAGAAAGCTAACAATATATTATTGATGAGCGTGAGCGAGTTAATCGAATTACGTCCTTCAATATTAGTAAGAAACCCTGCAATTCTCTTTATTTTGAACTTATCTGGGTTTTGTTTTGTTTTTGTTTTTTTTTTTTTTTTTTGGGGGGGGGGGCCGGTAGTTATTTTTTCCACGCAAATTATTCAACTCTTCTGACGTGACGTCTGTCACTGAACGTCACAAGTTCACGTCGAGTCTCGCTCAAAACGCCCGTCGACCGTTTGCCGCGTTTGCGGCTCTCTCCCAACCTTTCCGACGGCACTTGAACGCGGCACTGCTCCCATCCTACGTGAATGCAGCACAAACTGTTGAGGTGATCCATGGCAACAGAGGAGCAGCAACCAACCGCTGAGCCTGTCCACCTCACTCAACACTCTCTCAAACACATACCTTCAGACTCTGCGCTCGCGCTTACCGCGGCTGGAATGCTCCGGGGAGGAAATCGCTCGTAACGACTTCCGTTGATAAATTTCGTTATCAAGGTGACCGGGCGGGAGGCAGGCAGCCGAGCCGAGTGGCCGAGAGCCGCCGCTACATCAGGGCCAGGTGACAGCAGAGCGCACCGTGTCTCGGACCGCTGGAACGGCTTCATTTTTTTTTTTTTTTTTTTTTTTTTTTTTGCACCGACAGGATGCTAATAGCTAACCTCTCCGGGGCTTGAAAGAATAAGTCGCGCCCATTTTTTTTGGTGTTATATTATCCGAACCTTCGCAAAAATGAAACAAAATTTTAATACTTTGTGGTCTAATAGGGGCTTTATTGTTTGAAAAAAAAAAATTCCTGGGAGAGGAAAAAAAAAATCGTACACTGCCCCGACCTCTCTCACTGGAAGCGTCCGGTTGAATAAAAAACAGCCCCTTTTTATCTCTTATAAGCATCTGAAGCATCGCTGTGAAGATGGCGACGGGGTCTGGATGGCAGCAGCAGTATTACTGCCCTCCCGGTCAGGGGAAATTTACTTCTTCCTCGGCAACCAGCGTGCCCTTTCAGTCCGGCATCGCCATGGAATATACGCAAGACCTGCACCTGAAGATGAGTAAGAAGATAGCACAGCTAACAAAGGTGAGTACCCTGAACTCCGGGGCCTGTCTCCCTGCCTGTCTCCCCTCTCACTCTCGCCGAGCAGCGCGAACCGAACCTCTGGCTTCAGACCCCCGCGCTCGTCCCGTTGCGTCCCTGCGCGAGAAGTCCCGCCGGACTCCCTTCGCAATTCGACCAGTTTTTGACATTTTAGCGCCGTTTTCGACACTCTCAGTGTACCGTAAATATATTTTACGGTCTATCAAATTTAAAGCACATTTCGTCGTTATCGGCGTCATTTTGAAGGAAAAATACGCTTGTTTTGGTCGATGTGAAGGCGAATTGTTGTTGGCTTGGAAAAGCGGGGTGTTTTTTGACAGGAAAGACGAACTCAACAACGTAAGCTGAATTAAAAAATAAACCTGCTATTTGTTTCCCTCCCTCATTATCTCGAGAGCAAGGCTCGAGTTGTCGGCAAAGAGCCGCGGAGCCTTGGGGGGATATGAAAATAAGTGTCGAAGGGAAATCTGTTTCCTCACTGGAGTGAAAGTATACGCACGGGGAGGCGCGAGCCGCCCCGAAGGCGCGAGCCGCTCCGTTTCACCGCCGCATCCATCAATAGCGGGTCATTAGCCGAGACATTAATTAGATCAGTCATTAATCACCTCTTGCAACGCCGTCTGCGTGCAGGCATTTCTGCTTTGCTCGTCTCGCGTTAGCGTTCGTTTCCAGGGGGCCCTATAAATAATTATGCCGTTAAATAAGACACTTCCACCCAAACTTTGATCAACCCGTAATGACAAGCCGGACTTGAAAAGGTAGACGCAGCTCTGAAATTAAGACGCAGACTTGGCAAGGCATTTCGAACGTGCTGCTACACCTTAAGTGTTTTTCCCCCTCTCGTTTGTTTCGTTCGCTGTATAATTTCTCTTCCAGGCCACGCGTGAGGTGAATAAAAACAGGTCAGCCTTTGATGTGCGTCCCACTTCAGCATTTATTTACGCATGAGTTTCTCCTTAGTTCTGTGAAAATATAAGTGTTTTACGTGATAAACAAAATAAAGATTAAGTAATTTATTAATAGGAATTAGTCCTTGGCAAACCTTAGCTGCCCCCCCCAAGTGACAGGGGTGCTGGTGTTCCTGCGCCAACAGTCCCCGTGGGCTTTCAAGGGCATTTCAAATGCAGTTTCGCCCTGAGGAGCAGCGCTTTCATCTTTCACTTACCAAAATGACAGGGTTTTTCTTCTAACTCCCCCCCCCACACACACACACGGTCAGTCAGGGTCAAAGTCTGTTTGTTGCTTAAGTGTGTCATTGGCTGAAAGCTGTAGGTTTACCTTTTGAATCACATTTCCAGGTGTTTTGGTTGGTTTGTTTGTTTGTTTTACGAGCTGCCCAGAGGTTAGACACTTTCAATTTGTTGCGTTCCCGTGGGATTCACTGCAGTAACTAACATGTGATTTGTGCCGGCAGTATTTGTCATTGTGCACAGCACCTGTATGTTGTAAATCATGGCGCGACTGATCTCTCTGAAATTTGAAAACATCTTTTTTTTTCCTGTACAGTTCCAACAAAGGCTTTTTACCCTCTTTGTTTTAATATATTATATGATTTTACCAAAAAGAGAAGAAAGAGAAACAAAATGGCTCTGCGGGTGACGGCTCGGTGCAGTGCAGTCGCTGTTACCTTCACCACACAAGCTTTAAGAATCACTCGAGTCTTCATGTGTGGAGTTTGCTCGGCCTCTCCCCAGGTGCACACACACGCAGGTTAGCCAAGCTGCCAATTTAAAGTTGTTTCTAAGTGCAAATCTTTCTCTGTTTCTCCGTGTCGTCTACTGGCAACTTGCCCAACTTGCATCCAGCCTTTGGATGCTTGACCACACGTACGCGTCTGGGAAAGAGCCTGTGTAGAAAGTTGTTGATTAAGCAAGAGAACTTGGAGGCTAATAGTGCAAAGCTTCTGTCCGTCAAATGCCGAGCAATCCGCTGTGCCTCGCGTCAGTGGGGAGCCGTGACGTGCTGCGCTGTTTAACGCAACTCTTGCCAAAACCAGCTGGGAGTGGAGTGAAAACACATCCACCGAGCCGTGGGTGCCGTTTTCGTTTATTCTTTTAATAGATGAAAAATAGCTCAAGCATACCAGAGAACAAGATAAAATAAATCGAAGCAAATCCATCTTTTTAGGAGAATGACACGTGACAGAACTTTGCCTCATTATCTCTGGACGTAGCGCATTGCACATGTCATTTTTTTTGTCTAATTTTTCTCATGTATGATTTCGTTTTTGTTTTCCGGGTTGGCTGAAAATAACATAGCACTGTCTTCAGTTGCAATATTGTTGCAAAGCTGATGTGCAAAGGGAAAATTTTCTAAAAAAAACAAACTATAAATTCCCTCACATTATGGAAGCAAACAACAGTCCTCATCAAAACAAGATAATTCCCCAATTACTCCATTAAATTTAGTTCATATGGACCGTTGTCGCGCAGCAAAAACAACAAGGCATGCTTTATGTCAAGTCATATAATCCCCACACATTCCCACGGGCATCATGTCCGAAGCCCTGTACCTCCAGTGTCACAACAATGCAGGGGAAGAGGCCGATAGCATGCGAGCCATCTGCTCACACTGACCACTGATCCCCGTTGAGTCAGACCTGTGTTCAGGAGTGCATGGCAGCCCTGAAACTTATCGCGGTAGCTTCTGTATAATAGATTTATTTATTTTTTTCCTTCCGTCAGCCTCACTGCATCCGACTTTGGCATCTAATTTTTCATCGCATTTTCTGACTGGCCTACTTAAATCTTGCTCTCATTTGCCCGGCATGTTACTGTGATTGATCAGCTCAGTTTTTAGACCACAGTCTATGTAATCCCTCATGCTGCCCTTCATGTATTCTGGGATGTTTCCACTGTGACTTTTCCATCTTATGATAAAGATGCTTGTCATAATAACAAGGGGGGGAAAAGGAAATATGCACAGACATAAGACAGAGTGTGTGACACTGATATCTTCCTTTCACCCAAACATCGGCTCTACTACTTTTCCCTTAACAAGCACAGACCTGATAACCCAGATAGAGGGGAGGAAACTATACTGTACATGTCTGTTCCATTCAAGTTACAATTTTTTTTTTACCACCCGTCTTATGGAGGCCAATTTAAAACAGCTGCCTCATGAAAATGGATGGTGTAGATATAAATATATTTATATATTTTTTATTATATATTGAATTCTAGCGTGTTTCACGAAGACTTTGGCATATTTATTCAGCACGTGCAGTTTATTTTCCACCATTGTCTGACAACCAAAAATGTAAACAAACACAAAAAGAACGTTGCAATGAAACAAACCAGGACAGTAAATTATTTGCACCCGAACCTTCACCCAGGGTGGATTCACCCCACTAATTGACCACATTCATCATCAGAAACCCAACTGCAAAACATCACCACAGAAGCGCACAGCTGGACACAGCACCATGGAAAAGTAGAGTACATGTCTAACTAACAAGAGTTAGAGCCGTGCAAAATAAAATTCCTCAGTACATCCTGTAATAATGCATTTTTTCCCCCCAGTTCCAAAAATGTCATTTAGTCACTCTTGCCATGGGGAATCCTGCTTGGGTACAGGCGATTCCACTTAGAAGGGGTACGGCAATGCCACATGCACAGGACAGGGAATTCAATTTCTACTTTGTGAACTCTGGATGGTTAAGGGGCACTCCCAAAATATCAGTGAGTGGTTCAATATCTGTATCTGGACGTCGGACATTACCTCGAAACATTTCTCTCTCTCCAAAATCCCATTAATTTTGGACATTACCAGAAGGTGTGCGCTAGGTGGATTGGGTAGGGTGGCCTGGCCGGAGGGTGGCAGGGAAGTATTTTGCTTTAGCTCAGAGGATATGATAATATAACTTGAAGTCAGGCTACTCAGTTTTTATGGTTTCCCTAAGATGTTTGATATGTCTTCTTGAGAGGCAGAAATATAAATTGATTTAAGGCAAATTGAAGTTGGTGGTAGTTATTTATTTGTTCAGTGTGCAAAATTGGCCTGCTTTACTATTTTTTTTATATTGGTAAAAGCTCAATAAACTGCTCTTAGATTAATAAGAGCACATACTTGCAGTACAATAAAAGTTATTTGACTTTCCTACTCTTAAAACAGTTCTTATTTATATACAAGAATATACAGCAATTGTCTTGCTCCTAGTTCCTCCCATCTTGCACTGCCATATTTTTTAAGGAAGCCAGGAAGCCCGCTTCATATTTTGGATGACTGCTCGCGTTGTCAAATAAACCACCAGCATCCACGTTTGTGTGCGCAGGCTACCGTAGTTAACTGGCAAGCTTGGGAGAGTGCCAGCGCCAAAATTGTCAGATAAGAACATTTATGAACAGGGGCCGACATCATCTCTTAGACCCACTGGCTCAAGTAAACCCATCAATGGAATGACCTTCATTATCAATTTCTCAATTTAGGTTTGCTTGCTCAGGTGGTGTGAATACACTTGTAACGAGTGCATTGCCACAGAGGTCACCATGGCGGAACAGAAGGCGAGATTTCACATCTTAGGAACACACCTCGATTTTGCAGAAGCATTTGGAGGGAAATAAATAATAAATGAGAAACCCAATGCAGCCATACGAAGAAGCAACAATAGACAATTGTGTCAGTATGCCAGTTATTCAGGACACAGGTAAATATGACCGTAACAACGCAAATGAACCGTGCGAAATCCATGTGCTGAAAAATCCATGAGGCTACAACAATGACAGTCTTATCCTCTCAGTTGAAAAAATTAACTTAAGGGTAAATTTGTCTACCTTTCACGTCATATATATATATATATATATATATATAATTGTTATATACAGTATAATAAGATCTGGTTGCATTTTTGTCAGTTTTGTTAAATTAAAAGTTGTATCTTGCAGGCTAGTGGCTGTTTTGAACTATTTTTAAAGGTCTCTTTTGACTTTGTCTAACAGTGTTAGGACTGTTATGCAATCTTTGAAACAACTGCACAATATTAATTTACAGATCTCTAAAGGTTTGGGGGAAAAAAACAGCAAAGAAATACAGGACAAAAACTATTCAACTCAAACTAATCCTTATCAGAGGAGTCTTTAATAAAAAAAAAAATATGGGTATGGGATAGGGTAGGATAGGGTATAGTGGGTTAAAGGGAAATAGATGTCAAGGGAGGTCATTTGGATTGAACAGGTTTATTGCTCCCTTCCCTTTAACGTGATTAAAAACATCTTTCATGCAAGCCTATCTCGTCAGTACATTGTGTTCCATTTGCTTGTATAATGTTTGATTCGTTTGAAAGTAAACCTTTCCATGTTATTTTGCTTTATACACAGTTTAACTGTATTTTTACCCCAACTCATGCCCATCACTTTCAATATCACTTCAATATCACTTTCAATATCACATTTAAATGCAAGTTTTCCTACTTGTACAAATATTGGAACACCAAGTATTTATGGGCCGTTGTGTTAGTAAATCAGTCGCAATCGATTTTCGTTTCCCTTCTGGCATGGAATTTCTTTAATTATGAGGCAACACTTTGTTGTTCCAGTTATTCAAGACATCCTGACTCTTAATCCCACGAAGCAGCTTTTGAGCCTTTTGTATAGCTCTGACCCGGCAAGGATTTTTTTTACTGTCATCATTTTTTAGGAAAGTCCTATTTCATGAGTTGTACTCTCTGAGGGGTTTGCCTTATTGTTGTGCCTCTGTCAGGGAGAAGGCAATGTAGGGATTTTGCTGCTATGGCAACGGGTTTTTATATGAATTATAATTCAGGGCAGTGAGACGTAAGTGTGGTGTGCTGTGGACTTTTCTTTTTTTTCTGGGGTGAAATTTAGATTTTTGCGACCCACAGTAAATAAGACCTGAGCTTTCTGGTTATTGTCTGGGCACTTGGAAATGGAGAGCAACATGTCATTTTGCATCATCAGGAGAATGCCTTGTAACAAACGCATTACCTAGCCGAGGGAGTGTGTATGTGTGTGTGCGTGCGCGCGCATGTGCCTGTGTGTGTTTCAGCAATGCCTCGATGTCTTTACTGTCGAAACAAATCAGAAATAGACCTTTGAGCTCTCCATCTAATTCCAGTCGAAGGGATTGAAAGAGACAAGAGATAGTGGAATAAAGTGTGTGTGTGCGTGGCGTTTCTGGGGAGGCAGTGTTACATGGTATTGCACTTCCATCTACGACAAAAATATATATTACCATCATTTTAACGCCTGCTATTTCGTTTTGCTTTAAAAACTAAATTGCCTCATTGTTTGCTCGATCACATTGACCCGTTGTGTGCTGCAGCAGGAGCTCCAGGTATGGGCTTGCCTTAAAAAACGAAAGTGGTTGAGGCCATTGACGCAAACTCAACGTTTCATATATATATTTTTTTTCAATGTAAAACCTATTAATGTCCACTGTAAGGACTGACTCATTAATCTAATGGACGAGCATGGACGGTTATGATTAAAGTCTGAGGCAGAAGTAAAGAGGGGATTAAAGTAGCACACTGTAAAAACGCACAAACAAAGCTTGACAACATAGAAACTGTCAAATGTGGAATATGGATTATCAGGTCTTGTCCCTTTTTCTTCAAAATAAGGGAGGCAAAACTAAACATTTTTGAAGCTCAACTCCAAATATTTTTGTAACTATTGTATTGTTATTACATATTACGAGAGAAAATTGTGCTAAATGGTATTCTTAAAGGTCAGATGCTACAGTGCAACTTCTCATCCAAAGAGCTGTTATGGTGCTGATGCAGCAATAATCTAGTTTTTATTGTGTTACTCGTCAACCTCTGTGTTTTCTCCTTCAACAAAAACCTGTACATATTTTTTTTTTTGTAAAGGACACAAATAAATTGATATGAAAAGGATCGCCATTGTTAGCCATGTGCATCTGTATATGCTAGTAACTGAATTGGCAGGCAATACTGCTGAAAAGGCAAACATCCTGACATCACTTGGCAGCAGTCAAGCCACAGTGTGTCAGTGTGTGTGTGTGTGTGTGTGTGTCCGCTTATGCCATAATCCAGGGGTGGTAGTGCAGTAATATGCAGGCAGGGCGGGGTTACAGAGCAGATGGTCCAGGCAACATGACTCCAGAATCAGGAATAAAGAAGTACAAATCCATTGGGATTTTAATTCCAACCACTACGACTACTCATACGAAACTGAAGCGGAGTCACCGCTATTATTGTCTCTTTACATTGTTTTTGAAACACAATTCTATCTTGATTCGTTTTTTTCATCAGCAGCAACTGTTGGATTTGTTAAACTCAGGAAATCAAATTAAATGAAGAAGAAATTAGGAAACCGGTGTTTCTTATATCATGCATACCAAGTCAAGATAATTTAAGGGATTATAAATCAACTTTGTCTGCTTTGGTGCAAATAAAAACGGCAACCGATGAAACGGAGAAGTAGTAAACATGATTATCCTTGTGGAGGGTGTTGTTTTCAAGCGGTGGCCTCATTTGCTCTCTTCCTATTCTCACTCATCTCTAGTTTTGAGTTCTTCTTGAATCCTTTTAACTACTGGTAGTGTAAGCAGGCGTCTGCAGGCAAATCAATCGCACAAGATCAACTGGTCCCATTAGGGTGGCACCATATTGTGATGACAAGTTTTGTAGTGTCTTCAAGCACAGTCTTAAACTGTGTGAAATTTGGCCTGATTTACGATTTTTACATTAGTAAAATATTAATATGCTGCCCAAAACACTACATAAATTAAAGTGTATACTCACAGTACGATGAAAGTTTTTTGGTTTTTCCTACCATTTGAACGGTTCTTTCTGCCAGTTAGCTGCCATCTTGTACCACCATATTTCTAGAAGCCGGTGTGGACAGTCCAGCTCGCCTGACAGCTTGTTTCATATTTAGGGTGAACGCTCGCTTCCTCAAATAAACCAACAAAAAAGAACTTGGACGAGATATCCAGCTTTGTGTGCGCAGGCCACCATAGTTCACTGGCAAGCTCGGGAGAGGTAGGGAGAGTAAAAGGGCACTGCAATCTAAAATGCAACCACTTGATGCTGCTCTTTCTTTTCAAAATCTCCAAATATTACACACTTAACCCTTAACAGTATGAAAGAAATACCAAATGACAAAGGAACATAAACCAAGCTGGCATGTGTGCCATTGTGTAAGTAGAAAAAACACACACTTAAAAACAGAACAAGCAGTGACAGAGCCCTTCAGAATGACCCTAAGCTACAATCCCCAGGTTTTAATCAATGAAATTCCAAATGCAGAACACAGCTTTCACAACATGGACAACTATAAGATGGCCTAACAGAGAAACGAGTAGGAGATGTAAACGTGTTTTTTACCAGTGCAGGTTAGATAAGCTACATATAGAATGAAATCTCTTAAGCATTTAACTGCACAACAGCAGATGTTACATTTGTTTTGAATTGATGCATTTAAGATAGTTACAATCCTTCCCATTCAGACACAGATTCAGTTTCAGAAAAAAACAGACTTTTTGTCTCATGTTTGTAAAGATTATTGCAACAGAATTCAAACGTCTTTTGAACTGTGAGCAGATGAAACCCTTTCAGGTAGAAAGGTACAGCTCAAGCTGCCATTTTTCTTTTTTGATGAGTGACTGTGACCTGCAGTTTTTGCAGTTTTCTGCTGCATGAACAGCACAACAAACCAGCTTCCTATACGGCAACAACCCCAGTTTGTGTCGTGCTTTGACCCTTGCTATGTGTCTATTCTTATAATAAGAACTGTTAGGTAAGAAAACCAAACTACTTCTGCTGTACTGCGACTATACACTTTATTTTATGTATTTCTGGGCAGTATTTTAAGCTTTTACCAATATAAAAATCCTAAATCAAGCCAAATAATACACAGCGGACCTTTAATCTGTTGATGTGAGTTGAACAGTGTGTTACTTTGCTTCCCACCTCCAATATTGTTAGTGCGTTTTTTTTTTTTTTAATTTAGAATGAAAGGCTGCATTCTCAAATCCTTGACATCATCCTACCAGTGAGGAACAATTCTTCCAAGACGTCTATTTACAGCCGCCGCTGTGATGATGTTCTGTCGGAACTTTTGTTGACTATAGGAAGTAGGAGGCAAACTATCACACGACAGTTTGTGAGTGATAGCTCCATACTGGGTGCTATTAATCACAGCCATCAGGAAGAGCCGCGTGCATTCGGGTCCCACTAGTGAGGGCTTTGTCTGGAGGCGTTAAACTTAGGAACATTACTCCTCACAGCGGCAGGCAAAAAAAACCAAAACAAAAAAAAACAAGAAGAGAATGGGGCCTGTTGGTTAGCGTTTGCGTGTCGCTCTGCTGCTGCAGCTGGAGAGCACAGCTTATTAACCTCTGCAGGAAGCTGCTTCTCTGATTGTCACAATGCTATGTCAGATTTCATTACGATGCGGCCATTAACACACACACACACACACACACACACACACACACACACACACACACACACACACACACAATCACGCACGCCCAAGCCTTTACTGAAACACGCAAATAGGCTGGAGGTGGAGATGGAGGGAAAGAAAAATGCAAGCCCCAAGCACTGCTCAGTACAAATAAAACACAGCTGACATGGACTTGGACTAACCAACTGGCTAGGACCATGTCATGCGCTTGCGCACACACACACACACACAACACAAATTGGCCTCTGTCACGGAGAGGTACACACACAAAGGATAATTTGATTAGCCATTCTTAACCTTAAATATTCCCTTTGCCTTCGGAATGCCCCTCAGGCATGTTCCTTCCATTCCTCTCTCACCTACCAGTGATGAAAGGAGGTCCCTCTTTCTCTGTTTCTGTGTTGTGGAAGCTGTGTCTGTTTGTCTTAAAGGTTAGTTGTGTAATATTTGGAGATTTTGAAAAGGCACGGCGACACAAGTGTTCGCATTTAAGATTGCAGTGCTGCTTTCCTCTCACTACCTCTCCTGAGCTTGTCTGTGAACTACCGTGGCCTGCGCACACAAAGCTGGATACTTTGTCCAACTACTCCTTCTTTGGTTTATTTGAAGATGCGAGCTTTCACCCTAATTATGAAATGAAAAACTTTTATTGTACTTTGAGTATCCACTTTAATTAATGTATTTATGGGCAGTATGTTAAGCTTTTGCCAATACAAACATACTAAATCAAGCTAAAAAAGCTTTTTAAAAAAACAGTTCTTATGGTGATCACATTCAGTCGATATTTTTGTGCTGTCATCTAAAATGGACACCTGTAGTTACACCATAGCTTATTAGGTTGAGCAGTGAAGGAACAAATTCGAAAATTTGAAAAAGACAGGAAGCGAGGACACCCACCCCATCATAGTTTTCACTTACCAAAATTACATTTCTGCCGTTTCATACTTCCTCTTGGGATGCTTCAAAATAGTTTTCAGGGAGGCAACTATTGCGCTAGTAAGAAACGGCGGGAGATTTTCTCCCATTGTAGGTCAGCAGTTGAAGCGCTTGAAACGTTTTTTCCGTGGACGTCCCGTCACAGGCGGCTTGCTGCACGGGACTGTTTGACGTGAGAGCTTTCAGGTGATGTAACCGTCCTTCTGGTGACCATATTGAAAGGCAGCAGCCCGTGGGCAAGAGCAGCTGTGCAGTGATGCGTTGGTGGATGCATACTCACATTATTAGAGATGGAGCGGTTACAGTAGGTTTTTTTGGAACTGAGTTTTTCATGTGCGTCCTTTTTATGGTGAGAGGATGTGGTTTTCTTTTAAAAGTTACCTATTCAGGTTATTTGGAGTTTTGTGTCTCATTCTGCCACATTGTATCCTGCACTCATGGTTTAATTAATATCTTTAATACATCACGCTCTTGACATACTTTAAAGGTTTTTAAAATATAACACATAAAAATGTAACACATACACAGTTATTTCTGTTTCTCTGTATTTTTGAAGGCAGTTGAGCTAATTTTCACTATAGACAAGTTTACTAATGAAAACACACATAAAAAAAACCTTCTCCAACATTATTGTTAATAAACTGTTAACAATTATTGGCTTCTAAGTTATCTACGAAAGGCTGCTCTCCACAATTTGATAAATGACAATCCTCTGGGTTTTTAATGGAAACCACAAGTCTTCAAGCAAACAGCCCCCGATGGAAGCAGTCTGCTGAAGAAGAGTGACAGCGGGTGGCAATACCTCCAGGCTATGTTCCCCCGGGTCCATATTCCAAGCTTAACAGTCCTTAAAACCAATATTTATGTAAATGCAGAATTGAAAAAAAATACAATTAAATAAATTCCAAAGTTTATTTGTTAGTCATTTGCAGATTTATTCACATTAGCTAGCTAATATGAGTTTTTTTAGAACTTAAGAAGCCCCTTGGATGAGAGGTGAAACATCTTCAAGATCACAAAACAAGTCCAGTTGCCCTAACTCAACCCTTCTACCTTTTATCAACACTTTCTAACAATAATACTGTATGTATCTGTAGCCTGTAAAAAGTAAAAGCCCCAAAAAGGAAGAAAGTCAAATCGTCAATAATTGAAAAGGCGTTATTCATGTAAGAAGACGTTACACCAAATTGCCCAGATTTACATATGGATACAAAAGCAATTCATTTCCTGAGAGCTTTGTTTTTTTGTATTTGATCTCTTTTATTTTTGTTCCATTAAATGTTTCTGTTATTGCTAAGATTGGATATTTTCTGAGCTATGTATTTCATGTATGCAAATAGAATAAATGAGCTTATTATCGGGCACATTGCCATAAGTCTACTTTGGTAATCAAAGACATAGGACTTTGCAGAAATTGTGAGTATTAGGTAACCAGATTCTGAAGGTGTTTGACTTTAGTGTCAAGTGTCTTCTTTCAGAGTTGATATAGAAGAATTAGACCAAGAAAGAAGCATCTTAACACCATTGTCTGCAGGAAAAAGTTGAAGAAGTTAAGGACTTTTTGGGATTCTTTCTTTTTAGATGACACAAAAGACGGCAGTGTGATACCCTGAAATCATTTATAATTCATCCACATTAAAGTCTAATTCTTATTATATATTAACCAAATGGCTTGCTGATGACTTTATTGCCTGTCTCTCGCTGTCCCGATTTCTGCATCTTGCCCCTTCTGTGCTTTTCATTTTTCATTAACTGAATCGGAGAGCCATCTTTGCATTTCCTGGATTTGGCAAGGCCGGTTTAATCCCCTCTCCTTCACGTCCTCGCTCCTTGTCTCTGTTTATCTGTCTGTCCTTCCCTGAAGCAAAAGCACATTCAAACAACAGTGGGGCTTGCTGTGACTTCACCCAGCCTTTAGTCTGTTTTCCCATTAAGCAGAGATGAAACAGATCCCTTGAGGGATATTTGGACCGTTATAACAGCAAACGGGGGGAAAAAAAAAAATAGAGCCAACCTGGGTAGGCGCTAGCTCTTGAATTTTATATCACATAACTTAAGAATTTAAAACAGCACAAGGGTAAACATATAGCTACACACACGCACAATAAAAAAGATGGAAGAATCGTAGGTCCTTATCTCATGAATGTTGGTGGTTTGAGACGTCATATTCGCAGAGGTGATCATAAAATCTTTGGCACTTTTTCTCTTTTTTCCCTCAGTGGTAGAATGGATAAAAATAGGCAAATTAACTAAATCCATGCGGAAAATAAAACCTGACAAAAGCCTCAAAAGTAGCAGCTGTTATTGGGATCCTGCTGTCTGTTACCCATAAATATCTACTAATCCTCGCACTTGTCTTTGACCTCATTAGCTGACTGCTTGACGGCCTCATGACTCAGCAGTCTCTTTGAAACTATCGCTTCTCTACGCTGGTAGTTTATGTTCAATCAATAAGGTTCATTTTGCACAAACGCTTACCTTGCCACTCTGCGCTCTTCAGATTTCCCAGTGCTCTTTTAATCCACGGAGATACCCGACTTTTATTGTGAAAGGATACGTTGCAGCTCAGGGTTAGCGGTGTTGCCTCACAGCAGGAGAGGTTGCGTGTCAGATTCCTCTGCCTGGGATGATCCTGTGTGGAGTTTTTTCCTGATTTTTGCTGTTTTTTCCCAGATGCTCTGGCTTCCATCCTCACATTCCAACACATGAGGCCAACTGGGGACTCTAAATTGGCCGTAGGTGTGAGTGAGAGTGTGGATGGTTGTTTGTCTTTGTCGTCCTATGATGAACTGCCGTCTTGTCCGGGGTATTCCACGCCTTCGGCTGAAGACAGCTGAGATAGGCTCGAGCATCTCCTGCCGCCCCAAGTGCAGGAGAAAGCGGGAATAGAAATTGCATGCAGGAGTGGGGCAACAGTGAAGCAATACAGACAAATGTTGGACATAATCAAGTGGTGAGGTAGCGATTTGCGAGATGATTGCGCTCACCCTGAACTTCATATTAAAGCCATACTTCCAAGTGAAAGGTTTCACTTCATTAAAGTTGAGGAGGCCCAGGAGAGAATTTCATGTTACAAATACATCTGCGTAGTCTGCCTAATGAGAAAGTACAGCTGCAACAAGGAAAATGTCTCCCAGTATCAGGAACCAGGGAGCTGTACATTTACCCTATTCCGTTGTTGATGTGGTGACCTCGCAGCCCAAAGGAGAAATTGAAACAAAAATCAATGGGTTCATTTTATTAATGTCTTCCTGCCACTGTCTTGTTTGAATATTTACGGATGTTTTCTAAAGACTTTATTCAATACCATGTTCAAACGTTCGCACTCCCCAGATGGCAGTGCTGCAAGATGCAAGACATGCTGCTAGTTTGTCATGGGATAATTGCTGGGGTCTCTGGTGCTGTCAAACCTGTCAAATGACTTTCAGGCGTTGTGTCAAAATTCCCAGCCATCAATACTAACATAAAGGATGTGTCCCAATCAGCAAAAATAAATGACTAGATAGCATTGCACATTTAAAAACAAAAACAAAATTATTGATAGACCTTGGTTTTACATTAGCTCAGTTCTGTTTCATCTATTACTTTAGAAAATGTAAGAATTGTAGTTTTAATTTGACAATGCTTTGCATGCTTCACAAAAATTTTAAATGGGTTCAAGCTGTTAATCTTTTAAATTAAGAGTTTTGGGTTTTCGGTAATTTTGGTTCTTGTATTGATGAAGCCTGAGCTATCATCATGTGGAAACTTCACTGTGTCTATTGAAGACATTTTCAAATGTTAAATAAGTGCTGACAGGTTTAGACTAACAGGTGTTGTGAAATCAACACGTACACTAATAATCTTAGCAGTGAGTATTTTCCAAAGAGTGCTTCAATATGAAATATATCATATCACTATGTAATGAATCCCAGAATATACTACAAATTACTTAATAAAAATTATGTTTTTTTGTTTTTTTTACATTTTATGAAATATCTAGACAATCATAAGATAGAATCCACACATTTGATTCATTGTGCCGTTTATCCACTTGCTCTTAAATTACCATGATCCATCTACTGACCTTTCAGTCAGGCCTCAATTTTTTATAAATCGACAAAATAGCCTGGACAACAGCCAGAAACGAAGATTCTCTTCAATGAGTCAACCTTCAGTTTCAAACCATAGACAGAACGGAGTCAGATTCCTCCTGCCATACAGCAGAACAATATAAACATTTTTTTTTTTTTTGGAAATATATCATTTATATCATAAATGTTAGCTCTTTGCTGTTGCTGGTCTCAACACAATAAAAAAGTATCATGGAGAGTGGGAAGTGGAAAGTGGGAGACTGAATACGGTGCCAGATGTCTGCGTTAATTCCTTTAGCTTGTCAGTCAGCGTAGCAAGCGGACAGTCGGCTGCAGTTTGGCAGCTTGCTGTCACTTTAGCGGAACGCTCCACTGACTTTTGATTGGAATACAGCTCTGCGCACCTCGTGGTGATGTTCTGTGCTTGTCCTTCTTTTTATCTGCACACCTAACCACCGAGGGGATTCATATATGTTTCCATCCTTATTTCTTTGAGTTTCTCTAACTCGATAGAGCGAACGCACTCTCACAATGCAAAGCCGACTTGCTTTCCCTCTCTCTTGTCTGAAGGCGGCTCGCTCGGCCCTGTTGCGTCTGAAATGCGTGCACACGCCCACACCAGCGAAACTGTGAGACTGCAGGCTACAACTGCGATAGACACTCATGCCACCGCTAATGGAATTCAGTGTGCTGTGACTGTGCGCTAGCCAAACAGAAAAAGGGGCCCTGAAAAGAAGAACGCCGAGCGCTTTCCTCCGAGGGGCTCGGCGCTGAGCTATTCTTAACACTCTCGGTAATGGCTGTCCCATTCATACATCACGTCTTGCCGCGCTACGCTGACTCGTTCTGTGATGGACACTTTAATCAGAGTCGGAATTTTAATTAGGGACATTTGAGACAGCAGCCCGGTAGATTGAGATTTCTGGATTCATTACTCTCTTCTTGAACATAATTCAAGAGACCTATGGATGATTTTTACTGTCTAACTGGCAAAGCTCATGGGAAATGTCCGTGAAGGTGAAGCGAAGATAAAGTGAAACGCAACTGGACCGGTATCTGGAAGACGTTTCACCTCTCGTCCGAAGTACGGATAAAAATAGTTCCGCCTTATCCGCAGTGCTGGATTTAGTTGAAGTTGCTGGCTCATTCAGTAGGCCAGTGGTTCTCAAACTTTCTCTGTCATGCCCCCCTTTGGAGGAAGAACATTTTTCATACCCACCCGCACTGACAAAATAGGCTGTTTTCACCTTTAAAATGTCTGTCTTTTATTTTGTCGATAAGTTCTATTTCAAGGAAATTGTGCGATGAGTCATCATCATCTCTACGGTCATTGCCGACTTGTTCTGCGGACGTCCACCTCAGTTACGCCTTCTTTAAACGCATATCTCCATGCCTTCTTTGGCCCCTCAACAACCTCCCAACCTAGTTTCAGCAAGTCCAAGTCCTTTGATGCTCACAAGCGACACAATTACATTCTGAAAATCCATCGCTTTGCATCCACTAACCATCTGACCAAACACCATTTGTCAAGACGTCCAGTTTCCTGCTTTCCTGACAGGAAAAGGAATTGCCCGTCACTTTTCATAATCAGCATAATTTCACCACCGTCTTCTCTTCATGAATGTCAGATGCTATATTTCTGCGGCCCTATGACTGCCTCCCTGCACGTCACAGTTGCAACTTCATGATTTTAGTTGAAGTTAGCTTAAGTTAAGTTCGACTCAGAAGTCACAAGAGTATTAAGTCAACACTGCAGATTAGCTAATGAGACAAAATGGAGAGACCAAAGAGGAAAATAAATAAAGAAATGATAATGACAGATTTTGGGCAAAATTCAGTTGGGCCTCAGCATGAAGTCAAATGCAGGCATGTGTCCTTGTTGTTCTCTATTTCATAGGAGAGTGACTAGGAACCAGGTGATGTAGAATAGGAGGTCATAATTTAATAGCTGTTCATACTCATCCACTCACACAGACACCCTCGAACCAGGCTCGTGTGTCCAAGGTCAGATTAAAGATTAAATCAGGCTGGTGTGTGTGTGTGTGTGTGTGTGTGTGTGTGTGTGTGTGTGTGTGTGTGTGTGTGTGTGTGTGTGTGTGTGTGTGTGTGTGTGTGTGTGTGTGTGTGTGTGTGTGTGTGTGTGTGCCTGCAGAATACTGGATGCTTTTGGAACCACTATGTTGCATTTAGCCTCCGGGCAGGGTTGGTGTCTGTCAGGGTTAGCCAATGCAGGGAGGGGTGACAGCTGGAAGAGATGGTCGACTGGACAAACAGGCCACCACCTGGACACCCACACCGCGCACACACAGGTTACCCATGGCTCCAAGGTTGTGCCGCGGTTAACCTCAAACCACACCTTGACCCCTACATGAACTGGGGTCTAAACATTTTTTTTTTTCAAATCCAATTGATATGTAATGGGCTTACAAAATATATTGGGTGTTCATAGATTTCCCGGTAAATAAGAAAAATGTGAGTACATCATATTTCATGGAACCCGAAAGTGAAAATGTGTGATTATGGCTTTGGTCTGCTGTAATACTGTAGGTGGGTGAACTTTTCGATGCTGTGACATTCTTTAAAGAATGACACCTTCAGTGGCATTAAACTAGTCTATGACCTTTAGATGATTGATGTACACTTTCCACAGAGGAGACAGTGGTGCTGTTGGCACACTGCCACAGACCTCCACCTCTTGACAAATCAATCAATCTCTGACCTTAACCAATTATTGTCCGCCGTACCCTAGTTGAATTGATAACGTGTTTTACTTACATGTCTTCAAACCATGCAAGCAGTGGTCCGGTAGTTCTTTATCACCCCATTCAGTTTCGCCAATAAGTGTAGAAATATTTTTGAGAGTAGGAACCTTGAAGATTCGAAGCTACAGATATTTTTTTAATAGATGAATAGATGCCTAAATGATTGTGTGTGCGCGCGGCCAGCAGTGATTGTACTTCCTCACGATGCTTTGCAAAAATGACCTTGCGGTGAAGTTGCCGGCAGCTTCTTACAGAGGCCTCGACAGACAGCTTACTCGCATATTGTGTGGTACTCTGGCTCTTCAGCTGCCATCAGGAGCCCTGCAGGGAGTTATTAAGACAGCCCGAGAAAAAAAAAATCATCTTGCAACCCCTTTCACCCCAGTCACTGTCTGTTCAACATGCTGTCCTCCTCTATGAGGGACAGGAGTATTGAATGCGCTGCAGAGTCAAGGACAGTTTTTATCCTTTAGCAATCACATTGTTGGACTCGGAAACGTGCACTTGCCACAGTGCAATTCTATTAGTTGGACTTTAGATTTCCTTGGCGCTATGGTAATTTTCACTCTACCAAAAACAGAAGTTTGTGAGCCTCTTTAGTTCATGCTACGGCTGTGCGATTAAACGATTTCAAATCGAAATCGCATTTTGTTAGTCAAGACGATGTTGATTAATTTTACAAAAATGTGAAAGTTTTGAACTTTATTCATTTATCGTTGTTATTTTTAAAGTGATGTTTTGTGAAAGACAGTTAAGGTTGTCACTTTATCCACAGGCGGATTCATTTGTGTTTGGTTCTTAAGTTTTCACTTTACTCCCAAATAGGGGAACTTCATCTTTGTTTATAAAGAACGTGTTCATTTTCAAGGGAAGTTTAGTGAAAATGAGCTTCTCAATTCATTAATCCCAAAGGGTTCACATTTCTTTGGTCAAAAAGACTGTAAATGCTGTCACTTTACTAAACCCAAAGGAGAATTTATAGTATCTTTCAGTTGCACTTCATTCCCACTCACTACATTTGTTTGTATCTTGCTAAGATAAAATATTTCAAATAATTGATTCCATTGTCTTTTGTAGTTTCCCCACCCAAAAAAAAATTGAAATTGAAATCAAAAAATCAATTTTCAGAGAAAAAAAAAATCAAGATTTTCTTTTTGTCCAAAATTTCCGAGCCCTATTTCATGCCTCTATAAAGTAAAAGCCAATTGCCAGCGACTTTAGATCTTGACACATGTATGCCAAATGATTATTGACTTGCAGATGCTAGGATTTGACTTGTGGACAAGTAGGAAAAAGGGATCTTCACACCACAACCCACATGCATTTTTTTTTTTAGAATTGACAACATAATTCAGTTAGATTGTAATACACTTTTGTAATCAACATATCACTTTTAGTCTGTTGGGTTTTCAGTGAGGTTTATAAAAGCTTTGCATTGTTTGAAACGGCAAAAAATAGATAGCTGTCATAGCAAGGCGATGCAAGAGTTATACAGTCAACACAAGAACTGATGATGCAAACAACATCCATTTAATTAGACCAGACACTTCCTGTTTTCCATTCATTACAGAAATTAAATCCGTGACACATTTTTGTTGATAAGCCCTGTTTTATTTGTTTTTTTTAATTTTTTTTCAAGCATTTTACATGAGTCACTTCGGATGTGTTCCACCACCAGCTTTAGGTTCCAAACAATGACAACCTCAGGAAAAAAAACAGGCACCAGTCAAAACCTTATTCAGGCAATTCACCAAGCAGGAGACAAACGGTACAAATTGTGAGACACCAGCCATCGACAGAAGAGCGAGCTGAATGAGATCACATTATCACATCAGGCTGAGAGTGGATTAGAGAGAATGTAGCTCTGGGCCTGTGCTGCTGGTGACTCATCTGACCTGAATCAGAATGGCAGTAACGGCGGAGGCAGCGCAGCACAGTGAAACACAACAATCTATCACCTACATGTCATCCTATGTGGGATGTTACATTTTTATTTTATTTTTTGCATATGCCTTTTACATTTGAAATCCACAAAAACGAAACCTTGTGCGTGTCTGAAGGGGTGAAGTCGGGCAGATAAGAAAGTGCCGAGAGCCGGTTTGTTTTGTTCTACATGCTACACGGCACCACTTTTAGCGGTTCAACATCAATATAATAGACATGCTTTTTTGCGCAAGAATGCCACACGCCCTGCAACAAACTGCCTTCAACATCTTTTGAAAATGCATTTAATAATGCTGTGTTCGCTTGGAGTCCAGAAAACTGGAAGTTGTTTTTCCGTGGATGAAAGAAGGATGGTAAAACTTGGTCGAGGCCGGCAGAGGATACACGTGACGTAGTGCCAAAAAGAAACAAAACACAGCTTACATCGACAATGAGAAGCTGGTTCTTTTGGCCTAGTATCACCCCAGAGTTATATACCTACACCGCAGAAGGCAGCTTTATTTGTACAGCACATTTCATAACTGGGGGCAAGTGATCTACAATTTGAAATCCACAATGACATTTTTATTTAGAATTAATTTGAGAATTAGGGTTTTAAAGAGATCACCTAGATCACACCACCCAGTTTTGGAGGGAAATTTGAATTTAAGTCAAATTTGCAATGCAACGTCTGTAGAGGAGAATGTTATCACGATACACCCTCCTCAGCTTGCCAGTGAACTACAGTGGCCTGCGAGCACAAACCTGGATACCTCGTCCGCCTTCTTCTTCGTCGGTTTATTTGAAGGCGCGAGCGTTCACCCCAATTACTAAACGCGCTGCCTGGCGGTTGGATTGTCCACACTGGGCTTCCTTAGAAATATGGCGGTGCAAGATGGCAGCTAATTGGGAGCAAGACTCCTGCTGTATGTCTGTTCTATTTTGTACATATGAGAATTGTTCTAAGGGTAGGATAACAAGGTTACTTTTAATGCACTGTCAGTATACACTTTCATTAATGCATTTATGGGCGTATGAGTATGAGTATAGTGAGCTTTTACCGGGTCTCCCCCGAGCTGCGGAGCGGCGTAACATTTTTGCAGGGGCCGTCCATTCAACAGACTAGAAAACATGACTTAACCTTGTCCCTAAAGTAGAATGGCCCTGAGCCCCTCTCAGCACAACAGCAACTTGAAACAAATCCAAACGCCCGCCGTCACCGCAGGGTGCTCGGGGAGAACGGCCGGGACATGGCTGGGCGAGAGAAGTGTTTATCTGCTTTTTTTTTTTTGGTCACACTGCAGTGGCGGCAGAGGACAACCGGTTCCTCCACGGCTGCTTCTAGATTGATCAGGTTCCGCTGTGACAACACTGAAGAATAGTTTTGTATTTGGAAGAAAAAGTCAATTGCTCTGCTGCTCCTTCCTAATGTTTAAATTCACCAGTTTGTTAAAACGCAAATCCATGAATGTGAGCGGAACGGTCTCTGTTTATGTTTAGGCCAACCCATTCTCATCTACATATGCATGCATAAATTTGTATTTTAATTAATGAAGATTACATGGTGAGATTTAACGTAACCATTTGATTTAAACAATTTGTCTTCGCAACTGACGTTTTTTTGTTTGTTTTTGTTTAGTCTTCTCGAAGTGCAGATATTCTTGTGTTTTTACATGATTACATCCCAAGTGTTACCATTACTTAATAGCGGTGCTTATATAACACACAGACATATACTTTTAAAACGAGCACATCTTTTTATCCTCCACTCTCTTTTTCCACACACTGCTGCTCGCGAGGATGAAATAAGCTCTGTTCATGGTTCCCCGTGGTTCACTGCCTTTTGCTTGGCAGCAGACATATCTTATCGGTTTTTTGTTGTTTTTTTTAATTTCCTTGTGCTTGCCGGTGCTGTAGTCTCAACGACATGCGTTTACTCATGACAGGGAAGATGACAAAGGAGAGTATTTCACACCTTCATCACCACATAGGTGCCCAGCTGTTAGGAGACAGTCTCGGCCAAACGAGCTGCACCCTTCACTGTTCGCCTGCAGAGATTTCACGATACCGATAATCACAAGCGATGGTGTTTATCCTGCTTGGATCTCGAATGTCTGGACTGAGCGACCGCAATGAAAACTGAAGTAGTGACAATGATTAATGTGGAAGCAAAGAATGGAGATTCACAATAAATTGCCAAACCTTTTGAGGCAGTGAGATTAATGACATTTTTTTTTTGTCTTGCTTTGCTCCTTTGGTATCAAGTCCTACGGGGGGTTTTGAGAGGCACTCATAAATAGAATGTATTGTTTTATAATTACATAGACCATTTATCATCGCATAAAAGCATGCAAGAAGATTTTGTTTGACAGTCTTCTTTGTTGCAGCAAAGAATATAATAATTATTAGTTGCATACCAGACCATCGGAATAATTCCAGCAATTTCAACTCCATAAACTTTCCAAACATCAGGCATTGAGCTGCCAGTTTATTAGGCACCTGATATGAGTACCAAGAATGAGTGTATATTAGGGCTGGGCGAGTTTGGACAAAAATAAAATCCCAAATTTTTTTTGCATTTTTTTTTTTAGGGTGTAGATCTCGTTAAATATGCTCCAAAAATGGGACAAGTGCATGTCATACGCGACTTCGGAAAAATGATTTACTAACATGTAGTGGCGAGGGCAGCATACGGGAATCACTTCCTGGTTTTAACATCTGCTGTAGCTAGGTCAACCACAGATGCGAGTAAACAAAGGTAGCCAGTTAACAGCTTCTCAAAGGGAAAGGAGGACTACGGTAGTGTAGAGGCGTCGACCCGGAAGCATGACAGAGAAAAATAGATTTTCCGATTTTCCTCTTAACATCGTGTTGACGAATAAAATCCGATTTTGATTTAAAATCGATCAATCGCACAGCCCTAGTGTATGTATTTACACTGTTATGTTACTTGATGGAAATGTCAGCATTTGAGGACTGTTTGAGTCTAAATTTTATCCATGCGTACAACTTAGCATAGTGTTGCTCATCCACTCGAAATAGCTCCCCCTTGACCCTACGACTTCAGCCATGTTTTCACTTCAATGCCTGTAAATTGGCACCTAAAGGAAATGGCGTTGCTGCTGGAATTTCAAATGGGGCAGCCATTTTCACATACTCTCCCATCAGGCGTTTTCACTCGGGTTAATTTTTTTGCGAGGCAGTATTCGAATTTTGTGCGAGAAGTGACGGTGACCACGCCACAACTCGGAAAACACAAGAAATTAGATTTTTCCTCCCTCTATACCAGACAGATAATTATTTTAGGTGTTATCTTCGTACCTTGGCATGTTTCGACGGTAGTGTACGAGCTGAGGCGGTGCGTTTTTTTCACTCACTTTAGCTTATTGAGTGTCGTGGAGCTCAAAAATGCTTATATTCTGCAAATTAATCTACTGGCCTACTAACATAAGTTACGCAACAACAATCATCGGAATTTGAATTGTATCGAGGAGTAGATGGCGTCACTTAGCCTAGCTGTGTATCGCACGCGCGCACGTCATCACGATAGGCAAATCAAGGACTATTTGTTTTGATTGATACGATCATTTTCAGGCGTGTACAGGCTGGAAGCATTAACCCATTAGAGCTGAGTAGCAGCTATTTTTAAAAAAAAAAATCATTTTCAAACAAACTCTTGCTGTTGCCGCTAATTTGAACCCGTTCTCACACAGCCGAGGCAGACGCAAGTTTTTCCACACAACTTTTAACCAGTAGGAGCCCTAATTGCCATAATGACTGCAATTAGCTCGATAATCATCTCCACTGTGAATTGCGCTCCCAAGCCACTTACACAACACCTGACTGCCAACCTGCGCATGTGATCACCGCTTTTAGTACGTACGTCACCGGCTGATGCGCAATCACTGTTTTTGAATAAAAAAAAAAAAAAATGTTCGGCCTCTGAAGAGTGTTTCTGCTTCGCATCCATCTGGCCGCCCCTCCCCCATCTTTTCCAACACCACCCCTCTCCCTCCACCTCCCATTTTTATAGAAGCAGCTGTCTAGTTGCCATGGCAACCGCTGCGAGATCACCCTTGCCAATCAGGCGACTGTGTGCAAGCGAAGGCTCCGTGGCGCGGTGGATGTTTGAAGCCCCCCCCCCCCTCCCCTCACCTGTCTGCGCGCTGTGTAATTACCTCCTACCCACTTCTAAATATATTCAGCGCATCAGCATGTACCTGCGGAAACTTTTGCAAGTGGGTTTCGGCGAAGACGGCTGCAGACTTGGATTCCTTCGGCCCGGCGGCATCGGTGGCTCACGGTTCCCCGCGCGCGCTCTTGCGAGTCGTAGCTCGAGGGTGCCGATACCGTGTGACTTCTAATGCAATGGAAAATGCAACAGGCAAACCGGGGCTAAAATGTGGTGAAAGCTGACAACCAACTACCATTGTGTTTTTTTTCTCCCCCGATGGCTATCTACTATATTGCCTGGTGATGATCCCCAAGTAATTTGCTCACCACATCGTCATTTGTGATCATCGTGACACGTGCATTTTAAATTTGGAAAATCCAAACTTTATTCGAATCCCCAAGATGATAAATGCTGAAACGTATAAAAAGTTTTTTTTGTAGGACTCGAAAAGCAATTAAGCACTTTCATATATCAAGACCTGTCAGCCGTCCTCCCACCGATTTCTGCTGCAGTGGTGATATTTGACGGTATAAAGTTGCACGGCCCACTGCTCGCCTTAATTAACAAACTCCAAACATGTGCGCCGTAGCCGTCGCTGTTTATTTTAGTTTACACTTTTCTTCATCCGATAAATGATGAAAATGCGGCTTCACTCGGATTATCGTTCCTCTCTCTTTTTTTATTTCGTAGTTGGATCGGAACAAACTGTCGTACAAATCTCTTGTCCTCGGTGGCCTCGGATGTAAAAAGCACTGAATAAGCACTGAGCCAGCATGGATGTAATGGGGCATTCATAGTTTTTTTTTTTTTGGTTGTTCTCAGCCAAATATCTTCTGTCGACTTGTTGCCGACTTTGGACGGAATAAACTGTTAAACTGGCTTGGATATGTGTCTTTCCTGTCTGTGCCTTTGTCACAGACGGGATATTGCATTCCAGACGCACTTGTTCTTGCTGGAGAGGAGTTAGCATTGACCTCTAAGTAGGTCTTGGTACCGAACTTTGGTGCATTTGTAGCACTGACCCAAATGCCCCGAGCCTATCAATATCAAAAAATGAATATACTTCCTGCTTCAAATTCCTATATCCAAAAAAACTATATCTTAGCTTCTGCGAGGCAATGATCATTTGGCATACATTTGGCAATTGGCTTTCACATTACAGATGTGAACTAAAGACACTTACATTTTTCAAAATTGAGTGAGTAAAGCAACATTTGGGCGTGGGACGGGAATACGACAAACTCAATTTGAATCAATACTAAAAATGGAAAAATAAAGTTTTGTGCGATGTATTTTTGTTGCTGTTCAAGTTGGTTTTAAAACATCTGCTATCACAAAATTAGCATTCTGGAATCAGTATGAAAACCAGTTCATCTAATTTGGTATTATAATGACAATTTTTGAACGATATCCATCCCTAACGCCAAGCAATCGGACGGGAAGAGGACTGGAGCTTTGCCAGTTGATGAATATTTGTCGTTTGGCAACTGTTACCCATGATCAACGTTCACAAATATAGCATCTTGCCCTGGTGCGTAATTTGTGCCCACTCAGATCTTTTCCTGTTTCTGTTGTGGCTGGAGTCCTAAATGGAAACAAAAACAGAGTGCGTGCAAACCCATGAGGAGAGTCGAAATTCTCGCACTCCTACGTTTTTCTGCACAGTCTGTTCTCTGGGGCGGTTGGTTAAGCCAGTCTATCTAACAGTCTAACAGGTTTTAGCATCCAGATACACAGACATTTGCACAGATATCAGCTAAATCCACTCATTCTCAGTCATACTGTGTTTGGCTCATGGTTTCAATCAAACTTCCCATTTGTATTGCCGATATGCGTTGCTTTATTTGCATGCAAAAAAAAAGGTTTACCTGGGAGCTGCCGTTTTACAATTTAAAATCAATTAAGTAGGTGTTTTGTTTCCCAATAATCTCAAGAAAATTGTTGTATTTGGAACCTTTTTTAAATTGTGTTTCATTGCTCTCATTCTAGTTAGTTTAGAGATATGATTAAAAAAAAAAAAAAAGGACAGCTCCAAAATTGGCTTGCTATTTTTATTTCCAAAAAATAGTGGACAGGTTATCTTGTCTTTTTTGCCCCTGAAGATTAGCATTAACACTTTTAATGTCATGTTTTATTGAATCCTAATATGTCTTCATTTGCAATTGAAAGCTTTCTACCACGGAGCACCGACAAAAACATATTAACTGCAGCACCGATTGCAATGGCATGTCTCGTGTACTTGTATAATTAATGAGAGGAGCCAGCGCATTGAGCTCGGAAGCTCAGGGATAATTGGGACCATGTGAATTTCTTATTTTATCCTTTTTACCATATTTCATAAGCAGGTGAACTCACCGCAAACCCGATGTATTCACTGCGTGCACAAGTGTGAAGGTCACTCACCACACAGTGCGAAGATCCGCATTATTCACAAGGCGTTCAAGTCCAAAGAATTTTTTTTTTTTTGCTGTTCGCCCACACGTGTTAGCCATATACCTACAGGAAGAGGAGAAAGATGGTGCCGGCTGGAGCGCACCACGGAGAGGAGAGATAATGTCTCCTCATCAGTTTTATCGGCGCTTGGCTTTGGCACCTGTCCTCTGTTTCCCGGAGCCATGGCATTTTTATCTGCCAAAAGCATAGAGAGGAAAGAGCAGGCAACGCTAGGATTAGTTGCACTAGGATATTGTCTTCAGCACTGTGATCACCAACTATGGGCTGTGGTTGTTTTTGCGAAATGTTGGTTACATGTACGGGGCAACACGACATGGTCACAGACATGGCCATTGCACAAAGTTATATCGAGCTTAATATTAGCTAACATTAGCACTCATTTGAATCGCGTTTGTACTATTTGTATGTGTCTTCTGTAGTTGTGGCTCGTTTGACGACTGTAGAGGCCGTTGCTTTTTGCTATTTATACCGGCGTTAAGTCAACTGTTTTCAATTGTATACCATGATGAAAATCACTTGTTGCCCCTTTAGCAGTTCTGACTTCGGAAATAACCATTGTTAATGATGTCGAGATTTGAATTCTCTGCTGTTTTTAAAGTATTGCTTAAATTTGTTAGGTTAAAGGTTTGTACCTAATTTTGTTTATGCAAGCATGTGTTTTTGCAATTTGTGGATATTCTTTGGAGAAATGGCAGTACTCCCAGACTGCAGACATGTCTTCTTATTTACATTTTCCTCACGGCCCACAGTACGTTGCTGCGTGACTGGACTCTTCCAAGCGCAACTCAGACAAATTTGGCTCAGTCCGGGGAGATAGATGATGGCGCTGTCTCTAAGATAATCAGGCCAATACTAATTTACCTGAAAAAACACAAATATCGTACCATCCTGATGCGGTCGCCAGCAAATCTTGCATCCCTATTTTTTTTTTTTTTTTCACTTTGATAAATAGAGCAGCCATCCTTAGCCGTTGCCTGCACGATAATAATCTCACATTTACAAACTACATTTAGCTTTTAAGTGGCTGGCTGATCTCTCAAGTGATGCCTTTGACGACTGCAAAATAAGACAACAAATGAAAAAAACATTGGCCTCAAGCCATAAACCCAGTTCTCTCTCCACGTCAGGCTAATTAGATTTCTGATGCTTTCAGAAAAGTGTGCTAGTGCAGCACAGTTTCGGAACAAAAAATAAATCAGTCAAAAAGTAAGTCTGGCTGATGGTTTTTGATCTGTGCAAGTTTGCGTTGACTTTAGTCTTCTCACCCCTTGTCTGGGCTTCTTTTCTTGCTTCTTTTCCCGTATTGCCCAACCTCTTCTAACTTTTGGTGAGATACAAAGTTAGGATCAGTTTATTTCCATTTCCAATGAAGTGTAGTAATTCTAAGCAATTAAGTGGTACAAGCCGCAGGGAGTGCTATTGAGTTTTGTCGATGATGTGGTTGAATTCATTCCTTCCCACTTGATTTCTTTAATGGAAGCAAAACGTTTGAACGACTTCTCAGTTTGTTCAGTGTTAAAGGGCAATTGAACAGTAACAGTCCGGTGGGCACAACCAAAGTTGTGCCAATGTATCAATTGTGACATTTAGAAAAATACAATAAAATAAATTTGGACTCTTCGGGCCGCCTGGATTGGAAACAGTTTGCATTTAAACGTGGAAGCCAGTGGTTCAGTGGATAAACCAGTGCTCTGAAGTCAGGCTTCTGTCTGAGAGTGCTGCCTGAAATCTGGCTGAATGGTTTTGAAGAGCCGCAGCTGGGTTAACAAGAGGCACATTGTGCTGAAGTGCAGTAATTATAAAGGTGAGCAAAAGTCAACATCAAGCCCTCTGAATTTTCGTCTCAAATGTTCTGTCAGTTTTCTCAGCTTTACTTCAATGTCACACATGCGCCAAAGCTTCTTTAATCAAACTCTTTGCTGTGTTTTGGGTGCCAAAATGTATTTGTCCATTTCAGGTGTTTTTGTTGTGATGATTTTGATGCCCAGAGGTACCCGAGTTTTTAAAAAAAAAAAAAACACTATTCAGATTTGAACCTTAATAAATAGTGTTAGCTTTAATTATACAGTACTGGCGGTGTTCTGTTCTTGTTTCACTCATTTTCATACTTTTCTCTATCTCGTACGTGGCTACTCTCACCACTTGTGGGCTTGCGTGGTTTAATGCTGTGCGTTTACATGGCCAGCGGGATCGAAATTGTCCCAAATTGAGACAATGTCCTGACACGAACGCTGAACGAAGTGATTGGGTCGATTTGTGGGCTCCCATGACGATCCCACGAAGCTCCGACAATGGCAATCCGACGTGCCGTTGTCATGGACTCTGATCCGAGGAAAAGCAAAGGTGCACCACTTCCTCGATTTCAATTTCGGTCGAATGGTGTCCAATCTAGCGAGCCACGCGGTTTTGACTGGGTCACCGATTACTTCCACGTAACCGCACCCTGGTATTTAAACACCCACATGTCACAGGTCTGTGCTTGCTATACTGACCTGTCAATAAAGCACCATGTTCATAAAACCTTATTTTGCAAACAGGCTTGTAAGGAACCTGTATGATGCTTCTTGCTGTTGTTTGCACTCAGGATGGCGGGATGACTTCCACTGTAACAGGACTGTAACAGGGTTCTGTTTCCATGGATGACATCACGTATCATGACACATGGTAGTTATTTGGACTTCTTCCAAAATGCTTTGCTGGTATCCACCATGTTCTCAACATGGCGTTGGCAAACCTAGGCACTTTTATGCAGTAATCTGATGAAATTTATAAGGAAAATAAAACATGGCCAACATCAGAGCAAATGTAGTATATCTTGGTTTTGCATTGGCTCAATGTGTCTTGAAGTATATGTCCTAATGTTTAACATCTCAAAGTTCAGAGCTTCGCTTGCAACTTGCTCATCACACATATAAGGAGAACTTCGCTCTGCTTTTCGTTTTTTGCGCTGATAATTTTAGAATTTCCCGTGAGCCTCCCGGTGCATAATTCATGAACTTTACCATTGGCGGAGAAAGAACAAAAACGAACAGATTGTCGAGGACGCTTTCTAATTCTTCCCATCCGCGCCGAGGCGCCAGCGCTGCCAACTTGCGGCACGCTGGGAGGACTGTGGGGAGCGCATGAAAGTCCGACAGGCAGACCGAGGAGATTAGGGGCTAACGGAACGTGTGTGTGTGTGTGTGTGTGTGTGTGTGTGTGTGTGTGTGTGTGTGTGTGTGTGTGTGTGTGTGTGTGTGTGTGTGTGTGTGTGTGTGTGTGTGTGTGTGTGTGTGTGTGTGCGAGCGCGCGTGGGCAGACCCATGCGAGGGGAATCAGACGCAGAAGAAAAGATGGAACGAAAACTGTGATGTGTCAGCACAACTCTCCCCGGGTTTTCTCCTTGTCCCTCTCCCAGCTTTTCCTCCGTCTCGCTGATACCCCCGTCAGCTCCGACGCGGACCTCCAGAGAGCGTCTTTTTTCCTTCTTCTTCTTCTTCTTCTTCTTCTTCTTCTTCTTCAAAAGGCAAAAAAAGTTGCCTTCGTGCCGATATCTGCTGAGACGGGTGGAACGGTGGAAAGAGATGGGTGGTGGTGGTGGTGGGGGGATAGTACGGAGGAAAGAAATTGCTTTTGACTTGGTGTTATCTGAAGCACTTCAGTGTGTGAGTGCGCAAAACGTGCGCGCGCGTGCGCGTGTGTGTGGTGTATGAAGTGACATTAAATTCAGGTTGGCCCTCAATTTTAGAAAGTGCTCTTTAAAAGACTTTAAATTGAAGGCTTTAGGTTGCTGCAAGAGTTCTGGCTCTCGTTTTGAGGGTTGAGCTCCTCAAGTGATTAGACAAGGATCACTGACATACCTGAAGTATTTTATCACACATTTAGTTTCATGTTGTTTTTTTTTATATATCATTTTAGCCTTACAACTAAATTACTCAATAGAGACCTATTTATATCTCAGTATGTAGATAGCATATGTAAATTCAACTGTCTGTAATATGTAAATATCTTGCTCTTTTATTTTTTTGGTTTATACCTACAGGCATTTTATTTTAGTATGTTTCTTTAATTAACATAATTCTCGATCTTCACAGTTTTTTTTGCTGCTCTTCTACTCAAGATTTTAACACGAAACATCAAAAACTGCCTTGAGAACATCCCATGTAGTTTGTCAGTAAAAAAAAAATAAATAAAAAACTGGATCAATCAGCCTCCCTTCAATTAGATTGAGAAGCATTATCCCCCAGCAGGGTTAAGCTGTGACAACGGCAAGAACAGCTGCGAGCTTGTAAACAACAGCAGTTACTGCTCGGGTGTTGCGATGTTTGGCAGCTTTATCAGCGCCGGACAGCAAAAAGGAGGAGCAAAGAACAACACTGAAGTTTTTTTTTTACTCCTGACTGTACTCACTCATCACTCTTAGCAAGGGCACGTCAGCAATTTTGGTTGCCTTCGGGGCTGTGTGTAAACGTGCGCTTGCAATCACCGCTCAGCGTATTGCGGAACAGCTGTCTGTCTGTCGTATTTGATTATTATTCATTTAACACTATTAATGTTGCATGTGCATTTGCATAGCTGTAAAAAAAAAACAAAACATACATTATATGCAAGCATGCCATTTTAAATCATTTTAATTTAACAGGTTGAGAAAATCATATTGATCAAATGTGTTCATACAGTTCCAAAAAACGCATGCCTTTTTTGAGGTGAATCCAAATCCAAATCCAAATGACACATGTGACCTCCTATTGCAGGGGTTTATACGTGTAACAGTATAATTATGGGGAATTAGAAGAATAGCAAGGTCAACTAATGAAAATTCTATTAATCGCCATGAGCATCATTCAAAAATGGCCTAAAATCAGTGAGACGCCCTCCGCTTCATCACTACGTTCTTAACGATGAAACGTCCACTCGATCAATGAGAACCTACCAGCGTCAGTATAGGCCAGCGCTCACGTCCTCTTCCAACCATCCGCTGGCTCGGACCAGAGCCCGATGTCGGACTTGAATCGTTCAAAGATCATTTCCCATCACGCATGGCATTGATCTCGTCTCATTTTTGGATTCCGCCGTGGCCGCCCCTGCCCGCAGCTCCCGTTAGCCAGCGCGTCGTCCTCGGTGAGCCCTCGATCAGATGCGGCCCCTTGTCTTTTTCGAGTTGTTTTCTATACAGGCTGCCTTTTACGCGGCGGCGCCTCGCGCTTTCAGACGAGCAGCACTGAATTACCGGAGTTGAAAACAACTCCATTCTAAAGCAGAAACACAGGTAAGTAGTGGCAGCATTTTTGCGCTTTTCTCTCCTCATTGTCCTCTTGGATGGACTCAGGCACAGTCCTTTTGTGTAGATGACGGCAAATTTTTCGGTTGCTTGGAAACTGCAGGAAAAAAAATACCCTTTTTATTTTTTGTCTTTGTCACAAAAATCCAAAGCTTTGTGACTTTTCAAACTGTGATCTCTGAAGTTCGAACAATACAAACCAGAGTCTGGGGGCAGAAAACTTTGTCATTTTCTGTTATTGCTGTGCAGTATTATTGCTTTCATTTTGTACTTTTTGTGTGGGCTTTGTATGTAATAGGAAAAATTAAGTTTCCTTTTTCTGAGTATATTGTCTATTTCCATTTGAATTGATTTAATTGAAACAACAAGTTTGCTTCCACTTTCCTTTGTATATATTGTGGTTCAGTCTCAGAAAACACTGTGGACTTTTAGTATAGTCTTGCCTCGTAACGTGCTGTGAGAAGTATTCCAACTCCACTTTTAGGACGCTTTAAATTCTGATGTTGCGAGTCTTTCATTTAAGAATTAGCCGGCAGGATGACAAAGCGGTTTCAAACCTGTGAGTCAACCAATTGCTGTCTTCGAGATGAGGCAAGTTGGATGGCTGACATCAAATAAGACACTTTTCTGGCACTAGTCAATCTTCTCTAAAAATTGCATGGGGATGTCATGTCTGTGGTTTTCCTTGTCTCTGTGACTAGAAAGACTGCTTGATCCCTTGCACTGTGCTGTCTATATTCTTATCTAAATTGCAACATCAGAAAACTTTTGAAAGTCTCTTTTCGGAATGGCTTTGCTTTACGCAATCGCCGGGGTTTTCATGGAAATGGCCCACGCAATCAAGGGTGACTCCATTAGTGCGTCATAGAGAGGAGGTTGTTGGAATTTATAAATCCTTTTTTTTTCCCCATCTCTTTGATCATCTCAAACACTACAACTGGCTTTAGGCAGTTTACAAGTCATGCTTGTGTTCGCCAGGATGTTGGAAGGCTTGGAGTTGGTTTAGATTAAAGACGACATCGCTGCACACCAGCCAAATTTACATTGTGTCGTCGGTTTGGGCCTTTGAAGAACCTGCACCACAAATCAAGCATGAAGAAAAACATTAACAGAGGGAAGACAAAACACTACAAAGTTTCTTTTATGCTTGTGTTACCAAGATATGCAGCATGAGAGTTCATCTTTATGATGAATACACTGGTAAGTTATTTCTGTCACAAAGGGCCCAAGACGGAAATAGCGCGAATTCGCAGTCATGCTGTTTGTGTCAGAAAGCATCTAAAACTAGCATCTCACTGTAGCAGTAAGCGTCTAACCGTGTCACTGCTTTGTTTGTGCTAAGCTAGCGGTAGTTCACCAACATAAGAGTGAGCTTTACAGTTCCAGCATTTCTCTTGATGGACGTACACACACAACACCACACAACAGCTAGCAAGAAATGTCCTCTTCAGTCAAAACAGTCAGTGATCCACTAATTAGCTCCTACTTTGAACAAACTGTCACTAATTTAAGTTTGTTTTTTTTTGCATTTGCTTTAATGTCACAGGTAACTATTTGTCGTGTACAGGTATACCTTTCTCTTTCCCTCACTTTATTTTCGGCAAAGTAACACAAATGTGTCACTATATCTTGCAATAGATTTAGAAAGAGTGTACACTCCATGATGGCAGAAACTTGGCTACGCCTCGCATCGCCCAAGTTGCATTGTGGGCCATTCCGAAACTTCCCTATGAAGTAAAATCATTCTTCTTGAATGCGAAGGATGCTTGTGATAGAGGAAAAGGAACTGCCTCAGTCATTAAACGAGACCTACTCCAGCATCCTTACGTCCTCCCTAGAAGGTTTAAGGCAATATTGCAATATTTAATACACTAGATCCTGAGATTAATCTCCGTAACTGATCTTTAGGCCAAGTAGTCCGCTTTACGCGGCATCTTGGCAAGAGCGAACCGTCGCTGTCGGAGTAAGACTCTCCATCTGCTTCTCTGCAGCATGGATTCTGACGGAAAATCCAGTCTGTGGAACTCAGCCAGGTTTAGACCCAAAGAGGGAACTTGATGGTGTGGCCACAGCTACAGTGATCGACAGTGTTGCACATTGAAGGGACCATATATCCACCCATCGTATCAGAGTCCTCTTGCTCTCTTTGGGTTACTTTTTTGAAGAGACACCCACAGAAGACATACATACATACATACATACATACATACATACATACATGCATACATAAACGACTGCTCATAACAACAGCAGCTAAAGATGATCATCCAGAAATTAACTGGACTAGCTGCAAACAATACTGGACGGTAACACATGATGGTCTTGGATCGACCGTGGATTTTTGAGCCAAGTGGAAAACACAAAGAGTGACTTGCATACCTCCTGTTTAAGTTTTTATTTTTTCTTCTGGGTAGACTGACTGGGATATTGAGCCTAATCACCAAAATGTCAATAAAAATAACTGGCACGACTCCCAGTCAAGCTCATCATAGAGCTCTGAGGCTTTGTGTTTTAAAGCACTTGAGGCACAGTTTCAACTTTGTCGTCTATCCACACCGAACTACCACTTCTGTAAATACACCATGCTCCAGGTCTTCTTCTTCTTCTTCTGCCTCCTGGGAGTAAACTCACAGTGCCACACAAGTCCTAACATAGGTACTGCAGCCCTTTCAGACCTTTTTTGCGTTTTCGTCAAAACAACGACATTTTTGGAGACTGCTTTGTCTAAACGCGACGTTTCTGAAAAATGGCAGTTTAAAGAAAATGTCTTCGTATAAACGGAGCCTCAGAATCAATGCTAGTGTCAGTAACGGAGCAATTGCTCCCATTTTTAAGTGGCAAAAAAAATCGTCTGCATTCCTTGCAGACTATCTTCTGTCAGGAATCTCCTTTTCGGCAGTCGTTCGCCCTGCCATTGTGAGCGATTTAAGCTTTCATCACCACTTTGTCTGTCCAGCACAGGGGCGTGTTATTTGTAATTCAAAAATACACATCTTTCCCTGATAGACGAGCGTGCGCACACACACACGCGCACACACGCACACACACACACACACACACACACACACACACACACACACACACACACACACACACACACACACATGTATTCAGAAACGTAATCGGATCACAGTGTTTTCCTCCGGGGCCTGTTGGCGACTGCAGAGAGGACCGGTCGGATGGATCGGGAGAAAGATAAACTCACCACTTTTTTAATCCCCAGTTCCCAGACATCCCATTCTGGAAGATGGGAAGATAAAGTGTTGCTTATGAAATATCAAATGATTAAAAAAAATAGATCCAGGGTTTCTTTTTGAATGATTAAAATCCTAATTATCTCTTTAAAAGGCCCTTTAGCAATGGATGTGGGTGAGTTGAGCTTCCAGGATTTTTGCTTTTCAATCCAAAATGGGTGGCAAGCGAACCAATAAATGTCTCAAAAGTTCAGGTCCAAAGAAGACGTGACGACTAGGTGAAAAAAAATCAAACAAGTATCCCAACAAATAAAATTTGTTTTCAGCCGCCGGTCACCATTGCATTGGTTGTCTGTTTTCAGGCTCTGAAGAACATTGACTGTCCACCTGCAAGTCATAATGAATGTTTCGCTATCTCTTACCATTTATAACACTCTGAAACTTAGAAGTTGTTTTGACAAACATTCTGTCCGGGATAGCAAGCGGAAACGATCGACAAACTACTGTTATAGCAAATGTACCTCCTGCTTATCAGTGATTGGTTCTGTCCTTCAAACCTTATTGTCCAACTTTACACTGTACACAGTTTACTATAATCTTGTTAGTTCTAGAGAGCCTACAAAGACCGAGGAAAGTGAGTAAGAACATAGGTAAAACTAATAGCTTTGTTGCTACATCCATTGTCATTATAAATCGTTTGAGAGGGTGAGATGAGACCTCGGTTGTTCGCCATAAAAGCGGAGTAAAGATCGGCCGTGGAGCCTGCAGAAAAGATGGAAGAATGTGGAGAACGGCTTGTAATTAACTTAGAGCTTCCTGAATGCACAGTCACACAAACAAACAAATGGCCCGTGACAGCACACGGGCTGCGTTCCAATAGCGTTATTGATGTTTGGTAAGCCTGGAGGGTGAAAAGACCTAGGAGGAGACCTCAGCCAATTACAGTGAGCTTTAAAATTCACATTTCTTTAGCCTTTCTTTTTCTCGACCCATCAGGCCTTGTGGTCTCTCTGCAACGATATGCACAAGCCAACCCATTGGTCTGGTTAACAATTCACTGATTAACACATTAATATTTCTGGTCTCCCAGATATTGCATTTCTAATTAGGAGATCCACCAGCCTCCAGATGAAAACAAACATTCATGTTTTTCCACTTTTCCTTAGCTGCCTAAGTAAACGTTGCTACGCACAGTTAATATAACTACAATATAGAAACACCCGTTGCCATTTCCTTACCTCGACCGAAACAAATACGCAGGGAAAAGACAGATAAACACACTGTTATTGTACGAAGCTTGTCGCGCTTTGAATTCATTCTGCCTCCTTTTGTGTTTGAGAGATACAAAGAGCAATACAATGCATGACTAACTTGATGTGTTCTAATGGCTCCAGATGGCAATTTTTATGTAATTGGAGACATCTTGACTGCAGATTGCACAATGCTTTGAAAACACACAGATGTACACACATGCTGGTGAACAAACAAGCAGAGCACAAACATATTTTGTACGTTTTTGAGGTTGCATGTAGTGCCGACTAGAATAACTGTTGGGATAGTTTGGGGCCATTTTGGTCTGTATGACAACGCAGACAATAAGAGTTCCCAATTTGCCACACATGCATGTTTCTTTTGACTGTGGGAGGAAGCTGGAAAACCCTCAAGAGAACCCATGCAGACACGGGAAGAACATGCAAACTCACAGAAGAGCCCCTCCGCTGTGAAGGCAACAGTACTAACCACTGCATCATCATGTGCAGTGTGTGTCTCTAAACAATTTGTATTGTATTTTTTTTTTTAACGCAAGTACTAGTTGTTAGTCAGTTGAAGTCATGTGACCGATTTCTTTTGTCCTTTGGCGTTCCTCAAGGTCTTGTACTGGTTGCTGTGCTGTTTTCCTTATATATGCCGCCCGTTGTCCAAATCCTCAGCTGCACAGTGTCATCTATTTTCACACTGGTAACACGCAATTATATTTGAAATCGTTTAACTGAATTTCATTTACATTTGTTTTTTGTTGTTAAATGACTGCTCAAAGTACAAAACTGGAATTTTAACATCAATGATTTACCTACAACTTTCCAAAAAAGGGTGCAAGCAGTTTCCATTTCTTTAGGGTTACGTTAGTCACCTTGTAGTCCGTTTATGTTTCTTTTGTCAGTTGAGACGCTTTGCTGTCACAATCAGTACCAATACGATTGAGATTGAAATGAAAGACTGATTTTTGCCCTCACCTCTTTTCATTCATTCATTCATTCATTCATCTTCTATACCCGCTTATTCCTATTCAGGGTCACGGGGGTCTGCTGGAGCCTATCCCAGCTGTCTTAGGGCGAAGGCAGGGCGACACCCTGGACAAGTCGCCAGTTCATCGCAGGGCCACCTCTTTTCATATCTTGTCTTTTTTTTTTTTTTACCTTGCTGAGTATAAATTTTCTTTAGCAGCTTTCAAAAATGCTGCTGCTCAGAGTTTATGGCAAGAGATCATAAATGACCCTAAGTTTCACTTTGTAGGCTCCCTGTTAACTTTAGTATTCAATTCACAAAACACTTGTGCTTACCAAAATACTGGCACTTCAGTCCTTACTTTCTTCAAACTGATTCCACTTTAAAATTAGAGTTTACCATGTGTTCCAGGCTCTTTTACCATTTTGTGTTCATTAGATTTCAGTGTTGTTTTTATGAAACAGCTTTCCTACTCATAGAGGCGTATTCCTCATATTGGCTCTAAACAGCTGCTTCATCTTAGTTATGGCACAGTTGTCGGTCGCTGCTTTGTTTGCCAGCAGCTGAGTGGCCACTTTAGACTGTTAAGATGTTTCTTCAGTTTCCACATGGTTGATTTTGTTCTCAGAAATATGGTTTCACATTCATGACTTAGTGTGAAAGGTGCTACATCCTATAATTACCATCAAGGCAATCTACGTTCCTTTAATGCACTGTATTGTGCCATCATTCAGTTTACATTCATTACTTGACCCAATAACAAATTACTGGTTATACTGGTAAAAAGACTTGCTTTTAATTATGAGCTTTCCTATTTGAGTGGAGCCGAAACAGACACAGCCTGATGTAACCTCATTTGATTCTCTGCCCTTTTGAGACAACACATTCTCATAAGCAAGCCGCAAATTGCACACATTCTCTTCATTTTTAATTTGACGCCCACACAGGTTATTTGGCATATGACAGAGAAAAAAAAGTCATTCCCCTCATCCCAGCGACTGCATTTAATTAAGGCAAAACTTTATGTTTCACACTTAGACTTAAACTCATCTCAGCCTTGCCACCCCTGCACCAAAAACAGAACATCCAATAATTAGCTGGCGGATTATGGTGTAGCTTACAGTTTAGGAGAACACGGCTTCAAATTATAATTAAAGTAATTAGGACTTCTCTCTCATGCTCTCTGTCTGCTCTCCGAAATTCACTTGCACTGAATGCATAAGGCTGTGGAACTGAGATGTGCACATTGCCTCAGTCGGCAATTTCAATTTATGTGTAAGTCTTAAATGCTTATGGGGGGAGGTAACTGCTTCTGTACTGCTTCTTCGATGAACCCGGCCTGTTTATTCATCTGGTGTTTTTATCAGTACACATATACTTATGTAAAAAGCCTAAAGTTAAGCTTGATCCTAATGCAAAAGGACAATAGATTGACTCAACTTGATCATTCCCGACATTTCATTGCCGACGGAAATGACCTCTACTGATGTGCGGGCAATCTTCGGTTGACAGTTTATGATTAATATGGTGCGTTGAGCACTAAAAATGGACCACCTCTGATTTCATTGTATTTAAGAGAAGGGTTTTTTCACCTTACCTCTTCAGAATAAGCAAACCATACCAATGAATGTATTTATGAACTGCTAACCAAGCAAGAGATGAACTGGGAGAGAACTCCGGCTGAGTTGCCATTTCACTGCATCGTGTAAAAGGGCATCAGGACTAAACACCTCCATATAGGAATGCAGGTAATAAGAGAGTTTAAGCACAGCAGATGAGTCATCGTTAATTACATTGAAAATGTTCCATGCATTTGTTTTGTAACTAGGGTTGTCCTTAGGCTTTCAAAGCATTTTATGTCCTTGCGCGGCTGTGTGTAGACTTGGTGTAAAGTATAACAGCTAAACAAAAAAAAGGGTCAGAATAATGATTTGGAAGGTCTCCCTCTATTTGATGTCTTTCTTAAAAAGTAAATTGGTTAGATTTCTTGCAACCTCTCTTGTAATGTTTTATATTTTGCATTCACACTTGATAAACATGGCCTTCAAATTTGATGTAGACCAATGAATCGATCGATTTTGGTTTGACCAATTACCTTCGCATTGGGGGGGACAAAAAAGCATTACGGCCTTTTTTGGTCTTCAGATGACCTTATGTGTTCTCATATATTTTATACATTTTTGTTGAAGTTCAGAAGTTTTATTTGTCATTAATTTCTCATTAACATTTGCTGGTTTATGTCAATGGCAAAACAAGAAAACCAGCATTATGCTTTGGTGATTGGTTGACCTGCGCTCCGTTTATTGTATATAAGTGGATTCCTAATTGAAAAGCTGATTTTGGTCCAACTTCTTTAGCTTCAGCAATTGAAATTCACATACTGAAGAACACTGTAGTCACAACTCTTGCGCCACCATTCAATTACTGTATAAACATCTTGGGAATACACCAGGACTTGAGCAGTCTCACAAAGTTTCCCGTATGTTTTCACAGCCCACTCTGCTGCAACGCTGATCTCCAGCTCGGGTAAATTAAGGCTTCAGACAGAGTATATGAAGCGGGAGATGAAATGTTTGGCTCCCCATCAACAGAATAATAGTTTAGCATGCTTCAGTAATGATGAAGTTAATAGCCCGCTAAAGCACTTTTATGCTAAACGGACTCTACCCTGCGCCTTCTCCAAAAGGCTGCTGCCAGTGAAATGACACATCAATAGCAGTTGCGGCAATTAAATGCTGCGTCCCAGTGCCCCTTCTTCCACGGGGTTAACGATTTTATCCCCAGGCGTACAAAAATCAGTACACTGCTTTGAAAACGCAGCCACTCATTTCTGCAGGGCTTTACTTTTGAATTCCGCCTGGTCTAATTTCACTCCCATTTGCCTTCAAAATGCAGAATCACCGTAAAGATCGTGACATTATTTTAAAGGAGCAGTGTGTAAAAATTTGGGAAGATTTATTGGCAAAACCCTGATATACCACCGTTAAATATGTTTGTGTAAGTGTATAACCTTTGTATAAAAAAAAGTAATTTGGTTTTCATACCCATGGAATGGTTCCTTTATATATATATACATACAGCAAGAGCCTTTCTCAAAGGAGGTCGCCATCTTGAAACGCCATGCTTGTATGGCAACCCAGGACGGACAGTCCAGCCTGAATACTATTATATTTAGGGTTGGATGCTTGCATTATTTTAAAATGACCTATAAGCAAAGAACAAATGATTTACTGTCAGTAAAACACAGTAAAATGGTAACTGGTAAATGGACTGCAGTTATAGAGCACTTTTCCAGCACCTTCACGGTACCCCAAAGCGCTTTACATTGGCCTCTCATTCACTCATTCACACACACATTCATACACCAATGGGTGGAATCTTTTGCGCATAAAGAGCATAAATGCTACACTGGTTGAAATATACTGTATAACATACCAATACAACTCAACCTTTGAGCCTGAGTCCCACCCCATCCCCAAGGATACTGTTGCTACACCTAGCATGTGTTCACTTCTGCTTCATTCACTCCCGTATGTCAGTCTGGATTTTTCCGCGATTTTGGAGGAAGATACTCCACAGCAAAGCGCATCTCATTTCTGCAGTAGCTGTTCGGAAATGTCAGAGGGAACTAGAAAGAGAGGACTGCAACGGGCATTCAAGCGGCAGAGTAATGTGAACAAAAAGACATTTAAACTGAAGGCTCGCCAGCTCACTGTTCCTATTGCAAAGACATGAAAGGATATTGCATATGTTTTTTATAGTTGGCTAGCGCTGGGTGTCATGCGGTGCAGCTTTGTAGCGCTTTGGCAATTTTTACACAATTTGTACAATAACCCTAACACTAGCTCGCCCACCTAAATTGCATTACTTTTGACCTTTCAAAGCAGTTCTCTTTGCATGAACAACACAGTGTACGAACTCTAAAAGTGGCTGCATGTTACACCTGGTTGTTTCAGAGTGTAATTTTTACAGTAGCTCCCACATTACAGCAACAACAGTGCCACTAAAGAGTGATCTGCATCACATATTGAGTCCCCCAAAAAAGAGAACACTCTTGGCAGATGCTTTATTGCAGACAGAAGTTTTGTGTTTTTTTTACGTCGCGGAAGCCCGCAGGAGTCGCAGACTTTACTCGATTTTTTGTGTTGAAAGTTTAAGCCACAAGATTGCAATTCCTAGTAATTGCTCGCTCAGGGGTGAGCCGGTTGTGTGCCCTACAATTACACAGGCTGCTGCCAGACTGAAGCTTTTCCACTTCATTTCTCGCATAGATTTTGCAGCGATATCCAGTTTATCATACGGCAACTTTCTTCATTGCACAATTTGCACCTCTGCTTGTTTTGACTTGAGTCCTTCTTGGGTGTTTCTATGGGCTCACACCAAGAAAGTGGACCTTATCACCTCAGGCCTCAGATCTCTGCACTTGATTCCCGTTTCTCAGAGAATAGATTTTGATGGTTTACAAAGCATTAAGTGGTCCAGGGCCGAAATACATCTCTGACCTTCTACTCAACTATGAGCCGTCTAGACCTCTCAGATCATCTGGTACTGGTCTTCTATCTGTACCTACAGTCAGAGGTAAACAAGATGAGGCATCATTTAGTTTCTATACAACCACTAGTTGGTTGCAAACTCCCAGAAACCCGCAGGTGTACAAGAACCCAGAGTGCCTTTAAGTCAACATTGAAGACCTTCATGTTCGCTGATGCCTTTTTTTAACTGCACCGTAACATTGTTTTATTATTTTAAATATTTTTAAATAATGTTTTAATTCTTGTTTTAGCTTGTTTCTTTCTCGTTTGTTTTTAAATAACGTTTGATTTTTATGTTCTCGTTTGCTAATATGCAAAGCACTTTGAGTTGCCTTGTTGCGGAAATCGTAATTCAAGCCAAATATTACACCTATTATTATTTTATTATTACACCTAAGGTCCAATATTGGACCTTTAACTATATGTATTTTAAACTCAAAAACTCACTGTATAGTGTTTTTGTTGTGCGTCTGTACCGACTGGGCTCGTAATGCAAAGCTGTACTGCCAGAGGCTACGAGAGGGTTGCTGGCTAGCGTTTAGGTAGTGAAAGGGGTCGTTATTAGACATGGCCATTAGCATCAAAGACTCCGTCAGTAATGAGCTTCGAGATAAATCAGGTGTGCGTTAGGGCCTGTGATGGTGAAATGAGACGAGATCACAGCGAACCAGAGTTCATGAGGACTCATCATATCCTTTGAGATCGGGGCCCAGCATCTTTTTTTCTTTTTTTCACAAGCCATTCTTCCCTTTTGATCCTTTGTGAGGCCGGCGAGAACCAGCACCACGCAATTTGGCGCACGCTGCCATTTCTGTGTCCAGCTTTAAGTGCAAATCACTCTTAATTCGTCTCCTCGCGGTGCGAACGTCCATTGTGACATTTTCCGATGTCTGCGCGGTGAAGGTGAGGATGCAGCTTTGTTAATGGACGACATGTCGGCGGCTTTCATCCTGCTGGTTCAAAGACCTTGGCAGCAAAAGTCTAGACACATTTCCAAGTTTGATGACCTCCGCAATTTGTATTTGACTTGACTTTAGTTTTTCCACACCGCAATTTGTATTTGACTTGACTTTAGTTTTTCCACACCGGAAAAATATTCACCAATTGTTAAATAATCCTCGTATTGCCTTTTTTTTTAAAAAAAAAAACTGGAAAGGCTCGCATTTCGTTTTTATTAGCATTTGCAGTCATGTTTTGTCAATAATTGGGTACCCTGGACGTTTATGCACAGCATGGACTAAAGTGAGGGAATCACAGAGCTGTGGTTTTTCCCTCCTCCTTCGTTAGTAGAAATAAAGTAACACATGAATGGAAAATGTGTCCAAATATTGGATCTGTATCTAGCATTCAAGGCAGAAAAATCAGCAGGAAAGAAAACTGCTACATGCATTTTGGTGAAATAACACATGGTGATGCCATGGTTTACCTCTCCTTTTATTTTCCCTTACACTCCTCTACTTGAAATGCTGCACTTTCCTCTGTCAATTTCGTGTGTGCAAGTCTAAGGCAACTGGGCAACTACACTATATTTCTATGAAAGTAGGTTGAGTGGAACTGAGCTTTTTTTCATGGTCTGGGGAAAAAGATTTCAACACCTTCAAACATATCTGACATCTAAAAAAAAAGGTTGATAACTACTGCATCCAAAAATGTCTTTAAATAAAGAAAGTTAGAGAAATAGAGTGTGCGGAATAATATGTTCAGTTTGCTAAAAGGCTTTTGAACAAGTACGAGGGAGGAAAAAGGGGAAAAGAAAGTAGCTGAAAAATGGAATGTTCCCACTTTTGCAGTGCTTTGACAGCGTCGTCATGTTCCACTGAGCAGCGAGCTCGGCTGGAGCTCCACTGGCGAGCGTCGCAGACTTTGACTTTCTCCCTGCTGACAGATGGAATTTGTGGCGTTCATGGCTGTCGCCGCATCGATCTGCCAGGCTTAATTGTCAATTATGCAAACCCCTCCAAGGACATGGGACAGTATGGCGATGAGCGATCCAAGGCGCTGATAGAGGATCACATGATCACAGTAGATCATCACAAAATTTGTCCCTTTCAGTGTAAATAACGTCTACATTTGAAATGACCACTTCACGTGTCTCCCAAAATCAATGTAAGCAAACATTGCTTTTGGGGAAATGTTTTATTTTCCACCATATGAATGAATGAATGAATGAATGAATTATCCTAAAGGAGACAACAGTAAAAATCAAATAGATGTGATTTTCAGATGTTCAAAGTGCCTGTTTCTCTATTGTCTTTTGTTTTTCCATTTTTTAAATGATAAAAATAATCATGACAATAACTTTGAAAAAAACAAAACTAGTTTCCTCTGTCAGGGGGAGGCTTTAGATGGGATAAAATCTTCTAGGCGCCACTGAGGAGACTCAGTCGTCTAATATACAGTAAACGCCTCCTTCGCGCCTCGCGGCATGTATTTTGTTTTAGGACCGTCTTTTTTGGGCTCTGGCTGTTTGTTTTCATCAAACGACAGCGTTCAAAGCATCTGCAAAAGCCCACACCGACTGTTTCCAGATTTGCAGATACTTCCTGGTTGTGTTTTGACTGTTGAAACATAACAATTTAAAATATGTCGATGACTCACTTCTCTCCGATTCCCCCCATTTAAGTTGATGCGTCGCAACTTGGGTGCAACTTTCCAAAAAGGCATACAGAGTTCCCCCCCGAGCCCTCTCCCACACACACACACACACACACACACACACGTTTTGGGCGATGTACTACCTTCTGCATCTCGGGCATTCAGAGGGAAACCTGCTCTTAGGTCGTTAAATCAAATCAAGCGTCTATCATGGTTCCCATTATTGACGAGCAGTTCGTATTGACTTTGAGCAAGACTGCGATATTCAATAGTTCTTGATCCGTTACGCTAATGGCATTTATTAAAATTCTGCCAACTCGCCCTACCAGTCACCCGAACACGCGCACGCTTGGAAGGCCGAAACAGAGACACACGGGTCATTGAGTCATTGGGTGTGCCGGTCAAATAAACTCAGAAATCCTTTCACTTGCCCTTTGTATATAATTCAGACCGTGACATTATTCCTAAGTGACATTTACTTCCTCATTTGCTGTCCATTAGCTTGATTATAAGGCACAACGCGACGTGATGATCGACCAGATATCTGTCAATCAACCAGAGGGAAACGGCTCCAAATGCTTTGGCACTTAAAACAAGAAGATGAGCAGACAAGGAACACATGACAGCATAATATGTCGTGAACACGTTTTTACGTAAAGCCGTTGTTCAGCCAGGGCCACTGCTTCGCGGACCTAGCAGGTGCAGGACATACACGAAGAAAGAATATTATTCATGAGCGAACACATTGCCTCTTGATTCTCTTCCTGATTCTTGATTATATTTTTCTATTTCTTTTTTCGCTGTTGCAACTGTGGCTTTCGGCACGGGGCAGACGGGGGATGTTGAAAAACACAATCACTTGTCAAACCGAGCAGCCCCGAGCGGAGCGCTTAAAAAGAGAAACACAAAACACACACAAAAAAACACTGCCCTCCATTATTCCACTACTTCTCTAATTCCGCCCGATGGACCACCATCCAGAATCAGCAAAGGTTATTTAGCTTCATTGCGCGGTTGCTGAATTATTGACTAGTTGTTGTGGTTTTTTTTTCTTCCGTCTTTTTTCTTTCTTTTTTTTTTTACGATGCAAAACGTAGCCGCTCCTCTCGCGGCAAGGAGAGAGACAAGAGCCTCGCGGTTTCTCCTTGTGGACATGAATGAAACCCATTTCTGACTCTGCGCTCTCTCCGTGCTGCTTGCATGTGTGCCGGGGATCACTGCGCCGTCAGATTATCGCTCTATGGATGGGCCCGCGTGGTATTTTTGGTTTCGGATTTGAAAGGTCAATCCCGTGCTCGTGTTATTTTTATCTCCGGCAATACGGCCGTCAACCACTTTCTAGTTTATTAACTGTGGGATGCCACTGATGCCTCGGAGGCCCGCAGCGGAAAGCCTGTCGTGCACGCGCTGTTTTGCAGCGATGTGCCCGTCATAGTGTCCAATCACATTCCACCTGTCCAATCAATTGTGTTTAGCAGTGCAGTAACTGTGCAACCATCTCTTTTTTTGTTGTTTTTACCTTCACTATTTATTCAATCTGTTTGCAAATTTGAACAAAAGGTTTCGACTGTGAAAAGAGCCGTTAATTCTATGCACGTTTGTCTTCATAAAATGTCAATCAAACAAACGGGAAGAACGCGCACACTCAAGGTGAAAAAGATTGTAGAGATGCTCGGCCAAAGAATTTAAATCCAAAATAGTCAAAAAGAGCCAGTCTGTGTTAGTCTGTTGACTAGTAAGTAAAAATGATTTGGAAGGACACAGAGTGTGACTGGCTCTTTTTGACTCTTTTTAAATGAATTTAATTTAAATTCCCAAATTAGAAAAAAGGGGAAAAGGGTTGCAGGTTGCAGAATATGCAATCCAAACCAAACAATCCCACACCCAAATGAAAAGGTCAAGGTTTATTAACGCCTTTAGGAAGCATTTTGATTGTCTAGACCCCATCGGCCATTTTCACTGCTCAAGTGAAAATCCCGATTTTGCACAATGCACATTTCCTGTTATTAGCACTGAGTAGCTGCCAAGCGAAGTCAAGCGAAAGCGTGCAAAATGGATTGATTGATTGCTTATTTGTACATATTTGTGAGAAACCTTCTGATTCCATCTATGTTTTTTTTTTTTTTTTTAGTGGCGTTCAAAATTTGTATCCGTGAAAACTACTCAAAACATGTTTATCTTGTCAAAAATTCTATTATAGTAAAAAGTTATTCATTAGTGACCCTTTTTTTTTTGGCCTGTTTAATAGTTTTGTTTTTTTTTTGGCCTGTTTAATTTAAGCACCAACCAGTTGATGACACATAACAATGCTGTTGCAAAATTACAGGAAGATTCCTATGTTCTTCCATTAAAAGGAAAAACCCTTGATGCTCTCGGTAAAAAATGTGAAAAGTATTTAACCCTCGGAGGATTCCGGGGCGGAAGCAAAGTTCCTTGCTTTATCTCCTCCATTGTTTGCTTACTTTGCACGTCCTGCTGTTTAATCCCCGGCGTCCGTTTGATTGAGCACAGCGGTGCCTCACCTCTCCGCAGCCCGGCTGAATCGGAGCGGGGAGAATTGCGCTTGGCCTCCCGCCCGCTTTTTTTAGGACCACAATAACTCCTGATTATGAGCGCGTCCAGCGCCTAATGGCTTTCTTCTCTCCCCTCTGCTGCAGGTTATCTATGCACTGAACACGAAAAACGATGAACACGAGGCGGCCATCGCCACTCTGAAGGAGGCCCACGAGGAGGAAGTGCAGCAGATCCTCTCCGAGACCCGGGAGAAGATATTACAGGTTCGGATCTCCTGCTTTCATTTACCAAAATGTTCATTATTTCTCCTTCTGGAGGAGAGGAGAGAGAGAGAGAGAGAGAAAAAAATCTCCCAATACTTTCGAATTCCACTAATGTTTGCTGCTTCAGTTGAGGGATTTGTTTGCCGAGGAGTGCCACCTTAGACTGGCAACCAACCGCTGAGCGGGCAATTGATTTGTTTGCGATTGTAGATTTAACACTAGATTCAAATGGTCACCCGGCACTTCAGAGAACTGTGGTCAATATGTAGCCCGGGCCCGCTTTACCGTCGGTCTCTCAATAATGTATAGCGGCTGCGCATTGAGCTGCGACATAATGCAGCTGATCCCCTTGGGGGCGAGAGAGAGCCGAGATCGCGTTCATAGAGGAATTATGAATATTTAAATGAGCCGGGATTTAATTATTGAACGTGTGTGTTCTCACTTCCTCTCTCAAACAGCTACAAACTTTACAGTGGAGTACATCCTCACGGAGTCGGCCCGGGGCGAAGGTCTACATGCGAAACATGGCAAATGCAACGCAGCCTCTGGCTATGCATTTATTTAAAGTCCCTGTTTCAGCAATGCAATGATATGTATCAAAGCCAAATGTAGCTGCCTTTGCCTTTCCCCGTTCGGGCTGCCAAACCTATTATTAAAGATGTCTTCTGACTTGTTTTTGACTATTACGTCTTTAGTTTGGCGCGACAAACTTCCCCAGGCTTCAACTTTCTAGTAGTCCAATCAAACTCTGCTGCGCTCTCGAACCAGTACAAGAGCAAGATCAGCGACGAGATGGACCTGAAGAGGCGCATCCAGTCCCTGGAGGAGTCGATGGAGCTCCACGAGAGGATGAAGAGGCAGGCGCTGGCCGAGTTCGAGAGCTACCGACAGAGGGTGGAGGACATGCAGCTCTGCACCGAGGCTCAGGTACGCCCTGCGACGCGTGCGTTTGTGTGTGTGTGTGTGTGTGTGTGTGTGTGTGTGTATGTGAGCGAGCCAGCACTTTTATTAGTTTTTAGTTTTTACTTTTACTAGCAAGTTTTTATTAAATTAATCGCGAGTTAATTCAGGACACTATGCGATTAATCGCGATTAAAAAATGTAATCGACTACATATATGTATATATATGTGTGTGTACACAGACACCTACCTAAATACAAACGCATATACATACATACATAAACACACATAGAATTCTTACAGTTCCTATCTTTCACTCTGATGCAGTTTGTGCTGCAGCACGTGAGCTTGTGTGCACATTCAAATTTGCGCTCCGTGTCTATTTGCTGATTGTGTAATTAGCCGCTGCCTTGCTAAATGAAATGCTAATTCCAGACTACGCGGGCAAATTAAATGAGAGGCGCGCGTGTTTACCTCACCGGCGTCATGTCACGAAGTCATTAGCGGTGAAATCGGAATAAATATGTCGCCAGCGAGCCGAACTTAATGCAGCTCGAACGGCACATTAAGGACTCAACAGTGTAAAAGAAAATGCTTTGTTTTTTTGCGCCCTGTGGTGATATTGAATTGGCTATCCTGCGAATGGAAATGTTTGAAAGATCGGGAAACATTTATTCCTGCGAAGGGTCACCCAGGGCTGAAAAGGGAATGAGTGAATTCATTTTTGCAGAACGTGTTAAATATTACCCTGAGCTCAGGAAAAAGCGTGTATTGAAAATGGATGGATGGTGTTAAATATTTTTCTTACTCTTGCTCTTTTGGCACAAGGTAACTGTGTTTGCTTCCTTTCCACGTACATCTAAATCGGTTGCCAGTGGGTTCAATTCCCCAAGGTCGACCCATCATCACCAGGCCTCAGGGCCTTTCAAAACGTTCACCCATGATGTGACAAGCCCGTGAGCCCAATGGAAACTGTTCTTTTCGTCCCTGTGTATCTCGGCAGCACACGCAGCGTGTGGTCTCCATGTCGAGGGAGGTGGAGGAGATGCGTCGCTCCTTCGAGGAGAAGCTGCGCACGTTCAGCCAGGCGCAGAACCAGTTTGAGCAGGAGAAGAAGGTCGCCTGGAGGAGCTCAAGGGCCAGCACAGGCAGGAGGTCCAGGAGCTCCTGCGCAGCCACCAGAGCCAGAACGCAAACTACAGCAAAGACCAAGAGAAACTTGGGCAGCTGCACAAGGCGGAGGTAGTACACCCAGTAATCCCATCAATACTGTCAAAACTCAAACATAAATGGCAATTTGAAGACATTTGTCAATAAAGTTTTAACAAGTGCAGCAAAAGTGCGCTGTGTGAGCTTTAACATGTTTGTCCAATATGCATTGTTGCCATTTCATATAAGATACAAACGAGACAATGACAAACAAAAAAAATATTCATTGAAAATAACGTAGATCAAGAGATTATTTGCATTTGTTGTAACAGCAAAACAACTGAACAATAAAGTGCCAGGTTATCTACATTATAAAAAGCAGATGATTCAGCACGTTACCTTCTCCTCCTTCCACCAGGAACCTACAAAGTTGCTTCTGAAGCATGGTTATAATCATTAACGAAAACGACCCAAATAACGAAAACCAAAATTGAAAAAAACAACAAAAAAAAAAAAAGTTAAATGAAATAGATAAAAACTAAAATTACAAGACAAAAACGATAACTAAGTTAAACTGTTTTGTGCGTTTAGAAAACGAATTAAAACAGTCTTAAATTTAATTCATATTTCTTCGTTTTCGTATTTTTAGTTTTAGTTTTACGCAGCAGCACCTAAATGCACCTCGCGTTCTGTGGCAGCTGGACCATTCTCAACGACTCACGCAGCTGCAAAGTCCGATATGGGACTATTTCGAATATGACGGGAAGAGTGGTGATAGCTAATGTCTTGTTGTGGAAAAAAGACAAAATATGTGTCTTGCTTTTAAAGGGGAAAACCTGATAAACCTCCATATAAGAAGCTCGCACAAAGCGGCTAATATTGCTAAAGAAGCTAGCCTCTGTCGGTCCCCTGCCTCCGCCCTCCGACAGAGAAGCAACATCTCGGCTAGGTAGCACGGGGAAGGAGACGACTGTAATGGACAGCTTTCACCGACGACCAATTAAGCAGCTGGTCAGTAACTACACAGGAACACCACAAGCGGGAAGATGCATTAGTGAACATGTTTATTGAGACCGGGATGTCGACACGACTGTGTGACAGTTGCCTTACAAAGGTTCGGCACTTTACTCAAACAAAAATTCAAATGCCCCTATGCTTTTAGAGTGAATAACCTTTTTGGAGCTAATTTGGAAAAGGTTAGGCTGTTTTTTTTTTTAGTTATTATTATTTTTATTTTTATTTTGGTTTGATGTGTCTCACAGTGCCACACACAGTGTTCATTTTTAAAACTTCTTTCTTTTGTTGAATTTTATCGTACATTAGTCACTCTGACCTTTTTGAATCCTGCACCAAACAAATAACCCAAAGTATGAAACAACTAAAACTGTAACTAAAAGTTATAAAAAACAAACAAAACAAAACAAAACTATAACTAAGCTTTTTTGAAAATATGAAAACTAAATTGTTGGGAAATAAGTCAAAACGAAATAAAACTAAACTAAAATGAAAAATCCCAAACTATTATAACTCTGTTCTGAAGGACTCAGGCAGATTGCAGAGAACCTGACAACACAGGCTTGTTGAAATATGGAATGGTAAATGGTACTGCACTTACATAGTGCTTTCCAGCACCTTCACGGTACCTCAAAGCGCTCTGACCTTCTGAGTCACAGTCGCACCGATATGATTGGATAAATACTTACTACTCCATAGTACATCACAATGGAAGCAGCGGAACCCAGTGGACAATATAACATGAAGAAAGCAGCCCATGGAGAACAGCTTTGTTCTCATATTAATGGGAAAAAGCTACTTTTCTGAGTATGTTTTGGCCAGCAGAGAAGGCCTAGCTGGCCCAGATGGTCCACCACTAGGAGAAAGTGGGACTTTAACCGTTTGTGTCTTGTTGTTGTTGTTGTAATTTATTCATCATAATTTTATTATGATCTCACTCACCGTGCTAGGTTGCTGTTGTTTTCTGTTAACATGACTGTGTTGGTCCGTCCCAGGTGGATTCTCTGTCGGAGCGGGTGGAGGAGCTCAAGCAGGACAAAAAGAGGCTGGTGGAAGAGTACGAGGCCAAGCTCAGCAAGGTACGGCCGCTTGTCGACGAAACCTTGCGAAAACAAATGTCCTGTGCCATGTCAGCTCACATACTCCAATCCACAAACCTCGTCCTTTCCTTCTCGTTCGGTTTGCTCAATGAGTCTACGATACTACGTGCTCTGCTCCACAGATACGTACAAAGCCAATGTGCCTTTGCGAACTTCGCGCAACGTCACCTCAGGCAAGGTGATTCCGGGTGTGAAAAATTAAACCTTCCGGGCGTCACCGTGTGACGATTTGTCTCGCATGAGATATGATCCAGTTATAGTTACATCTCGCCTGTCGACTTTTGGTGTTGACGCACCTTCATATGAAAATAACTGTGTCCCTGAAAAGACCTGAAGTTTACGATCAGGTTTTGCTGATTTAAAACTTTAAGGACGGAAATATTACGATCGCTTTCTTGTACGTGATTTGGTACGGGTATCAAACTGTCCCTTTTGTACCATGAATGGTTTTGCAGCGAGGCGTCGAGCCGAAATTCAGAGAACATTCATTTCCCTTTGCTGTGTGCGCTTGAATGAGTTATGCTTTGAAAGAAGCCTGGAAACTGAATCACAGTGCGTTGGCCTTCCTCAAAGTACAAAAACGCTGCGGTTCAATACGAGGAAAAGGCAGAATGGGGCATTTGAAGTACTTCATATGGAAGCTATTAATTTCAATAAAGCAGGGGTCCCCACTTGACTGTGAGCACTGTCAGCCAAGTCATTTTGGCTTCAGGTTTTTTTTTGCTGGCATATTAATTTTTTTAAACATGAGATTAGAATTTGCTGAGAAAGCTTCTCTGCCCAATCCAAATCCGGCCTTTTGTCATCAGGCTCAGGCCTTTTACGAGCGCGAGCTGGAGGCCATGAAGAGAACCCAGCAGCTCACGGCGGACAACCTGCTGGCGTGGAAACGCACCGAGGCCGAGCTGCGGCGGGAATTCCAGAGCCAGGAGGCGGCACTCCAGAAGACCCTTGGCAAACTGAGGGCCGAACTGGCCCGGGTGTCGGACGAGGCTCGGGACAACCGGGACAAGTGCCACAAGCTTCAGACGTCGCTCACGACGGCGGAGAACAATGTCAAGGTGGGTCTGAAAGCGAAAACCCCCACCTAACTCATGTTAGGCCCGATCCCAGTTCTAACTTTTACCCCTTGGCCCATGGAACCAAGGCACAAGAGGTAGAGGTAGAGGCTGAGGTTTTGCCCTACGAATTGGGACTCCCCTTCATCAATGTCGGAAGTCGGCAATAACGTCTACATAGACAGACTTGACGTGTTTGCAGATGATTAATGACGATTTTGCAATGACACAAAGCCGAAATTTTATACTGACAGACCGTCGTACGGCATCTATTGGTGGGAGGGTTGGATTGAAAGATAAAATACAACACTGATAATAACAGATCTGAAATTGATCTTACCAATACGAGTATTACAAGTTTTTTATGTGGCTTTTATAAAAAAGGGGCCCATAAATCATCAAAGTAATATAATAACAAAGACAACACAATCTAAATTTCAAGTCATCAACAGAGAAAATACTTCACATTTGGGAATTTCTTTGGATGCTTGAGCCGATTTTGCTGCCCCCTATTGGGGAATCAATGTCTTACAGCCCTCCGTCTGAAGTGAGGTCCAGAAAAATCTCAGTTTGAAGGGCTAGTTAGCCTTCACTCTTTACCCTAGCACTCCGTCATTAAGGGGGTTGAGGCACCGTAGCCGTTAGCGTCGGGCTAAGGGGTTGTTGGGACTCATCAATGCTCACTTTCAAATATGTGGCTGGATGGTGAAAAAGGTTTTTTTTTTTTTCAGACTCAAGGTTCAAGGCTTAAAGTCTTTCGACACAAAATAACATTCAGCACAGTGAACATCCTACACAGAAAATATGGTGCGCAAAGGTGGTCTTATTGTTATTATAAATTCTTTCAGCACTTCTGCTCATTGTGTTATTTCAGAGTTGAAGCAAATTTGTGGAAATTTGAACTTTTTCTTGATGGGTCAGTGCAGTAACTCGTTCATTTTTCATTGCCTCTGCATTTGTCGGCATTTCTACTTCAAAGACGGACATAGTACTTGATGCTCACAAAAATAATGAAAAAGTAGACACGAACAAGAGTTGTCTAGACCTGCATTTTGTTGCGGGTTTAAGATACCCTAATAAAATGCAGCTTGACAGCATGAATAATCAAGCATTGACAGGATGTTAAAAGTTGCGAGGAACACTTTGGTCGCCTCATTCGTCCCGACAGATCTGTTAATGCTCACGGCCACGTTTCCTCGCTCGTTATGGAAACATCCAGGAAAGAAGTAGGACTTGCCAGCCAAACCCCTGTCTGTGAAACATTTTGCACATGAGCTCTGACTGAAAAACAACAAAAATAAATAAATAAATAATAATCTATCCTTCAGTAATAACTTTATACTTTTGTCCTTATTTATGGTTTTTATATTGGTAAAAGCTTAATATACTGCCCATAAATACATTAATAAAAGTGTATACTTGCAGTACAATAAAAGTAATTTGGTTTTCCTACACATAGAATGGTTCTTATTTGCATATTAGAATATACATAGAGCAACGGCCCCAGTTCGCTTCCATCTTGCACTGCCATATTTCTAAAGAAGTCTGTTTGGACAATCCAGCCTGCCTGAACAGCGCGTTTCATATTTAGGGTTAAAAGACAAATCCGAAAAATTCTCGGTAGATTCAGTGACTCTTATGAACAGTTATGAATTGACAGCGTGTTTCGTAGTCAGGTTGAACACTCATGTCCTTAAATAAAGCAGTGAAGAAGAAGGTGGACAAGGTATCTGGGTTTGTGTGTGCAGGCAACCGTAGTTTGCTGGCAAGTTCAGGAGAGGGAGGGGGAGTAAAAAAAGCTCTGCAACCTAAAATGTAACCACTCGATGTTGCTGGTTCTTCTCAAAAACTCCAAATATTACGCACTTTACCTTTATAGTAGATTCCTTTCAAGTCTTTGTTGTATTTGGATTGTGCAGCTCAACTCCTGCGTGTTAAAATACAGATCTTCTACCTCAAATACCTCAATTGCTTTGCATTTTGTGGGACAAATTCAGCAGACGTCTTGGCGTGCAGACGGCGTCCTTCTTTGTGGATCAAAAAAAAAAACCAACAACACGGGCTCCGGAGTGCCTTGTATTTGCTAGAGTCGGTTTACGTAATTATCTCCAGCAGTTAAAAATAAAGTTGACATGTGCTTCAGGGGAATTTGTTAAGTCGGCCTTATTTTGTTGTCACGTCTTCCCCTGAAGTTTGGTTGGAATCACCACTGACTGCACAGAGGACAGAACCCCTTTTTCTCCAACATGCTGTGGGTGTGATCAGGGTCAGCAGTTGTTCCTTTGCCTGGAGTTAGTCGTTTTATTAGTTATCAGAGCAATTAAGTGTAACCCAGATAAGGAAGCAAAAATAAAAAAAAAAGAACAGCAAATTCCCGCAGTTCTGACAGAAAAAAGACATTTTAAAATGAAGAAACAGCCTTTTCCTGTTTCTCCTTCTTTTTTTTTCAATATTCAGGCTTTTAAACACACAACTGGTGGCACGATACATTATTGAAAAGTAATAACGGCGTAATCGCTCGGTAATGGCCCCAGTCTATAAACATATCCCTTAATCCTCCCCTGCTTCATTGCGAGTTCACCATCGGCAGATAATAAATTTGAATTTAATCTTAACAAGCCAACACACGATTTAATCTTTTATAACGGCACTTTTAAGCCTCACCCCATGTTTGTCTTGACTTGGATTATCTGTCGTGTGGGTTTACCAAGAGCAGTGTTGTTTCCAAAGCTGCTGTCAAGTTATATTTGCCACGACTTGAAAAATGTTGATGATTTTTACTGATTTGGTTTGATCTTTCATATTTTAATTTTAGAGCAATGGTTTCATCACTGGCCAGTCAAAGGGTGAAGAGCAGCTGAAGGCTCTCTTTTCCATTTCCATTCAGATTTTAGGAGGCACGTATTCCGTAGCGTCAGATGAACGAAGGCTGCTATGGCAACCATTCTTAAAGACTTGTTCCCCAGTTTTGAGAGTTACAATTGAGGCCTGGTCAGACCTTTGCATAGAGTCTTTTATAGCTATTAATCCCACATTCATGAACCGACTTCAACCAGGAGCATATAGGATTAGCATTCAAGAAGAAGCCATGTATCTGGCTGTATCAAGCGAAGACATTTGGTCATTTTGGATATAAAAGTATAGCATTTTTCCCAACGTCCTTTTTGAGCCGTTTCAGCTGCTTAATTCTGCACCACCTGCAGGGAGTGTACCGAGTCCTAGCCAAGGCGAGGTCAGTGCCGGGCACCAGACATGTGGGTACTAAATATTGACACGACGCTGGTCCAAAAGCCCCCCCGTAGGTTTGTGTGAGAATGGCACTGCTCCTTTTTCTCAGTGTTGGCTGACATTCTCCTTTGGCTCGCGCTTTAGTGGACGAGTCTCCGTGGAAATGTGAGCAAACGATCGCTTGGAGAGGCCGTGAGAGACATAATTAATGGCTGAGTGTTTTCACCAGCTTCCGGACGGAATGTGCATGCCAATAAAAAAATCGCAAATTATCCCCCAAAGTGAAACGCTCCACTCCAACTACGTCAAACTGCCGCTGTCACCGCGTTCGGACTGAGCAGTTCCCCGTCAGGTACGTGCTGAGTACCTGAGTATCAAGTGGGATGAAGTAGCAGAGCGGCCGCTTTGATGGACCTTTGATTCGTCAATGAAATTCACTCGGTACAATTTGGGTCTCGATGTGATTGGGCCTGCAATATTGAGCTGCTCCCAGTTTTATTTTTACACTGCACTTTGTCAAATACACCAAACCTCCACGCTCATGGTGGCGCTGTGTTAACAATTACTAAAAGAGCAGATGCGGTGTCGCTTCCAACCCCTCACTGCGCAGCACCACGCAATTGAGATTCCTAGTGTGTAAAGACACAAACATAAAGAATAAAATAATAAAACGCTGAGAGTTTTTTTTTCTGAGTTAGTTGCAGTGTTTTTCAGTGTCTTTTGTTGCCTCATTGTTTCTACATTAACACCAATGAGCAGCTGTTGGTTAACTGCAGAAAGGACACCAAGGTTCTCTAATTTTCTTTTCATTAGAGCATTGTTAACAGTGAAGGTCAACCAGATATGTGTGTGTGTGTGTGTGTGTTTGTATATGTATGTATATACTGTATATACTACAAACTTTTGAAAATTGAAACACACACACACACACACACACACACATATATGTGTGTGTGTGTATTTCAGTTTTCAAAAGTTTGCATAAAATTTACATTTTATGGAAATGCACTAAATGACCCATAACTGTTGTAAGAAATTGTTATTTTTTTCATTTTAATGTTTTTATTTTCACATCTCTCATATCCAAGCAACAATGATAAAGGTGATAAATTAGTTGCATAGTTTTTTGTTTTTTTTTGTCTCTCACTAAATAAGCTGTAGCTCTCCGAAGCTCAGGTCGATCCTCAAAGAGATGCGGGAGATGGAGGAGGGTCTCGAACACACATACACACACACATCACATCTAATTTGCCAGAGACTCCTCGGTGGTTACCAGCTTATTGAGGTTTCGTTCTCTTTTTTTTTTTTCCTCCCCCCCTCTCAGCCTTGGCAGCAGTAATTAAGCTTGAGGCAGCCCGTTTGATGGGACTGAAAGATGTGAAATTGCCTCTCATGAGTTAAAGAGTTTTAAATGAAGCAGCCGCCCGTTGTTGTGCGCGGGCGCGCCCCTGCGTGCGCGCCGCCCGCGTCAATCTCGTCCCCGAAGTCTAGTCCCTGTTAATTGAACAGCGTTCGGCAGCATTGACGCCCCTGATCTGTGGTATTAGTTGAAAGCCACCAATGTGCTCCGTTTGACGAACAAGCTGTGGCGGACCATGACATTTAAAACCCTGCTTTTGCCTCTGACTCGTCCATTAACAACGTGCGCAATTACAGCTAATGGCTACGCGGCCTGTGTCTGTGCCCCGTGATGTTGAGGTTATTCATAAAACGTCCATGAATGTTTTCTTCCGTCTGGCTGCTGCTCATTTAGCGCTTTCCCATATTCACAAGCTCTCTGCTTCAGATGGGGGGTATTTTACTTATTTTGAGACTTAAACTTATAGTTTGTGGACGTCTAAATAGAGATATGCTGCTTTGTTATTAGTATTCAGTTGAATATATAAATACTCCAAGTTATTATTAGGAGATAGATTAGTATCAGTCTAGATTATGAAATGCATCGGTGGTAAAAAAAAAAAAAAAAAAGGTTTTGGATCCAAATGCATATATTTGATGTATTGCATTGAGAATCACTCTTAGAGGTCCAGTGTGTAATATTTGGCTTGATCTATGATTTTCACATTGGTAAAAGTTTAATAAACTGCCCATAGATACATTAATAAAAGTGTATAATTGCAGTACAAAAAAACTATAAAAATATACATAGATCAAGGGTCTTGCTCTCAGTTAGTTCCCTCTTGTAACCGCCATGTTTCTAAGGAAGCCTGGTGTGGACAATCCAGCCACTGACAGCGCGCTTCATAATTAGGGTGGCTGCTCGCAAATAAACCAACGAAGAAGAAGGTGGATGAAGTATTCAGGTTTGGGTGCACAGGTCAACGTAGTTCACTGGCAAGCTCAAGAGAGGTAGGGAGAGTGAAAAATGCAACCACTTGATGTTCTTCACAATCTCCAAGTATTACACACTTAACCTTTTAAACTCCTCGTGAAATTTCCTTATTAGTACAGTCACCCACAACCCATATGTCCACACATATCGTTTGTGTTTGTCTGAAGTGGCCACAACTTTTGAAACCAAAACAAATATTTCCTCATAATAAGTGTAAAACTTTTTATCCATTTTTTCCCCCGTCAACCGTAACTACTTCTACGGTTCTCTGTTTTATGATTTATTCTCTCATTCTGAATGCCCAGCTGTTGCCAAGTGCCTTAAGAAAATTCAAGAAGCCCACTTTAATTTCACCCGACCAACCAACCAACTTCACCCTGAGATGCAAATGACTGATTTAATGTCACTATTTTGTCTCCTGCTTGTCTGGTCCTTCACGGTCTTCAGTTTACTCTCATCTTCTCCCATTTATTTAGCTTTTTACACTGAAACCCTGAACCCACCCTCCCCACCCCCCCCGAAACGGAAGAAAAACTGTGGTTTTAATTATCTGGGGACTCAAGTTAAAACCTCCCAGTGGTAACGGATGCCGTGTTTGGTTTCTCTGGTTCTTCCACAGGACTTAACCAAGCAGCTGGACGAGGTGACCCAGAACTCGGAGATCGTGGAGATCCGTCAGAAGGAAGCCGAGTGTGAACTGGAGGCGGCCAGAGATCGAGTCCAGCAGCAGGCCACTGAAATCCTGCTCAAAGCCAGTAAGACTCTCTCCTCCTCTCCTCTCCTCTCCTCTCCTCATTTTTCCCCTCCCCAGTCGCTTCTTGCATCACCACCCGCAACAACGCGTCTTCGGTTTCCACACACGAACGCATCAAACCTATTCCCACAGATCCCCTGCTCTTGTCAGTGGAGTCGTCGCCTTGGACACTTCAATGGCCTTGTGCTGTACATCCACGCTCATGTCATCATCCTCGGCCCCTAAAAGAAAAATCAGCGAAAATCCTCCTTGCGTCACTCACGGTTGGTTAAACGCTGTGTTGTGCAAATTTGTCGCGCGCTAGCTTAGGAGTCCGATCGAATGTCGTGGGATGCTTTCAGCTATTTATTTATTTATTTATTTTTTTCCTCAAGCGACGCTGCAGCAACATCAGTGTCTGGGAGGTGTCAGCAGCAGCATACTGCGTGCATGATTATGCACAGCCCATTAGCTTCCACTGAGGCCGCGTTATTGGTTTCCACCAGAGCTGCTCGCGTGCAACCCCGGGTTCACCACCGAGAGGCGAGAGAGGAGCCCCGGCTCCTCGTTTATTTATAGCGAGGGATCAACTGTTGTTTTTGCTCATTTAGTTGGTGCGAGGTTGCAGCGAAGCGGGGGAATGCAAAACAAAACCAAAAAAATCTGCTTTTTGGGCATCTGTAAAATAATATTGAGGGAATATTGAAGGGGAAGAATATGTTTTTTAAATAAAGGGAAACTTTCGTCTGCACGGTTTCCATTTAGAATTGTTTTATGCACCTTTGTTTCCTATTTGTGCACCAAAACAGTTTTGATGAAAGCCCACAGTAACTCGGAAATATTGCAGTGCGACTCAGACGTTCATTTGAATAAAAGAATGAATAAAAGATTAAAAATCCAAACTCGCGCAACTTCATCCACCCACTCTGCCCGAGCGAGGAAATAACGCCGGGGTCGAGGAGGGAATGGCGGCGTTCCACACATTAGCGCATTCGTCACGCCGCACGCCGCGCTGTTTACACTCGCGCGTTCATAACAGTCGCCTTACTCGTATATTAATACGAGGAAAAGACTGGGCCGCATGCTGTTTCTGTTGATGGACTGACTCCCGATACGCGTATTTGCGCGGCAGGAGTCGATGGAAATGCACACGCGTGCACGTTTTCTCCTGCAGAATTTGTAAGTAGAAATAAAAAGTGGTCGGGCTGGAGTGGAATAATGTCCAATGCAACACATTTTGAATATAAATCCAGTCAGTGTCTTCCCATGTGTTCACCCTGCCAAGAAGAAAAGGCTATTCTAGGCCTAATGCCAATATCAGTATCTTCTAAAAGGTGCATTCAGAAGCAACCTGACTGGGACACTGACATATATATATATTTTTTTTATATTATTTCCTGGCCCAGGACCAAAAGAAGACTCTTATATTTAGTCCAGATCTTCCACTCATCAGTGACAGTAATCAATGCGCTTGCTCAGAGGTGGGGAAACAAACCTATTGTAGTTGTGGCCTGACCAACAAGCTCCTGAGGGACAAAAGACTTTGAACATCAGCTGCTCGGCCGTCAAGTCCGAGGCAGTATATTGCGATTGGCTCTTGACGACACCTTTTAAACTTTACCTTTTACTTTTTTAACAGTCCTGTGAGAGGGATTCCTGAACTCTTGGGAATCTACAGCCACTTAATCTTACAACCATATGTGTGGCTGTGACTGTGGCGATAAAATACTTCATTACCCGGGTGTTCTGTGTGTCTTGCGAGACTTTTTTTAAATTTTTTTTTTTATTTTTTTTATTGCAACGTTAATTTGGTGTGCTGAGCGTTTGATAGAAACCTCTCAGCTACCTGAGCTCAGTGAGCCCTCATCACAGTGTCTATATTGCAGAAATAACTGCTGTGGTGCCCTTCACGAGCTAAATGGGTCTTTGTTAATCAATCGCAGGGTTTTTAGATAAACCTAAGTGCATTGTTGTACGATATTATGATGGAATAATACAATAATAACAATAGTTATATTGTTTATCTTTGTATTGTTCTCTCTCAATAGATGAATGGATAGATAGATGATGGATAGATGGGATGGTGTACACAAACAAACTCAGTTGACAGTTGTGTCCTTGAAAACGGGACACATTTGTTGTTGCTAGGCAGAATGACAGATAAATAGATATTGGAAAAAGTGATTGGAACACTTGTGAGGAAGACTGAAGAATATGAATTAAATTCTGTTGAATGTTTATCTTTGTGGAAGTTAACCTTCCTACAAGGAACCAAAGCTAAGTATCAAGCTGCTCCTTGATATTTAGGTTATTTTGGTTTTTAACTATTAAAATAGATAATTACAATTTTGTTCTGGGCAGTAATTCATACTGTGGAAACAAACAAACTCAGTTGAGAGTTGCATCCAGGATTCATCTGTTGTTTCTGGATAGAATGGGAGAAGTCTGTACTCTAGATAGATAGATAGAGATAGATAAATAGATTGATAGATAAATAGACAGACAGATAGTCCTTTTTGACATTTCTACACTTTAGCTGCTTATGTTTTCTTTTCAGAAACATCTATGTTGACAGAAAATCTGAAAATTAAATTGCTTCAGTTTCAACTACAGAATTATTTTGACTTAGCCAAAGTGTGTATTCTGTACAAATAACTGTCAAATTCAACAAATTGGTAAGATGAAATAATGAATTACCAGACAAATCGTACCCTTCCAATACAACCCCCTTACATCATGTGTTGTTTCCCGGGCGGGAGGCCTCCAGGAATGACAATGAGCGCACGGCAGCCTGACCGTCTCCAGTCGGCGGCATTCGCCTCACGTCCGTTGCCTCTGTCCCGCTGCAGGTCAGATAAGCAGCCTGCAGGCCAACCAGATGACCCAGGAAGCCGCCATCAGGGACCTGGACAACGAGCGGAGCCGGCTGAAGGACAAAGGGATGAGGTTGGAAGAAGAGAGGGAGTCGCTGCACACCCAGTGCCAGGCCCTGGAGGACCGGCAGAAACAACAGCTCCTGTCCCTGGAGAAGGTCTGTGCCGGAGACTGTCACCCGTCATCTGTGTGAAAGGTCATAACTGAGCAGCTGAGCTATTTATAGGGCATTCGCCAAAATACATTTAAAATAGAATCTTTTCACACTTAAAATCCTGCATTGTCAGGATGAGATATGACAAGATTTTCTTACTGTAGTGACTGACTTAGTTACTAAAGTAACTTAGGAACTTTAAAGTAACTTACTTCGTAACATACTGCCCATAAATACATAAACAAAAGTGTGTGCAATAAAAGTAATTTGGTTTTCCTGTCCTTGGAACGGTTCTTGTATGTATATAAGAATATACACAGAAAAATGGTCTTCACCCCAGTTAGCTGCCATCTTGCACCACCATATTTCTAAGGAAGCCTGGCGTGGACAATCCAACCCGCCTGACAGAAGTGTTTTGTATTTAGGGAAGAAGCTTGAGAATAAACCAACGAAGAAGAAGGTGGACGAGGTATCCAGGTTGGTGCTGGCAGGCCACCGTATCTCACTGGCAAATCTCGGGAGAGAGAGGGTACAGAGTGTGCAGAAGGAACTTCAGTGAAAAAGCGCATCAATCTAAAAATGAAACCACTTCATGTTGCTTTTTCTTCTATTATTCTAGTATTAAACACTTAACCTTTGAATTGTTTCAGTTTTCGGCATAACGAGACTCGTAAAAGTTAGCACATGCTGTTTGTCATCTAGGATTTTTTTTTAAATACTTTTATATGTAAAAATGATAAAATATAAATCAGAAAATTCTAAGAATATTCAGTAACTCTTTCTTTGAAGCTCTGTTTTATATAGCATGATGAACACATTTACAATGGACTCATAATGCTTCATAAATTAAGTGGTAAACATTGATAATCACAAATGACAACTTTTGACAAGGCTCATTAAGGATTACAAATAGAGGATATAAAACGCCTCGTCATTCAAAGTGATTTATATCTCCACTGCCTGAAGTTGTGTTCTCATACTACCCGTAAAAATAATGAAATGATGAATGTATGTATAACTGGATTCTGTACTGCTTCTTTTACATTGTTACATGGGGTCATATGTAATTATATACGTAATTACTGTATGATCTAAGAATTACAATGCCTAACAAATGCGCTCATGATGCATTATACAATAGAGCACCATAGAAAGTGTTACCTAAGATCCACTTCATGGTCACAAGGATCTTTTCAGCTGTCAAAATATCACACGTGTGACTCACTGACTTCAGCAAGTTAGGATGGCAGTTGATTTTTTTTTTTTTCTTGCTTAAAATTCTAATCATATTCTTATTGTTTCTGGTCATGTAAGATTTAGAGAAAAAAAAAGATCCCCCCCATCCTCCAACCATAATGCCTTCGATGGCTTCGTCCTTGCGTGCAGTTATAAAAGATCTGTCTGTCACAGCAAATATCAGATGTGCAATATTTACAGGAGCTGTCCCTGTGGGGCCATCCGTTTATTTTAGCACCACGTTTGCGGGGACGCTGGCTTGCGGCATGAACGACGCAGATTATTTATCACGCGCAGCTAACGCTTTGTATTCCCTCCCTTTTGCCCTGAGCGTTCTCCTCCTCCTATTTGATGAGGCCCATTTTCTCAAGAACTCTTCAGTAATCCCCAAAAGTAAAGACAATTTGTGGGCCCTGTGAAGCAATTCAAATGGTTATTTGCAACAGGAATTATGATAAAAATATGTTGTTGTTTTTTTTACTTTCAGCCGAGTTGGAACAGCTTTGTCCTTTATTTAGCAAAACTTGACTGACTGGCTTCAAACAGAAAGTAGTCTCCAGTGTGAGTCCGATGTTGGACGCATCCTGAAGGAATATTAAGCTTCATATAGTCATATGATTTCTGAATCCTTTTTTTTTTTCTTTTTTTTTACGTCATACTTTTAAAGCTTAAGTGTGCAATATTTGCAGATCTTGAGAAGAAACTGCGACATCGAGGGGTTACATTTTAGATCACCCTCCCTCCCCTGAGAATGCCAGTGAACTACGGTGGCCTGCGCACACGAACCTACACACCCTGTCCACCTTGTTCTTTGTTGGCTTGTTAGAGGCGTGCATGCGTTCACCCCAATTACGAAACACGCTGCCAGGTGGGATGAATTGTCCACACCAGGCTCCCTTAGAAATATGGTGGTGCAAGATGGCAGCTAACTGGGAGCGAGACCCTTGCTCTATGTATATTCTTATATATAAATATGAACTGTTCTGTGGGTACGAAAACCAAATTACATTTGTTGTACTGCGATTATACACGTTTATCAATGTATATATGGGCAGTATATTAAGCTTTAGCCAATAGAAAAATCAGAAATCAAGACAATTTTTACACACTGGACCTTTTTTTCACATTTTCTGTCCATAACAACAAAGACATGGACAGTAATGGTTAAAGGCAAAACAAAATAAACAAAGACTGAAGAACAAAAACACGACGAGACAAAACAGAAATTATAATAAAAGGGGGGTGAGAAGGTTGGCACAGAATATTACAGCAAAGTGAAACAATGTAAAAATAATAATATTGAATAAATGTAGCTAATTTCTCTCAAGATAAAATTTAGTAAAATTCCACGGACCATGAAGTTCATCAGGAATGACATCATCTTGGAGAGTTAGAGCAACATGTTCCATTGAAAGCCAATCTGTAGTAAGTCCTTATACCAGTTTTCCATGCTAAAACAGTTTGGTTTACGTTGTTTCCAGTTCATCAAAATATGTTTGGCTGAAAGAAAGACACAATGGACCCTTAAATAACCGCCATGCAATTCATCAGTCCTCACAAGAGTTCATCCCAACTAGTTTTTAATGGATTGAGGTTTTACAGCACAACACAGCAAATCTACCTTGATCAAAAGTGAAAGGCTGGGAAAAGAAAATCAATACCCTTAAAAAGAGTTCAACTTGCCAATCGTATTGCATTTACAAACTGGCTGCTCCCCTAAAAAAGCTCAAAGGTCAGATGCTTTAAGAAACGCTGCAGTCAGCAGACCAACCGCAGCCAACGCTAAATGTCAAGTGCCGCTGCTTCATGTGTGTGTCCCCCCCACCACCACCACCACCACACACACACACCACCAACCCTCCCTGCCGCTCCTTTATGTCTGACATTTGGCGGCGTAATCCTCTGGGAGCCGGGAGAGTTCTCCCGCCGAGGGAGGCTGCCGTGAATTTGAATATCGTCCTCGGGATGAGAGAGATAGAGAGAGAGAGACGATCTCGCGCCACATAAATTTTGCATCCCTCCCTACTTCCCCTTGACGACCTCGGAGCTTGACTGATTCGGGCTTGAAATGGATTAATCCCAGTTATCTGCGGCTGTTTGCTGACGGCTCGGCTCGTCAATCCGCATCAGACGAATCTGGTCATGTAAAAGTGGCTTTTTTTCCTGACATACAGCTGCTCAACCTATCTGCATCTCGTCAAGATCGTTTGTCTGATTGCCGGTGATGACACTGGACGTAGGAGGGGAGGGAGTAGAGGAGATGTCGAGAGTCATTCGATTTAAATGTGGCGACTGTAGCTCAGGAGGTAGAGCGGGTTGGCCAATAACCGAAAGGTTGGCGGTTCGAATCCCGCTCCATCCGAGTCTATCGTCGTGTCCTTGAGCAAGACACTTAACCCACATTGCCTCGGACGAATGTCAGTGGATGTTGGGTGGTGGTGGTTCTGAGGGGCCGTTTGGCGCAGATTGGCTGCCAGAGCAGCTGTGGCTACACATGTAGCTCCCCGCCACCATATGGTGTGAATGAATAATAGGTTGAATGTAAAGTGCTTTGGGTCCTTGAAAAGTGCTACAGAAATCCAATCCATCATTAAATGTATGCCTGTGAAGGTTCTCAGTCAACTCAACTCTTCTACCTCATTATTAAATGACTCACGTCGACTTCATTTCTTTATTCAGATCCACATTAGCTTCCACAGCTGCGGTCGCTAATCTACCTGGGGTGCCAGGTATCAAGTTTAGAGAAGTCAGTAACACTGTGAATACACGACCGTTCAAAAGTGTGCGGTCACTGACTCATTGAAGACCATTATAAGCAGCTTCATGAAATAATCTACTGGAATGCTCTAAGAACATTACTAGTGCACGGAAATCATGTGGATGTTCTGAAGACATTATGGGGTGACTTTCACAGTTGCCTTGAATGTGATTTTAGAGATTGAATATCAAGTGCTCAATATGTGGCCATCATTACAGAAGTTGAAGGCCTAAAAAAATGCTATAACATATAGATATTTCTAAAACAAACCTTTGTATTATAATCACACTTAGCTGTGTGTGCATCGGGGTTTATTCATGGCTCTTTTGAAACAGCCTAGTTTTAGTGTGTTCACACAGAATTTTGCACGCTTGAAATTCTCCACTAAAATGTTTGCATACTGGTTAAGCTCATCTTGAATGGTTTTCTGCACTCATAATGATGGCAGACCATTCAAGATCGTCATAGAACTGGTAACAGTGGAGCTCAATGCAGAAATGAGTCAGTGAGGCCAAACTTTTGCACAGTAGTGTACATCACTTTGAATACATTGTGCAAATATAAATAACCTCTCATTAAAAAGACCAAGTCAGTTGCAGGAGCAAAGTGACTTTTAACGCTGACAGTGTGCAGTACAAGCAGAGTCATTCATCTGTTTCAATCATTTTTTTAATCTATGTTTATCCTTAATGCTTCTCATGCTAGTTAATAAGGAATTCCACTGTTTTGTCAATGACTGCTTCCTTCATTGGCTTTGTTTTTGCCTGTGGGAGGTCAACACAGCCTGAAGGCTCCCTCATTACTACCGCTCTCCGTTCCTTGCTCACGTCCCCTTTGCTTTTAATTGTCCTCCCATCAGTGGGACTAATTAAGCCTGCACTGATGTTTCTGTGCCCCCGCTGTTGAATTCCGTGCTGTTTACCCCTCCCGCCGCTGCGTGGACGCGGGGAAAACACGGCAGCCGCCGCTCAGTTTGACCACTGCCATGAATAATTCTTGGCCGTCGCCCAAAACAGCCTGTTGGTTTACAGCGACGGGTAATTACAGCTTTTCTTTTCTTTTTTTTTCCTCCCCGCTCCAAGGTCAGTCGCACACGTCTCATCATCAGGCAGGCACTGGCTAGCTAGTATTGGAGCGCACTGGTAGAGAATCAGCTGATCCGCCAGCCCCAGTTGAGGCGGCTATGGGATCCGTAGATTTACTTGGGAACGGAAGAATTGACTCGGTTGAAACATCCCGCAGCAAACTACAACCATAGTTGCCAAAGTCCTAAATGTGTTTTTGCAGCGGATGGTGGACGGCCGCGTCGCTTCGTCCTGCCATTGTCCCCGCGTGGTGCCGCACGTCCGGCCTTATCGCAGCGCGAAAGCTCTTGTTTGTGCAGCTGTATATCAGGACCGCCCGAGCTGCATCCGCTTACTGCGCAATCTGGCCTCCGACTAATCTGAATTGGCCGTTTTCGTCCCCATCTCTTTTTTTTCCCCTCCTCGTTTTTCCAGCTGTGTTTAGACTGCGTACCCGATCAGCTAATACACGGACCGCGTTGGCCAATAGTCTTCCGGTTGCTAAAGCTGCAACGAAAACATACAGGACAAATTTCCCGGCTGTATTTTGTAAATTGCTTGACTTGAGTCTGAATTCGAGCCTAAAAAATCAATCTACTGGAAGCATATTAATTTGAGTATTACTGTCAGCGGCTGTACGATCTGTGGTCCACAATAGAATACAACATTGAGGTAAATGTCATACGTTCCTTTGCTATTCTGCAAAGTTTTTGCTGTTGTTGTTTTGCTAGAATTGATTAGATGTGTTCTGTCATGTGTCAATTGACACATGACAGAATATATATACATATATATATATATATATATATATTTATATTTGATTTAAAGCAAATATATATTTTTCCCAGCACAGCATTGTGGGAATGTCTGCCATTCGGATCCAAGACTGATATGAGAATAAAAGTGGAACTGGCCCGTGATCGTTTTCACAGCTAATTGTCGAGACTCTGTAGCATTGGGTCGCAATCTTCGGCTGGTTTAAATTTGCTTTCATACTGCACACACATTGTCAAATGAACCAAACCTTTTGAACATGGCATTCCCCTCCACGCCTGTGGTGGCGCTGCATCAAGAATTAGTGAAGGAGAGGTTCCCATGGTTGTGCGTAACACTGGGATTCCATGGGGTTTATGGGTAATTTGAAGATTATTTTATCTAACAGATAGAAATGTCTCTGAGTTTTAAATTAATTTTTGATTGGATTGGATGAACAAGAAAAAAAAATCAATTTGCGGGAAAAAAAAAACAACCCTCATCTTCAACCCCTGTTGAAGACAAATGGTTTAAAACATAAAATCAAAGCCACCTGCAAATTCAGCTGCAAAGTTGATCGGTGACAACTAAAAGCAACGCTCTGATGATTCTGAAAAGTTTGAAAAGAAAATTGATGACTGCTACTTTTGCTGAGGACGCATTATGCTGAAAAACGTCAGTGCATCTGTCACGATTGATAACAAGAGGCAGCACAAAACAGCCTAAAAATCCATCTGGAATTGCCGCTCGCTGACAGGGTTCTTTTCAGCACTGGTGTTACCACAGGTTTACATGGATTTTTTTGTTTCAAAAAATCAGAGCTCTGGAAACGGAACGATATAAACGGCAGCCATCTGCACAGGAAATATCAGACGGGCCAAATTCCTTGGCCGTGTCTCGGCAAAACGGTGGCAATATGGTCTGTTTATTCTCCTTCCTCATTTTTTTTTTTTTTATTATTTTTTTTTTATTTATTTTTTTTAGACCCTTTGTGACGAGAAGTCGGCCCATGAGAAGGACATGAGCAACATGCGTGCCCAGTTCGAGGACGAGGCCAGCCAGATGAAGGAGAGCCAGGCTCGAACGTTGGACGAACTGGCCAAGAAACACCGAGTGACCCTGGAGAACACTCTCAATATCGCCGAGAAGGACAAGAACCGACTGCTAGCTGTGAGTAAAGAAAACCAAAGCAAAACACACGTTCACGCATGTAGCACGAGGGTGGCTAACTGCAGTGGTCGCTAGTTGACTAGCGTTACCCAGAGTAAACGGGGAAACTACTCTGGCCAAAACTGAGGTATGTTACGAGGCTTGTGAGTCTTTCTTTTTTAATCACAATATTCAGACTTTATTTCAATATTTATTTCAATATTCAGACTTTATTTCAAAGTGATGAGGGCCACTTTAATCCTCTTTTGTACATTCGTTTTTAAATCACATAATGTCGACTTTATTCTCGACATTTCGATTTTTTTCAGGGAATCGAATCTTCTACTTTAATCTCTAACTTTTGACTTTATTCTCAATGTTTTGACTTAAATCTCGAAATTTCGACATTAATCTCAAAATTGAAACTTGATTATTTTTTTTCCCTTTTCTTTTTTTCCGCTCTCTCCCTCTTTGTGGCCATAATCCTCTTTCGTACGCGCACAGATCTCTGTGTGCACTCCAAGGGAAGGGTAATTTATGCAGGCCACCAGCAACGGTTGACTGGGTTTTAATAATCAGCGACGGTTATTTGCAGCCGCTCTTCGTGATGCCGGTGCTGATTTTGAACTCCACTCCGTCGTCTGGCGTCTGAGAGAGCAGTCGGTGAGCAGGAGTGCTCGACAAGTCTCTGTCTGACAGTCTGCGTCAGACGGTTTGCTCCGCGGGGCAGAATGCATGAAGTAAACATCACATTAATTCATTCAACATTCGTTTTCCGACCGCTTTGTCTTACGCAATCAGCCTTTAACTCAAATTTGGAGGGATTTGAGGAGCTGTGTATGTTTTATTTCGTCTGAGCCTGGGGACCTATTAACAACCATTTTGCACTAAGACTAAAGGCGTTTGTTGGTTAACACATCATAATACATACCTCATCAACATCATCACATATCATCGCAACTTTTTGTTTTTCCTTATTGCCTTTTCTGTTTACAGATAAAAGCTTCCAGATTTCCATCGTTTCAGGAATCATGTTTTCGGCATAAACAGGCCTCGCCTCCAATTTGTATCTGTCGGCTCTTTGCTACTGATTTGCCTCATGAGAGATGTGAGATTGCTTAAAGATTGCTTGTTGATTATTTAAAAGCAGGAACGGGCAATATATAACAGCAATGGAGCCATGTGCTGCACAAAAAAAATCTAAATTCTAAATATGTGGTTTCATGAATAGATGAAAACACTAACACTTCGACAGAGTTGGACTGTAAGTGAAGCAATGTCTGCAAATGTCGATGGTAATTGGAAATCAATTAAAAAAAATAAAAATAAAAACAAGCAGACATTTGGTCTTGAACACATTGCGCCCGTCTACATCAGCCGCAAGTTCACATCACTCATGCAAACACCTCCACCCAGTTTATATTGGGTGGAAGTACTATATAGGGTTCTGAATGGAGGACAGAGAGGCGTTGCTGTGCAGAACGATACAGCCAGTATCGGTAATTTCATTTTTGGTTTTGCTTGGTATCCCAAAAAATATTGATAGTATATCCAAAATGTTTACTTCACCCCTACTGTATCGATAGAGGCTCTGGTCACAAGTGTCTAATCCACACAGATATTCGTTGGTTTTTCTGGATATGAAGGAGATTTCAGCCCATATGTCCACTGGAGAACACCTGCCAGGGCGAGCTCCATTCATGTGACGGCGATCGAGAGTAGCCAGCTTCAAAAAAGCAGGACACGTTATTTCCAGCACTGCAGTACATAATAGATAAGAATGGGAGGGGGGTGAGGACAGCTGCTGAGATCTGGAATGCCCATCGTCTCTCTGATACTGTCCAAGAACCACATGACTCCAGTTCGGGAGGCTTCAGCGTGTGATTTTGTTAAAAATGTGGTTTCAAAAATTTTGCAGTCCAATGATGGGACTCCCTACCGGATCCAGACACTGGGACAACACCAGATTAGCGCTAAAGTTAAAATTCCACTGATTGTCACATCCCAAAGGACGCAAAATTTGGCCCCCTCATTTGACCCGTCCCTTTAGGGAGCGGTGAGCAGCATTGCAACCATTGCTGGTAGCATTGGGCGATTTAACCTCCTAAGTCCAATTGCACATACTGAGTGCCAAGCAGGGAGGCAACGGGTACCATTTTATAGTCTTTGGTATGACCCGGCCAGGGATTGAACCCATAACCTCCCAGTCTCAAGGCGGCCACTCTACCACTAGACCACTGAGCTGGTAGTAGATTTTCTTAAGTTGTTCCTGTCATGTTGGCGTCCTTGGCCAGAGCGAAATTCAGTGTGAAATTCTTTCCTTCCTTTTTCCTAAACGATGGTTTTGGACCAGAAATGCCGCTGGCCGTTAAATCGCAAACGTCCTTCAGATTCTTCAGGAGGTCGTTATCAGTGCGGTCTAACCGCCGGGAAGCGTCGCCTGTGTTTTTACGTCCGCTGTCTTTGATTCGACAGCACGGAGCTCATTACGCTCGGTGTAGAAATATAAACGTGCTAGTCAGCATTACGCTCATCAGGGCCGGCTCGTGCAAAATAGAAGCTGTCAGCTCTCGCTGCAAACTGGATTTGTTTCCTGCCAAAATATTTGGACCTGTGACACCCTTTCTGTGCGTCGATATTAAACAGCGTTTGGGAGCAAATGCTCGGTGATGATGACTGGCAGACATCCGTGTGTTTCAGTCTGAGCGAAGCCACGCAGATGTCACAGAGACGAATAACACTTGGTTTTTCACCCCCCCCCCCACTAAAAATATTGCCCCAGTTTGCTCTTCTGTCGTAAACATATCGTAAAAATGAACCCATGTACACAACACATTTCAGTTGATTCAACACTGACAGCAATGGAGATGCTACGTTTCCCCGTTCGCCTCAGATAGCTGCGAAGGAGAGCCATCCTTCCTGCCAAAGTTTTCAGCTGACTGTGAAAGTGAGATCAGTGTTCGGTTCCCTGACCTTGATCCTGGGCGCCACGAGAAACAATAGCTGCCAAAAAAGTGCTGAAACCGTGTTCTAACCGTGGCGGAACGTGGGTGCGCTTTTGAACAATAGGCCTTTCGATTGCCACCGTTTGAGAAAAAGGGCATTGTGAGAAAGGAACACAGTGTGCTTAAATTATAATGATATTTTTCCACCGGCTGACACATCACCTTCCGCTTTGTTTGAAGATGTAATAGTTTCCCCCACCCCCGCCAACCCCCCCAACCCAAATAGCCACGAGGACTGTTTAGATTGAACAACTGCACCCCGACAGGATCTATTAAAGTTAACGATAACCTCAAGTGGTGACAGATTTTATAGACGATGTCATAAGGAGCCGAAAACGATCGTAACTTATTCCATTTTGCCTTCTGGCTTGCATTTTCAGTCCAAGCCCCTGAAATCCATGGCATATTAAACTGTTTTATCTTTACTACAAAAAAAAAAAAAAAAAATACTGGCTTGTATCTATAACTCACACACGGGAAACTGAAGGTGGGAGACGCATTATTCAATCCTACCCCTTCTCCACATAATGATTATCCTTGTTTATCTCCTGTCCAACCTGTATATGCAAATAGTTCAGATATGACGTCAAAAGTCCCATTTATTAGGATTAGGGGTATATATTTCTCTTAGTCCTAGTCAAAATAGTAATAGAATGTCAAATAAGGCAACACATGTTGTGAGTTTGCATTCAGTCAGCAGCTGAGCTTAGCTTCCGTTACCTTAGGTGCCCCGTGGATTCTCACACATCTAAAGGGGTTAGAACAGTGACTAAGAAGCCGGCAACCTTGAAGGGTTCAGACGCACTCCCACTGGCGTGGGAGCTCGTTATATTTATCATTCATGAATGTCATCTCGTCCGCCCACCGAGCTCACGTAACCTGGATGGGGCGCGAGCAACCTGGATGGGGCGCCACCGTCGCAATGCGATCTTCGAGTCGGAAAACACGCGATTCGCTTTTTTCCAATTAAAACTCTATTTGTCGAGACATCGTTCTTTGGAAAGTGTGGTTGCATTTGTCACTAACGGCAGCAAATGTTTTTTTTTTTGTTTTTTGTTTTTGGTCTTTTGTTATCAAGAAAAAAAATTGTGGTACTTCCACAGAAAGTAGAGGAGAACAGCAATCTGTAATCAGAACTGCACTGAAGCTCTAAAGCTACATCAATCGAGGGGATTTAGAGGCTGTCACCACCACAATAAAAATATTCAGGCTTCTTCAGAACAGATTCATAAGGGATTTGTGTTCATGTCTTCAACAAAAATGTGGTAATATAGTTATTTATAGTTATTTATCGGCGCCATTTCTCTCCCGCAACGAAATCACCGTTTTGGAAAAGCGCAGCGTTCTGACATTTAAATACGCAGAGTCACAGTTTGCATCCGCACTTCGGAAATTGCGCCGTGACATTTACCGCCTGCAACTCTGGAAGTAGGGTGGGGGGGAGGAGTCGGAATTTGAATTTTCAATTTGAAGAGTTGATGCGAGTCTGACACATCCATCTCGGCGCGCGAGCACGCCTCTGTGAGTTTTCGGACTTGCAGTATAAATATTTTACCTGTACTCACTTAGCAGAGAGTGTGGCTCTCCTAACAGGCCTAAAGCTCATACATACACTGTTCACTTGGCGCTTTTACGCTGCTTGTCTACTGCATATTCCATGATATATATTTTTACTCCATCACCTTTTCCAGCCCCTTATCTTTCTGTCTGTAAGCAGGTTTCAGTGATTTTATGAGGAAACTGTTCATCTGTTTGTTTGTTTTTTCCCCTGAAAGTGCTTTAAAGAATGCAGATAGACATTATTCGATCTCGTGGGATGTCAAATGTATTAGCCTGGTATTTTTGATGATGCGATGAGTTCTGAAAAACACATTCGGCACTATTTAAACACCACGGCATGATTTCAGGACGACAAAGCACATATTAAAAGGAATCTGTTTTAGCAATTAAGTTGTTGACATTTATTGAGGACAATTAAAGAGTGAAGTAAATTCATGTCATGGTACAATTAGAACATTGAAAATAAAATGCAGTTACAAAAAAACACAACCATGTCATTTACAGCATTTACTGCTTACCAAAATGTTTTTCCCCCCCACGTTTTTGTTGTTTCCATGCCAAAGTCGACAAAATGGAAAATCGAGAAACAAATATTGCAATTATATTTAAATTGAAAAATCCTTTCATCTGACGTTTTAAAAAAAAAAAAAAATTTGAATGTAACTTTTCACTTGAATATTAGTAACTATTTGCCTGCATTCCCCACCATACATTCTGAGGGACTGGCTCCTTAAAAGTGAACCCCCCACTTTATTTCATTATAAATGCTCATTTTGGGGGAATGAAAACACGTTATATCTTGCTATTATGCTACGCCACTAATAGGGCCTTTAAATTGGAAATGCAAAAAGAGACAAAGGGGCAATTATATTTTAGAGGATATCTCCTTGTACCTTCACAAAAAATATAATCCCCTTTTCCCGTGATTTCAAAGCATGTCCGGGGACCTGTTTAATGAGCCTGACGTCGAAACCGCAGTCGGCCACAGATCTGACTGCAGCCAGGAAGAAAGAAAAAAAACAAAACACTGATGCTTGCCTCAAATAGTCCCGTAATGATGATGATGGTGGTGGTGGTGGTGGTGGTGGTGGTGGTGATGAAGCCGCGGAGTCTTTTATTCCGGGCGCACGCATCCACGCTATCAAGTATTCTCTTGCATCAAAGTTGCATAATGAGTGTGTGTTTTAAATCACATGACACGGTGGAGCTGATTGGGGCCGACAGCTGCATTAGGGGCAGAGCGGTGTGTGTTTCTCCCCGATATTAGATACGGCTTTTATGTGCGGCACTGCTTATTTATGGATGTATGTGATTTCTCTCGGCCTCATATTTCCTCCCTCTGTGCTCTGACGTGCGCATTGATTCCCCCCTCCGCTCGCTTCCCCTGCGTGATTGTTCTGCCAGCGAGGGCGAGAGTGACGAGAGGGAGGCGGCGTTTATCCACCTTTCGTTCCGCGCGCCGCCTCGGTCGCATGGATTTCCCACTAGATCAGCGGGCAGCGCGGTTGAGGCTCAGTTTCTCCTCTTTCCCTTTCAAATTCAATCTTTTTTTTTTCTTTTTTCCTACCCCTCTGCCTTATGTTTTATTTTAGACTTTTTAATCATCTCTCCCGTCATCAGCTCCACTCTTTCATCTCGTTAGATTGCCGCGTGAGTGGTCTGCGAGAATGTCGGGTTTGGTGTTCATATTTTCGTATCTGCGATACTTACGCCAGGGCTGCACGATTAATCGTTAAAAGAAATTGCGATCTCGATATATAACTTGCAGCTCATCTCATCTCAAAATTGGGACGATTCTGTAACATTTTTTTCTACTAATTGTTCCCACAACATTTTCATTCGGGACTTCAACTGCACCACAACAAGCGCTCCTAAATGACAACGTTATGTTCAACTTGAAGCAGAAGAACTAATACGGTGGCAGGCGGGAAAAACAGTTACTGCTTGAGAAGCACCCGCGGATGCATTGTCAGAACTGGATACTGGACTGGCAACGTGGCAGTGCGGCGATAATTTTCCAGTGGCCACTGGAGGTACTGCAGACTGCAAACTTTTGGCGTATGAGCTGAGTGAGCAGCTACGAGGCCCCCAGAGTCCAAGATGGCGGCCCATTCATTTCAATGAAGTTGCTTTATAATTTTTTTTTAAACAACTAAAAGACCATTACTGAAAAATCTACAATAGAAAGATTTGCTATGAACCACGTTTCAGGTCACTGTCGTCCTGTGAGCCGTTATAAATGTGTTTATTTTTGTATTACGGTTTATGGGGAAAATGCTTTTTGGGCCCATGGGTTTTTTTATGCTGCACTACCTCAAGTGGCCACTGGGAAAAATCCGTGCGATACCATGTTTCAACGCGTGAAACGCATTGAAAGGAAGACTTGTACAGCCAACAAAATTAATTTAGAAGAAAATGCATCAGTCCATGGTGAGAAGAAAATTAAACTCCACTGTCCTCATACTGAAAAAGAGATCACATTCCGTGGTCAGGAAGTTTTTCGGTCCCAGAGAAGTAGTAGTTACATGCAAAGAGTGTTTTGGCTTAATGCGCAACACCGCAAGGAAACACCACAAGTTCGTACAACCAATTCAAACGCACCACACAGCACATTTTGACGAAGCTGTGAAGACTCACTGAAGCCTGAAAATGTCGGCCGATTTGTGTTCTCATCAAAGAATCTAAAACCAGTTGGCGGCAGAAAAAATTATAAATGTTTTATTATACTTCTGTGTGTGTTTAGGAAGCATATCCACCTCTCTCGTCATCTTTTTGTTTTTTTATTGTCAGATGTTGCAGTTACAACCTGACATTTTTTGTTCATATTTGTTTTGGGGGAAAAATCGTGAGATCAGAATCAAAATGAGCTTTATTGGCCAAGTTTGTGCATGCCAAACAAGGAATTTGACTGCGGTTTTTCTCTATCCCACTAATTAGGTTAAAAAACAAAACAAACTACAGAATAAGTAAAAGTAAGGGTAAACAAGTAAACAATGTGCAACTGGAAGCATAAATAAACTATAAACAGTGTGCAACTCGGTGGAGGAGTAAAATAAGGATCTATATACAAGTCTACGTAGTATATATAAATAAAAAAATATTTATAGCTATATATAGATATGCCAGTAAGTCTGTCTAAATATACCTAAATATAAAAAATATATATACAAGTCTACATGTGTATACCCTGTGACAGTAAAATAAAAAGAAACATACAAAGAAAAGAAAAGTCGAGGTGGAAATGTTCAGTGTAGTGCAATATGAGTACTGTAATGTACTGTAATGTAAACACCTATGTTAACAGGTAAACAGTAGTGCAGTATGAGCAATGTAAGCAGGTGAAGTGGAAGGATGGTTATTGCCCAGTAATTGCTCTGAGTCTCTGTTAGTGATGTGAGTTCATTAGAGCAACAGCCTGGGGGAAGAAACTGGTTCTGCTGGTTTTGGCGTACAGCGCTCTGTAACGCCGACCAGAGGGGAGGAGTTTGAAAAGTCCTCGTCCTGGGTGTGAGGGGTCTGCGGCGATGTTACTTGCACGTTTCCTTGTTCTGGACAGGTACAAGTAGTGGATAGATGGGATGTTAGTCCCAATTATCTTCTCTGCAGACCTAATTGTCTGTTGCAGTCTGTGCTTGTCTTGTGGTGGCAGATCCTTGCTGTCTCAGGAAGTACAACCTCTGCTGAGCCTTCTTGCGGACAGAGTTTATGTGGATGGTCCACTTCAGGTCCCGGGAGATTGTGGATCCCAAGAACTTGAAGGTGTCCGTGGTGGGAACAGCAATGTTGAGGATGGTGAGGGGGGTTGAGTGGCGATGGGTCTCTCCTGAAATCCACTGTCGTCTCCACAGTCTTGAGCGGTTTCAGCTCCAGGTGGTTCTGACTGCACCAGTGAACCAGCTGCTCAACCTCCTGTCTGCATGCAGACTTGTCACCATCCTGGATCAAGCTGATGACGGTGGTGTCGTCCGCATACTTCAGGAGCTTCACCGAAGAGTCCCCCTGAGATGGAGTCATTTGTGTAGAGATAATCGTGATCTAATTTCTAAACCAAAAAGAATTGGTGATTCTCATTTTCTTTCCGGAATGGTGCAGCCCTAACTTACGCCTGGCACAAAACTATGACGTACGTGTTTTGCGCTACATCTTCCCTCTTCTTCGCTCGTGGAAATGAGCCGTCGGCCTGATAAAGTCACCGCACGGTGTGGCCACTTAAACGAGTCAATTCCCAGGGAGCTTTTTTCGTTGGCCAAAAGGCATTCCATCAGTGGCAACGTAGACTATTAGAGCAACCGGCACTTCAAACTTTATGCATTACCGTGTGTGGGAGTTAAAAGAGAAATCACCACACAAAGAAGAGGTTCTTGAAGTCCGCGGCTGTTCGTATCCAACTGGGCACAGAATCTCACACAGCACAGAGCCGTGCGAGAGGAGCTGCCGAAACAGAGAAACGCATCATTATTTTTTCTTGTCTTTCTATCACAAATCTGCGGATACGGCTGGAAGGTGTGAATTTCCCCAGGGAATGAAAATCTATCCATCCATCCATCCATCTGTCTACAGTACAGACTGCTCCTATTCTATGGAGCAACAACAGAATCCTTTTTTTTCTGAGGATTTAACTCTCAACTGAGTTTGTTTGTGTTTGGAACAATCTATTTTGATGGTTAAAAACCAACGTAACCTTCATATCCATCATCGGTTCCTCGCATGAAGGTTCACTTACGCAAAGGTTAACGCCGCTGAATTTTTTCCATATTCACCAGTCTTCCACCATTGTTGTTCCAATCTCCTTTTTTCACTCGGAATCCCACGAGAAAAATCTAACGGTGCCTCCAGGTTTCACATAATTATGTGATGTTCAATTTGCGCAGTTCACTAAATTTGCATTGGCGGCCAACAGACTTGGCAGCCACATCTGGACACGGACAGAGGAGCTGTGTTGGTTTTACCTTCAGACTCCCACAGAAGTCTGAAGAAGAGCTTGCTTTAATTTTTTGTCAGTGATAAATGCTGCGTTTCTACCTCACTGCTGATTCACTGAACGTTTTTTGCGAACTGAAAGTCAACCCGGTCCATGTGGGCGTGTTTCTGTTTGCAAAGAATTTCAATTGATCTACCCACTAAAAAAATGTTTTGTTGTTTTTTTTTGTTGTTTTTTTTTAATCCTAATTACTTCTGTTGAGACGCAAAATGACAATCAAACATTCAAGCCTGAAATTATGTGACCATTATTCAAACCCAGTGATTATAATTAGGACCACACAATGAATATGGAATAGGAATAATCATCTCAGCAACGTCGAGGCTGATCTTAGCGGAAAGTAAATCAAAAGTTGGAGTCTTCCATCCAGTTGTCAGCAGATAATACAAGACATGCTGTTGAACATGTGCTTTGATTTTGCCACAAGGTAAATATAGAATATTGTATGAGACAACCAGCTGCTTCTAGTTCCTCCCCCATGTCTCTGAATATTTTGAAGACATTGGCTCTTTATGACCCTGATCCTCATATCATTACCTTCTCATCCGTCTGGACTTATAGACTCATACAAATTTACCATAACTGGTTCGAGGGTCCAAGAGTACAGAGTGTTACTTCCATATCGTTAGCCTAATAGCATAGTTGCCTAAGTAATTTTTTGGCCAAATTGTGATTTCTGGGGGAAAAAAAAAAAAAATACCAATGTGCTAGCTAAAAAATGTGGCTTTCCTTGTTTTCAGAAAACTTTCAAATACAACTTTGGCGACTATGCTATTAGGCTAACGATGTTTTTCTTCTTTTCACTGCTCTTGGTATCGAGTTAGCATGCAAAAAAATCAACAAAATGTAAATATAGAAGGGTCCGTCTGATGGACTCAGGGATGAGTTCAAAAGCGGGACAGAGCAAGTAAAATATTTTGGAGATAAAGCCAGAGGGGCCAGACTGAGATGATTCGGACGTGGCGAAGGAACGCTGAGGTCGGAACTGTCAGCCAGCAGGTCTAGAGGAAGATCAGAGAGCAGATTTATTGATGCGGTGAAAGAGGACAGGGTGTCGTAGTTGGAGTTGGTGTGAGAGAAGAGGATGCAGAGGAGAGGCTTACTCGGAGGCTTTCGACACAGATTGCTTCTGTGTCTCTCTCTTGTTCTCTTCATTTTTTTGTAGTTCCTTTTCACCCTAAGCGGTCAAATCAGACAGTCACCTTCCAGAGTTGGGGTCTGCTCCAGGTTTCCTCCTATATTGGGAAGTCTTTCCTGGCAACTGCCGCTCTTTGCTTGCTCTGGAGAGATCAGTTGGTTATCTTTCTGATTCTGCAAAGAGCTTCGAAGCACCTTTGCATGTGATTTAGCGCTTTATAAATCACATTTGACTGATTGATTTATTGATTGATTCGTTGATTGGCGTTTATTAGGAACTTGATTGAATATGTTTTCCATTGTGCTGACTCTGCGGCTTCTTTTCTGGTGAACTAAGGCAAGTGTCATGGTTATAGAAAGCCCCCCCCATGTTCAACAGGTCAGCACAAGTTTGAGTGTGATGCAGGAAGGACAACATATATCTCACACCACACCCCATTCATTTCTAGTGAAGTGCCTTTTCCCTGTGAGAACAGCTGTTTTGTTCAGCTAGCCAACAGGTGTTTCAGGGTCAAGAGTGCTGGAGCCTATCACAACCGGCAGGGTTGAACAGGTCGCCAGTTCATCACGCTTCCAAAACAGTGTCGGAGTATTCAGTATTATCAGTGCTTATTTGGATCCTCGTATTCTATTTAAAAAAAAGGAACAGACCTCGTGCCAGTGTGTGTTGACAGGCGTCTCCCGGCGCTCATCAAACGATGCTGCCGCGTCAGGCGCTAGCGTACGCTGGCGTTAACAGGCAGTCGGGCCAAGTGCGAGTGTGTCTTTATTCTCCATTGACTACCTAGTGCGCAGCTACAGCGATGAATATTTTATGGCATCACAAACTCCATTGTCTGGGGTAATCAATAACGGTGGCAATTTTTATTCAATATCACAGCAGTTTCCCCTCGGCTCTAATTGTCCTTGGAAACCAGCAATCATTGCGCGTTGCAAAAGAAGATTGCTCCCCATTCGTCAGCGGACATAATCAGCGTTGTTACGGTAACAATGCCAGTACTTCATCTCTCTGTCTGGCAAGGACAATAAAAAAAAGAAAGTATTTTTAGAAACTTGTGCGAGTACAGGCAGCTAATTTAAAGGCTGAAGGGAAGTGGGCCAGTTATTCAACAAGCCATCTTTTCCCCACTTTGATCATTCAGCATTCACAAGTAAACATTGACGTTAGTTTTCATGGTTTGACATCGTCTCCATTAGAGATTCCATATTGTGAAAAATTGTCTTTGCCAATGCTTTGTGACAAATATGTGTCTATCCTGTGAAGGAAGTTGCCTGGAATATGAGTTCATCCATTATTTTTTCCTTTTGCTTGCTCCAATTTCCAAGTAGTTGTCTAAAATACATACTTTTGGAAATCAGCCCTCTGTAATGTCACAAAAGTCACATCTCACCTGAGATATGTAGTATTTTGGGATGATTAATCATGCTCGGTTTCTCAAGTGGAGTGGTGAAAAATGAAAAATGAATGTTTATCGGGCCTTCAAAGGCATTGCTCAACATTTTGTAAAACTCACCTATTGCCATAATCCCTATCATCATTTGAGTAGGTACATTCCTTCTAATTATCAGTGCCTGATTCAAAGACACAGCTCAGTGACCAAGATTGAGGTGAACAGTGCAGGTCTCCCTCCCTCAAAACCCATCAAATACACAATCCGACAACTCCGAAACGCTCTTGTGCACAAGTTGTGACCTGCACATTCACCGCGCTAGGAAGTAATAACTTATAATGACGTAACATTACGACTTATTAATCAAATGCTCAAAACTGCTTTCTTGAGTAAACCGCTTGGATGCAGTGCTGGAGTTACGGAGTTACTCGTTTTTTGGCTCAAATATGATTATTTATATCTGGTTGTTGGTTAGTAATGAAATCATCATCTCCATCTGCCACGAAGTCTGCGACGTCGGCCTCTTCTCAACATTTTTTTTTCATGATTGTAGTAGCTGCACTAAACCCATCAGCTGTGTCTCGAATGCAGTTCCAGTTATGCGTTTTCCGCATAACTGCTCAACTCTGTTTCTCAGTGGTACATTATGTCATAACGTGGTGAACGTGCAGGTCACAACTTGGGATCATTTTGGAGTTCTCTGCATTTCTGACCCCTCCACACCCCATTTTACCCACCTCCCCAATCTCAAAACCACAGGCCCTGTTAATTGTAGAGACAGCACCTACTCAAATTTGCCAAAATGTTGAACAATATTGAATTGAAAAATTCAAATATTGAATTGAAAAATTTTCAATATTTCAATTCAATATTTCAATGTTAATGTTCAATATTCCTTTAACTAAAGTACAACGTCTGGTTCCACTCTTCATTGGGAATGAAAGCACTGCTGATGCGAACCGCTGAGCCCAAAACGCTTAAACGGACGCAATGGTGCAGAGGTGATTATACCAAAACGTTTTGATTATTGGGTGAGGCGCTGGAAATCGTTGGTGTTGATTCTCTTTAGCTTGACAGAGAACTAACTGTGTGTGTGTGTGTGTGTGTGTGTGTTCTGTTCACCGCGGCAGGAGCTGGAGCAGCAGTTTGAGCGCGAGCGCCTTTTGCTGGAGGAGCAGAAGACGCTTCTCAAGCAGCAGCTGGAGGCGCTGAGGGAGGAGCTGACGGCCAAACTCACCGCAGCCAACGAGGAGGTAGCTCACCCACTTTAGGTCACAGTGAGACTTTACTAAACAAACTGCTGGGATTAATGCAAGCCTTGAAGTAACATTTAAAAGCCCAAATAGACCATTTTTTGTCTAAAAATCGCTAGCTGGGATAAATGTCGTACTGCAGCGCTTCAAATGAATCAATTCAAACTGAATCAAGACAAGTAGTGACATTAGCTTTACAAGGTACCTAAATGGCCTACACTCACTACATCATGGGTATCTCAAGGCAGCACTTTAAAGTTGCATGCCAACACAGTTGCAAGAAAACTTGGGAACGCTGCCTTTTTACTTTTTACTGTTTTTTTTTTAATAGATATTAGCATTCATGATTTATGCATGGTGTTGGTGTTTGTTTCTCTTGCACCAATAAGTGCTCAGGCTTCCTGGCATGAACTCTTGCGTGACTCGGCTACGCTTGCCAAAACTCTTGGCGACAGCCAATTTTTTTTTCACGTTGATGGCTTGAAGAGTTTAATTTTAATCAAATCTCTGGTTCAGTCTTTACGCCTTCAGTCTTTTCGAAATTCACTTTTTTTTCTTCATTTTTGGCCAACATCCTCCGTTTGAATCACAGCTTTGCTGTTTGTTCCGCACTCCAATGCTGGCGCACTGCAGAACCATGTTGCCGCGTTGACAAAAAGCACATGGGGCCCGTCTCATTTAAAAATCTGATGCAGAAGTAGTTATTAAATGCATTTTTGATGGCAATTCCTTCTCGCTTTTGCGTAAAGTGCTGATGGAAGGTTTTTTTTTTCCTGCCGAGAATGCAGCAGTAAGTTGTGAGGTTATGGATTTGCTTCAGTCTCTGTGGGTAACCCTGCCCGACGTGCCGCAGGTGATCCGGCTGCAGCAGGGTATGCAGCAGGGGGAGCACGACATCAGGACGGCCGAGGGACAGATCTCCACGATGAAGGACGCGCAGGACAAACTGCTGGAGGAGCTGGACGCCACCAGGGCCCGGCTGAGGGAGACCAGCAACCTCCTGACTGCACTGCAGGTCTGAACTCACAGCCGGCGCTACGTGAGGCGCTGCAGGAGGAATGTCGTGCTTAAGAGAAATACTGCAGCACCGTCCAGTGTAAAGTTAATGCCTCGGCTGATCTGAATTGACAGCACTGGTAAAGAAGTGGTTGTTGTTTCTACAATGGTTTATACTCCAGCATGTAGAATATCTCACAAATTTTATTGTTCATGTGATTACATAATTATTACTCTTATCCATGAATTTTCTAACCTACTTTTGTGGGGAAAAAACACTTTGAAAAATGTATGTCAGAACATGTTATCATTCTAAGGATGTGAATTTAAAATATTCAATTTACTTACTTGCATATTTGAACAATTTGCAAAACAATTTACAATTTAGTTTTCATGGTGGAAAGTTACATATCATTTATTTCTGACCTCTCGGAGAAGTTTGTTGAGTTAACTCACTGAACTTCTTAAACCAGTTGGCTTAAGGTCATTAATGGTAAATTTAAAAGAACCTTTTATATCAAATTTTTACTTTATTTTAGTTTAGCTTAAAAAAAAACAAGATTTTAATAGTAAAACTACCAACCAACTTAAATATTTACTTACCTATTTTACAACAGGTGGTTGAATCAATTTGTTAAGCAGTGTATGTAAAAAAAAAAAAAATTCCAATACTCAATTTTAAAATTCTACTGAACATTGACCTATAGGCCTTTTCATTCTCACTTGGGTTTCCTGTCAACTTTGCAAATACAGTGGCATATCAACCATTAGTTGCCATTTAAAAAAATGTGTCACTTTTTGAATCATTTATTCCCACAAGTGAGATTTGCGTCGGACCAGTGGGCGATTCAAGGTCTTCTGTGGAATCGACGCTGCCAACAGCCAGCATTTGTGTTGGCCAACAGCTTCAGCTGGCCGCCGGCAATGTCGTTTCAACAGGCTTTAACCTTTACTCGCGCTGCGAAGAGGTCCAAAATATTTTTTTTCAGGGATGCCCAAGGAAACGGATGATTGTCGGTGCAGACGGACCTCCGAGCGGCGGCGGCGGCGGCGGCAGTGCGGCAAAGTTGGCCTGCTAATCCTTGCCTGTCCCGTCCGTCTGACTCACAGGGGGAGTTGGAGACCCAAAAGCGTCACCACGAAGCCAAACTCATCACCACCAAAGAGGAGGAGAAACACAAGATGGACAAGATGGCCCTGGAGCTGGAGCTGAAATGGACCGAAACGCTGAGGTGAGCAGGTGTTGGGCGTGTCTGACACAGGAAGTAGCGCTCGCTTCAGGTCTTTCTGTTGTCCTGGAACGAGGGCTGCGAATTCTTGGGGTGTCTCACGATTCGATTCAAAATTGATTCTTGGCGTCACGATTCAATTCAAAATCAATTTTTTTGATTCATCTCGATTCAACAAAACACTTTAGCGTTGCAAAGTCTGCAAATTGCACGAGGCATGTCAACTTAGAGCCCTTTCTTGCACGGGCCGGGTTGACGGTAAAATTCAAAGTGTCTCTTAACGTTTGCCTTAAAGGTCCGCGGAAGCGGTTGTTTTTCTTTAATGGCCGCAGCCCTCCAGTTCACACTCGGCTGCTGTTACTCCCGTGCAGACGACTCCCTCTACTTCTCCGCTTCCAAGATCAATTTCACATCGACAGCTCGTCGCTGCCTCTTTCTCGCTCTTTCCCTGTTTGTTTCTGACACCCTTTTCTGGTGTTTCTTTAAGCGACTTCCTGTCCAATTGACACGGATCGCTCGCGCAAAAATACATCTGCCAACGAAACGGTCGCTGTACAGCGACGCCATTAGTTAACACAGGGCGCCGAATGGAAGCGATCTTCGCTTCCGCGCCTGGTGTGAACCGGAAGGCCGCTGTTCTTTTGGCGACTCGGTTTCTCTTTCTCCCCGACTCGATTTTTAGCAGAAACCGGAAACACAACAACGCGCTGCTTATTGCGCAATACCTGCGGCAGCCCAGAAGGCACATACACATTGCTGGGAAGAAATTCGTTTTTTTGTAAATGAGAGTCGATACTGAATCGAACAACGTGAGAATCGCGATTTGAAATCGAATCGATTTTTTTTTCCCCCAAACCCTACCTGTCACACAGACAGAAAAAAGCGTGAAATTACGAATGAAAGAGAAGTGGATGTGTGTTTCGCTTTTCCTGCGAACCCACCCAGCCCCACGTCGTTCTTGGCTCATGGCGCCGACCGTAACGGGTCATTATACTCGCAGGGCCTCAGTCCGTGTCTCAAAGCCCCGCTGCTCAGAGCGCCTTTGAGGACGCCGTTACTCAGAGCCCAAATGAAATTGACTGTTTTCGAGGCGTGAAGCGATGTACTTGAGGCAGCTGAGGCGGGGAGTCTCCAAACAAGACTCCATAAAGTTTATGGCTGCATTAAATAGAACTATCAATGTTTTCAACTAGTAAAATAAAAATAAAAAGTGGAGGTTTATTACTAATGGACTAATGTCCTGGATACCACTACTATACCACAGTAGAGCAGTGTTTCTCAACTGGTGGGTCGGGACTCAAAAGTGTGTCGCGGAGCTGTTTTGATTGCGTTGCAGCTTTGTGGGCAGTTTCCCTGTTTTATAAAAAAGGATTTTAAAATACACGTATTTGTGTTTTTTTTTTTAATAAATTCATGTTGCGACTTCGTGATAGGGAAAAAATGTGGATCCTGAAACTCAGCCGACCAGTTGAAAACCCAGGAGATGGTTGTGCCAGTGTGGAAATCCCTGTAGTTCAGCAGTTTCTGAAAGACTCAGACAGGCCCGTCTGGCACCAACAAGCATGTTCACCACATTCAAAGTCTCTTAAATCCCCCCTTGCTTCTGCAAGTCATCTCCACCAGCAACTTGGCTCAGTGCTGCCATGTGGCTGGCTAGCTAGCTATGTGTGTTAGCAAACAATTCACACTGCACCTAGTAAAGTGGCTGATAATTGTCTATGTTATAGTGTCCAAGTAAACCAGTTAAAAAAAAAAAAAAAATGTCAGTGGCCCACTATGTTTCCACTATCAGATCTTCTGCAACCTCCACATTGTTGTTGTTGTTTTTTTTTTTTTTGCTTTTTACCAATAAGGTGCGACGTAGCAACACGTTCTGCCAATCATATGATGGTATTTAACCTTCCGTTTAAATTGTTTACCTCTGCTTACCAAATTATGTCATTGCACATGTCTATCCTGGCAAGTGTGAAAAACAACAAGAAACACATCGGTGTGTGCATGGGTGGGCGGCCATTAGGTATTTTGTCCCTTCCGAATACCCCTCGTGAAGACTTGCTGAGTCTCACCAACATTCAAGTTCTGGCCACTTACTCTGATTCCTTCGTTTCTGTCCAATGACTACAAGTTGGTTTTCGTTCTCTTTCAGCAAGCACGTTTTAATTCCCCCCCACCCCCGTTAATTCTCCTCTGCTCTTTGTAAAGGTCAGACTGACATCGTTTGATATTTTTAGTCTCTCCTCACTCTCCAGACCTTTGAATACTGTTGCGCTGCAACAACGTTTTATTACCCCGCTCCTCTCCCTTCTTTCTGTGCAGAATGCAGTAGATTTCGTTTTAGCTCTTCACATCTTTTCAGCGCTGCCACGTGTTTGGGGGCTTATTAAAAAGTTGAAGCATGGCAATTTTTTTTTTATTTTATTTTTTGGTGGTTTCCTTCAGGGGTCGCCGGCGTGAACTGATTCATGTGTTGAGTTCGGCATAGGTTTTTCACATGGGATACCCTTCCTGACACAATCCTTGCATTTGGGCTTGGGGAAAAAAGGCATATACTGCTATGATTTGGTGGAACCAAGAGACGTGTAAAAATATCTACATTTTTAATCAAAACGGTGGGCCGAGTGTCAACTCCGCCATTAAATCCTAGAATACACTGATATAAAAAGACTTGACGATGCAGTTAATAAGCTTTGAACGTCTTTTTCCTTTTATCTCCGGAATCAGAACAACCTCAATCTGTCAGCCAGCCTCTCTCCAGACATTTATTTTATTTATAGATCCCTGTGGGTTGAAGTTTTCCCAAAATATTTGAAGATGTGATCCTCCTCCGTCTACCAGGGACACGTGTCACTGAAAATAACCGAAAAATGCTTGCGATCGTAGTCGCGGCACGCTTCCGCGGAGGAGGGGGAGGTTTCCCAGGCAAAATGCACCCAGTGCACTCCGAGCCCTTTTGTGAAGTCTCAGGTGCGTGAGGAGAAAAGGACACCGCGTTACGTTGCTGCAGTTTTGCGGCGACGCTATTGCGTAAAAAGCGAGTCATTAAAGGCGTTCCGTGTCTCGGTCCAGTTCTCCAGGCTGCGTTGGCTGGCTGGGCTGAATTAAAATCGTAAATTGAGCGCCGCGTGGACCTTGAAAGTAAAGGTTTGCGCCGGTTCACGTACCCGGGCGAAGATAAGAACACAAAAAGACCCCGGCAAAGCTCGAGCGTGTTTGTCACCGCTCCGTCTCCTCCTCATTACCTCTCATCCACCTGCCTTTGTCTCAGCTCGCAAAGCTCTTTATTCTCGGGAGAGCGCTCATTCATTTTGTGGCTGGGGGCGAACGCACTTTGGCTGTTGAGCCGTCTGAATTAAGGGGACTGGGTTTAATCCTTTTTTACACGGCGGAAGAGGGTTCTTTGTGATAGTGTAATCATTGAGAGGGCTTTCGGGATTATCCGGTGAACGGGAAAGGGTAAAGGCGGTAGCTAGCGAAGTTTGTCAGTCACTTTTGGTGGACCGAAGATCTCCACCAACCCACCTCCAAAAAAAGTTAGAAATATTCAGCTTTCAGGCAAAACCAGAATTGCACCTAAATGCATGTTGGTAGAAAATGTTTGCAGGTAGATTCAATTCCTCACTGCGTCGCATGCTGCTCTCTGACAAAGAAATGCGTTGTTGAATACGTTAACGTTTCATTGTCTTGAATTGTCGTGATGGCTGATCTGTCACGCATCACACCTATGATGTACTGTACATAGGTAAATATAAATGTACTCAGTAAAGCCAAGATATACAAGGTGAAAGGTCCATGTTATATTGGTAAAAGCTTAATATACTGCCCATAAATACATTATTAAAAGTGTATAATCACAGTACAACAAACGCCATTTGATTTTCCTACTCAGTTCTGGAACACTACTTCGGAATTTTATGGAAAATATAGGTGTCTGCTGATTAAGTGTAAGAATGTGATTATTATGTCTTTAACTGACCCCATCAAAAGTGAAACAACATATTACTCCAGCCTTTGGAGATATTGGAATGTCTATCAATTAGATCTATTCTATTAATCTATATCTATTAATCACTAAGAACCCTTGTGTATCTGTAATCTTTGACAGTTGTCTGTTTTCTATGGGAGTCTTTTACATCTGGGCCTCATGGCTGCCAATAAAGAATTATTGTGTCACTCTGGTCCAGACTGACTAGACGAAAGCTCCAGCAGAAGATCCATTTGCGGTGCGTTTCCCATTCAGAACTTCAATGGGACATGAAAGACTTGGCTCTCCTTCCAACCGATGGTTTCTCCTTCATTAGAACTTTTTGCGGCAGTCTCTTGGGTATTTCAAAGCCAATTCAGTTTGGCGTCTGCGACTGACAGCCGGCCCGCTGTGCTGTTTGTGGGAATAGTGGGGGAGTATCGGAAATTCAGCTGTTCGAAATTTTACCATATCAGTTGGCTTGAGACAAGAGGATGCAGTGGGTAGGGTTGGATGGAGGCAGATTGAAGAAGACCATTAAGATTCAATGATCATCCAACAATAATGTCAATATCTTGTAATTGGTTTGTATGAATTGATTGACGGAGTGGAAAGACAGATGGATGATGGGCAGTCGGGGATTATCATCAGCTTCCTGTTTTGCCATTGCTACATGGAAAAAAAACCTATGTTTTATTCACCGCAGCTCATATGAAAAAAAAAACAAAACACCCTGCTGCATTTCATCAGAACGTGCCTCCCACCACTTCGCGGTTTCTCCAACCTTCGGCCCACCTCGTGTCGCACCTTCCATTGCGACATACCGCTTGATGGAAAACGTTCCTCGGAAGAAGCCCTTTTCAACGGCTATATGACACGTGTGAATGAACGTGACCATCTGGTGTTCGGGACGGCATCGCACGTTGTTGTGTTTTTTTTTTTCCGCCACCGCAGAGAGAAAGAGGCTTCATCCTGACGCTCTGGCTCTCAGAGCGACAACACAACGTGTCGGTCTCGATCCTTCATTTAGCGGATGCCATTTCCCCTCCCACGCAGCTATTACATTGGCGTCGCGCGGGCACGCGAAATTCGCTCGGCACTCACTCGCATGGCTCGCGCAGGCGGCGCCGTTGCAAAGAGCAGCCATGGAGTGACTGCGGAGCAGATGCCCTGTTTGGTTTTGGTGGTGGCTGTGCGGGGCGGGGAGGTTGATAAAGGGCCACGGAAGTTTTGTCGACCCGGGGAGGGGGGGTTGGAAATCGCGCCCGGTATACTTTTGTTGGAGCGCTATTGCTAACGCGCTACGCTAACGTGCAGGCAAAGTTTCGTTGAGGTGGGGGCGGGGCTCTGTCCGGTCTGTCTTACAGCTACTATTGCATTGTTTAAGTCACCTGTCGCTCTGGCCAAGCCTTTCATGCGCAGTTAGTTCCGAAACCCTTGCGGAAAGCCACGCACACAAATGCAAATGACGGCAAAAAGACACAAACAGTAACAAACAAACAAACAAACAAAAAAAAAAAGCCCTGAAATTCCACTTCACAATCTGCCGGGGCAGTGTCTCACGTCCACTTGTTTGGGGTTTGTGTCACTATATTGTATTAGCAATTGTCTGCCTTGCAGATGCCTGGGGGAAAATATGTTACCTTTTTGCCACTGCCGCTTTTATTTTTATTCTATTTTCTTAAATTGAATCAATTCAAATGGAATTTCACTCCTACAACGGAGGTTTGCATTCGCTAATACGGTGCGTCAAATCAGTATGAAATGCGATTTGGGTCAGATAAGATCACCGCGGCTTTTTCCACCCAAAGTGGCAGCCTTAATCTAATTTGTAACTTTTGTACAGTGTCAGTGACATCTATTCTTTGAACCCGGTTGTCGGATGGACTGCAAATAAAAGCTGTGCTAATTCAATACTAGCGTAGCAATAAGGGACCAGACAAAGAAACTATCCTAAGAGACAAAGAAATATCCAGACTCTAATCCTATCTAGACTGGAGCTGCAACTGTTATGATTTCGTTAAAGGGGTTCTATTATTAAAAAAAAAAAATAAATAAATAAATAAATAAAGACTTTTTTTAAAGCTATTTTTGTGCCTTTTTCCATTGCTGACATGCTAGCTGATAGCTCACCACTATATGCACTTCCGAATGGGCCATTTAAACGAGCCATTCGGATTTTGTTCAGCTTTCTACATCACAAGTCATGCTGATTATCATTGTAATGCCTCTGTATTTTTTTTTTTTTTTTGTTTCGTTTTATGGCCATCTGATCCTGAAAGCCAGTAGCCCTCTTTCCCGTTAGCTAGTGCTACGGATCGAGCAGGGAGGGGAAAGGGGATCAGAGCCAAAACAGAGTGAGAGAAATGCTTGGGGGTTTTTTGTAAGGCCTGTACACAGCTCAAGCCGGCATATCAAAACGGTGTTCAAACCCGATGACGTCGCCCTCGTTGCAAATTTTGTGTACATGACAAACACCGATGTCAAGAAAACCGAAGGCTTTGTTTTCTCGCCTTGTAGACAGGAGTGCAAGAAGCTGCGCGAGGAGCTGAAAGAGGAGCACGAGGAGGACAAGGCCTCGGCACTCTCTCAGCTGGCACAGAGCAAGGAGCAGGATCTGAGCAGCGCCCGGGAGAGCTGGCAGAGGAAAGTGGAGGACCTGCTGGAACAGGTACTGCAGTTCGGCACAGAGTAAATGTACCATAAAGTAGTTGTTTTTTTTCCTGCTTTTTTCTGCCTGTGGCTACTAGTCTTCACTTACCTATAAATATTTTTTATTTTTATTTATTTATTTATTTTACATTTCATATCCACAGGGGCAAATGTTTTCATTATTATCAGATATAATAGAAAATTGGTATTTGAAGCTCTAGTGGTTCATCTGGGGTAGAGCAACACATTACACACCTCTGTCTGTTGATTTTGAGGCCACATGCACACGACAGCGCATGTAAATCTTCACCTCGTTTTGGCCAATCAGAGCAGTTATACTGGAAACAGAGAGCAGCAAATGCAACTTCACAAAATACAAACAAATAGCATGAAACGTGGTCCAAATGTAGCCCTTGAATGTCAAGTGGCTGTTTGCTGTTTTCATTGCAGTCATACACTCGGAAAAACAAGCATGGCTTTGTTTATTATCAAGAATTGATATTCATTTTTGATTGCATGAATTTTGTTAAGTCGTTAGCAAAACTCATTACAATCAATACGCATATTTCTATTGTACAATACACTGCGAGATGTTCAATCTTCAGAATGAAATCACACATTCTCTTTCTATTTTTATGATTAAAATCCTCGCTCGGTCTTTCCGGATCATAGGGCAAACATCTTTCGCTGTATTAGTTTGCAAAAGGTCAACTCTTAAAAAGTAGGCGGGAATGCGCGACACAATTAAACCGTTCAAAGTTCCTCCGACGTCATCGGGAGCCCGTTGGAAGAGCTAATACCTCCTGACGAGACTCCGCTGCCCTTTTCACACGACACCCAGTCTTCTTCTCCTCCCGTCAGCTCAGCTCCCCCAAACATTTCACACGTCGGAGACCCAGTTGTGTCAGAAAGTGCACTCGGTAAGAAGGTCGGAAGCGTTGCATACATAACCATATGCTTATCCAACCTCGTGACACATGGTGTGAGTCACTCTTAGTCATCGGGTCAATTCCAAATTTGGAGGGCTGCTGTAGAAGCCGGGTTCCGTTGGTCTTGGTTTTCTTCAATGATCCAGCGTTTTAATGATGAACATTTTTGATGAAGATTCTATATTGAGCAAAGCAAAAAAAAAAAACAAAAAAAAACCTTTGAGTTTGTTTTGCAGAACATCGCGTTTCTGATGCGTTTCGCCCTTGATTCGTGCTAGCGGCGCTGGTCACGCAAAACTTGCTAGTTCAAAGTAGAAAAGCAGAGAATCAAAGCAATGAACAGACACGTCAGCGGCAACATCAGAAAAAAAATAAATAAATAAATAAACTTTTTCCCGTTGTGTGGTTTTGTGTGATTTTCCGGATAAAGAAAATCAAACAAACAGACCAGAGCTTCAAACAGACCTGCATCTTTAGATGTCAACGAAAGAGCCAGAGCAAACGAGTGAGAGGGAGACTGCTGGAAAAGTAAAACTGTCAGGTTTTCTAATCAGCGCTATGCAGGCTAGGTGAAGCTCTGTTGTAAATTGTTTGGGCAAAATTTAAATATTCAAGAGAGTGGTTGAGAGGACTTGATGAAAGTTTCCACTTTGTGACCTCTGGGTTCCGTGTCCAAGGTATAAAAAACGGCAAACGCTTCCAATGTCCTGCCAGTAATTAATTTGCAACCTGCTGTGACTTTTTTTTTTTCCCCCAAAAATTTCAAACTTAAACTTTAGGAAGTAAATTAAAGAGAGAGAGAGAGAGAGAGAGAGAGAGATCATTGATCTACCAGTATTTTCCTCACAACACAATGTGTCTGTTGCCAGTCAGTGAACTTGTTTTTCATTTCTTACTCTATAAATATTTGATTTGATTTGATTTCTTTTTAATTAATACGTTTTTTTTTCATTTTCTTTGCACTATAAGTTGCTGGAATTATATAAATTATAAAGACATTCTATCCTATTCTATTCATTTCAATTCTATTCATAGTCATTCATTTGTCCGATCGGATTGACGTGGCCGTGCCTAGAAATACCTCACCCTCCCTGCCTTTGGATCCGTCGCTGACGTCCATATAATTTTTGCCGCGCGCCACTTGCAGATCTCCCTGCTGAAGCAGAGTCTGGAGATGCAGCTGTCCCAGTCCCAGTCGTCGCTGCTGCAGCTCCAGCACCAGTTCAGCCAGGAGCGGGAGCACCTGAGGATGCAGCTGGACGAGCTGCAGACGGAGCACCAGAGGCGAGAGCAGCGTCTGCAAGAGGTCCACTGCTGCTCCATGCGGGACATGGAGCACGCCAGGCAGCGAGACCTGAAGGTACGAACGCTGCACGCTAGTCCAGAAGATGAGATGAGATGAGAGGGTCTGATTTGATGAATTCAAGTGGGGAAAAACTTTGCATTTAAACAGGTTATTAAAGCACACAGACAGACAAATAATAAAAAAATCAACACCAGCCAATGTTAAGATATGTGCATAACATTTAAAAATGACTTTACACTATCTCATCGTGTGAGGTACTAAGGTTCTGTTTTTTGTTTCGGGTGCTGAACTGACAAATGGCAACATTTTTGCCATTTGTCAGTTCAGCACCCGAGAGGTTATTATCATATCTCATATTATGTATATATATATGTCAGTATTATGGATATTGTGAAAGAGAAATTAGTCGGTGTGAGGGAAGAGGCTGCAGAGGAGAGAGTTAGATGGAGCCACATGATTGGCTGTGGCCCCTCCCGGAAGGTAGAGGCCTGAAAGAAAAAAAAGAAAGAGGAAGAAGCAGAAGTGTTGTGCAAATAGAGCACAAAATTCAATGCAAAACTGCAAATCTACATAAAGTTATGGAACTTTGTCCCAGATGTACCTAACCCGGCTTTCACCCCGAGACAGCCAGGATATTGTCCTCCCTTGCAAAACAGTAGTGTAAAAAAAGTTTTTATGGAGCTGGACTGAACAGCAGTATGTGTGTGTATACACACACACACACACACACACACACACACACACACACACGTATATATATATATGTAAGGGATGTCCGATATTGACTTTTTGCCGATATCCGAGAAGCCGATATTTATCGGGTTTTCATTATCGGAGGAAAAACCGACAATGATATTACAAAAAAATGCTAATATTGGTCCGATATTATCAGACATCCCTAATAGATAGATAGATAGATAGATAGATAGATAGATAGATAGATAGGCACAATATCAGGGTTCTTAGCGTTGGTCAAAACGCCAAAGGAGGAACGTCATCGTTGCGTAATTAAATGCCAACAATGCCTATGCATTTGTGTATCTTGGAAGAACACCCCACTTCTGAGCGTCTCAGGCATTTCCGTAATTTCCGCCGCTGGTTTAAAGAGGCTCCTCGGGAAAAGCCGTTCATGGCGTTCTAATCCAATGGAGGCTTGTCAGAGTCAAGGTTGAAGCGGCAGTGACTCACCGCCATTCATCGTCACTCACCCTCACTGACGGCACGCAGCTTCTGCACCTCACAGCGGCACTGGCAGGTCTGCGCCTCCTCTCCGTAATGTCACGACGTGCATCCACGAACGGCACTCCTCCCACCCCCGCCCCTCCTTCGACACGCAAGGAAAAACGTTCTTCAAGCTTCCATCCCTCCCGTTTCACGGTCGAGGCTTGATTCGCATCAGCTGTGCGTCGCGATTCCAAATCCCTCTTTCAACCTCAGATGCAGTAATTGTGTTAATGCTCTGCGCCGGGTCCTTGTGACGCACTCCCGGCGACTCATTGGGTTCAAACGCGGTCAAAGGATTTCACCTCTGAGTCACGTATTGCTTATAAAATCTGAGGTCTTCATTATTTTTCTTGCAAACCCAAGTGGCTGCAGCAACAGCCCTCACGCGATTCCTGCAGAATAGCAACAAAATTGATTGAATGCTCGGTGTATTATTTTCTCCTGGCCCGACTCTTCATTTAATGAGCGAGGAAAATATGTTTAACGGGCCCACAGCGAGCCTCTCCATTGGTGAGGTGTGTATTTTTCTATCAGCAGCCATCAAGGGAAAACTCAATTATCCGGAGTGGAGGCATGAAGAAGTAATGTGTTTGTAAACTCTTCACAATGAACAGGCAGTGAGACATAGCACTGTTTTTTGCAGCATTCACACAAATAAAGGACTGAGAACTCAATGGAACTGCACTGTGAATTACATTCTACAGCAAACAATCATCAGCCACTTTATCAGATACAGTTTTCAATTGCTCAGTAACACACATTGCTAGTCAGCCCATCAAACAACAACAGATAATTTTTGACTATATTATAAAAATATTTGAGCATCGAGAATCGATTGGAACCGGGACTATGGTTCCGATTCTCCCGGAATCGTTCAAATTTTTACATTTCAATTCCTAACTTCGATGCCCAGTCCGCCGATCACCAACGAAGAAGAAGCTGCCGAGCAGTGTGTGCGTAGCCATGGACGATTAAAAGCGTGGCTTCACTTTACCAAAATAAGTAATCCGGGCATAATGTGCATACAAAATTTATCGTACAAATGTGGGTGCACAACCATTATGATATAACACACCTCTGGGGCCATGATTTAAAATAACTGCTGCTAATCTGGACTGGGTTGTTCGGTGTTTGTTTGTCTCATATTCTGAACCAGGTTTGTGCGTCACTGGGAGCTCAGTTACATGCACCTGCAGCATCAGGCACTCAGGGCATGTAAAAGGTTGTCAGAAATAAAGCTCTCTTGATGTAAGTGTTTGTCCTTTGAAAAGAGAATGCAGTGGTTAGCGCTGCCGCCTCACAGCAAGGAGGTTGTGGGTTCGATTCCGGGCCTGGGACCTTTCTGTGTAGAGTTTGCATGTGAGGTGAATTGGGATTATGTGACATTGGTTTTGTAATAAGGGGGGAAGGCTCTCATATTCAAATAAATTAACGAAGAAGAAGATGGAGGTATCCAGGTTTCTGTGCGCAGGCCACCGTAGCTCACTGGGAAGCTCAGGAGAGGGTGGGAGAGTGAAAGAATCAAACTGGGATAGTTCAAATTAAAACAATGCCCAAACCTAATTATAAATCTAGATATTATAAATATACGATGTCATCAAGAGCATGGCTGGCAATTTTGGGCCCTCCATCCATAACATATTATTGGTATGCTCTGGGGCCTCACGTGACCTACGTTGGGCCCATAGAATTGTCCATGTCCGTAGCACAATCCTAAAAAAAAATACCTCACACATCTGTACTTTCAATCTTCTATTGTGAACACTGGAAATGTTCTTCTGACCTTTTCTAAAGCTGCAACTGCCAGCAATAGTATATTTCAGACAATCATTATTATGACAATGAAAGGGTGGTGAAATAACCTCAACGCACTACCCTGTCACGATTTTCCTTAGACAGGGAAGAAACATGCAATGCATTTAGGTGCCAAGTCAATGATGTCAAAATGTTGACTTCTGTTCACTTGTCACATCAGGATTTTTTGTACTTCAGTTTTAAAATGATTCCGCTCTGACGCCCAGATGCACATCCCATAAACTGCACCAATTTTAGCGACTTTAGTTCCTTCAGCTCGGGTTTTTGGAGATGTCCTCGGGGTCAGGATTAAGGCCTGCGCAGCGCAGCTCCATCAGCTAACCAGAATGAACTAGAGTGCCGCGCTTGTGTGCATTCATCTGGTTTTAATGGATTCAGCCACCAGCTAAGCGACAAATATTGACTGTGGAGCAGACAGAAAGAAGATTGACCAGCCGAGCCTCCGAGCACAAAGGAAGGAGGAGGAAGGAAGCGAATGGCGGGGGGAAAATAATAGTCAGTTTGTAATTATGAGAGTTGCTGTGTTTACAGATTATTCTGCTTTAATCAAAGGGGAAAAGGGTATGGCGTTAACTGACTCGCTGCACAAAACGACAAGCGATCGATACCATTGGAGGAGAAGGATTAATAGCTTTTAAAATGGAGCCTCCCGCCGGAGCGTCAGCTTGCAGCGTAGTTTATGGTATTCCATTCCCACTCAATAAACTAAATTTATCCATTCTGGGTCTGTGCGTTGTTGCAGAAAATGTGAATGTGGTGTCACTACAAGAGGCTTTTTAGGGTTCTTATTATTTGCTCGGATCACTCAGCAGCAGGGTTGTGGCTTAGAGCAGGAACATAATTCCATACGGAGCTTCACAGACCTTTTGTTGTCGCAGTTTCTGTTGGTAGGATTATTTTGGTATGTAAACAAGTATACACATTTTTCCCAGATTGGCATTCAAAGAGACATATTTGGCTTCCCTGCGAGTTAACTCACAAAAATGACATGAAATCACCTTAGAAAACTACCCAATCATGACAGCCATGACAAAAGGCGAAATGCTTAAACTCTGCAGATCTAAATTGCGTACACCTTTGGTTTTGTATTGTACTGAATTATATTTTGAACATGCAAAACAACATAGACAAAAAAAACACACAACAGAAACAGAACCTAAGCTTGAAGCAACAATACATTAAGACAACATTATTTGGCACACACTACCAAAGACCAACTTATGGTGGTCAGCAGATTTGCATATGAGTTAATCGTGCAGTTGGATACAGATGGGAAACTCAATTCATTTTACGACCTTGATCTTATTTGCGTCACTCATTAAAAGAGAACTGAGTATTTGAATCACTTGTCCCCGACCCAATCACCTACAGTGTGCGGAAATCCCGGAGCAAGTGGGTTATTTGCTCTCTTTTTTTTTTTCTTCTCTGTTCTTGGGTCGGGCCGGCCTTCCGTGAGCACCTGTGATTCATTCGTTCACCGCTCAGCCTCACAGCAGGGAGGGGAAAGTGTGTGAGTTAAAAAGCAAAACGAGAGCCGTTTGTTCAGCACTCGCACATCACTGTAGGTGGGTTATAGCCAATATCCTGGAAGGTCTGCAAGTGGCAAAACTTTGACTGGTTCTTGACATCACAGAGTTGTTGACTGCCAGTTTGACAATGTAATATAATAAGGCTAAATATTTCTAGCTGCTTTTGAACATAAGGAAAAGGCAACGAATGGAGGGAAGTGGTCCAGACTCTTTGCTGTTAGTTTGATTTATTAGATTAAATTTAACATGAACGTAATTAAATCAACATGCTGTGGCTCAGGCACTTTTTTCATGCACAGCTTTAAAAAAAAAAAAAAAAGGAAAGAAAGAAAACACGACCACAAACACAGCATGGGTGCTGCTTCAATAAGTACGAATCCGTCTGCTGTCACCCGGCTTGGAGGAGGAAGGCTCGTTTGCATATTCAGGGCTATCTTTGCTACGTGACTCATTTCCCTTAGGCATTTCATATTAGCAAATTAAAATGCCGCAGATGTTGCTGTCATCCTTCCACGGATCTCATTTTAGATGCTCCCGGTTGGGGGCTGCTGCTGAGGTGATACAGGCTCCAGTCGATTTTTGCAAAGGGACATTTAAACCAACGAGGAAAAGATGGGTTGAAGTCCACGCGAACAGGCGTTGTGCGAGGTTTTTCGCAATCCAAATCAAGCGAGTGGACTTAAATGTGAGAACAGGTCTGCTGCTATATTAATGGGGGAAAAGTGTGTTGTAACTTTGTTGGCTGAAAGTGTCCAGTTAAAGTCGGCCCTGCTTAGTACCGACAGACTGCGGACTAAAGAAAGTTAGGTGCCAGCCAACTTTGGCAGCTTGTTGAGCTTATTGGACAACAGATGTCTTTCCTTTAAACTTGCGTAAGAACTGCAGCTGAAAACAATCAGGTGGAAAAAGTGGACGCCTGCCCGTCAAAAGCCGCTGTTTGCTGCCAAAGCGAGGGCTTGAGTGCCAGCGCGCTTGCGAGTGATTGAGATTCTATGTGCATCTAGTTCTCCAACTACTGTGATTAGACCACATGGTTGAATTTATTCATTCAACCGGCATTTAAGATTATGGGTGTCTTATATGAGACCTGTCCGACAAATATCTCTTAGTTTTGTTTTTTTTTGTTGTTGTTGTTTTTGCAGATGGATTTCACCCTGCTCCAAATTCAGATATACCATAAACGAAAGACGTCACCCACACAATCACATCCACTTTCACGCTAACACAAGGTTTTTCTAATGTTCTTATATGACCTTTCCACTGTCAAAACAAATATCATTGTAGTAATTCCTTAGCTGTTGCATAAATACAAAAGAGGATTAGGGCCACAAGAAGAGAAAAAAAGATTTTACAGGAAGGAGATTTTTATTCATTTCGACTTTATTCACAGAATTTCGAGAAAAAAGACGAAATTTCGTGAATAAAGTTGACGTAAAAAAAAGAAGGAAATTTCGTGAATTAAGTCGACGGTAAAAAAGATTCCCATCACACACTCACTCTCGGCACACCTGTATATATGTATATATATGTATATGTATGTATATGTATGTATGCATGTATATATATATGTATATATATATGTGTGTGTGTGTGTCTGTATAAACTGCAAACTGCATTGTCATGAGCCCTTTTATAGTTGGATTTAGTATAAATCCAACTATAAAAGGGCTCATGACAATGCAGTTTGCAGTTTCAGCTCCATATTTCAGATTTTAGTAAATCAGCCTCTAAGTGTTCCTAAAATAAATAAAGTTGCTTTTAGATTAAGATGGCTGGACATCAACAAAGCCAAACTTTGCAAACATTTTTCCCCCCCAATTCACACTTGTAAAAAAAAAAAAAAAGGTTTCCGGGCTTTGTAACAACGTCAGGCTTCTTCAGTGTACTTTCAACTCAAGAGGTGGCGAGCGTTTCAAGGTGGAAGCCGGCCAAGAAGCACATCCCGATTTCGACTCGTCCGAAATAATAATTAAAAAAAAGAGCTATCTCAAAACACATGTCGTTAACGTTTCCTTTTGAACCTCAGCTTGAATCCGGCCCCTGTCAAGGCTGCCGTGCGGCCAAAATCCGCTGGAGGTGTGAGAAAGCCTTGAAAGCTTAACCAGCCTCCTTTTGAAAAGCAGCTTTTGCGAGACATCAAAACCTATGAGGGACGCTCGCCCGTGTTGTCGGAACAGCTTGAGGTGAATCTAGGGTCAGGCTTTTCTCCTCTCGCTGGCTGTAGCGCCGGAGTGCAGCTGAGGTCGGCGCTCGATGATTGAAAAGTTTCTCCTTCGGGCTCCTGCAGAGGATTTAAAACACTGTAATACTTCTCTCCCCATCCTCTTTCCTCTCCCACTCCATCTTCTCCTCCCACATCTTAAAACTCCCCACCTGCAAATGATCCTCTTCCCTTCCCAATCTGCGCCCTTTCTTTCTGTCCTTCTGTCGTTCGCATTGCCCGTCCACCAGGAGTTGGAGGAGCGCCTCCGCCATCACCACCACGCCGACCTGCAGTCCCTCAGAGAGGCTCACCGCCACAGCATCGAGACGCTCAAGCAGCAGTCGGAGCAGGAGCTCCAAACACTCCGCTTTGAACTGGAGGATGAGGGCAAAGCCATGCTGGGTAAGCTCGCGTTCGTTCTTCCGTGACCTTGCTGGTCCATTTTTGCGGATTTTCCTGCCCGCTGCACGCTCTGTTAAAATCGAAGCCAAGCTGCCGACGCCAAGTCGAGGGTTCAGCGCAATAAGATCAAAAACCATCACGTCGATGCGACTGGCTTTGAAATTTAGACGGCCTTATTTCTTAGGTTTTTTGGGTTTAACATGCGACACAAAAGGCGAACTCACACCTTCACGCGCACTGTTTCAGTCGAACGCTTGGAGGCCGTCTTGACCTCTTTCATCCTTTCTGGTGATGAGAGCCTGTAAAAGAAAATACGAGCTGACAGTTTTGTCTGCATCAAGGTTTGAAGTACTGTCGGTAATCTGTGTTTCCATAAGGATCATATTTATCAAATTAAGTAGACATTTTTACTGCGTGCTACACAGTCAGTGGTTTGGGGGAGCAGCAGTGTATTGGGTTACATCTTCACATATAGCATTATTATATAATGGTTATTTAAGATGTATAGTAGGTACTCGGCCACCCATCCAGTCCACAAAAAATGTTTTGAAGGTCTACTATGTAAAATTTGACCTGATTTATCATTTTTACATTGATAAAAGCTTAATATACTGCCCATGAATATATTCGTAAAAGTTTATACTCGCATCACAATAAAAGTATTTTGGTTTTCCTACCCTCAGAAAGGTTCTCCTACATGTAAGAACATACATACTGTATGCAGTTAGCTGCCATGGTGCACTGCCTTGTTTCTAAGGAAGCCTGGTGTGGACAATCCAGCCTGCCTGACAGCGCGTTTTGTAATTAGGGTGACTGCTCACGTCCTTAAATAAACCAATGTAGAAGAAGGTGGACAAGTTATCAAGGTTTGGGTGTGCAGGCCAACGAAGTTCACTGGCAAGCTCAGGAGGGACAGGGGGAGTGAAAAATGCACTACAATCTAGAATGTACCAAACTTGATGTTGCCATTTCTACTCAAAATCTCCAAATATTACACACTTAACCTTTAAGTCAAATTAATTTTTAATGCAAGGGACAATACGTATGTGAAGCTCTATTGTTGTTATTGCTCCTCGGGTTGAGTGTAACATCACACTCCCTCTCTGCGTCTTGATTTCCAGTCCTTTCTATCCTCTTGTTCACAAAGCTGGACTGACGCGCGTGCATGTGAATCTTGTCCCCACCCATTGAAAAGGCTGCCTTACCACTCCTATGAATAGCCAAAAGCAACCACACATGCACATAGTATCACAAGGAATTTGCTCCAAATGAAGCATGTGAGTCTTGTGTGAATGCGCAAGACATGCTGACATTAGCTAAAATCATTCGACATTACCCTAAAGTCGTTATTAAAGTCGTGTTTACAAGGGAAACCACTATCCACTGCGTCCGATACAGAACTGAGCTAAAATATTTTCATGGTTTTAGTTTGTTTTATTTTGACTGGCACTGGATAAATAAAACAGTCTTGACAGAGAACTCTGTGTTGGAAGCAGATCCGTCACTGGTAGTGGTCGCCCTTGGAAACACAGCATAACAGAGTTCTGGTGGCAGATTTCAACCGTTCGGATTTCGGTTTATTTCCAGCAGAGGTTTAACGTTAGCGTGTCCAGCTCATTCACTCGACCTTCACATTCACAAGATTATATTCTTACTTCGTCACTTTTCCTCGTTTACTCAGTATTTTTGTTTTTGTTTTGTTTTTTGCGTTTCATGCGGAACGAGGGAGGGGGCAGAGCGACAGAAAACAGCCTCTTAATATTAGCAATGAAAAATTGCTTGTTGCGCCTTTAACACTAAATAATGCAAGTAAGAATAAGTAATATTTAATGATAATTTTCAAATATGCTCATAAATTATTTTATTATTACTATCTTCTTTTCTAATAATCTGACCTTTATATGGGTGCTTTGAACAGTGTCTCGTCACTTTATTATTGTTATATTGTTGGATGAAACAAAATGGTCTTCATCGCAGCAATTTTGCACACAGTTCTTGATAGAAGATCAAGGTAACATAACGAGTCCATGACCCCATTGAAACTGCCCCCTTAAATCAGTGCCGAGATACCAAATAGAAGTATTAAACGGCATAAACAGTTGATATTGTCTATGGTTTACAATGCAGTGCGGCGACAGCAGTTTGTCGTAAGCAGAATATACTGTGTGTTTGCGGAGCACGATGATGGAGCTTTATAACTCGCAGATAGCATTAAATCAGTCCGCTCCGGTTTTCAGAGCCAGCACAAGAGTGCCGTGGAGTGAAAAATGGTTTTTCATTAACCTTGATGTCATGGTTGTGACACCTCAGTGCCGCCTCCATCTATCTCTCACTTCCCACTTCCTGATGTTCTTTCATTCATTATGCATATTACTCTTTATCTTCCTTCCGTGTGTGAGTGTGCGCATTTCTTTATTTAGATATTTTTAATTGGACTCCTTTTCAAGTGGAGACCTCAGTACCTCACTGTGCTCCCTCCCGCAGCCGACCGTTAAGGCCGCTTGCAATGAAAGGTGATAACCGGAAGAAGGATTAAAGGCCGTGAGAATGATACTTGATGAGAACCCGACACAATAAACACAAATATCGTGTCTGACAGTGAGAAATGAGGCCTTTGCATTTCTCCCGAGGAGAGAAAGAGTCCCGATAAAAGCCTTTTAATGCCTTTTAATTGTGATTTTATTTTTTTGGGACGTAAATATTAACCAGACTCGTTCTCTTTCGATTTCCCCATCAGCTTCTCTGCGATCGGAGCTGAACCACATCCACGCGTCTGCCATCGAGCATCTGAGGCAAACCCACCAGCAGGAGTCCGCAGTTGCCAAGGTGGAGCTGGAAAAAACTCTGGAGAACAGCCGCATGCAGGTAGGACTCAGGACTTGACTCGACTGCCCGCACATGAATGCCTGTCCATTTAACGGACCAGTGCGTAAAGAAGAAGGTGGACGAGGTGTCCAGGTTTCTGCGCGCAGGACACCGTAGCTCACTGGCGAGCTCGGCAGAGGGAGAGTGAGCAATAGACCGCTGCAATCTAAAATATAACCACTTGGTGTTGCTGTTTCAAGTCATCATTTCCAAATATTACACACTTAAACTTATATGCTATTCTTAATGGTTATGGCTGTGACCATTTGAAACACATACACTAATGACTGATCTCCTTCCTCCTATGCCAGCACTTTGACCAAGAAGGAAAGACCCTGCAATTGGACCTGTAATTTGACTCTCGTATTTCCTTTGCGGTTGGTGGTTACATCATATCCCATTCCTGGCACAACCGAATGCATTGATCGCCACTGCCAGGTTGCTGTCCATCACACCTGCTGATTTCATCCAAACAAGGCTCAAGCGTCAATCACCCGACACCGCACTGCCTTTTTATGGAATCCCACAGACAATGAGCACCAAATGAGGCGAGATCTATACGTTTAGGCTTGGTCCTAATTAGACACATCGAGCTCAGTTGATTGTATTGGGCTGACTTTTATTTGTCGTCCATCTCATTACAGCCAGTAGATTAAGGCTAATAAAAATTGCATGCGCAGATTAGTTTCAATTGACTTTCACTCATTAAAATTACATTCTGTAGGTTGATGATGCGAGAAAACGCGACCGAATTGATTCTCGGGGTTCACTGAAAACGCTTCAGCAACAGACGAGTGTGATTGTAACTGATGGATATTTGAATGTGTTTGGATTTTGTATTCAGGGCACTCCATACAGTTTTCACAAGGCATCAAAGCACACAGCGTGGTTTGTTTTTGCCTGTGGCCCTGCATCAGGCTCCCCGCTGTGGCGATTCCCTTCCTGACCCCTCGATCGCTGCAACATTTAAATTGAATCTCTACCGAAAAAATGTATTTTAATTGTTTTCTGTGTGAATTATTTTTTCTGTCTGAATTTATTTTTGGTGCTTAAAGGTGCTTTTACCTTTTTGTGCATGAAATAATGAACATATCAGGTCATTCACTGAAGATTCTTCAACATGTCTTGTAGTTCACTGATTGGCAGACAGTGTGAAACAAGATTCAGTCAATAAGTTGAGTCTGGCTCAACTCTCGGCTTAGACTCAATTACTAGTCAGAGTCACTGTTGGGTGTTTCTTGCAGAATTACCCGTGGTGTGAACTGAATCTAATCCAAACCTTGTATATGTGTCTGCTCCAACTGCTTCACAATATAGACTCACTGGCCACTTCCTTAACCAGCACTCGGAAGATGTACCTATGTACTAGTTCACTGCAACTGTAATTGGTCAGATGATTTCAGTTGGCAGCAGCACCATAAGTAAGACACTGTGTCCATAAATTGAATTTGGGCATCACGTCAACATATGGAACCGCCTTCCATATCATGAAAATCCAAACAAGGGGATGGCATCACTTTGAGCACGAGCCAATGAAGCAGTTTAGCTAGCGGATTAGCCATTGTTTAATTTATTAGAAATTAATAAATAGTCTCGGATCTCGGATTTGCAATTGTTTGCGCTTCTCAAAAACACTTAAGAAAAGGCAAAGGAGAAAATAAAATACATTACAGAATGAATTTATTCATCCATTCATTCATTCAGTCAGTCATTCATTCATTCATTCATTCATTTATTCACTCATTCATTCATACCTACTGTGTTACATCACAGAGGGTAAGAGGCAGTGGCTCGAGGCTCTTCCATTAGCTCCCTCCATCTCTCTTTCTCTCTCTGTACACACACACACTCTCACACACAACACTCTGACCATCTCTTGAAACTAATTAGCCTGAACACCAGGGGCTCCTCTCTGGTCACCTTGTGCTACAGATGTTCCAGCAGAGAAGCACAGCTGGTTGATTTTAATTTCCCGACAAGCCGCCGCCAGACGCCCTTATCTTCAGTTGCCACGACAATATGGAGTCACTGAAGGCTAATGGTGGGCGGGTGTCTCAGCCAGGCTCTGCCTGTTCAGGCTTTACGTTCACCGTAGCGGCGCACGAGCTTCTTTGTGGATAACTCGCTTGTTAAAGCACCCCCCCCACCCCCATAATGCAGCATCATGTGACATTGTTCCCCCGTAATGCCACATGGTGCTATGAAATTAGCGCATCATCAGGCTAAACATACAAGTGCATTTATGTGCATTATCTATTGCAGAGGTTAATTATTACCCCTGCAAAAACAGTTGTAATCTAAATTTCTGAATCACACCATAAGATGATTGGTTGAATCTGGCCTAGCTAGTGTACGACATTTATAGCACTTTTCACGCATGAAAAAATGCAACCCAAAGTGCTTCACAGATTAAAAGCAAAATAAAATGCCAAAACATGCAGCAAAATGAACAAATAAAAGTCGTGCCTAATACTACTGTCAAAAGTAAGCAGGAGTCAGTTTCAAAACGCTCATTTTGTTGTTGCTTTGTTTTCGATTCCATTCCATGTTCACTGTGCCGGGTGTCCTAATTGCAGATCAGCCCAAAACTTCCCGAGATGGGCGATTAGGGTGAAAGAGCTCAGTAGCAGACGGCCGTCACGCTGCGTTAAATAAGGTTTTCATTCCTCCACTTGCTGAACAGGCGAGGGGGATCACGCCGACACGGTTGTGTGTGTGCAGGGCGGCACGCTGTTGCGCGTCAGTGCCCTCGCGTGTGTGAGATATTATCTCGCCAGGTGCTTCAATGTTTAATCTGAACGGGCTACTTTGATTTCCAGGGCTGCGCTTTACGTCCTTCAGAAATGCTTCTTGCGATTTTCTTTCCGTCGCTTATGTAAAAAATAAGCTCACGGTAAAGTCGCCGGGTTCTATTAACGACAGGCCTGTTGGGCATACTGCTAAATTATCTCATTAGCATTCCGGTGTCCTTGAAGATTGCAGCAAACCTGACAAACTGTATACTGAGACTAATTACCACCTTAATGCAAATTAATGCCGCAGTCGAGTCGGACATTTGAAAAAAGAGTTTGAATGTTGGGAGCGGAGACTGAAAAAAAAAAAAAAAGAAATTGCCTCGAGCTGAGTTGGCTGTCCTTTACAGTCTGGTTGAAGCAAAGTCTTTATGCTGGAGTGGAATGAAAAATAGCCCCCTCGAAAAAATGAAAGAAAAACAGCGATGATGAAATCATCAGACTTGGAGTTTAGATCACAGAAGACCTTGAAAAAGTCGCTCGCTGCACAAAGTACACGTTTTCATGGGCAACGCTGAAAAGGAAAAAAGAAACTGCTCCGGCTTCTAAACCTCCGCCGTCTCTTCACTCCTCCTCCTCGAATCCTTAAAACAACTCTGGATTTTGTTGTCCACGCTGCTCCTTGCGGGGCGAAGCGAGTCATTAAAGATTAATCCACCTCGTCCCCATTCTGCTTAACTGCACTGCTGGCTTTATTGACGGCAAAAATCGCCCATTGACATTCAATTAAGTGCTTAGAGAGAACCGATGCTGCATTGGGGGTTTGTGTCTGTGCCGCCATTATGCAAGCTCATGGCGCCTGGGTGCGTGAGCGCGGTAGCCTCTGGCACAAACTGTTGCAGTGGCGGAGCGGATTGATATTGTAGCGGAATAGAGGGGCCGTTAGCGGACCACATGTGAGAAGCTCGACTCTAATTTGAACAATGTAGTAAACTGGCCTCTTGCTAGAAGTTTAGATAATGAGGCGGTTGTTTGCGTCCGTCAGGATGGAATTCAAGACGTAACCTGTTTAGACAAGATAGTCGAAAAGGGACTTGTTTAATGCTGTAGTCTATATGAATGGCTTTTATTACACTGGCGATTCCAGCATTCCTTGCAATGCATCTTGAGCAGTTGGGTCACTTCCAGTGCGGTGTTCCAAAAGCTGACTTCAGTTGCTTTTAATATTGAGCGGCCAATCAGCTCCCCCACCAGGAAGTCCATTGAAGAAAATGAAGGTGAAGCTGCTGTGAGTCTTAGCTGCCGCCACTGAAAACTGCATACACAGGACAGAACGGCAGTGAAGGCTTTACTCCGTGGACCCTGTGTTACCACTTTAGCAAGAACTCAGTTCAACACAGTGGCACAGTGGTTGCGGCTCACTCAGAGGCCTTGACAATTAAGAAGCCTCTTAGCCTTTGCCTAGCTACCTGGTTAAACTTTTGCTAAATTTATCCAAGTGGTTGGATTTGACCGAGTCAACTTCCAGTGTTTCGCTGATTGGGCAAACATTTTCTATGGGCTCTTTTCTAAATGGATGCGTAAAATGAATCAGTAATTGAAATAGAAATGAAACGTCACGTTTAAAACAAGTAATACTCTCTCAAGTACTGTATGTTTTACCTGTAGGCTGTTTTACTCCCTAAAATCTCAAGCAGTAGAGGTGAAAGTTAGGGTTAAAAAAATGAAAACGCTTGCGCAGAAAGTGGTTTGATGCAAATTAGCAAGCCTACATAAGGTGTAGTTACTTCCTGGGATGGAGTCACGTGTCGACCAGAAAAACCAGAGTGGAACAAAATCAGCAGAGGGCTGGAGAAAGGATTTTGAGGAAATACTGTCAAACCTTTTTTTTTTTTTCCTTCTTAAATGAGTCCAAAGAACACTCTGTCCCTTATCTATCCAAACAGAACAGTTAATACTAATGGACTAAAACTAAAACCACCTCAAGGGAGCGTACAAACTTTATTGTAAATTGCAGGAAGTCGTTTCAAATTAAGCTGTTTCCCCCCCTAAAAAAAAACAAAAAACTTCTCATGCTGTTTTCTTCTTAATACGCAATTGACAGATTTTATGAACTAATTTCATGTACCTGTAAGTGACTGTTAATTTCATTTCGTGTTGTAATTGGAAGGCAAATGTGCGAAAGGCTCGAAAAGCCCCTTTGCTCTGAAAGGCCGGCTTGCTTCCTAATCCCACCGAGCGTCAGTCGCTCATTCCTGCCCGTTGTCTTGCAGGAGCGCGAGCTGTTGGGCAGGATCACCGAGCTGCAGGAGGAGGTGTCCCGGAGGAAGAACCACATCGCCCAGCTGGACCTCCAGATTCACACCCTCAACGAGAACATCAGCACCCTGACCAAGGAGCTGGAGCTCAAGGGCAAGGAGGTGCTGAAGATCCGCAGCGAAGCCAATCAGCAGATCAGGTAGTGACCCCGGCGCCGCGAGCCGCGAATCCTCGAACGCTCCAACGGGTCTCTTTTGACACCGCGCCGTTCGCTCAGTCTGACCGGTGTCCCCACTGGACCGGCCGAGATAGAAATGCTCTGATTCGGGTTGTCACATTGGAGTTAGTGGAATGGAGAGACCTTGTCATCATGTATATTAGAAGTGATTCCTTCCTCTTGGAGGGCTTTTACAAGACAATCACTGCCGGGCCTTTTTATGCCCATCCAAAACAAGTCGTCTTCTCTTTTCTGTTTGTCAGAGCCCGTTTCTGTATCGCAGTCAGATTTAGTCACAGTCACGCGAGTAAATCCTTATCTCGAATGCACAAAAAAGAAACAGACGAGCCGCAGTGCGCCACTGTTTGTTTTTGATCTTTTTTTTACGTACAACCTAGCTATCAAAAGCTGACGATACATTCTGTGTTTTACTTTTGGTTCATTTAAAAGACCCTCTGTTTTTCTTCTTTTATGTTTCATTGTCTTGGCTTCCAAACGTTGCAAAGTCCTTTCTAATGTAGTGTCTTGCGTTAGTGGAACAAAGTGAAACAAACTTTCTCTGAGTTAATTTCTAAAAAGTCCAAGTCTGATTTAGTTTGACCCTTTTTAAAGCAATCAAAACCAAAGCATTAAAGCATTAAAGCTGGTATTGCCAAGAGGTACCAGAGCAAGATTTGTTATCAACTGGCTCCCATAGATTAGACCAGGCGTGGGCAAACTATGGTTTACGGGCCATTCGCAGCCCGTCAAGCTTTTTAATCCGGCCAGCCTAATTTGAAGAAATTATATTTATAGTATAGTTTAAAGTAAGCCCTAAAATAACTGTATTTCATCAATTTTTTCAGCGTTCTAAGAATAATTTCAGTAAAAAGCGCTAAACACCTTGAAAGACACGTTTTGTTGTAATGCTTTGTTCATTTTCAGTAGATATTAAAGCACATGTTTTCTACATATCCCATGATGGATTTTTTTGTGGGTCACCACAACACTCCATCCAACTGTTCCCAAAAAATTTACTAAAGAGCGATATAAAAACGTGTGTGAATGTTGTCCATGAGGCTTGTACCTATTGGCGTGTGAGTGTTGTCCTGGAGGTGCGTATCTATTGTAACACCTCAAGCTAACCGACAAAGAAGAACTTGTTACTACAACCTGCTCCTGTTTATGAAGTTAGAGGTCACAGAGTTACGGTTTAATGAGGATGACCAGTAATCTAAAGGAAACAAATGGCCAATTATAACAAGTCTATGGGAAAAATGCTTTTATTGGATTTTGGCTGCAGTACCTCGAGTGGCCACTGGTGGCGGGGACGGTGTCGCTGCGCCGTTCTAGCAATAGAACTAGTCGTTCTTATAATACATCCGTGATGTGCACTGACGCAAGTGCGCCACCTCCTAAATGTACACATGTCGCTGAATCAGCGCCACGACTCGTGAGAGAGAGCGGGTTTGCCGCCATACGAGGCAAACCCGCCGCTGTGTTTCTCCTCCCGCCGCCCCGCTAGCGACCTGTGTCAGCGGCTCGAAGATCAGAAGCCGTTGCGGAGATTATCTCGGGCTCGAGCGGGAGACGGACTTTATAATTAAGCGGCTTCCCTGCTTCGTATTCACGAATAAGTCAGTCGGAGCGCGCGCACAGTGCACGCGGACGGCTCCTCTCATTAGCACCGGTCTGTAGCTATGGATTTGTTTGTCTCGCGTTTGCATTGCGCTCGCGCCTCTGATCTCGCTGCGTTTTTTTTTTTTCTTCCGGGCGGCTCGCGCGCTCGCTGGCTTTTTCCCGCGCTCTGCCGGCTGTCTGGTTCACGCGCGCAGCGTTTTTCCCTCTCCCATCTCCCCCTCCTGTTACGCAACCACCTCCTCCTCCTCCACCACCACCGCCGCCGCCCTCCCATCTGAATCCTGGTCATGGCGCTAAAAATAGGCTCATAAATAAATAAAGAGGAAGCAGTGGGAGAGAGGGGGGTGGGGTGGGAGCGAGGGAGGGAGAGGGAGATAAGATGTGCGCCCCCTGAGGGGGAGTTGACCCAGTCAGTGTGAGAGGCAGACAGACATCCATGCCTCTCCTCCATGCCCAGCATCCCTTTCAACCCTTTCTTTTCTCGTCCTTCTCATTTAATTATCGTCAGGTTTTTTTGTTTTTTTTTCTTCACTCCTGCTCCTCTTCTTCTTCTCCATCCTCTTTTTTTTTTTATGGAGCCCCTCTCGCTGCGGAGAAGGCTCCCGCGTTTCCCATCCTGAATATATGATGTATGCCGTTAGCGTCCTGTGGTTTGGACATGAATTATTATTTTTTTCCCCCCTTCATTATTACAATGTTCTCCGTATGTTGCAGTGCAGTTTGGTTCCAGGAATCTGCTCGCTTCGTGTTCTCTTCCTCCCGGAATATTCCCTCATGTTGTCGCAGCGATAGAAGAGGTGGAATTCACTCAAGATGACAAAGTGTTTTTCACTTTTCTGTGTCTTTTTCCGCTGAGATCCATCAGATTTAATCTAAATGAAGCGACGGCAGCAATCTAATACTTTATGTGGCCGCGAAAACAAATAGGTGGCTAAATGAGACCTCAACTCATGTCCCAGCTCCCAGTGGTCCCCTCCCCACCTCCCACCACCTCCTCCCGCTTCCCAACCTCAATTACGGAAGCTTTGTCCAAAACGATTACACAGCAGGCACGAATCAGGCGGCAGGTGGCTGCTGCCCACCCGAGGTACCGAAGCGCGCGGCTTAATTGGTGGTCAGGTTGCAGCTTCCACCTTTGCTGCCGTGAGATGGCAGGAGTGTGAGAGGCAGCCGTGACGGCGTGTCGAGCCTCCTGCCCGCTGACGACCAAGAAAATGGGCTGATCGGAGCACAGCTGAGGTCTTGAGGTTTTTAGGTCTGTTTATAACTGATTTTATGGAGAGTCGTCCAAACTGCTTTTGGTGCTGACTGGCCAATTTGAAGCATGACCAGCTGGTCACAAAGGCTCCCAAACGCTGACCTGAACAGATTAATTTTTATGTTGATAAAGAAATTAATGCATAGCTTATTTTGGTTACCATGTACAGTACCTAAATTGTAGGAATGCACAGATACCAGTATTGGTTATCGGTGCCGATGCCGGGGTTGAGTATTCACTATCGTAAAATACAGTTTGATACCATGATACGGATACTAGTTATATATATATGTAGCTGACAATTTTGTTCAATGTAAAAAAATAAATAAATAAAAATTATTTCATATGTAATGGCTTTATTGAGTACTCAGTACCGTATTGGTACAAGTACTCGTACTCTACTCGTTATATTAAAAAAAAGTGCACACAAATGTGCACAGTATGCTGTATGAACAAAAATGAATAAACTCCATATTTTTGCCTATCCTCTAGAATCCATACCATAACCCAGGATATCAGCCATACAATGAAGAAAAAAATACTTACATTACTAAAATGACTAAATTCTTCTTCTTGATCATCATGATTTTTCACTGTAATCCTTAATTATTTTACATTTCAATATTTTTGGAAACTCAACAGAGATCTACACACTGTCAAGTCAGTACTAAACCTATTTCACAATCGGTATTTAACATTGCTTCACACGTTACGCATTTTAATTCGCTTCATTTAAACCTAAATAACTTGGAAAAATCCTCAGAACGCTCTATATTCCAGAACTATTTGCTATTTTAGTGGCGTCGCTAGTCTTGTTTTTGATGCTAGTCCAGTGGCCACAGCAAGTTTATGGTTTGAGCTGAAAGACGATGACGGGCTCAACAAGTGTCTCTGATTGACATTGGATGCAGGTTGATGCGTGCGAGATGAATCACCTTAAGTTGGTGAAGTTCTTTGTGCCATTCCGCTCCATCCCCTGCTCGGTCGCGACCGCGGTCGACGGCTCCTGCGAATGTCAAAATGCCGCGAGCTAAGCGCACTTCCGTCCTCCCCTGGCCTTTTAATTTCAATCCCGCCGAGCGTCTACTCATCGTCCTTCCTCCTCCCCCTCCTCCTCCTCCTCCTCTCGGTTCCTCACCGATCCGTTTCTCCCTCCTCAGGGCTCGAGAGCAGGACCTGGCGAAGAGGCAGGAGCGGGAGCTGGCCGAGCTGAACGCCGTCCACAGCAGGGAGACGCAGAACATGCTGTCCGACTTCAACAAGGCCCAGGAAGTGCTGAAAGACAAGATCTCCGCCCTGCAGATCCTGTAAGTACATCCTGCTTCCCGGAGCCGAGGTCAGCGGAGCGGTGACGCAATAGCGTTCATCTCGTTTCGAAAAGTTTCAAACGTCTTTTTTTTTTTTTTTCCTAAATGATGCAACGTTTTGTGGTACGGCGCTGGGTAAGAGTCTTGGGAGCAGGCAGCTTTTTTTTTCTCCTCCCCTCGGGAGAAAACATGTTTCACTGATCTCTCTCTTTTTTTTTTATCTACTCTTCTCTCAAGCTCGTCAGCGTCCCCCGTCTGTAGTCAAGCCGTCAAATACGAGAGCCCTCTTTTCCGCGTCACACCGGGGGGGAAATACAACAAAAGCAAACCTCGCTTGTCAGTCACGGCTGGCTGGGCTTGGCGCGCCGTATAAATAGCTCCCCGCGACGTTCTCCGCTCTTTTGCTCAGGCTCATTACGCCGCTTGCGTCACCCGCGCGCGCGTGCGGAGCGGCCTCGGCAGGGGGAGATTTGTCGGTCTGTACCTGAACGCCGTGCGCTCCCCGCAAACAGCGCGTTCCCCTTTTTCCAGAAGAAGGGAAGAAGAAGAAGAGAGCAGGTGAAAGGCAAAGCGTGGATGTAGTTGATGTAGGAATGACGTGCAAACCGTCACATGTAACGTCGTAATTCAATTAGAAAATAAAGATAATTGTAATCAGTTACATTACTGGAAAAAATATGCAATTAAATACATTTACTTGTGGATTTATTCATGATTACAATTTTAGTTACATCTAATCAATTTTTACGAAAAAGGCGGGGCTTTATGTTTGACCAATTTGTTTTTGGTGCTTTGCATAGCACTAGCTTGTGAGCACCATGCTTTTCGGTTTCCCTACACAGACGAAAGTCAGATACTATTCGGATGCTTCTGAGTGGTTCTCCTGTCAAGTTCGGAATTGCAGCGCCCCCTACCACTCGACTGCCAGTTGAATCGTCTCTCCCTCTTTTTTTGAGTGCTGCTGAAAGTTTAACACTGTCACGTCCAAACAGTCGAGAACATTTATTCAAAATAAAAAGAAGTACTAGTACTAGTTACATTACTTTGATAAAGTGACTGAAATAGTTACACTACTATTACATTTTCCTTAGGGTAATTTGTGTAAGTGTAACCAAGTAGTTAGTTACATATATATATATATATACATACATACATATATATAACAAATTATAGCCTACAGCCGTGTCCTGCATCAATTCGTCAAAATGATTTACTCCTTCGTCGAGTCGTCCGAGCGGCGCCATCGTCTGAACCATCTCACCGCCGAGGAAAAGCTGCCTCTGTAGCGGTGAGGCTTTGTCCCCCGCGACAACCGTCAGATGGATCAAAAGTAATTAAACGTCGAGCCGTATCTCTCTGAAATCATTCTCTCCCGCCAACCTGCTCGCCCCACCAACCGTGCAGCCAGCACGGTGTTCCCTCAGTTTGTTATTCTCCATCAAGTTGGAATAAACTGCGCAGTTCCACATTGGTTTGGACGTTTGTGCTTTCAGATCATGCAGATTGCAAATGAAAGATTGCACGCGTCGTTTGTCTCTGTCAGCTCGCTAGACCGATCAACCGCGTCTGAAACCTTTCAAGGTGCTAAGGTATTTAAAGGGGCCACATGTAAGCTTCAGTGACATCCAGTGGCAAAAAGACTAATGTAACGACATGCGTCGCATGCAGCATTGTGGCAATGGATATTTTGTCATGTTATTTTATTTTCAGCTGTCAAAATCACAGACAAGACTTTGGGCTAAATGAGCCGCGTCGCTCCAACATTTCCTGACGTCACACCTGGCCTCACGCAGTCGTGATGTCACGGTAAAATTGGCGAAACGCTGAGCAGATACAGTCAATGGCTGCTTGTACCTATCGCAGTCTCTTTAATGGGACCTATTCGCCCCGCATGAGTATTTAAATCTTCATTACCGCTGAATATGAGCATAGATGCCATAAATGTCTATTTTCTAGCATCTTTACGTCAAAAGAAATATTGTAAATGCTCCCACATTTGGCATTTAAACAGGAGCAAATCATAAATGCATTATGTTTATTCACATTAAAAAACCAAAGTATTGCGTGTTATTGCTTAATTCTAGGAACAGAGTATTATTTGTATCACTATAAAAAGCATTCTCAGGTGAGATGCAGCTCAGTAACACCGCGACCTCAAGTGCAAGAGCGCTGGTGGAAAACAAATGAATGGATGGAGACGTCAAGGCAATAAAGATGAACTCGCTTTAGCTTATATCGCGTCTTACTGCGGCCTCAAAATAAAACTTAATCGTCAACTTCATCAACTTTTATTTGTACTGCGCTAAATCACAATCAACTGAACCCTTCCAGAGCAAGCGAGGTACGACAGTGGCCAGGAAGAACTGCCCTGTGGGAAGAAACCTAGAAATAGAAATAGATGTAGCCAGAGTGGCAGACAGGCCAGAGTGAGTTAGAGGGTCAACAACAAAGCTCTCACAATATAGATGCAGATATATATTCATAAATAAATCAAATATAGAAATACAGAAGCCCATGCATAGGAGTATAATGTATAATATAAACATGTAGATTTACATAGATAAATGTTGTGTACTAATGTGTGTACATTGAATTATTATACATTGAATTATACTAAATGTATTGTAATGGGCTGCTTTGGCAGTACGAGAGTTTGTGATGGCACATGATCCGCCACTAAATCAAGTCCTAATAATAGTCCTCAATACATATAAGTTTAATATAATGATGCCCAGAACCTTCTGAGAAAACTGCTTCCCACTTTACGGTGACAGCTTACTCTCCAACTAGCAGCATCTCTTTCCCGGCTATGAGAAGCAAACTGGCCAACTACGCTCTGTGTGTCTGTCATGACGGACACATCAAATAGACAAAAAATATATATATATATTTTGAAACTATAATCATAAAGTAGAGCATTATATAGCATTTCTTCAGACTGACTATTCATTTAATTCAAAGGCAGATGACGCAGGGTGAGTGTCGTGTTGTGCGGGAGGCGGGGGCCACAGCCAGCATGGGGGCGCCAGCGTATCAGGGACGCAACATGAATTATTTCAGTATTTCAGATGAAGATGGATGGGTATGTTGATGTACGGTGAGGGGGGTGGGAAGCTAAGAGGCGATGTAGTCGGTTTTTCCTCTTGGCAGCAGGATAACAAAATTAATGATGAAACGTCGTTGTTTTTTTTGCATACATCTCACGGCGATGAAGTAACGAATACACCAGCGGTGTACTTGACTGAAACTGAATTTAAAGCAACGCTACGCACATTATCAACACCACTGCTTTTGTTCTGCTTCCTCCAGTAGCCACGTAGCGCCATCCTATGAAGCAACTGTGCATTATGCCGCCTCATTAAATCAAATCAAATCGCCTTGGGGAAACGGGACTCGAGCATTTAGTTAGTTATTTTTATTTTATAGAAATACACTAATTGTAAGCTAAGCTGTAATGCTAAGCTATCGTGATTGAAATTGTTGACTTTATAGCTGTTTAATATCAGTGAATGCAGTTTTTTTTAAATATGAATGTTAAAGAGTGAAAAGTAAAAATGAGTTAAAATCACTTAAATATGCAGCTAAAATAATAGTACAAATACAAATACACATTTGTTCGGCCATTTCAGCAGTCATCTCATGTTCGATATGATGCAAATCACACAAATCACAATCACATTTCATTAGATTCATCGGCTTGGCCCTGTCTATTGTGGGCTGGTTTGATTAAAAAAAAAAAATTAACAACCACTTTTAAACAAGGTTGTGTTTTAGTGCCCTCCCGATTTGGAACAGAACAAACTGGAACAAAACAGTCGGTTGTGGGCTGAACTCGTCAACAGCGTGCTGCATCCCGCTTTCTGGGGCAAACTTTCTTTCATAGTCAGCAGCTTTAGTCTTTTGGCAGATTTTTTTTTTTTCTTTTCTTCTTTTAATATAACAGTGCAGATCGCTGGCTCCGTCCCCAGAGATGATCCCAACAGTCTTCCTTCTAATTAACTCACACCCAGTTTTTATCTTGACCAGCAGCCTTTCTTTGCATATCTAATAAATCACTGTGGGGATGACAAGCGCGCTCTCCCCGCTTCTGAACCTTCTCCCCGAGCTGTCACCGTGGACGCTTCATGCGCTTCATAATTTGATATATAATGCATAATTTGAACGTTTATTTTATTCCTTTGCCTTATCGGCGGGTCCTGTCGGAGCGTGTGTTTGGTCTTAGGTTATCGTTTGTTTTGTGTTTGTTTTTGGGTTTGGCTCATTGAGCGAGCTGGAGATAAAGCCTTTATCAAGCATGAATATACATACAAAGCAGGTCCGCAGTCCGTAAAGAACAGTCAATTATACTGCAGTCACCACAGCAGGCGCTGTTTTGACCTCACACAACTCAAGAGTGAAAGTATTGAAGGGGGCCTATTATGAAAAATTGACTTTCACAGCCCTTTTTGTTTTGCATTTTGTTTCATTACGAGCAAGCCAGCTGACACACCAAGTACGAAAAATTACAAATAAACCAAGCTGGCCAGTCTGCTCCTTTAATAGATTGACATTCGACATTGCTACCTCATATTTCACATTTAAGGGTTCAGTGGGTAACATTTAGCCTGATATTGTGAACACTAGGGGGCATGGTCTCACACCAGCCCAGGGGAAGTGACGTTGAGGGATGGGGGTGTGTACACAGGGTGGCGGGAGATTCAAAAGGCTGTATGTGTGGTGCCAATAAACTAGTATGTCTCCCACTCGCAACTGCTCGTCTCCGTATTTGCAAACCTCCACAATATACCAGTTTTATATTGGTAAAAGCTTAATATACTGCCCATAAATACACTAATACTAAAAGGAATTTGGTTTTCCTACCCTTAGAAAGGTTCTTATTTGTGTATATACATACAGCAAGGGCCTTGCTCCCAGTTAGCTGCCATCTTGCACCGCCATATTTCTAAGGAAGCCTGGTGTGGTCAATCCAGCCCACCTGACAGCGCGTTACTTCGGGTGAACGCTCAGGTCTTCAAATAAACTAACGAAGAAGAAGGTGGACCCAGGTTTGTGTGCGCAGGCCACAGTAGTTCACTGGCAGGTTCGGGAGAGGGAGGGTGACAGGGTGAGCGCTGCAATCTGTGAATTGATTTTGCTGTTTCTTCTCAAAATCTCCAAATGTTAGACACTGAACCCTACAGTACAGACGGCACGCATATGCGACAGTAGACCTAACTTATTCTTGCAAACTCTTGTTCTAAGCTAAGGCTGGAGTCCAAAATCCCAAATTCATACCGTCACCCAAAAAAAGAGAGAAAAGGGGAAAAAGCCACGAGGCTGTTATTTGTTGGACCATCAGTGCTACAAATTACCAGCCCTTTAAAAAGCAGAAGCTGTCTGCGGTGTGTGAAGATAACAGCCTGCTCTCTTCCCTCTCGAGTCCTTACAGGGGCTGTAACGGATGATGGTGTCTCATCTCTTAATGGGACTTTTTACAAGTTCCTTTCTTTTAGCCTCCATTTGTCTCACATCTCCATTTGCTTTAAAAAAAAAATAATAAAAAAAAGCTCCCTTTTAGCCAGCACGTGTCTCATTGTACACCTCAGAGAGCGTCATCACACTGAGTGCCAGGCACAAAGAGTAAAAAGTTGATTTGCTTTAGTCAGTCAGTGCGTCACAAGCATACATGTATCTGGAAGTCAGTTCCCCTTAAATGAACACAGTGTACCTTCTGGAAGACATAACAATAATTATAATATATAATATTATAGAGTATTTATAGATTTCTCAAAGACACTTTACAGAATTAAGATTAAAACATGGAATACAATTTGCCAGTAAGGAATACTTAAAATTATACAAACAAATAAACCAAATATAGTTTAGAGTAAAATAAATAAAATGGTAGATAAAAACCAATAAGCAAGTAAAAAGGTGGGTAACATTAAAACAGTAACTAAACATTAGAAGCAGTAAAATAGGTGTTTTAAGTAGTGATTTGAACGATGGCAGGTCAGCGCACTGCAGAAATGCTCCAGACATGCTCCTTTTTTTCACTGAACTGATAAATTTTATTTGGATTCATTTGCCAATAGTTAATTCAGTCACTTGAAATATAGATTTTTTTTCCTGTCATATGTACAGAACACTAATGGCATCCTGGGTGACGTGGGTCGTCCTCCGCGTGTCGCCGGCACTTCAGCAGAGGGTCTCTGCTCAGTGGAGGGCTGCTGATGCTTGGGCAGTCGGGTGTAAAATAGCTGCGAACCAGACATTTGGCCTCAATGTGCCGCTGCCCTGAGGACATTACGCTACAGTTCAGCGGGTGGAAAGATAGATAGGCGCGCGCACGCACGCACGCTCACTCACACACGGACACGCACGCACGCACGCACACACGTACAGGAGAAATTCTTTTGAGGTTATTGGGCAAAGTCGGCACTAGTATTTCCACCAGCCTTGGAAATAGAGCGTAGTGCAGGTCAATTACTAAATCAATCTTGTACAGTTTAAGAGTGCAGGCTTCACCTGCCCGTCCCAGGGCTGCAGCGTGTGGCTGGCGTCCCAGAGTCGAGTCCCCTGCGGTCACCGACCACTACTTCCCTCCACTTGTCCTTTAGTTTTTCATTAACCGTGTATGTTGTGCTACTTTTACACAATTGTGGGTTTACCACCATTTTGTACTTTATTGCACCATTTTCTATGGAGAGTATGAACGCCCTGAATTAAATTTCTTTGTTATGTTCTGAAGATTGAACTGACTTGCAAGTTAATTGGCCCGCGTTTTGACACCATTTTCAAATTGAATTATTTCTGTAACATTGAGACCGACAGCGATGTGTAATTTCCGTCTTTTACGGACTCGTCGCCGCTGACGCTGATGAAAAGCATTTCAATTTATCGATTTCAGTCAGCAGGACTTTGATCTTCGAACTGGTTCTTTGTGTGAAAGTTCTTTGTGTTTGTCTTCAATGCTATGTCTGCGATTGAACGTCAAAATGTCAGAGGTCGCAAAACCTTATATGGAATTGTGGGGCGATGAAATCATCGTCTTTTACTAAAGTGAAGTATGCGTATGTCTGATTGTATGACAAAAAGTATGAGAACCTTACGAAAAGAAAAGAAAGCATGTTATTGCATTCAGCCCATTGATTTTGAACCTATGAGCTAATTGCTTATGGGTACATAGCAGGGGTGGACTGGCACCAAAAAACGGCCCTGGCATTTTTCCATACGGAGCGGCCCATGTCGGGGGGGTTATAATGTCCCCTGCTGTGAGGGGCGGTCCTGTAGCAGTTAGAAGCAGGCCAGCAGATGGCAGTAGACCTACCCATCTATCACAACCCAACCCGGCCGGCCCAAATGAGCGTCGGCCCACCGGGAATTGCCCGGTATGCTTGATGGCCAGTCCACCCCTGGTACATAGTAATATAAAGCAAATCTGGCTAACTGGCTAATTGAGCCTAGCCAGTTAGCTAGTTAAGAAAGCATGTTCTTGTATTCAGCCCATTGACTTTGAACCTAAGAGCTTATTCCTTATGGGTACATAGAAATATAAAGCGTATCTGGCTAACTGGCTAATTGAGCCTAGCCAGTTAGCTAGTTAGCCAGTTAGCCAGCCAGGCCCTTCTTGCAGAAATCCATTGTCATATTCAACTTTTCTTAAATCAAACAGTCATAAACAATATGCTAGATGTGTTGTTGCTCTCAGATCTACGGGAAGTTTTTTTGTCAAAAAAAAAAAAAAAAAATTCAACCCCCTGGTGTTTTGGTTCGGTGTTACTTCAGCCTTGTTCCCAGCTAATGTATGGACGGCTCTGATAAACCTGCTGCACAAAGATTTTACCATTGGGGAGAAAATGTACTATATTGCTCCCATATATAGTGTATATGTATATATATATATATATACAGTCTCTGACAGGAATTTGTTTTTTACACTTCTGAAGAGCAGCGTGCTGCTGTTCAATGGTGCCTCGGGACCAAATCCAGATTTCTATCAGGGTGTTTGAGCATTGAGTGCGAAGCCTTGAATACTGTGTGTGTGTGTGTGCGTGCGTGCGTGCGTGCGTGTGTGTGTGCATCCAGAGGAAGCCTACACAGGAAAAATAACTTGCCAACTCCACTCGGTTTGGAATTGAACCCAGCACCTCCTTGCCGCGAGGTGACAGTGCTAACCGCTACGCAGCGGCGGCAGTCGGCGTGTTTTATCGTGGCAGTCATTTTCACTCAGAGCTTGTTGCTGTGCGCTACGCATTTGTCAAACTCGAGGGCAAATTCGCATATTTCCTCGTCTCCGCCGCAAAACGCCGCCACCGTCTCGCAAAAGGGCAATGCTGAGGAGGCGAAAGACACCCTGATGCCCAGTCTGCAAAAGTTGTTTGACAAAGAGGATGAAGAAGATGACAAAAAAAAGAAGGGCAGTCTATCTGATTTTCTTTCTTTCTTTTTTTTTTGCTGCAGTTCAGCATGAATCAGTATCTCCGAGCACCGCTGCAGTTACTTAGCGCTTCTGTCCGGCGAAGGACGTTCGTTCATGGGAGACGCCTCGGCGTGTCGTACAGACAGCTTATTCTGGTGCTCGGCCCTTAAGAAAGTGTGATTTCACACTGTGTCATGAATGTCAAAGGGATGAATCCCCTCTGTGACTTGCACTGCGGCACTGCGGTAAGTTGAAAGACTGTTTAGCTCGCTGTCATGAGGCGAAAGCTCAGGCAGAAGCTTTGTTCTGAATCAGCGGCCGTAAACAAAAAAAAAAGGGGAGCCAAAAAAAATTAACAATGTATGATGGAGACTTTTATGTTTCCTGTGCTGTCACTGAGAACCAACCTATATCCTAACTCAGGCTCTCTCAGGAGTTAATTAACTGGCTGCTGACCACAAGATGGCGCTAGAGCACCGCCCCACTCCTCCAAGGCTCATTGAATAAAAAAACGATGAACTCTGCTTTAAGGTTCAGTGTGCAAAATTTGTCCTGATTTATCATTTTTATATTGGTAAACTCTTAATGAAGTGCCCATAAATACATTCCTAAAAGTGGATGCTCACAGTCAAATAAAAGTATATATAAGAATTTACATAGAGCCATAGAGTCTTGCTCCCAATCAGTTAGCCGTGCAGACAATTCAGTCCACCTGACAGTGCGTTTCATACTTAGCGTGACTGTTTGCGTCCTCAAATAAACCAACAAAGAAGAAGGCGGATGAGATATCCAGGTTTGTGTGCAAAGGCCACCGTAGCTCACTGGCACGCTCGGGAGAGGGGGGACGAGCGACAGAGCGCTGCCATCTAAAATGTTCCCACTTGATGTCGCTGTTTCTTCTCAAAATCTCTAAATATTTCGAGCGTATGATCAGCAGGCCTGGGGCTATTCCACGTGGAGTTTGCATGTTCTACCTGTTGTGTCCGGGTGGGTTCACTGCGGGTACTCCAGCTTCCTCCCACAGCCCAAAAGCAGGCACACTCTTCAGTTGGCCACAGGTTGGAGTTTGAGTGTGAATCGTTTGTTTGTTTTTATGTGTGGCCCTTTGATAAACACGGCGACTTGTCAAGGGTGTAACCCCGCCTTCGCCCGAAGACAGCTGGGACCAGCTCCAGCAGACCCCTGCCACCCTAAGTGCAGGAGAAGCCGGAATAGAGGACGGATGAATGGATAATAACAGCGGCGGCCGACTACAAGAGCGGACGAAGGCACCTCCCCCATCCTCCGAACCTCATTGTATAAAAACGATAAAGTTTGCTTAAACAGGACAAGGACAAGATAACACAATTGTTATTCTACAAAAACATCCTTTTAGTTGACATTCAGAGTCAGAAAAAAAAAAAGGATGTGAAGGAAATCAGACCAAGCCGCCGAAATTTGCAAATTAGGCAACAGGCCGTGAACCGAAGAGGAACATCCATCATCCAACATCCTCAGTGAATGGCAAAATGTCCATTAGATCCTTGTGTTTAGCCGTGTTCTTCATTTAGGAACTCTATGGTCTTCATCTTTACTCCATGTCCACAGAGGGAGTACAGCACTTTTTACTGAGCACCGCCAAAAAAAAAACATGCCAGCACTTCCTATTAAAAGCTACTATTATACATCCTCAAACAAAAATAAACATTAGTGTAAAGCATTTTCAATAGATTCTGCCAATCAGATGACTTAACGGATGAAAAACCTCGCCAACCAAGAAACCTCGCTAGGTCGTTCCTTGTCCCCACCATTAATATGTGAACTGGCTCATCGATATGTATGCTATATTATAATGTTGCATATTATATTGTCGGCCATTGCACGTGTGAGCAGTTTTTATAGGAGGGAGAAAAAAAATCAATAGGAAGTTTTGCAGAGGTGCGGAACTCTCCAAGGGCCTGTTGAGGCTTTGTACCATTTTTGCATGTTTTCATAACTGACAAAACAAAAACAATGGATATGGCCGCGCGGCTCTGTTTCCAATTGCAACGCTCACCACCGTAATGGTTCTCCTAATGAAAACCGAGGAGAGGAGCAGAGGGGAACAATTACTATTTTTATTGATCAAAAGCTAATGAAAACGGAAGCGAATGCTTCGCTCATCTTTTTATTTCCCTCAGTGTAACTGTTTGACTTTCTCATCTCCTCAACGCAAGTTCGGCTGGCTTTGTGCACCTGTTTTTTGTTTTGTTTGCTTTTATTGATATCGGCTCAGTTTGAAATTAGCATTGTTTCATTCCTTAGCATCAGAGTTGCTCAGTGGATCTCTCTTGCAGCATGTTAAGGGATTTTTTTTTTTCTTCTGTCGTTCTACAGGCTGGAAGGAACAGAGGAGAAGTTCAGGAACAGAGAGAGCCGTCCTGAGGACCTGCAGCTCATCGCCGAGCTGAAGGACATGGTGTCCGAAAGAGAGTCGCTCGTCAAGAAACTGGTGGTAGGTAATTGGTGGCTAAGCAATACATATATAACAAGGGGTGCCTTTGGTCTTAGGGTTACCTATCCAAATGTGGAAGCCAATGCAAAATGATTTTATTTAGCATTAAAACAGTCTGAACATTTTGTTAATTTATTGTATTTTCTCTCCTGGATGCAGAATTAAAAACTAGTAACAGGTGTGATTACCGGTAAAAATGCAGAAGACATCAGAGCAATTGAGAGTTGGCATGTGTGGTTTATCGGCCTGCTTGTTATCGAATAACAGATATCGCAAATGTGATTACTCCAGAAATCAGATTTTTGCCTGCATGAAAACAGGGCTCGCTATCGACTCGATAGCAAAAACACAGTCACGTGGAAGCAGAGTGAGAGGATTTGCAGGTGAGTCCTGAAGAAGGGTCCCTATTAGTCTGTCCTGGTTGATGTCCCACCAATCAGCTGGCAGTCATCCTTCCATGGCTCAAATGTCAGCTGGGAGCCCGAGAGGCAGAGCCGTGGAGGCCGACAACGTGTCCCATCGCAGCAGGCTTCCTGGATTAATCGAAGCCAAGCGAGGGGGGAGTGGCACAGACGCAGCCCGTATCCATCACTCAGCAAGACGTTCGGCAGACAGAAGCAGTGGTGGCTGGAGCTCCATTGGGGTTGCAGCAGATATCTTGACACATCTCGCAGAAAGTAATCAGTGTTTTGTAAAAACAAAAAACAAAAAATGCTGAATGTTTTTTGTTTGTTTGTTTTTCGTTTTTTATAGATGTGACTTGGTTGTTCCCATTATGTGTCTTCTGAAAGGCTAATGGAATCCTGCCTTCTGTTTGTGGTGACCGTGCTACTAGCGTTGTAGTTCTGGCCACTTTTGTGCGGTTTAGATCTCGCTTCGGCCTCAACAGTCTCTGGTCTTGGTCTTGTCTTGGTTTCGGATGCAACAGCCTCAAAGACGCTGCAGTGTCATGATTTTTACGACTCCTTCGCCAAATGCAATCAAGAAGATACACCGATTATAAAAAAAAAAATACTACAATGAAAAAAACAGGGCAAAAAAAATACTACTTTTTGCCCTGTTTTTGAGTGGCCTCTCTCACACTCCCCAATATGATTTTTCTTGTTTTGCTCTACAATATATACAAGTGGTAATAGTAGTATTTTTCAGTCTTTGTCTTGACCATTGACTGAGTATACAGATGGACAGAGCCACCCATTGGTTTGCGAACACCCGTTGGGAAGCTCAACGATTGGTCTCAGAGTCGGAACCATCTTGAGTTTCCAGTTCGCTTTAAAACCGGAAAATTCCAGATTCGAATGTGTGGGTGGTACTGAAGGTGAGCGATGATTGGATCATGAGTGCAGCATACTGTTTGCCCCAATGCCCACCCACCCAGTGGTAAGCTGGCTGCAGTTGGATGCTATACATAAGCCATAACCAAAACTGTATGGCCATTTTTACTCAAATTAGAGCAAATTACTGATAATAGGAATGTTTAACAAATACTTAACAAATTGTTTTCTCCATCTATTTAGACCAACAAAAAGTTTGTGCGAGTTTGTAACAGTATTTTTTGCAACCAATTTTGGCGGTTCCTGCTGGTCAAATGAGAGAATGCAGATTTTTGGTACCTCCGTGTTGGCCTCCTTTTTGCTCCTGGAAGCTCTGATTATCTTTTTATGCAGTCAATTGGCTCGACTCATTGTCGGTCTTGACTTGGTCTTGGTCTCCACAAGGTCTTGCTTGGTCTTGGTCTTGATCCTGTCTCATCTCAATACCCCAGTCTTTCCTTCCATACCACAGAATAAGTTAGCTTAAAAAAAAATGAAGCAAACACAGGATGAATTGTAAAATGCTAAGCGACCATTTAAGCTGAGGTCAGTAATCTCATTAGAGTGTGCTTTGTGTTCTGCCAGATGTTAGACATCGACATCACTTGCGATACTTTGTATCCTTGACATTTTAAGATCAAATGGGCCCCACCTCATTAACACTTGGGTTTTCATTTAGTGGGTCTGGGGGAAAAAAACAGGGTCTGTGTGGTTCAGCTGGACTAATCACATGAGGGTGACCTAATAGATCAAATTTCACAGCGCTCTGAGAGTCAAGAATGTTATCAACATGTTTGCTCTTTCTCGTGTCTCTTCTTACTCTTTAGAAATCCTAAAAAGTATGAATTTATTGAGCTAACAACAGTCAGAAGGGGGCTCCACAACGGGGTGATTGGGGCACAGTTGACACTAGTGAAGGGAAACGCAATTCTTTTTACTGTATTGTATGAGTCGTTATTCAAAGAGAATTATGTTTTTCAATCATTTGAGTCACTGTGTCACCCAGAGTGAGCGGTAATCCATATGATGACCCACTCCCAGCGCAATAGACTGATCAATTGATTTACAGTTTTGCCAGGCAGGGCTGAGGGTTGATGGTCCGACTCTCCTTCCCCATCTCTGTTATTGTATCCTTGGGCAAGGCATTTTACCGACATTGCCTCATATGAAAGTGAGTGGATGTTTGGTGATGGTCATAGGGGCCATTTGGCGCAGATTGGCTGCAACGTTTCAGTCAGTCTGCCCTCAGGCTGCTGTGACTACACGCGTAGTTTACCGCCACCAGTGTGACTGTAGTATGAATGAATAATGATTTCAATGCAAGCACTTTGAGTATCTGGTAGAAAAGCACAATTTGAATCTATCCTGAGTTGAAACCATGGACTGTATATAAAGATGGACCGAGTCATAGTGACATCACCCATTGGTTTGCAAATACTCTTTTTGAAATGTATAGGCTGGTTTCATTGTTAGCGGCATCTTGATTTAACACTTCATTTTGAAACTGGAAGATTCCATATTTGGATGTGTGGGTGGTGCCCAAGGTTGGCAATGATTGGACTGTCAGAACAGCATGTGCCCCATTGCCCACTCATTCTCTTGCTAGCGTGCCGACTACATTTTCCTACTAAATTGTAGCCATGCCCACAAATGTGGCAATCTTTAGTCAAAATTAGACCAAATTTGACCAAATTTGACCAAATGGTCATTTGGTCAATTTGATTTTCACTTTTATTGACCCGTGGTTGAAACCCACAAAAAATGTAAACAATTTTTAAAACCAATTTTTGAACCAGTCATTTTTGGGCAGACAATGGAATACAAGTTTTTGGTACATCTGTGTTGCCCTCCTTTTTGAAACTGGAAGCTCTGTCCATCTTATCAACATACATTTGGTGGTTTGAACAAGAAATGGGCTATGAGCATTTGCATAGTAGTGACATGTTGTCTGGCCTCTTCTTTGCAATTAGCTTGGAAGCAGTAATAGAGAAGAGTCAGGGAACAAGTTAATAGAGACAAGGAATGGTGACCCATGAGTGAAATGATTTGAGTTTTTCATGAGTTGTTCAAGACTCACATCACTCATTCATATACTCAATGGACTGTGCTTTGGCCCTTGATCGGCTTTGGGGGTTAAAGCTAACACTGTAAAATATATTGTTCAGGGGTTGCCCAACGATGGCCTGACTTGTGATGTAGCATGGTCTTTCTCCTCCAGGACGATAAGAAGTTCTACCAACTAGAGCTGGTCAACAGAGAGACCAACTTCAACAAAGTGTTCAATGCCAGTCCTAACGTTGGAGTAATCAACCCGCTCATTAAGGTAGGCCCTCATTTTTTTTTTGGTGGTAAACCGGGGCACTGTGATCAGCCTGTCGCCTTGTTTCAGTCCACGGCAAAAATGATATCCTGTCCATCTCATCTCAGCTCTAAGGTTCAAATACTTCTCTCTCTGTCACCAGATGAAGTCTACGTCTGGCAGATAGTTACTGTGGTCCTGCTTTAGCAATGTGTTTCTCCCTTTTACACTTAACACAAAGGAGAGTCTAAAAAGAGCAGTGCACAGCAGATGGTCAATGCTCTAATGGGGATATCTGGCATGAAATAAGTAAGAAAAAAAAATACAGTGAAATATTTCCACAGTTAAAATAACGATATCCAATAATTTTGTTCTGAGCGTGAACTGGTACTCAGTTCAATATCTCTGCTGTCACAAAAAGATGAAATGGTAAATCTCCTTTCTGTTGTTGTTGTTCTACTACTAGCAGACATTTTTGCAATAAAGCCCAGCCTCCTAAACCCTGATTGTATTGTTTGAAACTAGATTAAAGGTCACATGCTGTGCAAAAAAATACTTTTCTAGTTGTCTGCAGCAATAATACGCACATCTTCAGCCTGACACGGAACTCCCCAGAAATTTAGAGTCCATCATTTACTACTTTGGCTTTGCTCATCTTCTCAGAATGTGCTTGCGAAAACCGAACCCCTCCCTTTGTGATGTCACAGAGGACACACACCTCACTGAGACCTCTCAGGATGGTCGCAACACCCCAGCCTTGAGTTCATTGAACCTTCTGAGGGCATTTTTGTTTTCGCCCCCTTCCAAAGCATCAGTTTTAGCAGGATGCTAAACAGTAGCTCACTGGCAAGCTCCGGAGAGGGAGAGAGAGAGTGAAAGCCACTGCATTCTTAAATCTAACCACCTCACGTCGCTGTTTCTTCTTCAGAATCTCCAAATGTTACACACTTAACCTCGAAATCGATTTTATCAGACGCTAAATCGATTTAATAGCAGGATGCTAAAGCTGAGCGGGGGGGGCGACAAACAGAGGGCTAAACGTGATGTCACGTGGAGTTTGTTAAACTTTAAGCTGGGGGTTTTGCCGTCAAGTAGGGTAACCATCGCTAACATGAAGGTGAGTCTGAGAAAATGTGCCTCCGACTCTTCTTCGCGGCCGGCGGTCCTGGTCGACAGGCACTGACGTCACATTTCCCAAGGCGTCTCGAGTCCACTGGTTCCCACTGCATGACGGCCATCGAACCACCGGGGTCCTACACCTTCCAGCTCCTGCCTCTTTGTGTACTCAACATCCCACATGCGTGTGTCTGTCGTTGTCTCCTGTGCGTCGGACTCCCATCGACTCGTATGTGTGTGTCCCACTGGACTTGAATTCCGCTGACTCCTCCTCCTCCCCGCTCTCCTCTTTTGCTTTCCAAGCCATTTGTTAGTGTGAGGTGTTTCTGCTTTGATGCATTTTTTTTCTCCCTCTCCATCTAAACTTTCATCCTGCGCAGAGTGGCCAACGCTTTAAGGTTCTCGATCGAGAGTTTCCCGAAACCGATCAGCAGCACGCTGCTCTTTCTCCTCTCTCACGCTGGATTAGACATCTCGCCCTGGAAAACTCCCATTCTCCATCTTTTTTTTTCTTTCCTCTCCTCCATTTCCTCTTATCCCTTTTAACCTCATTTTGTTTGAAACCTTTTTTTTTTTTTTTTTTTTTTTTATTCCTTTCGCTCCGTTTTTGATCCCGATGCCCCTCCTCTTCCCTATTTGTTTTCTGTGTAGCAAAAGAGAAAGAATGAGAAAACATCCAGCAGCAGATTCAGCAGCTCCTCTAATGTCAGGGCTACCACGGAGGCCGCAGGCGTGGGCGTGGCCGTTTCAGGCTCGGGCGGCGGGCTACCGCCCCCGCCCCCAGCCCTGCCCACTCGCCTCGAGCCCATCCCCAACTCCCCCCTCCACCACCTCGAGCTCAACTCCAACAAACCTCTTCCCCCGCCGACCCCTCCCACCGAAGCCAAGAAATACATGAGGTGAGACCTTGCAGACCAGACAGGCAGCAGCTGACCAGTCTGTCCGTTTCTTCCGAAAACAGACTCCGATAAAGGTTGTAAAGGTGAAAAGCACTTTATTTGTCTGGCTCGTCGGCTGTAAAAAGCCTTTGTTTTTTTGTTTCTCAAGTGGAAACCTTAAATTGTTTCTAAACCAAAACATGAAACTTCTTGGTAGGAGAATAACTGGTGGTTTTAAATGTGTGTTCTTTCCTGCCTTGTTTGTTTTTAAGCGACGATAACTAGCTTAAAATTAGCTTGTAGGTTGCGTCTTCCAGCCGACTTAGCTGTGAAGCTACTGCTACAGTGGAAGCTACTGGCTAATAGCTGTAGCATCTTAAGCGTAACATAAATAACATAATAATAATCTCGCCTACATTCACTAAAAGTGATGTTTAATTCCAGGATTAAAGGGGCCTTTAAAAAAAAGAGAAGTCTGAGACTTCAAGATAACAGGCTGTTGTTTAGGAGAGTTTGCTAATCAAGTCCTCCTTTCAACACAGTTGTTAAGCTTGTAACATTTCCTGACCTCACGCAAAGTTGAGCTCCTAAAACTTTATGCCATGTTTGTACTAAGCCCGTGAGTAATATGTTATGTATTGTTTTTGCCGTGCTTTCTAAGCTAGCAGTGGCTGTTTGCCTGGTTGGCGGTCTTATTGTGATCATAATCTTAATTGGTAATATTTGTTTTCTAGTAGACTATCTACAAAACAGATACTATGAATGCAAGGATTTTTAAAAATCCAGACTATTTTTATCATAACGTGCTGAAGCTGAATGCATAATTCTGCTTCCTCACATGCTGGTAATCTGACATTCTTTTGCTGCGGTAGATCAGATATAAAAAAAACACAATGTCATTTCATTCCGACGCAACTGTTTATCTACAAAAGGCAAGACGGATTAGATAATTGATTTATTGTCCTTATCTCCAAACACTGAGAAAATTCTAAACAGAGCCCTATCTGAGGTAACTCTGCTTCTGGCTCTCTTAGAGATTAAATTTAACCGAATCAGCAACAGGGCAGAACACACAAAACTATACATTTTCCATTTTGATTAATTCCTACATACAACATGGAAACTGAACTCACTTACAAATGATTTAAAGTTCCAGTGTGTAACATTTGGCTTTATTTATAATTTTTATATTGGTAAAAGCTTAATATAAATCATTTATCATCAATATAAGTGTATAATTGCAATACAATAAAAGTAATTTGGTTTTCCTACCCTTAGAATGTTTCTTATTTATATATATATACGAATACATATACAGCAAGTTAGTTGCCATCTTGTACTGCCACTTTTCTAAGGAAGCCTGGTGTGGACAATCCAGCTGCCTGACAGCGCATTTCGTAACTAGGGCATTTTCAAATTAAACCAACAAAGAAGAAGGTGGAGGTATCCAGGTTTGGGTGCGCAGGACCCCCGTAGCTCACTGGCAAGCTCAGGAGAGGGGGAAAGAGAGAGCGTGAAAGCCGCTGCATCCTAAAATGTAACCGCCTCACGTCGCTGTTTCTTCTTCAAAATCTCCAAATGTTACACACTTAACCTTTAAATCGATTTCATCAGACGTGCAAACAGTTGCATCTGACAACGTGCGACCGAATGCTGTTGCAGCGGGATCACTTCGGAATCTGCTAAGCTGCCGCTGAACACAACTAAAGCCCTTTCACTGCTCTCATAGAGGGAGCCCTGACTGGATTTTCCCTGCGCACAGAATAGAATGCAACAGAATAGAATAGAACGTCTTTATTTATCCCACATTGGGGAAATCTACATAATTACAATGACATGTAGGGCAATAGTTCGAACAAATTATATCAATTAAAAAGAAAATAAAGCAATGAAATAGAATAAACTACCTAGACTAAAGAGTTAGAAAGGAAGGAAAATCAACTACTTACATCTATGTGGACAGTTCTATTTTTTATCGAAGCAAGATTTGCCAACAGTGTTTTGTATGCAAAGTCCTAGACATGTAGAGTTCAACATTTGATACATGCATCCCACAGAAAGACAAAGAATGGCCTTGGAATGCAAAAAGGGCATGTTTTTGTTTTTTCAGTTTTTGTTTTTTTTGGTTTTATTTTCTCCTCTCTGTGTTTGTGTCAAGTGTGAACAGTGTTAGCAAGCGCGCATGACGAGCTCCATGTTTTGTGTTCTCGGGACGCTGTGACAACCTTGCCCGTCCGTCCGTGTCTTGTTTTGTGGGCCGTTTCATGTCGTTGCTCTTGTGTCGTGTCACTCTGTGGTTGTTCACCTCCGTCCGAAAACTGCAGCATGTCGACGGCTCGAGCCGAGACGGCGCCGCAACTCCAAACGCCGACAAACCCCCGTCGCTGTGAATACGTCGTGGGGTTGATATTGCATTCCGCCCTAACAGTCTGTCCCCTCTCGGTGTGGTTGGTGGCCGGCGTCTCCTCTTGAAACTTTTTCCTTCTCTGCCCGGCGCGACGAAACGCTTGGCCTTTTGTTTTCTTCCCTGGCTGCGATTGGGTCACCGTGGCGTTGGAGCGACAGTATGAATTATGTAACATGCTTCCTTACATGAATACATGCAGCTGTGTCTTGCATGCCCCAGAGAGATTGTGTTGTTGCGGGGTTGCTGGTGTTGAGGGTTTTTTTAGCATGTGTCGAGTGCGCGTGGAAGGGAGAGAAAGTGAGCGCATGTCCCAGTTATTTTCATCTACTCCGATGCATGATTTGCTGCTATTTATGTAAAGAGTGAAAATGTTGGAGGCTGCTGCTTTGTATGAACTTCAAAATAGGGGGATTGGATTGGTCCTCTTTTGCAGCAACACACACACACACACACACACAAACACACTCACAACAGAGCCAGACGATGACAGTATGAGGTCAGGTATCATGCAACCGCCCTGAAATATTTTCAGGCATCATTAAACGATTGGCTCCTCCTCCCCAGACGCACACTTTTTTTGTTCTCTTAGCTTATTCTGATCCCGCCGCCCGCCGACGCTAATCCTCGCTCCGACAGCGGTGGTGAGCCATTTGTTCACCTCGCCGCTTTAAATTCACGGATCGCTTTTGTTTCGCTTTTTTTTTGTTTTTTTTTCTTGACGGGTAGACTTGGTTATCGTCGAAACACAAAGTACTGAGCCAAACACAAAGTTAAATAACGCTCGAGAGTAATTAGTGTCACGCCACCATCAGGCCCAGACCATACACAACCCAGGGGTGGGCAAAAAAAAGGGGGAGGGGGTACTGATGAAATACAGCTATTTTATTGCTTGCTTGCTATCAATATAATTTCTTCAAGTTCAGAGGGCCGGAGTTTGCCCAATGCCTGTGCTAAACAATACTTTTCATATATATATTTAAATAACAAAACAATGGTGTTTTACTTTTGGCCAGCCATTGAATCATCAAATTATATTGCTAGCTTGATTCAAGGTGCAGAAGTTGTTTATAGTTTTTACTGTTTGCTAGTAAACGTCAGCAAACATATCTCTTTCGACAATAGATTTTTTTTTTAGTGAAGTTGAATGATGTGAGTCTAATAGGCCACACCAAAAAGTTGTTACCCAGGACGATCTCCATGCCACAGTGCCGAGTCATCTGGAAAAGGCAGAAGCACTTTTGCAGACTCAATGCAGCAGTTATTCAACTGTGAAAGAAGATGCGGCATGATATAAGTGACTTCTCTGGTGTTTGTTTAAAACAAGAACCTACCGGCAAAAGAGGCACGGACAATAATGAATATTTTATGGAATAATAACCGCTGCGGCCTGAGTTGTTTTGTGGAATTTAAGCGCGACGTATCGCGCCACATAAATTGGAAATTGTGCGGAAGCGAGTGAAAATAATAGGAAATCCAGCGAAAGGGAAAATAAACATCAGCTTGGGGCTGTTTATTGAAAAAAAAGTATCAGCCCCAATAATAAACATTAGTGGTGAAAGATCTAAACATTGACTTTATGCTTCAGGGCGAATAAGAGCCAGGAAATGGCGACTGCTTCTGGTGTCTCTCGGTCAGGGGCAAAAATAATTAGGATTTGTTTGAATGACTTTCACCACTTTGTGAGAGTTCATGCAGGCAGATACTTGATTGCACATGCACAAAGAATGCATTAGTGTCTCCAATTGGAAGAACTTTTGCAATCGACATTGCTAGAACGTAATGAAACTGCATGCTAGAACAGGTTAGATCCACTTTTATGTCATTGCAAAGAAAATGTAACTTGTCTGTGGCTAGTTCGCCTGGTGCCCCTCGTCAAATTACCCTGACGTACGCGCGTTTAACATCCGGGTTTAATCGGAGGATGATCATGACAATCAAATACAATCAGGTGCAAATGAGGAAGCAGTTCAGTCAAAAAAAAAAAAAAAATCTTTGGTTGTAAGAATTTCCCATCGATACATATGAACCAAATCCACTTCGGACCAACGTGTGTGATATGCGCGTAATTCCCAAATTTCAAAGTGTTGGATTGAGTCTGAGTCGTAAAAGTGTATTTTTTAACAAATGTAATGCCTCAGATTTGAATCTTCTCCCGTCACTAAGCAGTTAAATCCTGAGCAGTTTATCCTGAACATTGAGAGTTGTGTACTTTTTCATTTACTGCCCCCTTGTGTACGGTTGTGTAAATAACATTCTCATCTGGGCCTTGGGCTTTCGGTCGTCGCTGGTCGTTTTGCTGTAATGCGCTTTAAATAAATCAACCCTACAAATCATTTTGTACCTGGGAGTCTGGGGGGAGTTTCTCTGCTATTCAGTTCTGTGTTTGGTTCAGTAGTCACATGGCAGAAAGACAGAGGTAGAACTACCACTATCATTTACTCAGAGTGTATTTTTTTTTTTTCCTTTGTAATACAAACTCTGGCCCCTGCTCTGATTAATTTCTCTTCTCTTTGATTTTTTTTTTTCTTCCTGTTTGTTCTGGATTTTGCACCTGCACCCTGAAGCCCTCCTGAAACAAAGGACTCTGCCATCGACTCCCCAGACGCCCAGCGCCAGGAGTGGTTCGCCCAATACTTTTCCTTTTGATCGACCACAAACCTTCAAACACAAAGACTCAGCATGACAACCAAATGTTTATTAAAAAAGAAAGAAAAAAATCTGAAACTTAGAAAAAAAAAAAAAGGATAAAAATATTAAAACTCTTTCTTCTTTATTGTCATTAAAGGTTCGGGGGGTCAATTCACTTTAGATCCAGTCAATTAAAAAAAAAATAATAATAATAATACGGTAATCTGATGGGCTGAGATTTCTTTCTCACTGATCTGTCGGGGAGATTGCACAGAACTTTGATGTCATTACTTTTCACCTGGGTAAATAATGCATTAATGGTCCGCTTGGTGTTGTTGACTGAGGCCAAACTGAATTGAACCCGAACCGTGACCATCAAATGTCATCACTCTGATCTGATTTGATTGTTTGATTCTCTCTGATTGTTTCACTGTGGATGAGTTTGTCTCTTAGTACAGTGACAATGATCATCACTATGTTTGATGTTTATTTAAAAAAAAAAAAACAACAACCTTTACTTAACTTATTTTGCAGTTTCTAAGAACTAGGGGGGGTGAGTGGTGCATTATCATGCTGCTAAATGCCATTGTTGGACTACAGTAAGAAATATATATAGATATATATAAATGGTAGGTTTATTGTGCTCTCTCTGTACGTGGGCTCACTGCATACTGCATTCTTAGACTAGGAGCGCTGATCTAAGACCAGTTTGCTTCCTCGGCTAAGGCGTTATTTGATCCTGGATCAGATACACTTGTCCAGTGTGCTTCGTGAACACGGGCTGGTTGTGAGGAACGGCACCATCATGGCGAGTTTGTTGAAGCTGCATAGGAGTTTCTGCAAATTTTGGTAGAATATGAAAAACCTGTTTGTATGTTTGTCTGTCTCTACACAGATATAATGATGTCTCACCAAAATTTTAAAAACAAAAATAGCATATTTTATATTTATATTATAATGTGTATGCTTAATAAATAATTATTGTGACATTTACTTTTGGCTTATTTGTCGTTAATTCGAACATGCTGGCCATATAGAACGACTTCATTCACTGAATACCCTAAACAGTTGTTTGATAATGCAAGGTTCACTTCATGTGGTGCACTATACTCCTCCACCAGGTTGGACCAGGATTCAGTGCTTTAGGATTGCCCGCAGCCATGACACAGATTCAGCAAGGTCCCGGAAACACTCTGCGTGGTTGCTGCAGATTCGTGATGCCAAACTCCAGCTCCACCACCGCACTCAGTGAACATGGACTCGGTGCATGGCACACGCTGCTGGTGGCAGCCATCTACGGATGGTCCGACGTGATTCACAAAGGGGTGGAGATGGGCCTCAGTAAAACTCAGGTATAGGCATCTGAGGGATGCTGATTAGTAATGGGCCCTGGGTAAAAAAAATAATAATAATAATAAAAAAAGATCCCCCACTTCATAGCACCAGTAGCAGCAGCCAAGACTGTTACTGATACATAGCAGGATGAATCCATTACTTCAAATTCTGATTCCACCATAACTTGTCGCAGTTAAAATCGCCACTCATTGTTATTTTCATAGTCGTAGATAAATCACGAAAAAAAATGATTAAAAACTACTTCCATCTCGAACTTTGTGATAGTGAGGAGATGAGCCAGGTTTGTATTTACATTTGGATTGAAAGTGATAAAGATGCGCCGTAAAATATACAGGAATGGAATTTGTACTCCCTGATTTGCTAAATATGGTAAGCTTGAAGATAGGGGGCCTAAAAATAAAGAAAGTATACATTTAAGGATAACAGTCGACATGTACGCCTGAAAACGTTCATTTCTGTGAACCGTGAACAGATTTGCACATGCATTATTCAGAATGACCACAAGGTGGGAGCAATGCTTCGATATGCTGTGTCATCTGGCGCCTGAACCGGAAGACAAACAAACTCACGAGTCACTTCCGGTACGTGGTAAACATGGCGGCCCCCGTAGCCGGTCCACCGACTCGTCTGGTCCAGTATGTTGTCGTCCGGTCGGACCTGGTCCACAAGCTGTCCTGGCCGCTGGGAGCCGTGATAACTCAGGCCTGCCATGCTGCCACCGCTGCCATCCACCTCCACTACGGGGACGCGGACACCCAGCAGTACCTGGCGGAGCTGGACTCCATGCACAAAGTGGTGCTCGGGGTGAGGGCCGCGTCGCACCAGACTCCATTCAAATAGTTGTCGATTTATTGTCGGCAGGCTCTAGTCACACGTTAAAATGATGACAATTAGGACAGTTGTGAAAAAAAAAAAAAAAAAGTTGTCTACGTTGTCCGTGTGGTTCAGGGATACCGGTACGTTTGAAACACCTGTTAATTAAAAGACACTTGAATGTTTTTAAATGCCTCAGATTGCCATGTGAGGTGGAAAGCAAGCAAGCAACCGTCTATGCTTGTTGGGTGCCATAAATGTGCCGTATTGAGCATGTGGGGTGGTGTCGCAGCCGTTAACAGTTTGGACTTTTAATGATACGAATCAGCAGCAAAGTTAAGAAATAATTGCTAGTTATCCATGCATGCTTTCCATCAGTCACATTCAGTCTTGTTACTTTTATCCATCTATCTATCTACACTGTACATATATATATATATATATACTGTACATAAACATATGTTTGTCTGTTTAAAAATAATAAAATAATCATTTAAAAACAAAATTATATAATAATAAATGTTGCCACCTCATCGTAGCCATCAAATCTCAGTATTATTGGAAAGCTGGTTCATCCATCTTACAATGTTTGTGAGGGTCTTTCAGTTGTGTGACGACAACTGAGAAGTTGAACCCAACCACCCAACTGAACACTTGCGGGATCAGTTCACACGGGCTGTATGTACTACACTGACCCCCACAATCACGCCGGCTATCCTGCCATACAGCCTGTTTGGGGAATGGGATGGGAGCATGAGGTGGAGGTACTAGTGGACTGTTGGGGCAGCATGGGGTTCTTCTTACCTGACTCTGAGGCTCCTCATTCTAAAAAAAAAAAAAGAAACACATTAACGTTAACATTTCATCTCATTGATTCCTGCTTGTAGAGTTGACTGACAGTAGTGTAAACTTTCCTTCTGCCACATAATCCCTGAGTCCTCTTCTCAGATGTGCTCTTCATCCAACAAGCGCACGGTCCTCTGAAATGGGACTGACTTCTCAGAAAGGGAGATTAACCAGCTTTGCCAATGGTGTCAACAGATGTAATAGAAATGTGAAATGTCTCAGTGTTGAATTGTCTTGAATTACTGTCATCAGAGCACTGTATTAGTTGGCGTTTCATGCATATGAATGCGGCGTAAAACAGTTCTGTGTTAATCCAGGCTCCCGATGAGGCGGCACTCTCCACTCTCGCCGAGAACCTGACGCAGGCCGGCGTGGCCCACAAGCTTTGGATTGAGCAGCCGGAGAACATCCCCACCTGCTTGGCGCTGAAGCCGTGCGCCAAAGAGACTGTGCAGCCGCTGCTGCGCAAGTTCAAGCTCTTCAAGTAACAACAACTGAATGGTGAACTCAACAGCTCAGCACAGAAGTCTTAAAGGACGTTGCGATGTAACGGGTGTAAAAAATGTTGCATGTGCGAGTTTCTCTCTTTCCCTCTTAGTGCATCCACTCCCACCCTCAAATGCAAGATTAAAGGTGGAAAATTTGTGAATTTCCTTCCTTGAATTTATCATGCTGACAGTTAACAGAAAATAATTAAGAAAGTATTTTCATTTGAAATGAAAAAAAAAATTTTTTTTTGGAATCTTTGATTCTATGGTGGCGCAGCAGTTAGCACTGTTTGTTACATTAAAGAAAAAAAGGTTGCGAGTTGAAGTTCCACTCTGGGCCTTTCTGTTTGGCATTTGCATTCTGCGTGGGTTCTCTCCTCTCACAGTCCAAAGCCATGCACTTTAGGTTAAATGGCGACAATGCATTGGTCGCAGGAGTGACTTTGAATGGTCGTTTGTGTCTGTGTGACCCTGCGATGAACTAGTGACTCGTCCAGGATGTGACCCGCCTTTGCACTAAGACAGCTTAGGTCGGCTCCAGCGCCACACACTGACCCTGAGTGCAGGAGAAGCAGTGATAGGAAATTCATTTATGGATTCTGCTTTTTAATTCATTCTTAATTTAAGACTTTCTTATACGGTATGTTTTGGTTTTACATGAAAGACTTTCAAATACATAAATTACTTTTTTATACACATACTCGTGTTTTGTTTTTTGTTTTTGACTGGTCAGACTCTCCAATGCATCCTTCAAAGTACATTGTTTAAGCACCTTATTTATTGTTCTGGCTTTTCTCAGCACTGCTCAGAAGTATTAGCTGTAGAATTGTATTAGAATGTATTAACTCAAACCGCATTAGCTACAATTAAAAACATCTCCCGTTTAGAAAACCCTATGGTAAAGTTCATTTTAAGTTCTTGGCAGAGTGCCAACAGCAGGGATACAAAACAAATGAAATCGAATTCCTGTCGAATTCTGAAATAAATCTCAACATTTTAACCCTGCTTCAGACTCCAGTCAATTTATTCAGGAAATGATGAAATGCTCCAATCACCTCATCAAAACACAAACCAAAATGGCTGCTGTGAAAATGGTCTATGAAGCTTGAAGGCTCATGTCAAATCATTATTACACACTTAACATATGCAAAGTTATTGTTTTAGCTCCACATTCATATAACTAAATCAGGTTTTTCGAAACAATACATTTCCTGCTTTCACTTTGTGCGAGGCTCAAGTTTTTCAGTTTTTTTTTCCCCCCCTGTTGTTGCATCTGAGAGCAGTTTAATCCGGCACAGCTCACTAAGTTCTTTGACTTTCCTCTCAGTCACAGTTGCATAATGGGAGGTTTATTGCAAGTAATTTGTCTCAGTGGCTGATTCCAGTGTTTCACTGAGAAGATATTTCCGCATGACACCCGGCTATTTTTGGAATCTGCCCCTTTGACTGACACGCATCGCAGCTCTGACATGAGAATGCAGGCATTGAGCTAACAAGAGCAGCGCACGGACTACAAAGTGGTTGCTGCTGCTGTTTTTCTTTTTTGTTTTTTTTGTATCAGGTCCCTTTAAAGCCTGCCACTCTTCGTTCGGTGCACTCTCCAGACACCAACAATCATTCAATATGGCAATATTACACATCTCTTACTAAGTTTCCTCAGCGCTGTTTTATTCTAAGTCACAACTTGACCAAAGCCGGACTACCAGCCCCAGAGGAATGCGAGTGACCAATTAACATATTACACACAATGTAATTACTTCTCAGAGTATTTCCAAGAATATCTCCCGGAGACACGCCTTGGCATGCCGCTGACCCTCTCACATGTCCTTCCATCACAATAGAAGAGAGCACAATGTACATGAGGAGCTGTAGGCATTTAACAGAGCTCCGCCAGTCGCCGAGGCTCATAAATCTGGGGGCGCACACAGTGTGTACGCGCTGACTTTTTCTGCCTTCCCAACAACATCACATGCTTTGAGAAAGGAGAGTGAATCTGCAAGGGCGGCAAACTGTAAGCCCGGTTTTCAACTTACAAAAAGAAAGGAGAGTCGAGAAATTGACTGTGAAACTCAATTGTAATTTATCTAATCTGCAAAGCAATTTGTAGATTTCTGGCCCACAGGCCTCACGGGACAATCTCCAAAATGTAGCAGGTAACCGAGAAAGTGCATTGAGATGTTAGAGATAAACAACAACAACAACAAAAAGACCATCCCAATCTGTCTAACAATAGTAATAATAATAATTTTGTTTTATTTTATTTGTTTAATTTATTCAGCCTCTATTAGCACACGACGCGCACGTTCAATTGACAAACCGAGATCGTTTTGTGTTTTTTTTTATTGGCGAGGTGAATGACAACAGCGCGCAGTTCCTATCTTAACTTTCACCAACAGTCGTAATGTTGCATCAGACCCCTCTTCCTCTCTCTCAATTCCTGTTTAGACCACCAGGTGACAAAACCTGTAATTATCAGGTCACAGTTTTCGGAGAGAATGTGCGGTGTTTTGCCTTTTTGTGGTTTCGGGATGTAGCGCGGGTTTGAAATGATGATGTAGGACACTTCAAAGTAATAGTCGCATAAAATGTAATAATTTTCAATGTATTGTTAATTTTTTAGACATACATATCATTGAGGATTTTCCTGGAAGACATGAGGTGAAAAGAGATTAACGCCAGTCCTCGTGCTTGGCGCCTCCGCCTCACCTGTAACAGTTCACTTTTCTGATTCTGTAACTTCCTTCCCAAAGTTTCACGATGTACGATGGACGAAGTCGATGAGTTCTGCGCATTTGCAACAAGGCTTTTGGTTTCAAAGTGTAAATTTCCAAGTTCATCGACAACACTGCAGTATAATAACAAAACACCGTGGTGTTCCGTTTTTGCTCAATTCTAGAAAGCCAGAGTCCGTGAAGCTGTTTTCTAACAGGCTGCTTTGTAACCCAAGCATTCCCGTTGAATAAAGTTTCTGTAACCGCGAGAATCTTGGAAAACACGTATACATGTGTATGCGTGTATGTATGTTGAGCTTGCTGTCATTGCCTGTTCCCAGTGTATTTTTCCGCCGCCCGCCCCCCCTCCTCCGAGAACATAGAACCTTCTCGTCGGGAACGCGCCCTTACGCTCCATGCGCACGAGCAGCCCTGTTTGTTTGTGTTGAGAGATTGGAAATGGCGGAGAGCAGAGACCAAAGCGATCACTTGGCTTTGCAGACGCGACTGCGCCGTCGGTGAAACGCAGAAGACCTCGCGCAAGCGACTCGCGGACTTCCGAGGGATTTGCAGCGGCCGGCGGGACCCGAGTGGGACGCGACGGGCGAGGATTTTGGGCGCAGGGTTCGGGTTTAGCGGGCTGCTTAGCTCGCTGGGCTAACCTTGCTGCTGGCAGCAGCCTGGCGCTAGCTGCTAGCCCCCGAGACGTACGTGATTTGAAACTACGCAGCCTTGTGTTTGTCAACATAAGCTGGCGGTCGCATCGCTCGCGCCCCGGCTAGCGCACACCTCGCGGGCGGTTTCCGAGCTCACGCGCTCGGGGCTTTGATAACATGAGCCGCGCGGGTGGCCAGGGGAAGAAAACATTGTCAACGCGAAGTAACTGCGGATAGAAAGTCAAGACATCTGACTATCCTTGCTGCAAGCAGTTAAGTTAAGCTGGTTAGCCAAGTTGGCTAACTGGCTTGTTTCACATATACACACACAGACATACACACACACACACACACACACAGTCTAAACTGAACACCCCACCACCACCACCACCTCCTCCTCCTCCCCTGCATTGGATATAATTGTCCGTCGTGACGACTTGCACCGAGACCTCGCCGGAAGGATTGCTGTTTACGGGAATTAAAGGACGATTAAAAGAGGTGAGCGAGCCGAGATTTCTCTTTCGCTGTTCATGCTTGACAACATGTCATCACGACCATCTGCGATCTAACTGGCCGCTGCGGAGCATATGCCCAGGGCCTCCGAAACATGCCTGACTCATTGTTGATTTTTCCACACAACGTTGCCACAGTTCACCGACGCCGTCTTTTACGTCTTCTCTTACGGAAAACAACAACAGTGCAGCGGGGTCGCTGGGATATTTCGCCACCTGTTTTTTTTTTAAAAAAAAAAAAAAAAAAAAAAAAAAAAAAACGAAGCCGCTGTTATGTAAGACAATCCTAGCGGCCTAAAGGTGTCGCTGCGCTTGATTTATTCCAAACTTGCGTTCCAACCGCGGAAACTTTACGGACTGTCTTGACCTCCTGGTTTTTGTTTTTTGTTTTTTACTGCAAAAGCCCGTTTTGTGTGCTCCTTATTTCGAGGGCGCGCTGCAAAAGTGCGTCGTCGATTCTACGATTCAACATGCCCAGCCTTCTGTTGGTGTTAATTGGTTGAAAAGATCTTAATTAACTTAATTTCGGAGTGACGTCAACGTCACCCCGGTGCGCCTTTAAATGGGTGGACGTTTAATTTGCATCCGACTGTTATGCAAACATACACACTACGGTTATATTTCTATTGCAGCGTTGTTTTTGAAGTGTCCACTTCTGCCATGCGATGCCTCACGTCCTCCTGCATGAATGTGAGAAACCCATAGAAGTTTGATATTATGTAAAAGCTGACGCGTGAACGTTGAATCCCCCTTTGCAGCAACAAGGAGGGTTTTTGGTCGTAATGCACTCTAAATATGTGTTATCCATTAAAAAAAATACCATAGTAAGTGATGTTTAATGAACAGTCCAAAACAAGACAACTTGTGTGTACATTTTGGGGGGCGGTTCAATGAAAAGCTGCCCGATCGATTGAGAAGCATGCATTGCGTTGCTTTGCATACGCTCAGGTTGTCCCAGAATCACAGTGGAATTTGGCCCCTTTGTCATCAAAGTGCCGCAGGCTTTACAGAGCTCAGTGTTGCTCTTTAAAAACGTAAGCGGAAGCCCCTCGCGTGAAGCTTTTGTTCAGACGCCGTAAACGTGAATCTATCTCGTCAGTAACGGAATGGGAAACTAATTTAAAGGGACCGGCAGTTGGAGCGCGTTGGGAGTTCCTTGATAATCGCCCCCACCCCCTTTGCTGAACTGAAGTCTTGTGACGTAAGTGAACGCAAAGCATCTGAAATAACAACAAATCAAGTCGACGAACGTGGGAGGTCGTTCGAAAGGCCAGTGTGTTGTCTTTTGCACGTTTCCCAAAACGCAATTAGAATTTTTGCGCGACGATTTCCTTTTTCAACTTTGTTTGGAAAACACTGAGGTGCCGCTTTGATTCGACTATAATTGCCTCAAAAAGTAATTAGCTGACAAAGTGTACAGGTTTTGAATCCATCCGTAATTAAATCTAGCGTAGCGCGGCGCTCCTTTATTGCTCCTGTTGACTCGTCGTCTTCATTCCGACACGCTTGCCCACAGGGAAATGGCTTGGCTGCTGAAATTCAAACATAATTGATTTGGAGCTGAATTAATAATTCAATTTCTCTCCTTGCGCACACGCCGTGTGTCGCGGAGTTGTTTTAGCTTTGCGTCGCGGCGTACGACTGTCGGTCGCTCTCGCTTGCTAGATGCTGCTTTGCCGAGCCGAGCCGTGTCCGGAACGACTGTAAACGCCGAATGGGCAGGTGAGAAAAGTCGCGACTGTTGTTTCACAGCTGCTCAAAACTTTCGAACGAAGGCCCTCCCCTCATTAAGTCTGACTTTAGGAGGAGCCCGGGCACATCTCAAAAACGCACGAAGAGATGAATTATGCTTTGCCCAAACACGCAGCTTGCGTGGAGATGAAGGTCTTTCGCCCAGATATCGTAGCCCGAAAACAGTGACACACTTCTCGCTCTGAAATAAATCCCTTTGGGAGAAGTTTGTGTGTTTTGATGTGGATGGCTAATGAGGGGTTTTATTACCGCGGCTCTTTGTTTTCGGGGGGGAGGCGGGGGTATTTCGCGCCCCTCATTACTGCGTTATCCCCACGTCTTTGAGATTTACGCCGCTGCGAGCGGAGGCCCTTCTTTGCCTTCTCCCCCCATTAGCTCCGCACGCGAGCTGTTAAACCTACCTGAGGATGAGGCACATTTGAGGCACATAGTTGGGGGAGTAGGGGGGTGGGAGCCGTCCTCTCAGCTGAGCTTTGTGTCTGTATGCAGAACGCCGGGGCAGCCATTTTAGCGCACACAGCACCGCCGCGGCCCGTCCGCCACTGTCACGGCATTCCTTTTCTGCCGGACATACGGTCTAGATTTGTTTTGACCCCCCCTCCACTCCTTCCCCACCCCTCACCCTCCCACCCCCTCACCCTCCCGCCGCCACCCCGGGACACCAGCAGAAAACCTGTGAAAATGTCAGGACGATGCTTTCGTAACAGCAGGCCGCTGCACCAAGGAGTTACCCAATCCTCACGTGGTGGCAGGTGGTTCAGTGTGGCTACACTTTCCATCACTCCTTGGGAAATCATTCTGTTTTCCTCGTGTTTATGATGTTTATGTATGCGTGCCTTTGTTAGCGCTTGCAAAAAAAATCTGGCAAAAAGTGGGGGATGCACCGAGACCGATAACAGTATCGTTACCGATACCAGGGTTGAGTGCTCACCCTCGTGAGATACGTGCTGATACCAGTTGTAAATGTATGCATATGGCGATTTTGTTAAAAATGTGTTTGTACTGCAGTTAAACCTTACAGTCACCCATGTTTTAAAAAGGCAAGCAATACAAGTCATTTTACAATGTGTATTGGCCTTATCAAGTACTCGGTATCGCTGATTACTGAGATGCATGTACTCGTACTCATACTCTACTCATTCTGTAAAAAAAAAAAAAAAAAAAAAAAAAATGTGGTATGAGGGCATCCCTGCTTATAAAAGGGTGGTTCAGAACTTTGGACATAGGACCTCATTTCCAAGTTAGCCAGTGTGCTATGCACCAGTGGAGACCGTCTCAACATGTTTCATCCAGTCCTTTAGCTTAGCAGTGTTCCATGGTGCTCGGCTAGTGCGAGTCAACGGTTTCTGCTAGCCTGCCCATTAAAACCAATCTTACCCACTCGACAGTACACTGTGCTCTGCTCCTGTAGCAATGACAGTGGAGGGTAAATAAGAGTCAGTAGTTTAGGTAATATCAACGCACCACTGCAGTAGCTACAATGTTACTGATTCACAAGTCCCTCAAAATGCAGTGCAGTGCAAGGGTAATATTATTAGTAACATTCTATCAACGCAGACATTTACATTGATAGGCTGAAATTATAATTTATTTGCCGTCAGCGTACTTGATGAGTGGGCAAGATTGGTTTTCATTGACAGGCTAGCAGAAACCAGTGAGTCGCACTAGCCTAGCACCGGCAAACTCTGCTAAGATAGAGGACTGGATGACACATCTTGAAAAGGTCTCCACTGATAAATGGCACACTGGCTAACTGGTAACAGTTGATTTATTTTGTCTTTGCTCTACCGCCCTCACAAAGTTGCTTGCCATGTTGACAAGCGGGAAACTGCCATTCACAATCAACACTGCGATTCGACCAGCACAGTCAAGAAGTTGTCATGCTTAAAAAGCACGTCAACATTTCAAAGTGACTTCACGTTTGTTGCTCAATCCTTAAGTTGTTCATGGCTACAGCTGCACAGGAGAAAAATACAGAAAAGAGAAAGATTGGTTGGTTTTGATAAGAGTAATGTAAATTTAGTTGTAGTTTGCGCTATAAGATCAATTATTAGCTAAATAAATCATTTCTCATAGGGCCTTATAGATGTATAGATGTAAATATTCTTCAATACCAGCTTGCAAAATCAAAATAGGGTTTCTTGGCTTGGATCAACTCATTGAAATGAGTAACTGGAAAATGTATGTATGATTGATAAGATATAATCTAACATCGTCATCATACAGACATTGGAGAAGAGGTCTGCTGGAGCCTATCCCAGCTGTCTTCGGCATCGGAGAAAGTTTTTTTTTTTTAAAAATAAGTAAGAAAGATAAAACTGTTGAGTCCTGCTGGAAATCATTCTCTTGTTTCAGATATCTCTGTAATGGCAATGTTTGTTAGTGTGCATCTGTTACTTGCCAATATGGAAGAAAACACTCATCCCAGCAGTTGCGGGCCGATTTTCAGTACCAAAAGTCAAAATCAAAGTGAGAACAGTTTTTTGCGACATGCAGCTCCTGCAATTTGAACCGGCCCCCAGAAAGTGCACAAATCCCATCCGTGCAATATCATCAGTATGTAAGTTATATGTCAAGTGATATGGCGTTTACAAATGAAACAGATCGTCTAAATGGTTAAAAAGCTATCGGCATTTGAGAAAACTTGTTCTGGGTGTTGTGCCGTCAAGGAACTCGTACCCGCCCATGGCTAATCCCCATGTTGGATGTAGTGTTTCTGTACGCTGACTAAACGCAAGCAAAAACACGGCTCACCTCAAATCAGTAACACATTTTTTCCTCCGGTTTGCGGAGATTCCCGTCTTCTCTCAAACATAACGGGCAGCCTCGCGTCGGAACAATTCTCCCTCCCGTGTCACCGCGCAGACGGTAACGCGCGTCATCCGCCCGGTCGTGGATAAGACGCTGCTAGCGAGCGCTGCTAGCGAGCGCTGCTAGCGAGAGCCTCCACAGCGTCGTCAGTGTTTACAACCGGCCGGCCGGTCCTGACTGGATGTGTGTTTTCTTTAAGGCGGTTTCAGGGGGGAAAGAAAATGTTTCCGACGCGAAGCTCACAACAAGGCCTGTGAATTATCTTGCGTAACCGAGTTATGATATCTGGGAAGGGAAAACATTGCCGCTACGTTCTGTCAAAGTATTGTTTTGGTGTGTCGAGAACCGCAAAACAAGTGCAGTCTTGTTCCATTATATTTGAGAACAGGCAGGGAGACCCACGGCCAATATTCCCAAAACGTAGCGACTCGCACCAAAACAATCTGAAGAGCTAAACACGGCCACTGGGCCGCTGGAAAAAAAAATCTGTATTTTTGATTTGGGGAGATGGTGGTGGTGGTGGTGGTGGTGGGGGTTAACTGTCCCTTTTAATAGACTCAGCTCCGACTGCGTGTTTGCGCATACGTAAATGTTTTAGAAATGTACGGATTTGTTTGCGCGAGCCGCGACGGTTGAACGGCATTGTCTCTGGCGCTCACGGCCGAGCCTGGAAAAAAAAAGAAAGAGAAGACGACGGCTCGGGTTTCGTCGGTCCACGACTTTGCGGTTGCGGGGTTTGTTTACTTAAAGGGATATGAAAGAAAACTATCTTTCCTGATGCAACTTTTTATATAATCAAGGTGTGACGTCTGCACTTCTGGCCTAGATTCAGCCGGCAGTATGGCGGGGGCAGCCTTGGTTCTCACCGTCTCGAGCACATCCATGCCCGGTGAATTGTGAGTGGGACAACGTAGACTGGGGGGTATTTTTTTTTTCTTCTTTGTTCTTTTGGATTATTTTTGATGATATCTAATTGGTTTCGTGGGAGTTCTTGTTTCTGCGAGAGCGAAACAGATCGTCGTATAGTGAGGTGTGTGTGTGTGTGTGTGTGCAGCTCGGGCTGCCGTGGTTTGTCCCTCTGGCTCTCTGAGTCACAGTGAGGCGGCGACACGCATACATACGCACGGTGTGCACGGTCTGCAGCGAGCACGCAGGAAGGAGAGAAAAGCTCCACCGTCAGGAGCCTTATATTTTCTTCCGGGGAGGGGTTTGGGGGGCGGGGGAGGGCGGGAGGGAGGGGGCGAGCGAGCGGACTGTGAGAATTTGCGAGAGTCGGGAGCGAAGAAGGGAAGGTGGAAAGGCGAAGAATGAGAGGAACAGAAAGACCTCGAACAGGAAGACATTTATAGGGCAAGCGAGAAAGCAGAGCAAGAAGAGGAGTTGTTGCGGTGTTGTAATGGGAGTTCACCGTCGAGCTCCAGTGGCCCACTTTCATTTGTGCTACAGTGAGAGGGGTCACACGCGCTTTTAATTTCTTGGCATTTTTTTTTTTCTTAGTTATTTTCTTTAGTGAATGGTTTTGATGGAATGTGCATTTTTAAAAATGTTCTTTTCTTTGTTACTCCGTATGACCTTGCGCCGGGAGAGCACCGTCGAGCGACTTTAGCGGAATCCTGCATTGAGAATCCTGCAACAAAGAAATGTTTATGTTCACAGTCTAAGTGGATGTATGTTGCAACTGAAATTGAGATAAACATTAGGTTAAAAAAACGTAAGTTTTATGAAAGTATTGCCGTGCAAGTTGTCGTTGGTCCCTCAGTTTTCGGTTTGAAAGTCTCTGTCTCACCTGAACTTGTACGGCTGATGCCCATACGAGCGAGCCACTGAAGCTAGTGAAAGGGTTGCAACAGATTATCCCGCCTGATGTTATGTAACGTTTCACTATACTCTAGGACAAAGCCTGACTTTGATCTACTACCGTTTCTCCTGTTACGTGTTGGTTTAAAGAAAAAAAATTGGAGTAAATTACACTTTTTTATTACTTCAAAAAGTTTGCGTATCTCTCTTTTCCATTGATGTATTCTTACTACATATTTTGTGTCCAACTTTATAGGTACAGTGTGTAAATTTATGTCATCTAGTGCTCACATTTTCGATTGCCCAGCACTCATTCGCTCACCCTCCTTCTCCCAAGCCTCCCGGTAACTACGTTGGTCTTCGCACATCAGAAAGGAAGTTTTTGCCAACAAGCGTGTCAGACTTTTTTGAGGTTCCCATAAATGCCCCGATTCGAAAACCTATTTGTTTGCGTCGCGCAAGTCGGCCAGTATTGCAATGTCTTGACGCTGCTAGCATTTGGTGACCAGCGCCGTCTCTCGGTAGCCACTCGTATCAGCACCTAGCGCTAGCTGTCCGCACAGGCACCTGGCCAGTCGGTGCTTGCGCTGGCCGCTTCTATGATTGCTAGCACTATCATTTTGTTCAGCCAGTACAGAATTAATAACCCACATGCACAAGAACATTCAACTGCACTTCAGTGACGGTAAACAACAATTTGTTCTCTGCATAATTTGGTTTATTGAAGGACTATACGAGCGTCCAGCCATTAAAATGAATCTCGGTCTGAGGCTGGATTGAACCAGTTGCCTAGCAAACATGGCAGTGCAACATGGTGACCCCCCTGTGAGCAAGACCCTCGCTGTATGTATCTGTAAAAGAGCCACTCTATGATTAGGAAGACCAAACCACTCTTATTGTACAGCGACTGTACACACACAGATGTACACAAATATATTTGGGGGTAGAATATTAAGACTTTGATGATAAGTAAAAAGTAACAATAAACCTTTCATACTTTTAATTCTGACAGTAGAGCAGAATTATTGTTACATAAAAGCAAGTTCTTCTTTGCTGCTTTTAAACAGAATAAAATGATTTATGGAGTTTTCTAATTGCATTCTTTGTTTTTGGCCGTATGTGCACGCTCAGTTTTAAAAAGTAACCAAAACTGCAACAACAAGGAAATAATCTTCCTAAATATGAGCAGGAAGAAAGTTGAAAACTTTCCATTGGAATAAATGTGTGTGTGTGTGTGTGTGTGTGTGTGTGTGTGTGAATAAACTAGAAATTTTGAGGTTGGCCCATGGCAACAAACTGAAATGCAGTTGCAGAGAATGTGTTGACGCATAATCATGTTTCAAGTACACTTGACCGTCTTTGCTATTCCTCAATCATTTGCTCACAGCACAGTGGTTGCTACAGAGCCATTGATTTCCACTCATACCATAAATATTATATGTTTGGATATGATAAGGATATTTAGACTTGGAAAGATTAGACTCCTTCCCCCCTTTCCAGCGAATTCCCATAAACGTCTGATAATTCCAATTTGGAGCGTCTCCAAAAATTCTCCCGCTTAAGTGGAAAGTCACCATAAATCTTCCACTTACCCTTTTCAACCATAGACATCGCTTGACCGCTCGTAAGGCTCAGCAACATCTTAGTACATCTGAAATGCACGGAGGGCACGTCTGCGTGCATGTTAAAGGTTTGTAGCTGCGGTTAGCTTATGTGGGGAGTTGCAACGACGCTCCCTGCAGCCCCCCCTGCAGGGCAAGAAGTCCCAAGCAAGTCACAAGTCTGATTGATCCTTGATGGATGACTATTAGCACTTCATTGCCAGACAACAATGGGTGGAAATCCAGGGCTGGTTTTGCTGAACCAGTCCAGTGTTTGAATAAATCAAATGTCCCACATCTCCTTGGCCATTGGCGTTCATACAGAAGAGGCTAGTAACAACAAAAATACAGAAACATCATAAAAAGTACGGTCAATTCTGTTTTTTTTTTTTTTTGCATACCTGTTTTATTTTTTTCCTGTGTAATCCACAAATATTCCACATTTTTTGGCTATGATGAGTTGAATTTCACGTAACAGCATTTCAGAAATACAAGTTCTTTTCCCTGTTCTAATTATGTAATAATGTGTGTGTGATAATTCATTAAATAATTTACTAATTTCTGAAAATGACCACATTTAGATTTGTTAATGTCAGAAGATGATACAAAAGAACCTAATGTCAAGATGTGTGTGTGTGTGTGTGTGTGTGTGTGGTTTTTTTTTACAAGGAAAGTGGAAAAGTACTCACTCTGACCCAATAACTTTAAAGGAGCTTCATCCAGTGTTCAGCTCTTTAGACTACAATATAAAAAGATTTTGCTTGCCAACATTGACATTGATCTCGCTTGTGCATTCAAATCAGCTGCTCTCGCCTCTCTTCAGAACCGTTTGCCCAAATTTGCAATTTATAGAAAAATTTAAAAAAAAATCAAATCATGGATTCTCACTTGCAACACCATGCACTCACAAGGCAAAGGATTACTGGCCAGTCTGAAGGAAAGGATAGTTAACCAGGTGTTTTTGCCCAGCTCACTTTCCTCTTTCTCATGTCTTTCACCAGTCGGAGGCCAGCCGGCTTCATCCCGCACCTGGAATGGTGCCATGTGACAGAGGGGCCTTGGAGCCGTAACGCCACTATCACCGCTCCATCATCTCGACTCGAGCCTCTCTCCCCAACAACTGATTGTACCCCCGTCTCCCAACCTCCTCCCATTATCTCCCCTCTGAGCCCTGGACAAGGCCACCACAGCTGCCACATGACGCACTCGGTGGAGCCCTAGATAAAGTAAGTAAAATGTGGCCGCGCGGCATTGCATGATGCACCGACACTTTTTCTTTTCTTTTTTTTTTTTAAAACAGGATGAGGAGAGTACGAGTATCTGCATTTCACTACTCGCCAATACCGAGTTCTTAACGACGCCATAACAAAATACAATAAGAATTACTTTGATTTTTTTTTTTGATTTTTTTTCAACAGACATTCCGTTGTTTGAACAACGTTCCTCAGCATGTTTTTCTAGAACATGGGTGACTGTCACAAGTTTCACTTCAGTACAAACACATATTTAACAAAATTGACACATACATGCATCCGGTACTCTCAACTGCTATCGGTATCGTGCTATCGGTATCGTGCTATCGGTATCGTGCTATCGGTATCGTGCTATCGGTATCGTGCTATTGGCACGCTTTTTACGATTAGGAGTAGAGTATCTGTACCAGTCGCCCATACTGGCATCAGTATTTTTGCATTCCTAGTTTCGCGTGATAGTTCCAATTTTCTTCATTTGATTGTTGCGGATCAATGGGACCTTTATTTGTAGTTATGTGCCCGCTTGTTTGTTTGCACATGTTAGTCAATCTTTTTCAGTGGTTTCATTTATCATAGGCTTGTTGTTGTTTTATATTCATGCTCTCCGAATGGGCCTCGGGCAGGTCTTTGTAGGCTTCAGTGGCGGACACGGGAGCGGCTTGGTACACCGAATGCATCTGGAGATGAGTCAGCCGGTGATGACTCAATCAGCTGGTTGTTTGGTCCGTTTAACGGGGGGGATTTCTATTGAAGGGGAGTGAGGGCACAGCCAATCAAAAGCACCGGAATATTTCAAATTACAATAAAGCGACGTTGGACATGGAGTACATTGTGTTGCGCATTACGTGAGGTGTACAATGGGAAGGAAGTTTTTCAGTTGGGGAAGTTGGGGTGGTGGTGGTGGTGGCGGCGTGTCGCCCTCTTTTTGGGGCCCCATTTATGTGTTTTTATACTCCTAACTGGGTAATTATTCGCAGCGGAAAAGATGGTACTGCTACCGCCATCAGTTTTATTGCCACGAGTGCCTCTAAAGAGTGCTCTGCGGTCAAATAATTGGAAGTCAAGAAGGGTTTTCATTCAAAAGGTGGAACATAATGAACAATTGGATGGATTTGAAAGTCTCGGGGCTTCACTGCCTCAACAAAGACCTAATAGCCTGTCATTTTAGTTTGGAAGAGGACCAGCTAGTTCAAATTATTTTTAATAGTTGGTAGTAGTCGGGAGGTGGGTGGGGGACAAGATGATACCTCGCCGCTCACTCCTCCCCTCTCACTCCAGCGGCCTCTCTCTCGGCATTGTTTCCCTGAGTTGTGTGTGCTTTGCGATTTGTGGCCCTAAAGCGTCTGCACGGCTCTTAACATCCCGGCATGTCTCACTGGCTCCCCCCTCCAGCCCCCTCCACAAACCCCCCGTCAGCGCTTGGCGAGGTGAAACGAGGACACGCATGCCCCTCCCCACACTTTCACCTCAAATTAAACAGAGCCCAAAAGAGTTTAGGGAATACATATTCATGTGGAATTATAAGCCCAGCAGTGAGCGCATTTTACGAATTATAAAAAAAAAAAAAATAAACAGTTCTTGGCAGATAGGTAAACAGTAGACAGTTACCCAGAGTACACAGTTCCTAGAAATGTTAAAGGAGCAGGTATCATTTTGGCACGCAGGGTTCTCTTCTCAGAAACCTTTTTGAACCGTGTGCCGTGGAGACTTTGCAAAGAATGAGAACGAGCGTTAACAATGTAAAAAGACAGCAGAAACCATTTTGATTGAAAATCAAACCTTTTTATTTTTAAACAATATTTAACCTGAAAGCACAGTGTTGAAAATTAGATTCTATGAAATTTGAGACTCTGGTCATAGCATTTGATGATGAACGCGGCCGTAATCTGTGCCACCTTTGCGTCGTATCCACAAAGGTTGTTTTTTTTGTTTGTTTTTGCGAATGATATGCAGGCGCAAAAATGCACATTAGCTTTCTCCCGAACTTGCGGCGAGAAAGAGACAGTCGGCCCCAAGTTCCATAGAACTGTAGGAGTCAAACATATTACCAATGAGTGCAGTTGCCCTGCATTGGCAGAAAAAAAATAGATGTTTCTTTTTTTACTGTCATTCGCAAAAAGACCTTTTGTTTACACTGTTGAATGTAAGGATAGGGCCGAATGTTAGGTACTGTTGCTTTTTCGTGACTCCGGCGCTAGTGTGCTGGCTGTAATTTGCCACTGCACACTGGTCCACAGCACGCATCCTATACACTAAGGAGCCTCCCGCACTGTAATAGTGTGCAGGCATGTGTGCTGTAAAGGGTTTTGTCTCGCTCCATGTAAACATCCTGGCTCTGCGTATACACAGATGCTGAGAAACAATAGACAGCGTTTTGCGTGTTTGTATCCACCTACCACAAATCATGTATACATTGCTCCTAACCACCTTCTGTTGTGTTTTATAGTGTATTTAACCATATCCATCTTCGTGTTTGTTTCCATACATTTTACAATTTGACAACATTTATGCTAACTCCCATCAAATCAGAGCAATGTTTTGATTCCTTTTCCCGAAAGAAGGGATGAAGCTCAAAGAAAGAAACTTTTTTTTGGAGTAATTTATATTGAGCAGGAATTCTATAGATAATTTTTTTTTTAATAATGGGTAATTCTTTTTTCTTTTCCGTTGTTGGCAGTGCTGTGTGTCTGACTTTGTTGTCAGCACAGGGGATAACTCAGGATGATTCATCGTTCTACCACCGAGGTTGATTGAACAAATTGAAGGTCAAAAGTTTATCGCATTTCCTGTACTAGAAGACATGACTTTTTTTTTTTTTTTGGCCGTGATTTTCCTCTGACATTAAGGATATCATTCCAGCCTCGGTAGCCTGCACTTTGATTTTATTACGAAATAAACACTGAGATATCACATGGCCATAAGTATTCAGACCCTTTGCTGTGAGACACTTGTATATTCAACTCAGGTGTTGTCCAATTCTTCTGATCATCCTTGAGATGGGCTGACACCTTCATTGGAGTCCAGCTGTGCTTATTTATATTGATTGGACTTGATTGGGAAAAGCACACACCTGTCAATATAAGACCTTACAGCTCAAGTGGCAAGGCACAGACCTGGGCATGGCTACAAAAATGTTATGTTGCACTTAAGGTTCCTAAGAGCACGGTGGCCTCCATAATCCTTAAATGGAAGAAGTTTGGGACAACCAGGACTCTTCCTTGAACTGTTAATATGGATCTGGGTTTGGAGTTGTTTTCGAGGTGGAAAAAGCAGGAGCGAATGACAGTTTGGCACCGTCTACTTTGGAAACTAGGGCGTTTGGTGCGATAATCAAAACCTCTGTTTTGGCTGCATCCAGTTGAAGGGAGTTAGAAGTCAGAAGGGAGTTAGAGTTAGTTAGTGAAAAATATAACTGGAAGTCATCCGCATACATGTGGTATGAGCTACCTTTAAAATTGCTGATGACACCTCTGAGAGGGAGCATGTACAAAGCAAAGAAGACAAAGCACAGACCCCTGGGGAACCCCACACGAAAGGGGGACAAACTCTGAAATATGAGGTCCAACAGCGACAGAAAATGATCTGTCAGACAGGTAGGATCTAAACCAGTCAGTAGACGCAGTCAGTAGATGTCTGCGGCAGTGGTTGTAAGCACCGAAAGTTGTGGGTTGTGTGGCTATGACGTTTGTGGTTGCGAAAGCGGGAGTTGGTGGGACAGCAGTGACAAGCTCAGTAGCACGGGCACTAGGAAAGTGGAAGGGATTGTCTAAAGAAATCAGTGGCAGCAGGTGCCTACAGGGGGGCAGCATCATGCTGTGGGGGTGTTTTTCAGCTGCAGGGACAGGAAGACTGGTTGCAATTGAAGGGAAGATGAATGCAGCCAAGTACTACTACGTTTGATATCCACCTTTTCCAGTGTGTTCACGACCTCAGAATGGGCCGAAGGTTCACCTTCCAACAAGACAATGAGCCCAAGCCGGGCTTAAATCAATTTGAGCATCTCTGGAGAGACCTGGAGATGGCTGTCCACCAACATTCACAGTCCAACCAGACAGAACTGGAGAGGATCTGCAAGGAGAAATGGCAAAAGAGCCCCAAATCCAGGTGTGAAAAACTTGTTGGATCATTTCCAAGAAAACTCATAGCTGTAATGGCTTAAAAAGGTGCTTCTACTCGATACTGAGCAAAGGGTCTGAATACTGACAGCCATGTGATATTTCAATGTTTATGTTGTAATAAATCTGAAAACATGTCTACAAGTCATTTTAGCAAATGGCTGCAATATGACAAAGAGTGAAAAATTTAAGGGGGTCTGTATACTTTCCGATCCCACTGTAAACCATCAAATAGGACTATATATTTTTGATAGCTAGGTCCCAGTGCCTGCAGCAACACACACTTATCACCATTAAGATCCAGACCGTCTGAAATGGTTGAAGCCATCACTGCTCTTATTTATTAGATTGATCTGTTGATCTGTCAAAGAACCAGCTTTTGTGTTGTCAAAAGTCTCCCAAAAGCAAAATCTGCCTCATCGTTTTTGCAGTGTTGTGCTGAAGGGTGGAGGGGGGGTGGGGGGGGGGGTGTTCATCTTGCATTTATACGGACATCCTGTAAACCTGGTAATTTGATGTAAGTGTATAGGGGGCACCCATGGTTAATTAATTGAGTGTCTTCTGGGGAAAAAAAGACAGGGTGGCCAGAAAAAAAAAAAAAATTAGCAAAGGTTTTCAGTTGCCCAGGAAACAGAGAGCATGAATCTGAACAGATCCCTTCTTCAGGAGGCTTTTATTGTCTGATCTGATCGTGCTCAAGCGCTGTGCGACTCGTGCAAGTGTTTCCCGTGCATCCAAACGCTTCTTGGTTTCAAAGATCAAAAGGCCGCGCTCTGGTCAGAGTGACTTCCCGCGGTCCACCTAAAAAGGTTCTGCCCTGGTCGAGAACTAAAACCCGAGACTTTCTTGCCGCGCAGTGATCACAGTAACCACTAAACGGCAATTTCCATGTTTAACAAAAAACATTAAAATTCCAGTAAATGTAAAAATATGATTCCAGGGTAAAAAAAAAAGAAAAGAAAAGAAAATGCCAACAATGTGATTTTCAGACTGTGACAGGAATCAGGAAGTGAACTCAGCTCCCATCATCCATTGACTTAGACAGTGCTTATTTAGTATCGACATGCCCCAAAGGCAACACAAGACATTGAAAAAAAAAAGACCAACGCTTGTTTGACTGATTTGGAATATTCTGTGACTCATCTTGGATTTAAGATGGACATTTAATGGAGCAGACAACAGCACACGGTGCAGAATCGTCAGAGAGAATGATTACACATCATTTTCACCAACAGCGGACACCACTGTACTTTTTCACGATATCGCTTTCGCCTTCTTGAGTCTGAAACTAGTATTTTTCGGGAGTTTTTTTTTTCTTCAATGTGGGTTTAGAGCTCTGACTTCTTGGCGGCGTGACGGGATTTTCAGAGACCTCATAATCATTGTGGCTTTGATTGCATTTTTAGGCAATACAAAGCACGAACAAATGCAAATTTGGACATATGCGAATCCTCAAAAGATCTCGGTTCTGAACGGAACACTTGAAATGATATCCCCGGTAGTCCACAGGTGAGACAGAAAGAACATCAGAAAAATGAGCAGACACGTTTGTTCATACAAGTGCAACGTAATACGTTCCTGATATTGTCTCTGTCGTTGTGCATTACTCAACAGCTGTTTCCAGAAAATCTACTGTACCACTGGCATCTTCTAAAAAAACAAAAAAAAAACAAAAAAAAAAAACAATTGGAAATTATTGGGCTTTCATACCAGCGATGGATTTTACAGTCAGTTCTCAAATCGCTAATAAGAGTTTGTCCAGTCCAGTTGCTAAACGATTTGTGTCAGCGGAGGCGAATAAATCAACCAAATCATCGGTTCAAAGGTTTATTTTATTTTTATTTTTTATTGAAATAAGACCTCGACATGGCTGCAGTAAAAGTTAAAGAGAGAGGCAATAGAATTATTATGGGAAATGAAATGTTATACACAAAAAGCACATTATAAGGACCATTTTTGTAAAGACGTATAGTATAAATACATAAATAGAAGACGGTCCAGGAATAAAGACATCTTCATTTCTAGAGATCAGTATATGCTTCTTTTTTTTTTTTGTTTAGGTTTTTTGTGATGGGAAGCAAAGTAATGCTTTGTATAAATTATTAATGTCTGGGGGATGTTTTTATTATTATTATTATTTTTAAATTAACTAACTATTGAGTATACGCTCTAACCTTTGCGTAGTTGTCACTAAATAACAAAACTGCCAGAATAAATCACTGCTTCAGGTGGGATAATTATGCGGGCGAGTGGGGTGGTCCATTTGGTTTACGATGCGGGTCGTGGCGAGACGCTCGCAGTTTTTGTTTTTTTCAATCGATAATGGGCTCACGGGCGGTATTGGTTCGCTCATCGAGTGAATCACGGCTGAAACGACCCGTAATCGGACATCATGTGAAGACAACTCGAGCGCTGACATGCTCCCACGAGACCAGTAGCTCTGCGCCGCCGCCGCCGCCGCAGTAAATCCACCTGACAGCATGTGAAAACCAAGAAGCCCCCACTGTCAACTGAAACTGTATACATTTTCCTGCCCGTGTCCTATATTCTGGATGGGTGGGCCTTAGCAACAGTGACTGAGCGGCTTCTCATGGGTCGTACCAAGCGCAGCGAGGCGGAGAGGGGTGCCTGCGCCGCGGTACGCGCGCGAGCAAATGTCCGGGTTATGCCGCTCTAATTAGTTAGGTGGAACAATCAGATCTATTCTGCCGTTGGTTCACCGTCACTGCTCTGATGTCTTGATTTGCTTTAGTGTTTTTTTACGTTCAGCTGGTCCCACTGGGACTTTGAGCTTTAACAGTGAGAGATTTATGCTTATGTACTAAAGGCTTTATAGATTAAACATAAAAAGGTTTAAATTCTTTGTTGCTCTTGAAACCAGGCATTACACTCACTCGCGCTTTCAAGTATCGTATGTTTATATAAATGTATGTACATGTACATGTGTGTGTGTGTGTGTGTGTGTGTGTGTGTGTGTGTGTGTGTGTGTGTATAAACACATATATGTGTTACTATATATGTAGGAGGGGGAGGGAGAGTGAAAGATGCTGCAATCTTAAATGTAACCACTTGATCTTGGTCTCTTTTTTTTTCTTGAAATCTCAAAATATTACACCCTTAACTTTTAAAGGGGGAGAGTTCAGAAGATGCTGGAGGCTGAGCTGGGCTGTGTCTCAATCCAGGGTCTGCATCCTTCGAAGCATGCATTTGAAGGCCAGTTGCGCGAAGGCTTGTACCAATTCCCAAAAATCCAAAGGACGCTCCAAATGCTCCCTCGAAATGCGCCCTACTTTTAGCCGATTCGAAGGATACACCGCTACTGTCCTTCTGTATCCCAGGATGCTTTGTGTGCTTGCTGCAAAGCATCCTGGGATCCTGGGAAGTCAGCTGAAATTAGCGGCATGTACAGGCAAAGATACAACGTATAAATTTAAGTATTCAAATTTCACGTAAAATATTACGTTTTTAACGTAGGGTTTTTACTTATTTTAACATCCAACGCCATCATTGGATGGCCAACCAATGGTTAGCTTGATGCTATAAAAACGTCACTTCCGGGGTTGGCCAGCAGGAGGGAACAACGGTGACGCAACCAGGAAATACGTCGAAGGCTAGACCGTCCCATGTGGTTACCGGGGAGGCGGGTTTGGGTTCGTCCTTCTCGGCCGGGTCCTTCGGAGGACGCTTCCTTCCGACGGAGGACGCTTCCTTCGAAGGACGCAGACCCTGAATTGAGACAACAGCCCTGCTCTACAGGTGTGCAGGAAGGTGGACTCGCTTTTGGTGTGCGGTGTTGCTTTTGTTTTGCGGTCCATCCTCGAGCTCCTCTACGGCAAAAGCTAATACGTAGGAAAGTCTGAGCGGCCTCCTCGGCGCTGCAGCTGGAACAGTTTCTTGTAAAAAGTTGCCTCAGACACATGTAACACAGGCCAGGCATCATAATAAGTGCAAGCTGCGAAAGTGGTCATATGTCTTTTTTTTTCTTTTTCTTTTTTTTGTCTTAAGCGCCTAAGTGGGTTGCTTGTTTTTCTGTTTTTTAATAGCCACTTAAAAGGGGTCACTGCGGCGGTTGCGAACCAGGAAGACGTTTGGAGCGAACCAATCAGCCGCTCGAAGCAATAAAAACCATTAGACGCGTCCGTTTCTTGATGTATGTTGACATTTAGGAGTTAAATAGCCCAGCGTTTTGCTCGTTAATAACGCTTTTATCTAATTCATATAGAAAACCCACGTTGATTAAGGTTTCATTCACTGTAAAGGAACTGATCTCTGTTGTTTAAAAAAAATGGCTGACTTGAATAATTTTTATACGTAGAAAGAAGTTTTGGTGGCTGCTACAATTCTGCGTCTTTACCCGTCACATAAACGAAATTGTAAACGACGTGAGAGACCACATCTTCATCTAGATTTAATTAGACGGTGGGTAGTAAAAGGTGTTTGTATATGTGGCACACACACACACACACACACACACACATATGCACATGCGCACGCGTGTGTGTTTATTTTAATTGGCAGGATACTCCAGGTCTTTAGCGTCATGTCTGCTTTTAACTGAGATTGAAGATATTGTGGAGGCATAACTGGACCCAGCTGAGGTTTTGACGTTCCGCATTATGAAGATAGATACACACCAAAAAGGCATCTGCCTCCAATTAATTCCAGCCATAAAATAAGGCGCCCCATCCCCATTTTTAAAAGACTTATTGAGATTTATCCCCCCGCCCCCATTTTTTTTTTTGTAGCCATTCTTAAACGTGTCGTGGAGATGTATTTGCAGGATGTATACCTCCCAAGTTTTCAGTCCAGAAGCGTCATAAATGCACAACACCTATTGTTTTCCCCTTAGAAGATCCTCCAGGGAGTTAAAAGATGTAAATACTATGCAATTGCGTTCCGTAATTACATGTTTACTTTCCACGCAAGCTACTTTTCTGTTTAGCTCGTTTACATTCACCCCTTGCTTACGTGAACCTCTTGACCGGACGTCCTCGGCTTGCTTCACCTCAAGTCTCGTTTGTTTCACTTTCATTGTATGTTTTTTATTTTTGTTAGAATGACCCACATGAGGTTCCCTGAAAGTCTTGCTTCTTTTTTTCCTACCAGCACACTATGGTGCCTTGATGATTTACATAGAATTCAGTTTTATCAGTCGTTATTGGCAGCCTCATGTGTCTTCTGTAACACAGGCCTTACAAACACTAAGCGTGATTTTTATTTTTTTTTATTGCTGTTTTAGAAAGTAGTCAGAGCATCCAGCTTTTTTTTAGGGCAATCATGGAGCAAAACTAGTGATGCACCGATCCCACTTTTTTTTACAGAACAAGTAGAGTACAAGTACTTACTTTTCAGTGGATCCCACTACCCATGCTGAGTACATAATAAGGCCATTGCATATTAGTTACTTTGATTTTTTTTTAGTTTTCCGCAGATGTTCTGTTATTTGGACAACATTCTTCGGCATGTTTTTCTGGAACATGGGGTGACTGTCTCAAGTTTCACTGCAGTAGAATTTATTGTATTGGCAAGTATTTTACAAGTACAAGTATTTAGTACCGGCATAGATACCCAATACTTGTATCGGCATCGGTGCATCCCTCATCATAAGCTTTGATTGCTTTTATTACCATCAGACTATTCATCAATGCAGAACGTTGAGAACCGAGCTGCTGTATTCTCACCCCATCGAAATCATCATCAAAATGCTTTTGAAGAATCAACTGCTGGTATTGAGATTTGTCTTGAACTCAAGTCAAGTCATGTATGTGTTGGCTCCACTAATTGGACGAGGATCAAGGCAGCTTTATTTCTTCTAATGTGGGAGCGTAATGTCGGAATTGAGATGATGAGCAAAGACAGTTACACATTGTGCATATAAAACATTAAATGTAAAAACATGAATCCAAATCATCTGTAACAGCATTTATGGGAAATATGCAACACAGTGGACAGTTAAACCCAACTTTTCTCAATGCATCGTGCAAGTTTGTTCAGTAGTAGTAGTTTATTTTGGTCATACAACATACATGACGCGACGTACCTTTTTTCCACTCGACGCGACTGGCCGGCGCATTTAATCGTGGGCGAAAACCTCGGAACGATCAACCGCGAAGATCAATATTTTGCCACCTTTTCGCTGCATTGCGTTCGTGGTCTGTGTGTAAGGACTCGTGAAGAAAACCAGAATTGTTCAATCGCTCTGGAAAATATATCCTATTGTTGAGTGACTTTACGATCAGCTGCATACATGCATTACCTCGTATGTCTTCTTTTCGAACTTGGTATGCTGAAAAGCGGTTTGTGTCCCCAAAGGTCAAAGGGAGACTTGTCTATTTTTCTTCTACCAGTCTTTGATTGGGGTACTATTATTGAAGTAATGGCAGTTTGTAATTCAATTACTTTGTCAATGAAGTGTTTTCGTCGTTTTAGTGCTAGCTTTGTTTTCGTGTTCTGCACTAATGTGAGACACAGCATGAAGGTTGTTTGTAGTGTAGTTTATGAAGAGGAGAAATGTTCCCCTATAACTGTGTCTCAAATTATAAAACTGGGTTACTTCAATGCAGTCCACTTGTGATGATGATGATGATGAAGAATATGAAGATGACACAAAAATTGACACAACAATCAAACGCACGCAGCAACCTTCAATGCCTGACGAAAACGTGATGGATGAATGAGCTTGATGCTTAGCGGCAGATGCCGACATTAGTTAGCATGCTAACCCAGTCATGGCAGATGATGACATTAGGGATGGAGAGTGGCGACTATGGCACTATTGCACGGTCAATGGTTGAATCCAGTACAAAAACGGCACTTTGCACTTCGTTTAGCTCTCAGGTGGAACGCTTGTACAAACGCACTCAATGTACGACATCTTTTGAATACAGTTATAAATTGGCAGGGTTTTTTAGTAGTCTTGGCAGACGGCGAAAACTTTTGATTCAATTCTGTCCAAAACTTCCACGTCATAGCTCAAAACGTTAATTTTGGTCCTCTTTGAATAAATTGGAATAATAATTGTTTTTTTAAAAAAGAACTAGTAATATTTATCAGGGGTATTTCAGTTGGGCAAATATGTGAATTTGGACATGGATAGTGATAATTTCAGTAATTATTTACACCTTTAACTCTGCGCAGTATTACTTGGGCTGACAGATGCTTTTAATATAATTCATTGTTGATGGGAGCTTTTAATGTGTGTCCATGGAGACTGGCTCTTGGCTGCACTCACTAGGTAGCAGTGATTCAGTCCAGGGAGAGTTTGGCTGTCAGATCAGAGTGAAAAGGAAAAATAATAGAATGATTCTGCCAAATTAGATATTTGACATTATCATATATTGCATAGTAAATAATATCTTAGGCAACAAGGGAGGAAAAATATCAATTCGATGAAAGACTAAAAGTTGTTGGTGTTGTTATTGTGCTGCACACACATGTATGACATAACTCTCGCTAACACAGCAGCACCAAGTAACGGTACCAATAAAAGGCTCATGCCGCGTCTTGCAATATGTGTCTCACTTGTCTTCGGGTGCGAGCAGTTTTGCAGCCAGCAGAGGAGAAACGAAGACGATCCTCATCACCAATTCAGTGTCATTTAAGGACATCGCTGAGCCATTCTTTGAGAAACTGGGGCAATTTTGTTTTTTCACACACTCGATACGAGGCAGGGTTTTTTTGCTCTTGTTACCGTGGCGGATGAATCCCATTTAAAGCAGTGCGTGTCAGCAGTACAAGGGGGCCAGAGGTGGACCGGGGTGATCTGAGGTGAAACGTAAACAAGGCTCGTCAAGAAAGATTAGCGTCCAAAGAGCAGCGCGGCCCCATGGTACCAACCGAAGCTGGGATGGCGGCGCCTTGAGATTCTTGTGTGCGCGCACACCCAATGCTCAATACGTTTCTTTACACCAGTTTTTTTCCACCAGTTTTTTTTTCCAAGCTTTTTTGACCCACAACACATTTTTTACATTAAAAAAAATCCTATGGCACACGGCAGACCAAAAATATTAATCAAGTGACACTTTTTAGACTAATAATGACATTATAGTCTTAATTTATTCATACTCACTCGGTGTGAAACCTGGGCCTGTTTAGATGCGCACAAAACTGATATCCTGGGAGGAATTAAGAGCGGAATATAGGCTTACATTTAAAGAGAAGTTTTGTTTTTTAGACCAATTAAGTGAAATTGGATAAATGTTTTTTTGGACACCTGACATTATCTAATGGTACTAATGTGCCGTGGCACAGTGGTTGAAAAACACTGGTTTAGTTGAGTGAACAGCAGCGCTACATCTATTTCTATATATATAGAAATTTCCAGTTTTACAAAAAAAAAAAATGAATAGAAAAGCAAATATCTGTCTTGATTAGGTACCAAATATTACGGTTATTTACTAGCATTCCTAAGCAGAAAATTTTGTTTTCCAAGTTTAATGGAAATTTAATATTGTTCTTGATCAAATTTCTGACTTCTCAGAGAAACCCAGTGAGTGACTTTATTTCAAGTATGAATTCAAAGGACTTTTTTCATTTCTGAAAAAAAAAATGTATGGTGTCTTGCAATTTCTTGCATTTGCAGGTATATAGATGTCGCGTTTTGCAGTTTTAAACACGCCATTCAGTGTGGTTACTTGGATCAGTTGGTTTGGGTTTGTCTTTTCTTGTTGTGTGTGCACTCCTGCCCCCTAGTTTTTTGTTTGTTTGTTTGTCACTCGTTTATGTCAGATTTTGAGACAGCAGACCTTTTAGTTTGGAATGAAAACAACAATGAATGAATGAATTTCATCATTGTTTGCTGCAACAGTTCCGGGATTTTTATGGTAATTTTTGCACTAACTGAACTGTTTTTCTGACCTTTACCTTGTTTGCCATGTGCCGTTCCTCCGCAGGTCAGTTCGATCTGAAAATGAGTGCAGTAGGGGAAAACCCCCTGGGCCCTGCCACGCCAGAGTCACGCAAGAGAAGGGGATCACCATGCGACACATCAGGGCAAAGGTAAAGACCCGGCTGCCTGCTTGTGTGTTGTCGGTTACATCACGGCTTTGATTATTTTTGTTACTCAATTCTTCAGCCAGAGTTCCAGGGGGAAAAAAAATAAATAATTGAACGTAACTCTGCATTTGAACTTAACCCCAGCCAAACTTAAACCTAATCCTCAGCACTAGATTCCTACTCCTGCTAACTGTATTTGTATTCATTTTCAGGCCAAGTGATAATATAAAAACAACAGAGCCTATAAACTAATATTTACTCTTTTACATTTTTGTGTGTACCATTCTGCTGCGTGCTTTTAGTGACCTGAAACCTTTGATTTACACTTTGGCTGCTTGTTGTTTATCTCTTACTCTTCGGGTTGCGGCTAGCTCGTTCATACTTGTCACAAAGAATCCAGATGCCAACAAGAACTTTAGATGATAACATCAAGTTTACCAGCCAGAGTGGGTGACAGGAGGTCAAGGTTATTCCGATAAATTCTGGTCAGTTAAACAGGTTTAAAAATCTGATTTTGGACAACCTGAAGTGAAAAATATTTTTCATGGTATTGTAATTAGAGCTCTTTGTAGTCTTTTTGTCATTGAGTCCAATCAAGTTTTTTTCCGCTTTGTCATACAGAACATGTTCTGAACCTCTGTTCATTTAAAACCATTAAATAATGGCAATGCTACTTTCACTCTCTTAGGGTGGCAGCTCCATACCACCAGCAAAGCCTGAATAAAGAACATAGTGTGTTGTTGTTGTTTTTAAAACATTGCTGTCTCTGAAAGTGCTAGCTGGTCCATGACTTGTCTACTTTAAAATTCACGTGGTATTTATGACTGAACGTCCCACACGATTACTTTTGTATTAATTGAGTATTGATGCTGTTGGATTACAGTGTTTTTGCTGTTTTAAAATGTTTAGCTTCCTGACTGAAAGATCCATAAGTACATACTGTATATTCTCCTACAATCGTAGTTAATATCTTGGACCATTTTCCTTCATTCATCAAGTGAGATTAGATTTGGATAGAATTATGCAGGTCAGCGTGGAGGTTTTCTGCTTTCTTGCCTTGGCGCCATTCTGTATGAATGGTTTTCTTCAAGAAAAAGCTTTAAATTGATTTTAGTGTATTATTATTTTCACAGTTAAATAGATCATTAATGCATTTAATTCCTGGTCAAAATTTATATATCTACATTATTAACATCAATATATCTATATCTAGCCATATTTAACTATATGTGGCCATAAGTGTTTGTTTCCCTCTAAAAGTTCACAATCTATTAAATAAGACCTCCAAACACAACCATGTGGATAATGTTAATGGTTTAATAGGCCACATCATCCATTTTACCCCAACTAATACTAAGTGTTGTTAGGTGTCTTTTGTCATTATTTATCTTTCAAACAACTTGGCACCAGCAAAGTTCTGTGTGCTTATTATAATGTCAAGACAAACGGGTCCGCAATAGCATATATTAGCTAGTAGCTAAACTAAGAAATGCATACCTCAAACTCTCTTCAAGAATAGGCATGCTAAATGTGCCTCTTTTGCCCATTCAGGACAGAGAACCAAATTCTCCTCATTTTATTTCTATTTATCTATGATAAATAGAAATAATCTATGAATTTATCTAATTAATTAATATATATATATATATATATATATATATATATATATATATATATATATATATATATATATATATATATATATATATATATATTCTTCTCCGACATATTTTTGCAATTTGTGCCAGTATTCCATAACAGTTCCGAGACCCCACTCTGAGGAGGAAGGAGGTACAACATTTCTTGTATAAACCTGTATTTCGATGTTGTTTGCTGTCAAGAATGGTGGTTACATTTTTCTCTTTTACTACTTGTTTAAAAAAAAAAAAAAAAAACCTCTACGTCACGCCTGGTGCTGTGTAAATGCGAAAAAGTGTTGTTTCCATTACACTTTTGCGATATCTCTATATTGACACATCTGGAAAAACCACCTCATAAGTGCGTAAAAAACGTTTGGCGATATTTGAGAGGTTTTTCGAAGTTTAGTTGCTTCCATTGCCAGTTTTTTTATTTCGATATTTAGGTTGTGCACACTTCTATAGGGATAATGGAAACGCAGGGACGTCCGATTTCGCTGCGCGTTTTTAGCTAGCCGTCGCTGTACGGTTAGCCAACGTCAGTTCACGGGGACCCGTGTCGCACAGTCGCGCGCGTGACTGCAAAAACCGTGCCGTCTGCGTGCGGCGAGGGGAAGCCTCCGGACGCCGTAGAGTTTGCGACGGACGGAGTGCTTCCAGTGCGCCGAGTGTATGTGTGTGTTTATAAGGGCCCGGTAGCTGATGTAAGAGCCCAGCTAGCAGTTCTCCGGCAACTGCACACAACCAGTGACCTGCTCATTCTCACAGCAGCGTGCATCCCCTCCCCTCCCCTCCCTCGGCCACCACGCCTGTGTGTTCTGGCTGGCCAACGCGCTGACCTACTTTTGCTGTTGTTGCCTCTCGCTCTCTCTCGCTCGCTCGCTCGCTCGCTCTCACACTCGCGTACGCGCACATGCGCTCCTACTTACGTATATACGCATTCCTCTTTTCATGTTTACCACATACCTTGCTGTAGCTCGTCAGGCTGGAAGTATGTTATTGAAGGAGGAAGGAAGGAGGGCAAGGAAAGGTTTCCCCTTACAGCTGGAGGTTCAACTCAGAAACGCTTGGTCAATAATTTGTAAATGAAATGATGAGATTTTTTTTTTGAACTTGGTCACATATGGCAAGTTGAAAGTAAGGTGATTTAAATGACTTGTACCGACTGCTGAGTCACCATTGTAATGATATTGTCCCCCCCCCCGCAACTGAAATGATTTCCTTTTCAAAGGTGATTGCGATTCGGTGGGATCAATGTGTGCCGGAAATTGCATTTCAATTTGATGAATCCCGGAAGACTGAAGTGTCGAGACCAACTCTGCAATACCGTTTTGTTTTGAGGTTTATATTGAAGCCACGTCACAAACACAATGTACGACTATCGTTTGGAAATTATTATTGGGTGTCCTATCTGAAATTAATCAAGTAATGAAAGCGCTGTTAAATATTCACGCATTTAAGTCTACACACCACTCGGTCGTTTGAAAAATGAATTTTTCCCATTTTGTTTGTTTGTGCTCCTCATCAGCTTTTACTCTGTCTGCATATGAAGCAGCCAGAAGCTGCGCGTTCCAAATTTGTATCTTTCAACAACTCTTGTGAATTAATGCTTCCACAAAATTCCTCAGTTGCGCCGTTTAGAATATAAAGATTCCGGCATCTGAACTTTTTATTCATGTTGTGACCTCATAAGGGACATTGTGTGCAGAACAATGCTGCAGAGCCACGATCTGTGGCCACAAGTCATGGCGTGACAGCCTCCTGGCAGGAGAAACGGTGAATGGAGACATTCAAGCTGAAAAGTGAGGCGTCAATATAAACCCTGGAAATACAATCAAAACGACAACCTATTTTTCTATCCTATTATTTTTAACCTATTTGCACCATTAGAATTTTACTCAATCCAAAGAAATAATATCATATAATATTTCCCAGACATTTGTTTTGTTGTTCCTTGCGAGGCATACAAACAAATGAAAACCCATTTGTTGCTTATTGTTAATAAGACTAAATAGGACCACTAAATTCTTGTAGGTCCTGCACTCTTGTGCTGTGGGTGTGTTGCGTCTTGCTGAAGCGTCCAGTTCTGAGCTCGGTGGAATAGTGCACATGCAGCATGTGCGTAAATGTTGGCGACTGCGATAAAACAAACTACGCCGACTTCGGATTGATTCTTCGCACAATACGGTGCATCACGAATGTATGGGGTATTCAACAACTATTTTCCACCACCGCTTTCAGGTTCAAGGTAGCTTCATTGTCAATTCTGCAATACATGTGACATACAGAGGACTTTGAGAGAGAAATTGCAGTTTAAAGTGCTACAGTAAAGACTTGGTAAAAAAAAAAGTACAAGTTAAAATGGAAAGAAGCAGGATGATCATTGTAAAAGGAAAAACAAACAGTGTTTGGGCAATCAAGCAATTTCTTTAAAACAATAAATTAATCATATCCCACCACCGCTTTGCTCTCTTTCTTTCCCGCAGCGTGGAGAAGCGGAGACGGGAGCTGGAGTGCCGCTACATCGAGGAGCTGGCCGAGCTGCTGTCGTCCAACATTGGGGACATTGCCAGTCTCAGTGTCAAGCCGGACAAGTGCCACATCCTCAAGAGCACCGTGGACCAAATCCAGCAGATGAAGCGGCGAGAGCAGGGTAAAGCCGGTTTTATAACTGGACGCAGTCTAGGAATTCCACCGATACAAGGACTGTTACGTGTTATTGCAAAGGCGTTGGATCTGTGCTGTTTATTTTAAGAGCTAGTTGTAAATTCTTCCTAGGAAGCACATGCCATAAGCCTCAATTCATTTTGATGAATGTGTTATTTTTGGGTCTGTTCACAGGGTAGCATCAAGAAGAAAAAAAAAGACGACAAACTGCGAACGGATAGTTGACCCAAAAATTTAGACCCGTCTTATTTATTATGGACAAATGTTGTTTCGAATCAGACAGAAGTTGAAATAAGAAAAGTAGTCACGCACCCTTAAAATGTTACACAATCTCATACTATCATGAAATTTTAGAAGAAACAAACCAAAATCATTCTGTTTATTTCAAATGTGCAGCTGCATCAGACCAGCTTTTTATTTTCAATAATACAAAGTACTAAAAAATTCTCGTGCATGCTCAGGATGTGTGATGAGGGCCATTAGTTTGCTGAAAGCATTAAGTTTCCGTCTGGTCAGAACAGTGCACATGCAGAAATTGCTCTTGGAGAGACTTGAGCACTTGAAGTGATTCTTAAATTCAATTTAAGCACATGACATGGGGCGCCCAAGAAAATCTTATGCCACTGCTGGTGGAAACTACCATTTTGGGATAATAGGTGGCCAATAAAATGTAAAAATCATCAAGTCGTTAATTCAATTCAATGATTGATATTCGCCTGGTTTCCAGCAGAGAAGGCAGCTCTTCTGTCTTCAGATGATGAGGTGCAGAAGAGCGACATCTCGTCCAGTAGCCAGGGGCTGCTGGAGAAAGAGGCCCTCGGGCCCGTGCTGCTAGAGGTAAAAAACAAAAAAAAAACCTCACACACACACACGCACAAGCTCACACTCTCTCGGCAACCAGGTTCTGATCTCTTCCTTTTGCCTCTCGCCCTTCACATTTTAGGCCCTCAACGGTTTCTTCTTCGTCGTCAACCGCGAGGGCCGCATCGTCTTTGTTTCCGAGAACGTGATGAGCTACCTTGGATACAACCAGGAGGAGCTGATGACCTCGAGCGTCTACAGCATCCTTCACGTGGGAGACCATAACGAATTTGTTCGCAATCTGCTGCCCAAAAGCCTGGGTGAGTCAATTACGCTCTTCACAGCGTATATGTATATCTTTTTCCTATTACATTTAGCTTTTCTTTTTTTTTTTCCTTTACATTAAAATTAATTAAGCTATTCCGTACAAATGTATTGATCAAATGCAAAATATCATCATTCAGATGTGACAACAACAGCAAACTTCCTAAGAATGTGCAAGAAATGCCATGACCACGTGACGCAGCTACTGGAAAACTAATCTTTCGTACTGGCGCCACTGAAAACATCCATTCATCCGTTTTTCGTTTCCATTTATCATTCTCCATTCATTGTCTGGATAATGTGATTTTATGAGCCACATAGAAAAATTCCAATCATTATCTAATTATTTCCCGGAAGCCCCTGCTCGAGTGTGCGACGACGACATGTTGTTTGATGCATCGCGCTGGCATGAAATGGATTCAAGAAGAGAAGGAAACGCATGTGTGCTGCTACAGAGCTACTACAGATAAATCTTTGATTAGCAATAAGATATTACATCAGTATTTACATGAAGAATCCACTCGTATGGAGATATTGATTTTGCAGCAGCATTCGTTACCACAGCCTCGAGTGTGGATCTATTTGATGTCTGGTGCTTTTATCCTGACATCACAGCAGGCATAAGATCAAGTAGGAACTCTGGAAATGGGAAATTAGTTTAAGACTGAAAAGTCCATTAATCAAAATTTTATCTTAGCCTAAGTTTGCAAGAACAGTTTGCCTCAGGGGCCTGTACGCTAGGACCCTCAATGCAGTTGACAGGAACTTAAAAAAAAAAGAAAGAAAAAAAAAACATTAAGTGAAAAATAACTTCCTTAACCCGAACCCAATAACAGGCATAACGTTAGCCTAATAGCATCATTGCCTAAGCCATTTTCTGGCCAAATTGTGTTATCTGCCTAACTTTACCAATGTGCTTGCTAAAAAATGTGTTTTTTCTTGTTTTCCGAAAACGTTCAAATATGACTAAGGCAACTATGCTATTAGGCTAACGATATATTTTAAAATGTATATTTCCGCTTCGCTTCGCTGTCCCCCGTCTCTCCTCTCTCTCTCCTCATGACATGAGGAGAGGGCACACCACGCATTTGCCCAGCCTACGCATTTTACTCCATTTTAATTCAACATTAGGCGTATGACAAATTTGGGTAATTGTAAAGGGAAGATGAAGATGTGAAAGAACTTGTCAGGGTGTAACCAATCCTTTCAAGGAAAGAAATGAAAATGCCTATAAAGTCTCAGCCAACCCTCTGAAAGGCCAAGCTGTCGTGCAGAGGCCACACAACCACACACTGGCCGCCATAGTTCCAGTCAATCCAAACAGCTCAACAGCAACGTGGCTCCGCCTCCGCAGCTGGACGGCAGGAAACTACTGCATGACAAGCGCGGCGCAGAGACGGCATAAATCAATGACCTGTTGCCGGAGCTTATTTGAATTCCTCCGAATAAAGCCGGGATGACAAGTGATGCACATTCCGGTGGGCAGCGAAGTATTTCAAACAAGACAAAACAAACTGTTGGCAACAAAATGGAATAACAGCAGGGGTGTGGGTGAGTTTCGCGCGAGGCAGGATTGAAAGACTTAATCATTTGATCCCGTTTTTAACCACACACGCTCGCTGTAATAAAAATCGATGGGGCACAATAGGGAAATACAGCAGTGTATCATCAGCATATACATGAATGCTGGATTTTCTGAATAGTTTGCCGTCTCTTTTGTGTGTGCAATTCTTTCAACAAGACACTGTATACTTTGTGTCAAATAAACAGATACCTGGTTTTACAAATGCACATTGCGAACATTCTATAGACTGAACGCAAATCCCCAGTCTTCCTCATGTCACCGTCATGACCGACCACAGTAGGGTTGAAGAACTCCTCCTCCCGATGCCTTTTATGCTTTTAACACAGTAATTGCGAGGCATGAAAAATTTGTTCCGCACCAACCATGTTAATTTATATGAACTGTGTGGTCCTTTACATTCAAGGTTCCACGTTCAAGGTTTAATGTATACAGAGCATTGTAATTTTGTTACTCGGCAGCCCGCGGTGTAAGGACAGCATGCAGAGAACCAGAGCGTAAAAAGTACATAAAGCATCAATCATCACATCATTAAAATTGGATTTATTTATTTTTTACTTTAAAATAGCAGCATAGAAATGGTAGACTTTCAAATGAATTGACTAACAGACAGAATGGCCCCTGGCATTGATCAATAGAACTCCAGTTTCCTGCTCTGCTAAGCTGCTCCCTGTCTTTCCTTTTCTTTCGCACCTCCTCCGTCTTTGCTCTCCAATGGCACCGCTACCATGTGGAGACAGTGAGCTGCAGTCTTATATCCGGCCAAGAGGTGTCGATGTATGCTTTATATTGTGAATAATAACAATAACAAGATTATATAGCCCGGCACCGGGCGAAAACCCTTCTCCCTGTTACAAATCATATTAGAAATGGAAAAAAGCCAAAAGAAGAGAAGCAACTTTAAACATCAATCACAGGGAAAAGTTGAATCTTTCCTTCAAGCCAGTTTTCCCCCCCGTGTGTCCACAGTGAACGGCGTGCCGTGGCCGCAGGAATCCGGCCGGAGGAACAGCCACACCTTCAACTGCCGAATGCTGAAGAGGCCGCCGGACGAGGTGGACTCGGAAAACCCGGAGGCTCGGCAGCAGTACGAGATCATGCAGTGCTTGACCGTGTCCCAACCGCGGAGCGTGCAGGAGGAGGGAGAGGGTGCGTGGAGCACACACGTCTGCGCGCTCTGTCACTCGTTTTCCTACATTGCTGAAATTCCGAATTCTGAATGGAACCCTGACCAAACCATATTTGGAAATATTTGGGCGATTTAATTTCCAAAACGTCTTTAGAAATTACTTTGTCCAATTTGGTCTGTGGCAAACTCAATGAGCTTTTCAGGAGTCTGTATGTCTTTCTTTTGACTTCTATATTTTTCATGTCAATATGTACATCATTTTTCATGCTATTTGTAACCTTTGTTCACCAAGACCTAAAAGCTACAAATAAACGCTGGACACAATGGTAACAAGCTGAAATCATTCTGCACTAACCAACGCCTGCATCCAGTCTGAGACTAGTAATGAAATTACAGTTCGTTTTCAGATTTTTAAACGAACACCACACCTCGTTGCCTTGTTTTGCAGAGGAAAACTTTATTTATTTATTTATTTTTGCGATTCAACCCTGATTTTTATGATTTCGGCAAAACAAGAACGTGGTCTGGCACTGGCTTAAGCTGCTGTGAGATGGAAACGAGATCGAGCAGAACAGATTCACGCGGCATCCATGCCAGAATTGTCCGACAAACTGTCGTAATGAAGTGCTTTCGTCTCGCGAGTTATTTTAAGAAAAGCTGCCGTCCTTTGCTGACTGTTGACATTTTCCTATCACTAATCTCTTGAATATTTTTTTTCTTTTCTTTTCTTTTGCCAGACCTGCAGAGCTGCCTGATATGTATTGCCTGCCGGATACCTCGCGCTCAGCCTTTCAGCACTGAGTCCTTTGTCACGAGACAGGACCCGACAGGTAAAGTCACGTGGAACTGCAACACAAAACAACGCGCACGAGGGAAAGACGTCCTTAATTCTCTGGAATCCTCAATGGATGCGGTTCACTTGCGAAACTCCTGCTCTCGTAATTTTTGTGTGTGTGTGTGTGTGTGTGTGTGTGTGTGTGTGTGTGTGTGTGTGTGTGTGTGTGTGTGTGTGTGTGTGTGTGTGTGTGTGTGTGTGTGTGTGTGTGTGTGTGTGTGTGGTTTTTTGGGGTGGATTCAACCCCTTCGTTGACGAACAGGGACTTCAGCCCAGGAGAGAGAGGGCAAAACGCATTTGCGCGGTTTTTCGGAGGGATGTGTTGTTGCCACATGTGGTTAATTAGGGTCCCAGAGCATGAACCAGCGCAGTATCCCCCCCGCCCCCAAAAAAAAAGTGGAATTCACCGACGGTGATTGCTCACTGTTGTTGCGATTTCCAGACTTCCGACTGTACATATCTTTGGTGAAAATGTAAAAACTTTTACTAAGAACTTTGAACATATTTTGCGACCTCTTCACAAATGAGGCCCCAAGGTGGAATAGCCGATCGGTTCCTAACGCTGTTTTTAGCACTTTTAGCACCACTGCTACTATTGTGTTTATACATTAAAAAGCTGAATACCTTTTTTTATTGAACAGTTGAGAAATGATCAATCCATCCATTTTCTTGCGTTTAGGGCCACAGTTGTTGCTCGAGCCCGTTAGCTGAGGGATTAACTCTAATACCAACGTTGTGATCTTGAGAAGTAGACTAAACTGAATTCTTGTAGTTTTTGTACTCTCGATGTATTGCGAGGGACGTCATCTTGCTGCATCATCCAGTTCTGGCATGTGAGTAAATGTAAAAATAATGTAAATATAAAATATACTGCTCATGAATAAAAGTGTGTACTAGCATGACTATAAAAGTAATTTAGTTTTCCTACTCAGTCTTGAAAACAAGACGGGAGAACTGCTCTATGTTGGTCTCTGTAGTCAGTGCGGCACAGAAAGACGGATCAGCCCCCCCCAGCCTTCCAGCAGGTCGGAATTTCTCCGCGCACGTGAAGTGAAACGTGGAAATTGCCGTGACCTCCACTAGCGTGGGTTCATTTCTTGTTCTCCCGAGAATTCGTTTTGAGTTTTGACCGACTGGGGCCGCAACAGTCGGGTCACTGCGTCGCTAAGTGCGTTGCTAAATACGTCTCGATTATCCCGCAGTGTTTTGCCCTATTTTTAAGAACAGTAACTGGAAAACGAAATGTCGGGGAATACAGTTCCTACTCTCAGGCTTCCCCCTCTGACTTTGTAATCCTACATTGGCATTGTTTGCTATTTTTACCAGCGCTGAGAATAATCTTTTTCAGCAAAAGACAATCGTTGTTGCCTCGTGTAATGATTTCAAAATTGCCGACAAATTCGCGAACAAGCAAGATGAAGATTCCTCGTTCATTCAGTCGATAGCGTCGCGTCTCTGGTCCACCACATTAGCCAAATTTAAAAAAAAAAAAAAACGAAGAAGAAGAACTTTTGGTAACTAAGCTACTGTCGTCATCTGGGTCGCATGCTTTCAGCAGGTGGTAATAATAAAATGAGTACATTAATATAAAAGTACACATATATATCTATTATTATATAACTTGTGACAGATACAAGCAGTACTAAGCATCTTCCCAAATTCAAAAAAAAAAAAAGAATAAAGCCCGCCCCCTCTCACCTCCCTGACATGTTTGTTTTACCGGTGGGTCAGTATGGGCGCAATGCATGATGGGATATGGGATATTTGCTGGGAAAGTGACCATCGGTTCTACACTGTACTTTGATCGATGCATTGTGGGATACATTGAGTGGATTTTCACACACAGCCTTGGTTTTATATCAGTAGGACAAAAAGTTAAATGTTAATTTTGATGCATCCCTCATACCAGTGCTTGCAGTGCTAGCTCATCCAGTTTATCCTTCATTAACTGAAGACTTGAAGTTGAGTCTTGACCTAAAGCCTTTAAATATATTGAAACCAACAACCAGCAGCGGAAGAAAAATCTCTGAATACATTTGAGCAAAAACAAATGATGGGGCAGGAAGGTTGCAGCAGAAGTTAACACAATGCCGAATGTGTCCGTGTGTGTGTATGTGTGTATGTGGTTGTCCTCCATTCTAGGGAAGATCATCTCCATAGAAACGGGTGCATTGCGAGCGACGGGCCGGCCTGGCTGGGAGGACCTGGTCAGGAAGTGCATCTACGCTTTCTTTCAGCCGCAGGGCAAAGAGCCCTCCCACGCCAAGAAGCTGCTGCAGGAGGGTGAGGAGCAAACGTGCTACGTTCACAGACCGCCAGGCGCTCTCGCCGCCAGTAAATGGCAGAGAGAGCCAATATTATTTCTTTAATAAAATTAATTGTAATTTTTTTTATTGGGGGTGGTTGGAAATGGGACACATATTGAATTTAATTTTTGGTTTAGAACTTGTAAAAAGCACAAGAATGACGGGACGGAGCTTCATGGGAATTCAACCAAAGAAAAAAAAGATTGTTAAATCATTGATTATTGTCGATATGGTGATTTTCTTTTTTAAATGTGTATATATGTGTATGTATATATATATATGTATATATGTGTATGTATATATGTATGTATGTGTATGTATATATGTATATATATATATATGTCTATATATACATGTATGTATATATATGTATGTATACATATGTATATATATATATATATATATATATATATATATATATATATATATATATATATATATATATATATATATATATATATATATATATATATATATATATATACATATAAAAAATTTTTTCCTTCTTTTTACTCTATCAATATCAGTAATCCCAATGTGATGTGGCAAAGATCAAACATCAGCTTATCCCTCCTCTGTCATCATGAAATGTATTTTTTTTTTTTTTTTATTTCTTCTTCATCTAGCTGAGCCAATTTGTAATTTGTCCTTCATTGTCAAATATCTGCACATGCGACGCACCACAACAGAGGGGAATTGCGCCGGCATTTAAGCACTCCCGCTCCCAAATGCCCACATTTGAACGCTATAATTAGAAGCCGCGGTCGCTTCATGAGGCATAAATACATGCGGAATCGGAAAAAGACAAACAGAGGACGAGGCCAAAGTCTAAAAGCCTGCTCTTGTTTTCTCCCTCCTCTTTCGCCCCGCGCGGGCCGCTGCGCGCGCGACGCCCCCAACTCTCCCAGTGATGACTCACGGCAGCGCCATCAGCCCGCTGTACCATTTCACGTTGAGTGACGGCACCCCGCTCAGCGCTCAGACCCGCTGCAAGTTCTGCTGTCCCCCGAACCCCGACGTACAGCCCTTCATCATGGGCATCCACACTATTGACAGGTACTGTGTCAAGCATCTCTTTTCAGCGCCGTATCGCCATCCTTCTAGCACAGCGATGACAAAAAATATTGATAAAACAATCAATTGCTTTTAATCACAAGTGAAAAATATTTCATTTGGCTGTTTATTTCTTTATAATGTTTTGTTTTTGATTCTTCAGATTGACCTCACTGCGTTTTAAATGAAGTCACGATCACAGTTGTGATAAGGAAAAAGCCTTTTGATTTTAAAACAACATTAGCTCTCATAGGGCTGCGTACCAATTCAAATTTTTTGATACGCCAATTGCAAAACTTTGGTTGGTTGGTCCAGAATGATACTTTTTTTTTCTCACCAGATGTTTCAAAAACATTTTTAACAAATGAAATAGGTTGCAATTACAACACAAAAATTTCCAGTTTTACTAATGATTCAAATCAGGATTTCCTCCAAATCAAATGTGCTGTTTTCCCGTCCTCTGCACAAATGTTGCAGTTTGCTTTATTTGGATCCACCTTAATGATGCGGAGCTACACTTTGAAATCTTTGATATGTTGCTGCTAATTTTTCAATCGAACATAAACAGAAGTTTTTAGTTCACACCTTTATAATATCAAAAATAATCATCAGCCACTTATTATTATAATTGGCTCGCAGACGCCAAAATTTACTTTCTTGGATATCAGAATTTTTAGATATTGGATCGGAATTTCGGTCGGAATGTCTTGGAATCAGTTTAGATTGTAATGTCTTGGAATCAGTTTAGATTGGTCTTAATTGGATACAGTGTGTAGTTAGTTTATGGATTTTGGATTTATGAGGTTGTATTTGCCAACAGAAAACATAGCCTCAGTAATCCCCATTAAGTACAAACGTCTTAGAGTATAAACTGTAGGTTACGGACCAATGTTGATGCAGGTGGATACAGTTCCATGCAATTGAAAAGGTTTTAGGGGGAAAGTAACCAAACTACAGTGTTGGGTTAAATATATTTCCTGAATGGGTGGTTATAACTGCATTGCCGCAAGTCAACACAGAAACATATGGGTGTTTGTTAGTATATTTCAGACCTACTCTGACAAACCCGGTAATACTCCTATCATTCTTATTTTTTTTAGCGTTATGATTCATATCACGAGGATTGTTGTTTTTTAAATTACGTTCTTTGTAAATTAATTTCTGAGGATAAATTGGCAGATATAATAAGATTAGTCTTCTTTCTGCTCCCTTTCATTCTAGACCTAAAAACATTTGTATTTATATTAAATTGTTTTTCTTTTCTTTTCTTTTATAAAGAATGAAATAAAGAAGAAATGAAATGAAATTACCAACAGGTTGTATGTTTGACGTTCCAGCTAAGGCAACACGACCAGCATGAAAACACTCAGCTGACGTGCTGTTATGTTACATTTTTTTGCTCTTTACCCTTTGACCTTTGTTTACAATTTGTGACTGAAAGAATTCTTCTCAGAAAAATGAAATGGTGTACGACGACAGAGCTAGGCTAACAAGTGCTAAACATAACCTGAATAAAACAGGTGGTTTTTACGCCTTCTATTTACATGTCTTTCTGTCCCGTTTCGGCAGGGAACACAACACTGCTAGCTCTCAGGAAAACACTAACCCCAGCCTTCCGCCGAACCTTGGAAGCCTTGCCCAGACGCCCTCCCGCTCCCCATCCGTGCCCCTCCCCCTCCCGCCCGGCAGCAACTGGAACCAGGGCTCGGCCGCTGGCGGCGCCGCCGCCGCTGCCACCTCGGCCCTCGCCCGCAGCAACAGCAACAGCAGCAACAACGCGTCCCCCCACGGCTACCTGACGCCCGGCCGCCCCTCGCCCCTGAGCAGCCCACTCACAGCCGCCCCTACCTCGTTCGTGTCGCCCAGGGTGCCGCAGGCCAGTCCCGGCCCGGGCGGCGTGAGCCCCAGGGCACCCGGGAACCCGTTTTCTCCTTCCACACCAGGCCTTCACTCTCCGGTGGGCGGAGCAGGAGGAGGAGGAGGAGGAGGAGGCGACGGCGGCGGCGGCGGGGGGTCGACGGCCTCCTTCTTCCTGTCCTCGCCCACCGCGCAGAGACAAGCCAAGCCCCCGACGGAGGAGGACTCGGCCAAGGCCAACGCCCGGCCCAACCAGCCGTCGCTCGACAGCAACGGGCAGGCGCGCGCCAGCACGCGCCGCCCGCCGCCGCCTCAACCCCAGCCCCAGCCCCGCCCCCAGTGCCCCGCCTCCCACAGCACCCTCACCGAGCGCCACAAGATCCTGCACGGCTGCTCCAGGACACCAGCCCAACGAGGCCTCGGCCGCCGGCGAGGACGCCGCCGGCAGGGCCGCGATGGAGGTGAAAAGGAGCCGCCCGCCAGCCCGGCCACGGCCTCGGCCGCCCCCAAGTCCCGGGAGCCGCAGGACCACCAGCTGCTCCGCTTTCTCCTGGACACCGATGAAAAGGTATCCGAGCGTCCCGGTATTATCATTAGAAATATCTGTGTTAATTAACAGTTTTTTTTGCACTTCTTAAAGTCAACTCGCTCGAGCGACAATCAGGGTTCCCACGGTCATGGAAAACCCTGGAAAAGTCAGGGAACTAACTTGCAAAAGCCGTTTGCCAGGCCTGGAAAAAAGTTCTGGAATTTTTGTCAAATCACTGAACGTTTTTGAAAAGTCATGAAATTTGACTGGACCCCCTTACAAACTAGCAGAATTTGTTTTCCGGACTAGTGCAGTGGTCTGGTGGTGGAGTGACAGCCCTGAGACTGAGAGGTTGTGGGTTCGATCCCCAGCAGGGTCATACCAAAGAAAAATGCTACCCATTGCCTCCCTGTTTTGGCATTCAGTTTTAAGGCTTGGACTTGGGGGTGGTTAGATCACCCAGGCGGGCTGGATTGTCCACACCAGGCTTCCTTAGAAATATGGCGGTTCAAGACGGTAGCTGACTGGGAGCAAGACCCTTGCTCTGTGTATAATATATTCTCATATATACGAGTACCATTGTAAGGATAGCAAAATCAAATTACTTCTATTGTACTGCAAATATACACACTTTTATTATAAATTTATATATCGGCAGTATATTAAGTTTTTACTAGGGCTGTCAAACGATTAATTTTTTTTAATCGCGATTAATCGCAGAATCTTCATAGTTAACCGTGATTAATCGCGGTTGGAATTGCATGTGGAAAATTCAGTTATTTTGCATTTCAAGGAAGTTTTAACCCCATATAGAAAAGTATTTCTTAATTAATTGATTATTGCATTTAATTAATCGCGATTGATGCGTTAACGCTGACAGCCCTGGTTTTTACCAGTATAAAAATCAGAAACAAATCCAAATATTTAACACTGGACCTATGAAAATGAAAGTGAAAGTGAAAGCCATGAAAGTCATGGAAACGTTTGTTGAAATTCTGTCAGTGAAAATGAGCGGGAACCCTGTGGAAACTAACCGTACATGCGTCTTGTTTTTCAAAGGACCTGGGTGACCTCCCGCCTCCATCTGCGCTCAGCCTGCAGACAGTCAGGGTGAAAGTGGAGAAGAGGGCCAGCGTTGATGGCCCGACCTGCGCGGCGTCGGGCGGCGCCGCCGTCACAGCAGCCTCCAAACACGCGGGAGCGTCCGGCGGCTCCGCGGCAGCCCCAAGTCGAGCCCCGTCGGAGAGAACCGCCGGGACAGCCGCAGGGACAGCAGAGACTCCACGGTACCGGTCGGACCCGTAAACCATGTCACGTTTCAAATTACAGTCGAATGTGTGAAACTTGATGCGCTGTTCTTTTTATGTTCCCTTGTTGTGAAGATATCGACTGATTATTCCATCCCATGATAGCCTTCTCAGAGAGCGTTACTTAAATATCAATGTTCTTTATTGATTATCTCTTGCTAATTTCAGTGTAAATATAACTTCAGTCAGTCTTATAGAAAGCAGCGTGACCCTTTTCTTTATCTTTTTGGATCATTTAAAAGGCAAAAAAAGAGGTTAATAGTAGAGCAGGTGTATCTCGTCACTTTTAAAAACAAGCATATTGAGCCCTAAAAAACTAAATAACTTTTCCAATAGTTACGAAACCGAGGAGTCAGACGGACGGCTGTGGCCAAAAAACCAGTGCTGGGCTGTTTCAATAAGTGCACCACTATCTGAGAAAGTGCGAGACAAACTTGAGAGACAAGTGTCCAGCAAATTGTCGCAAATTGTAAGACACTAACTAGACGATAATGAAGCAAAGTGTTCATTGAAAATAGCAACAATCCACCAATACAGAATGTTTATTTCTGAGAATATTCAACAGCATAACAGCTGAACATGGTGCATTGCTGCTGCTGCAATGCACTATATTATTTACATTATAAATTGCAGATGATTCAAAAACTAAATATTGAATCTTCTTCAGCCGTCGTGAGTTTGTCGTGATAGCTAACAACTCTCTGGCTTTAGTTAAGTCTTACAGGCTCTCACGAGTGCTTATCCAATCACATGAGGCGTACATGTGAAGGTCAGCATGAGGCCAGCAGACTCGAGCTCTGATTGGCTGTTGCAACCGGCTGCAGCTCGTTCACTTGCAGCGGTCAGGGAGCCTGCAGTGTTGATTCTGAAGGCCTCAGTCAGATTTCATGGAACCTGATGACACAGCCTAGCTGGAATATGAATGGATGAAAACGCTACCGTAATATACAACAGTGGAAGCAGCGCAGCCAAGTGGATCTAGATAGCATGACGACCAACCGTGGAGAATAACTTTATTGTTGTTTTTGCTGAAAACAACATGCTATCCTGCATATGTTTGAAGGCCTCGCTGCACCTGATCTGAAGTAAATATAGTTATCGTAAAATAATAGTAGTATAATAGTAATGGACCTGTCATCAGGTGCGACGTTTGTTGTGCACAAACTGCCGCTTGCTGCGGAAGCCTAACCAACGTGTCACTGTGGGGCTGTGGAGTTTTCCTCGACAGAGCCCTGGTGGTAGCGGCCCCGACAGCTGTTGTAAATCATGCAGAAGGTTTATTTTCTTGGACTTTGTCTCCACTGTAGGCTCAGCCACAAGCTGCATCTCTTTGAAGCTCGCTGGCCTTTGACCTTTTGTCTCCAGCCCATCGTTCTGTCACGGATCCCCGGCTCCCACCGCTGCCACCATTCTTTTTTTTTTTTTTTCTTCTTTCACGCCATTAAGCAATTCGTTATTCCGGTCCTGTCACCCTCCACCACCCCCTCTGAATTCCTGCTCCTCCTGTATCTTCTTTCAAATGTTTCTGCTTTCTCTCTCTCCCGACCCCTCAGATGTCCTGCGGCCCGGTGGACGCCGATGCTCTGGCCCAGCTGCTGCCCGGCCTGAGAGGCCCCGGCGGTGCCAAGCAGTGCGGCGAGGAATCGGCGACCCCGGGAGGGGGCCCCCAGCTCCAGTCCCCGGCCCCCCAGCCCGCCACCGCTCAGCTCCAGTCCCCCGCGCCTCAGCTCCAGTCCCCCCCCTTTCCCAGTCGCTCCCGCAAATGCAGTCGCCCTCGCCCCAGCTCCACTCCCCCTCCCCTCAGCTCAAGCTCCAGTCACCCACTCAGCTGCAGCCCGCAGAGGTCAGCACTCCCCGCAACGCTAATGTGAAGAGAGAGCCCCCTGGCACTCCCAACCGAGGTACGGCCACGGATGTGAAAGCACTTCCGCTAAAATTTGCTGCTGTAATAGTTGCTGTAGTAGTAGTAGTAGTGGTAGTAGTAGTAGTAATTGCCATAGTGTAAATGTTGTGTGTGTGTGTGTGTGTGTGTGTGTGTGTGTGTGTGTGTGTGTGTGTGTGTGTGTACGTATGTCTGTATACATATATGTATGTGTGTGTCTATGTATGTATAAGTATATGTATATAAACATATGTGTGTGTATTTATATGTATATATATGTGTACATATATACACATACATATGTGTGTGTGTATATATGTACACATGTGTGTGTGTGTGTGTGTGTGTATAGATATATGTATATATACATATATATAGTGGTAGTAATTGCCATACTGCAAAATCAATTATATATACAGAAATTATATATAATGTGTGTGTGATAAACCGGAATCTAATTCCCTATGTGGCATGCACAAACTCTTATATATATATTATATATATGTATGTTTGTATGTATTTTTGTATGTATGTGTATATGGAGAGAGAGAGATAGAGAGAGAGAGAAGGCAATTCTGCCACCTGGTGGTTCAAATGTATGCACATGTAAAGCAGCAGCAGCAGACACAACAACATTGCATATTGGAGTTTGATGCAGAACTCAATGCAGTTTAATAATTCAATAATGGAGGAACTTTCACGTTTACTCGGTGCTCTGTTTTTCAGGCCTGAACGACGTCGGCCCGCCCTCGGGCTGCAGCATCCAAAGCCAGCCATCCTTTGACTTCTGCAGCTCGCCCACTCCAAGCCAGGTGGCGGCCCAGGGCCAGGGAGACCCCTTCCAGACCCCCAAAGACAACAGCCCCTTTCCCGAGACGGACCTTATCAACGCGTTCAGTTCAAGCACTGGTAAACAAACAGCGTGCAGTGCTTTTGCATGAAAAAAAAACAAACAGAGCAGAGCTGTGTTAGTCGCACATCAGAAACAAATCAAAGCAGCAGAACCCTTGGCATCGTCACTAGATATAGTCAGATTGTGGTCATTCGACAGTCACATTTGTAAAAGTCGAACACTTCTCTGGAGACTATAATGTTGTCCACCCTAAGTGTACAATTCATTAGATATTTCGCTGTGATAAATGTGAATTATGTCCCGGTGTGCAAGCTCAGTGCAGTAATATCTACATTTAAATAGGGCTGGGTTAGGGTTACATTGACTGAAATTCTCTGATTTTATCAAATATCGTGAAATCAATCATCTTTCCGTGCAAAAGTCCGACATCCCCCCCCCCAAAAAAAAATGTACATCTTAGCATCTGCAGGTATAATAATCATTGGGATTATGTTTTTTAAGATAGAGGCGTGAACTAAAGACACCTGCAAACTTTTGTTTATGCCTAAATGTGAATTAGCATCATGCTAAAAGAATTCGAAAGTGTGACTCCACTTCATTTAGGTGGATGAAAATAAAGCACAAATGCAGCATCTGTGAGAAGAATGTGGCAGCAAAGGACGGAAACAAAAAAAGTTGATTTGGATAAAAAAAAATTTGATTGGGAAAAATGAAATGTTTGCGCTGTAATGGCAATGATCCATACTATGAAAAAACGTTTTCCATCTTAAGATCTTCGGTTCAAAGGACCTTCAGCTTATTCACATATACACAAACCCCCATATTGAAACGCTTTGAAATCTCTTCCAGGCCTAACCAAGATGGACTTGGGCGAGTCCCAGTTCCAGCCTCTGCCGCTGTCCGACACCTTGTCTTTTGAAGGCCTCGGAACACCTTTGCAAGCTCCTCTGGCCTCCCCGCAAGAGTAAGCCCTCACCCCGCTTCCGGCGCGTCGAAACGCACGCCGTCATGCTAAAGCTGTGTGTTTCTCCTCCTCCTCCTCCTCCTCGCGAGCAGGCAGTGCGTGCCCTGCACGCTGGACGAGGTGCTGGGCCCTCCGACCACGCCGGAGGCGCGCAACGACGAGAAGGCGCTGCTGGAGCAGCTCGTCTCCTTCCTCAGCGGGACCGACGAGAGCGAGCTGGCGGAACTGGATAAGGCGCTGGGTATTGACAAACTGGTGCAGGTAAATAGAAGGGGTTGGAAGGATACACATCGATAGATGAATTTGTAAACCCACATCGTTAAAGTTGTTTTAGGACCCCCATTTGCATTGCAAATAACCAGCTGTTTTTCCTAGAGTCCTCATTGACCACATAGAAATTCATATTAGTACACACGTGGGATAAAACATCACGTCACGTGAACCCACAATCATTTAAAATGCAGACAAACGTCCAACCACGATGCAACTTTCAACAAAAAAAGACGAGAAAAGCGCCCAAGGTTCAGTGGACATTCTCTGCTATCGATACAGTGCTTCTTCAGATCTTTATGTTGACTACCCCATAGGGTATTGTATAGTCACACACCGCAGCAACCATCCAGCCTTTGTCTAATAATCACCAATAGAGAAGCAGAGGCCCGGAGGTTTTTGATTTCTTACTTTCAATGCCGAACAATCGGAGGACCAGGTTGGCGACGTGCATTTTCACAACAACATGGGCCAAATAAGTGGGAGAGGAACCTGGTTAGATTCTCATTGTTCAGAATTTGGTATCACCACAGGCTCCTGAATCAAATTGCAATTCCATTGTGATGTTAACTTTGATACTGCGATACTTTGTGATATCTGAAAACATCGTGATCCAAGCAAATCAATGCAATACTGTATCGCGATAAAGTCGGTGATAAAGTAGGGAGTTTGGAATTAACTCCGCCATGGTTTATTAAGAGAATCATGAGAATATTGAAAGTTTTTTTTCCGTCTTCCTCTCAAGGGGGGCTGTTTTGATCCTTTGGGCCAGAACTTCCCAACTCAGCAACCCACTGCCAGTCCGCTTCCCGTGGACCCCAAACTACCCACCTACCCTCCCCAGTACACACCAGCATCGCAGGCCCAGTTTCCTCCGGAGCTGGCCGCAGTGGGACCACAGGGGCTGGCGTTCGGGGCCCCCCGCGCCACCTTCCCCGGCGCGGCGCCTGGCCTCGGGCTGAGGCCCGGCGTGGCGCGGCCGCAGGGGATCGGCACGCAGCTGCGGCTGTCGCCCAACCAGCTGCGCCTGCAGCTGCAGCAGAGGCTGCAGGGCCCGCAACAGGTTGGCAAAAACGAGCTGGGCTTCCCGTTTTACGGTTTGCTCAAAATTTCTCATGCCCTCGGCTCATTCGACCTCTGACCCCTTTTTTACGCCCTCCCATTTGTCGCCCAGCTCCAGAACAGAATGGCAGGCATGAGTCCGTTCCCGGCGGCCCCCGCCCAGCATGTCAGCATCGGGATCCGCCAAGGGGTGCAACAACCCCAGATGCCGACGCAAGTGAGTTCCATTGGGGTGGGTTTGTTTCCCCGAGCATCACCGGGTCATGATTTTTTGCCAGTGGTTTTCAAAAGCTGGGGGCGCTAGGGGGACTGCAGAAAATTGAAGGGAAGCTTAGAAAACAAATGCAAATAAATAAAAATATTACAACCGAATGATCATTTATTGTTGTCATCAAATATGATCTAATTATTGTTTAATCATTATTATTGAATATAATCGATAAGAACTAGGTAGGGATGGCGAAGCGTTCATAACGTGTTCATAACATGTTAATAACATATTAACTGAAACTCCTTTTAACGGCACTAATTTTTTTAACTCGCGATTAACGCCTGGTTCGCCTATTAGAATATTTCAATAAAGGAGTTATCATTGTCCTCTCCAATTTTTCCTCGAGTATAAGTAGCACAATTAATATCTTGTTAAGTTACATATAGAGCAGGGTAAAAAATTTGCAATTAATTTGCGATTAATCGCGAGTTAACGCAAGTCACTATGTGGTTAATCGCGATTAAACATTTTAATCGACTGATGGCCCTAATGATAACGTATCATGAATGCCTGCTAGTCAAGTCAGTGTTTGTGACAAAGAGGTCAAAGGAACTTTTGACTTGGCAGTGTATCTGAAAAAGCAGGACTCAGATACTGATAAAGATGTGACTAATAATCTAATGTTTCAGCATCGGATAAATGGGCCTCAGCACCATTGTGGATCTTGACAAAAACGTTCAATTAGCCAAATTAACTTACCTTTGGTAAGGTGAAAAACAAATCGACCCATCGACTTTGTTCACAAGTTCTGTTACTTCATACGAACAGTCTAGTTTTTGTTTTTTGTGGTGTTTTTGCTCAAGTCCTGGTGTAAGATGCTCCTTCCCGTGTCCCACAGCAGCCTCCGCTCAACGCCCAGATGCTGGCCCAACGTCAAAGGGAACTCTACAGCATCCAGCACCGCCAGCGCCAGCTTTTCCAGCAGAAGGTCATGCTGATGAGACAGAACATGACGGCTGTTCCGACCGGGGCCGTCGGAACCGTCAGGGTCCCGAAAGGACCCCCAACGACGCCTCAACAGCAGCAGCAGCAGCAGCAGCAGCCGCAGCAGCAGCAGCAGCAGCAACAGCAGCAGCAGCAGTTCAACTTCCCACAAGGTTACAACCCCATGACGGGAAAACCCTCTACCTCACAAAGTCACTTCAGCCCCGTGGCCGGGGGCCCTCTGGACAACGGCTCGGTCAGAGTCCCCCTGAACAGCCAGGCGTTGATGGGCGGGGCCCAGGGCCAGTTCAAGAGCAACGTCAACTCCTCAGCGCAGCAGGGTCTGTTTCAGCAGTTTGCCGGGTCGGGTGAGTTCGCACACAGTGCAGCCGTGGGCCTGTATTTTGTTTTGGATTGAGTCATCTGTTCATTCAAGTGTCCAACACCGTTGGTTGGTGCCCGGCCCTCGCCGGGCTTATTGGACACTGGCCAATGCATTCATCAAATCATATTTACGATAGCCACATTACATATGACAAAACAAAGCAAAACATAACAAAACCTACGAAAATAGGGACACATACAAATACTTTTTTCTGTCATTTGACAAAATTTACATTTCACTGCAAATGTGTCTGTATCGTACATATAACTGTATGTCTTTTAAACACTATTGCCCAACAATTTGAGGCAAAGTGGATGTGAGTCAGTAGCAGAAAGCACTACTTCTCTATCATACGCAGTCGTCCTGCATGAAAAAAATAAAATGATTGCTCAGGCGGGTCGGCTGCAGACCCTGCAGACTCGAGCATGGTCACGCCGCAGAGATCTGATTTCCCACTTGATCTCACGCCGTTCTTACTCTAGTTGTGATGTCGAAGAGCAACAGTTAGCCTGAATCTGAAATGCGTTGCACTGCGTCTGTTCTGGTCAAACTGCTTAGAACAGAAATACTGTGTAGTTTTCCTTCTTTCTTGTTGTTCTTCGTGTTTAAAAGTAAGGTGTGTTTAACATCCTCCGGAGGTGTCTCTTTTGGACTCATGACGTTGGTCGTGTTTTAGACTTCATTCAGAAAAATCGCAAATGTAAGAAGTGGGTGCAGGCGCACTGTTTTGAAACAAGTAACACAAAAGATTAAAAAGGAAATACTTTCTTTGTATTCATTTGCATCCCAATTAAGACACTGCGAAACGATTTTTCCAAATTTTTAACATTTAAATTAAAACGCAATTAATCGCAGTTAACTGCGGACATTCAGAGATTAATCGCGATTTTAAAAATGAATCCTTCAACAGCCCAAGTAGTAGTTAATCGGGGGTGCGTGGGGACAAAAAAAAGGACAGGATATCTTGAGTAATGAAAGCCAGCAACAAAAAGACTTCCACAAAAATGAGTGTGTGTAGTACCAAGCGAGCGTTCGTGTGATCAGCAAACTTCAATGTACGGGCTTGGGTTTTGTTTCACGTTGTTGTAGCTGTAGTCCAGCAAGACCCACCGTTCCCTCCTGACATGAGCCCCACCAGCCCACTGTTGTCACCTCAGAGCTCCACCTCCCAGACTCCTCTGCTTCAGCAAGCGCCACCTCCTGGATACCAGTCACCAGACATGAAGAGCTGGCAACAGACAGGCATCAGCAGCAACAGGTGGGAGGCGATTCGATGGTCGTTAGCTTTTCAAATACACTGAATGTTACTGTTTGACTCTGTCGTTTTGTTTTTTTTTCACGTCGCAGCTTGTTCAGTCCGTCGGGACAGGGTGCAGGGCAGACCTTCGGCCAGCAGGGGGTCTACAACAACATGAGCATCACCGTCTCCATGGCCGGGGGCTCCGGTGGTGCCGGCTCATTACCTCCCATGGCGCAGGCGGTCGGCAACAGTAACCTCAACAGTGTCATCCCAGTGTGCAGCGACCAGCAGGTCAGTCAGCCAGAGGCAGCGGAAATTTAAATACACACGATCCTCATTCTGTAGAGGCGCCTTACAAATTAGTATTAAATTTGCAAATTATTGAGCAAACTGAGATGCATATATCAGTACAATTTCCACTTTTAACCTCAAAAATTGGACCGGCCCCGGCCATACTGCTTACTCATTCCTGCATACACATTGCATAATTTGGCCTAATTTATGATTTTTATATTGATTAAAGCTTAATATACTGCCCATAAATACATTAATAAAAGTTCATACAGTACAAAAAATAATATTTGGTTTTCCTACCCTTAGAACGTTATTTTTTATATACATATAAGAATATACATAGAACAAGGGTCTTGCTCCCAGTTAGCTGCCATCTTGCACTGCCATGTTTCTACGGAAGCCCGGTGTGGACAATCCAGCCCACCTGACCAAATAAACCAAAGAATTAGAAGGTGAACGCGGTATCCAGGTTTGTGTGCATGGACCGCCGTAGGTTACTGGCAAGCTCAGGAGAGGGTGGGAGAGTGCGAGAGCGCTGCAATCTGAAAAGTAACCACTTGATGCCGCTTCTCAAAATCTCCCAAATGTGACGCACTTAAGCTTTTAAAGTGAAAGTAAGGCTGTGAGCACTGAGGAAGCAGGTGAGGAAATGCTATTGCTGAGGGAAAACACCAGAGGGGGGGCTAAAAAAAAAAAAAATACAGAGAGGAAGTAAAATCAACACTGAAAGATGAGATAACAATAAAAGGATTAAAAAAAAAAAAAAAGCAATTTGTTGGATTTGAGTAAAAGCCAAAATTGAAAAGGTGAATCTTGAGCCTGTGTTTGAATACATATTCAACCACCTGATGCCGCTGTTGCATCACAGTTAAAGATGCCCGACCCCATTTCTTGGGGTTCTACATTGAAAACGCCGCCGCGATTTTAATCCAGCTGGGTTTTTTTTACGCTCTTTCACTCTCACCTCATACCCCCGCCCCCCCCACCCCCGCAGGTGCAGCAGGTGCAGGTGTTTGCCGACGTCCAGTGCACGGTCAACCTGGTGGGCGGCGACTCGTACCTGAACCAGGGCTCCGCCTCCGGCCACCAGAAGAGCTCCGGGCAGCAGGTCGCCCCGAACAGCCAGGCCCAGCAGAAGAGCCTCCTCCAGCAGCTGCTCACCGAGTGACGTGCCCCCTGCGCCCCCCCCCGCCCCGACCCTTGACCTCTGACCCCTGACCACCCACCCACCCTCCTCCAAACTCCTCATCGCTGGCGCCTCAGAACCCACCGGACCATCGCTGTCTCTGTCTCACCTGTCGGAGGTCGTGACCCTTTCGGACGTCTCCTGGAGAGGTTTGGCTGTGGGCGGTGGGGGGCGGGGGAGGGGTCCGGGGCGCCGCCGCCGCCCAGTACTTTGAAAGACTCGGAAGTCAGAAGGGAGCGGCGGCGTCTCTTTTTTTTTTTTTTCCCCCCAGAAAAAAAAAGAAAAAAACCTGCCTGTCTGATCTGTCTGACAACCTGTCTGTCTGCCTCAGCCTATCACAGGTGGCGTTGTCTTGCTGCTCATTCCTTTGGTGAAACTGCTTCCTGCTTCCTGACCTAAGAGAAAAAACACACACGTGCGCGCGCACATACACACACACGCAAATAAATTAACAAACAGCCGCGACGTCGTCGTCGATTTTGCCAAGTTGCTGACGAAATCAGGGCCGGATTCATCTTTCCTCGTTTTTTTTTTTTTTCTTATTCCGATCAGACGTCACGAGCAGCAGCAGCAGCAGCAGCAGCAGCAGCAGCAGCAGCAGTGCATCTTGGGAGCATCTGATTAATTTTTCCTCGTTTTTTTTCTTTTTGCGTTTTGTCGTGTGGGAAATAGCATACGCGCAAACACGCACTCACTCACACACACAAACACACAGCACCTCTTGGCTTTTTTTTTTTTTTTTTTTAAATCATCATCATCGTTGTTTCTGGTTTTTTTTTTTTTTTTTTGTTTTATTTTGCGTTTTCGTTTTCCTCTACCTGTCTCTCAGCGATGTGGGAATGTTTTTTTTTTTTTTTCCTAAAAAAAAAAAAAAGGTTTTCAGACCTCAAGAGGCATTGTGGGATAGAAGCTCAGTGTGTCAGCTGGTCCTGCGACTGTCGCCCTCTATCGGCCACAGTGCCTGCCGGAAGTTTTGAGTTTTTTTACCGAGCTCTTGCTTCTTCTTCTCCTCCTCCTCCTCCTTCTACACGTTTATAACTCTTACAACTATTGTTGTTTTTTTGTTGTTGTTGTTGTTGTTTTTTCTCTCGTTTTGAACGTTCTGTTCGGATTTAAAAAAAAAAAAATCTGCTCTCGCCACCGCCGCCGACACCGTCGTCACGGTCATCAGAACAAGCTTTTTTCACGACAACAACAGCCTGGAAAATTGAGAAAAATGAAAAGGAAAAAAATGAAAAACGAACAGACGGATGGATGGATGGATGGATGGTCGGGAGACAGACGGGATGCTGCTCAGTTTGGAACTTGTGTGTCTTTCTCCTTTTGGGAGAAGGTGTTATTTTTTATTTTATTTTTATTTTTTTTATTTTTTTTCGAAAGTATAAAGAAAAGACTGTTATGATTATTTAACTGTCTTGTCCGTCACATTTTACCCCTCACCTCAGCAGCTGTGAATACAAGAGCCCCTCTGTTCTGTTGGGCTCTCTCTCTCTCTCTCTCTCTCTCTCTCTCTCTCTCTCTCTCTCTCTCTCTATCTGTCTCTCTTTCTCTCTCTCATGCCATCTCTCGGCCTATCAGTGTTGTTTGCCATGTGCGCCATGCGCACCATGCAAGCGGGTAGTATTGTACAGTACAGAAGGACAAAAAGACTTGGGGACGAGTTCACTCTGCCCTCGCTTTCCTGTAAAAAAAAAAAAAAAGAAAAAAAAAAAGAAAAATGTAATTAATCGATTGCAGCGAAACTTATGTATAATGTGATTCGAACCAGGTCTTTTTTTTTTTTTTTATCTTTTTTTCTTTTTTTTTCCCCTCTTACCGCTAACCCCCTCAGCTCACAGTCTTTTTGAGATTACAACCACCACACACACACACACCTCTTTTTCATCAGTCAATAGATTTCGGAATATCTCCTGAATATCGTCTGAAATGCGGAAGGAAAACTCGAAACCACCACCACTCCGTCAGGAATTCTCGCAGCCTTCGCCATCCTACTAGACACCACGTGCCACAACCACACACACCTTGAAAAACGATGTTTTTCAAAAAATTTAACGACCTCTGCAAGTTTCTTCGTTTACTGACGGAAAAAAAAACAAGTTTTTTTTTCTTTCCAGACAATACGCGCATTTGTCGTACGAAACAACAGTTGTACAACAAAAAGGATGGGACGGAGAAAAAAATCAGTTCAAACTAATGGAAATGGAATGGAAACGATGCAAAACCGGCCCAGGTCCAGGCTCGCGAACCTCCACTTCCTTCCCTCCCTCTTCCTCCTTCCCTCTTCCGCCTCCACTTCCACTTCCTGGTGTTCGGTGTTCAGACTTCAGCCCCGCTGCTCACACGTTTTATTTCCCACAAAAAAAAACCCACGGAGATTTTAGAAAAGGGCCTGTTGCCCAGATAGTCCTTCTTTTTAAAATTTCGTAATTATTTTTTTCCGTGTTAAATTTTCGGATCGGGGGGGAGGGAGCGATTGGAGGGGAGGGTAATCGGGAGTAGATTATTTTAAATTTTTTAAGCCAATTAAAGATGAAAATGGCACTTCTGCAGCTTTTGGACCTTTCCTCTTATCAGCCTTCAAAATTCGTCTTGTATATACAATTCACAGATTTAGATTTGTATTTATAAAAAAAAAAATTGTATTGGTCAGCCCTTGTAAAAAAAAAAGAGAGAGAGAGAGAGAGAGGGAATTCCTTTTTTATACGAATTATAACGACAATAATTTATTGCGGGAATTATCTTTGACGTTTTCAGTTTCCCCCTTTGTCAAGCAGTGGAGGGCGGAGGTGGAGGGGTTGGGGCGCGGTGGTCTTCATCCAGTCTTCTTCAGAACTTTCCCACCTGGTCGGTTCAGTTCAGGTCAACGCCAACCCCGCCCCGCCCACGCCTTTTTTGAGGACCGCGGCTTCACCTGCGGTTCTATCAATAGTTCAATTTTTTTGTGCGCGTTTCCTTTCCCTCATCACAACACAGCATCACGTGTAAACAAGGTTACCCCGAAATGGAGGGACAGCGTGTTAAAGGTCAACATTCCAGCCACCAAGCTCCGCCCCTAGCCAAACCCCCTCCCACCCCAGTGTTTGTACGCCGCCAGAAACCACTTTGTGCTCCGCAACTCTGCGCGAGTTGAATTCAAGACCCCGAGACGCACACAAAAAACAAACTGTCAAAGGCGAAGAAAAATAAAAACCCCGCTGCCTCCTGGACTGAAGTCATCTATGGAGTTTTACTTTGTTTTGGTTTTTGTCTTTGGTTTTTCTTCGGTTCCTGTTTTCTTTTTCTTAGATATTTATTAGAAAAAAAAAAGGATGTAGATGAGTCTTTGAGCGGGCTTTTGTAGGTCTTTTGAGCACCTTATTACCTCCTTATTGTTTTCCGTCTGATCTCTCTCTCCTGTTGGCCGGTGGGTTTTTATTTTTTTTATTTTCACGCTGTGGGGGGGCTGCGGTCGTCGCACCTGATTGTACTCATCCGAAAAATCCTCACAGTTAGCCCACTGTTGCCAGCTTACCTGCAAAAACTCTGACTATCCAACTATCTTGTGCCCCCCGGTGGCGTTTCGGAGTACTTCTGACGTTGACAAGGCCTGATTTTTTATTTTATTTTTTTCCCTTCAATGGATTTTTCTCGCTTTTTCACCGCATAACCTCGAAAGGGATTTTTTTTTCTTCACGCTACACGGTACCGTCGGGCGTAACGTCAGTCTTTTCCGACGACTTTTCCCGGGGGGTTCAAAGGTCAGCGGGGCTCCACTTCCTTTTCCCGGTGGGTTCGAAGGTCAGCGGGGCTCCAATTCCGAGACTCGTCACCGTTTGTGCGAAAAAACGAAGCGGCGTCTCAGACAAAAACACGTCTCCCTCTACCTCTGAACTGAGACTTCCTGAGTTCTTACGCAAAAAAACTAAACAAAACCAACATGGCAGTAACGAGCTAGTAGTAGTACTTCAGAACAACAACAACAAAACAACGTACCAAGTTTCCGACACGCCTTTCATTCCAGTTTGGGCCCCAACCAGCCACCTCACCCGAGTCTCGGAACGTTGCACCGCGGACTCTTAGTTTGAACCACCAGGGGGAGCCTCAGCGGAGAAGAGACGTCGGCTAGCACCACCAACAGATCGCAAAAAAAAACAAAAACAAACATTTTTGCTTTAATTTGGGTCTTTTCTCCCCCCCACACGGTGTGAAAATCCCGCACGGTCATTTCGGACGATTTTAGAAACTTCAGAGGCGACAGAATTAGCGCAAAGTGGAAGAATGTATCGGGGGTTTGTTTTGTTTTGTTTTTTTCCTCGAAATTATTCCGTCAGCCGTGGCGACCACGCCCCCGGAACCCCACCCCTCCTCCTTTTCCTTTTCACCTTCCCCATGGTGGAACAGGCATTCCCGCAGAACCGGTTTTTCCTCCACAAACCGCTCGCCTTCTCCCATCCCACCTCTCCCCTCCCCCCCGACGCGGTCTTTTTTTCTTAAAACGAGCAACGACGACGGGAAAAAAAAAAACCCCCGCAAAAACATGCCAAATGCAACCACGCGGTGTAACCCCTTTTTTGTAATGCAACAGCCATCCGGTGGAAGCGACGATCCCTCCTCCTTTACCACAACTAACAGGTACAAAGTTTAGCTTCTTCTTTTTCTTCTTCTTCTTCTCTTTCTTTTTGTTTTTTTTGTATCATTGGTTAACACGATGTATATAACAGACAAATGTGAATATGTATTTGTTCAGAATCGACGAAAAAGAAAAAACAAGTAGTGCTCCGAGTTTGTGGTATTAAAAAGAAAAAAGTCAACAAAAAAAAGCCTATTCGCCTCCGTCATCATGTTTTTATTTTACGATTTTTTTTTTTTATTTTGTACTATTTCTTTTTTTATCTGATGATGTACGTATGTATATGACTATCAACGAGTGCATATGTGTGTATGTGATTAATACTGTATATCTGGTGTTCTCTACAACAGCGGAAGAGTCGAAGATGTCCTCATCTGATATTTCTGTTTCTTCGTTTCACTCTCTAGACCCGGCGTTAGTACCTGTGGGCGTTTTCAGACAAAAAAAAAAAAAACTATACCAGAGAATGATTGTTTTGTTTTGTTTTTATCCCTTTTGTTTTCTTTTCTCTATTTTTTTTTTAGCGACTGCTGAATGTGATTTTACTGAGAAAGAAGCAGTGTGGACTGGCTTTTTTGTACGGGTTAATTTAAAAAGAAAAAGAAAAAAGGCCATATTATTTAATTTTCTCTGTTGTCGGAAAGGAAAAAAAAGTTTAAGCAGATGTGGGAGAGTGGAGCCTTGGTTTTTTTTTTTATGGAGAAGCATTGCCTGGTTTGTGTATATCAGTGGGCTGTTTCCTTTTCCTTTGTTTTATTTCAATTTTTCTAAATGTCTGACTGATGTAGCCTTGTTTCTCTTTTCTTTTCTTTTTTTGTTTCACTTGTCAATAGTGTATGACCAAAGCTTCAAGATGTTTGATGGATCTCATATGCAAAAACCTCACCACCATCACTGGACAAGACACAATGTAACGGTCATTCTGCTACGATATCTTTCCCATCCCTCCGTCTCTCGTCTCCTCCGCCTCCTTTTCCTCTCCTGCGCTCGGCCCCGCCCTGCACGGCGCCACCCAAAGTCACCTCCGTGACCGGACGCGTCCGGTTTCTATTATTATTTTTGCCAATGAAGTGTTTTGTGCCTGAAGTGCTGATCACTTGTTTACAGAAGGAAAAACAAAAAAAAACAAACAAAAAAAAAACATATTGCAACCGATAGCTATGCACCTTACCGAAACAGGCGTTTCCTCATCGTGTCCCACTTTCCGGGTAATTCCGAATCACCACGGAGGAGCAACAGGAAGTCATGCAGTCACCATTAAGCCAAGCTCCCTTCTGTCCCGCTCACTTAGTCAACTCACAATCCGATGACTCCTCTCAGCTTTTTAATCTCATTCTTGGAAGAAAAAAAAAAAACTGCTTTTGTCCCATAAATCGAATTCTTTATACCAAACTTAAGGTGCCTCGTGTATATATATACATATATATTATATATATGTTCTGCAGTGAAGAATTGTTCCTTTGCTGTTAAAACAGTAATAACCTTGTAACGTAGGGTGTTTTTTTAAGAATGGAAAAAAAAAACTATTTTAAATGATTTTTTTTTTTTTTTTTTTTTTTTTTTACACCTGTAGTAGCCGAATCAAATTGTTCCAGGAATTTTTGCAAATACAATCCAGTTTTGCACTTTAATGTAAGAGATTCACCCCGAAACGCTCTCAAATCGATATTTGGTCGTACTTCCCCCCCCCCCAACACTCCCGCCCACCTCCCTTGTGAATGTAAAGCGGACGCCGTGGTTGAGGACTTTTTTTGAAACTCACGTGAACGTGCTCAGGTTCGAAGCGAAGAGCTCGAGCGTTTTAGCGGACGCGCCCCACCCCCACCCCCAAACCCCCGCCGATAGCCATGACGACTAAACTCCACACACAAACACACACACGCACTCAAGACACACAACGTAACCTTTGTAGTGTTAGCTAGTTTCCTCTTTGCCTACGCCGAGTGATCCTCACTTATAAATACTATGCTATGAAACGCTCTTCTTCAGGTGACGCCCCTCTCCCCCTCCCCCAACAGTGCGCTGTCAGCTGTTCAAGAAACAAAAAAAAAAAAACGAAACCTCCTCCCGACTCCTGACTAACTCTCGGAAACATTCCTGACACACTTTTCAGCAACACTAAGCTCCGGAGCAGCCGCCGCTGCGCCGCACTCAAACCTTTTCCTCGCCGCTTTGAACACAATTTTTTTTTTTGTTCATCTTTTTTTTTCGTTTTAATCCCCCCCCCACTCATTTAAACAATCCAAGGCGGACACTGGCTCTCTGTTTGCAAGTCTGGTTGCGCGAGACTTGACCTCCGCCGACCCCTAGCGACAATTGTGCACTGACATGAACGAGCGACGCCGACCGGAGTCGCTCGTTTTCTCTTTCTCTCTCTCTGTCTGTCTCGTCTCCTTCCTTTTTCCTTTTCCCTTTTTTTTTTTGAATTGTGCTCCCCGAATGTAGAAGCCGTCGCGGTGTCCACGGCGCGAGGATCAAGGTTCGCAAGCTGGGGCAACTCAGTGCAAAAGCAAGAAACAAAAAAAACAAACGGATCGACACACAGGTTTTGTGCGTCGTCTCCACCGAGCTGCATCTTTAACTGGTCGATGGTCCAGAACGGTTCGGTCGCTGGTGTCCGGGCCGAGACTCTCCACTCCCACTCATTCCTTCACGCAGGTGTACAGAACAGATCTCGATGTTTGTCCAACAAAAAATAAATAAAATAAAATACTGTCGCGTTAAAATGTTGGCTGCCGATCCGAGGCTGGGTCCGATTTTCACCGACTCGCTATCAAAAGTCAACCGCCACTCTGTGTCCGTTTCCAAGGGCGAGGATGCTTTCTCTGCAGAATCTGAGGGGGGAAAAAAAAAAAAAATGACCAAGGTTCCACTTTTTCCCTTGTAAAAATTAATATAAATAGATATATAAATATATATAAATATATATTATACATTTTACTCATTTTGTCCAGTTTTTGTATATTACACTCATGTAAAGTTTGTTTTAAATGAGGCATCGGAGCAGCTATTACAAGACAATGAGTGTCTGTTGATCTGGGAGAATTTTATGCATGTTCTATTTTTTCTTCCTCTCTCCCTCTCTCTTTCTTATTCTCTTTCCAGCCCTCCCTCCCCTCTTCCCCCACACACACCCCCCCTGCCCACCCAGTCGCCCCTCTTCAGGTGTGTAAATGAATATAAAGAACTGTTGGTTTGGAATGTCGTAGACAATCAGTCTCAGGCCGGGTCCAGTCCCTGTAGGGAGTCAGAGCCCTGAAGGCTGATGGACAAACAAAACTCATTTTGTTTGACAATTTACAAACTTTCTTTGTATCTACTGGAAGTCAAAAATTCGGAGGTTTTCGTTCGTTCATAACGTTTGTGGCTGCTCAAGTTACACACACACACACACACACACACACACACACTTCTCTACTACACTCAAAACACAAACACCTCGTGCGTTTGATCCCTCTGCTTTTTGTTTTTATTTTTATTTTTTTTCCAAGGTGAGGATGCCAACCTTGAGGAAATGATGCTTTGACTAACAAATCTGTAACATCTATGAATGTGGGAATGCAACACATTGCAATAAAAGCACCATTTGAAATGCAGCTTGTCGTGCCTGTTCTTGATTTTGTTTGGGTTTTTTTTTTTTTTTTTTGCGTACCACTGGAAGTGAGCTGCTGGTTAGTGCGGTTGTGGCTGCACCACACCAGGTGACGGCCCAGGGGAACTGGGGGACCCCAAACACTGCCGAGCATGGGAGAGGCCAAGAGCAGCAAGCCCCTCTGCCAAAGGACACCCACCCCGATGGAAGGCCAGGGCAAGAGGGTTGGCGGAACTACAGTCCCTGTTGGAACTATGGCAGTAACCAAAACCCAGGCCCTTGACCCACCTGGTGGGTCGGTACCAGAGACCGAGCCCACACAACGCCTCCACTCATGCTTCCGACACCCCCATCCTCCCAACTCCATCCTCTGCTTGAAGTGTTTGAATTTGGCCACAATGGGTCTTGGCCGCTGCCTTTTCTTTCTTTTAATGAAGAAACCAAAAGTAAAGAGGTCCTGTTGCTGATAATTATTCCCAGCAGCAAAACCTGGAAGCTCAAAGTTTGCCCAGAGTTTAAAGAACTGTTATATCCGGTTCAGTCTGCTCTTGATAAAGGTCAGATTTTAGTTTTTTTTTGATATGTTGTGAGATGGATTGCAGATTGCAGTTGCCTTTACTTGCCAGTTCGTAGCACCACAGCGCTTCTGTTTAACGTTAATCTCATCGACTATTATGATCTTGTGGAGCTGAATTAGAAACTTGCATTTCACAAACAAACCTTACTTTCAGCAGGAAGTGAATGTTTGTGGGCGTTTCATGGCTGATGTGTGGAAGTTAACGTTGAATACATGTAGTTATTGTACTTTTCCTTTTCTTTACATCTTTAATAGTCTGAATATACAATAGATCAAAGAATTTGCCCGTGGTGACACAGCTGGACAAAGCAGAGGAATCAAGGCTGGGGGAGTGTGTTTGTCCTTGTCCTAACCTGTATGACATGATGCATAATCATTAAAAAAAAAAAAAAAAAAAACAACCAAGTTCTGAGTAAGCTCTCTGAAGAGTTCCCATTTCACAGACAGCGTTGGGAGGTTATCAGGAACAGGAACGTCAGTCTCTACATTTGCGTGTTGCAAATTACTCCCTTGCCATCCGTTACTTCGTCTTGGTCTTTCTTTTGAGACAGATAGTCCCCCTCTATGCCGGGCGGCGTTGGCTGTCTGTGCTCGTGGAACTCCACCAAGGGGTAGGTGACCATGGCCAGCAGCAGAACGGCGAGCATAATGTACAGTTTGATCTCCAGACAGATGAAGGTGCTGTAGGCGAAGGCGATGACGAAGCCCAGTGAGTCCCACATGCGATTGTTGGCGAACGCTGCCTCTTTGTCCTGAGGGAAGAGGACTCCATAGAGGGCTGCAGGACAATGGGTAAAGGTGCACCAATTAGGAGGGTTTTCCCAGAAAGACCGTGGTTGAGTGGAAGGGACTGTGGGGCCCATAATAGTTTTGTTCTGGACAATACTTTATGATTTCAGTTGATTTGTTTTTATTTCACTATTATTTTCAATTATTGTAATATTTTAGTTTTACTGGCAATAGTAGGGAGTAGGCTTTGGTGAAGTGAACATATATTTTATTATATTTGACACTACTCAAGCCACCGATGGCCTATCGCAGCTAATGCTGATCTAACGCCGGTGTGTGCGTTATGTTGCAGATGTTGAGAGACAAAGTAAACAGTGACAACCACACAAGCACGCCTGGACCTCCTTATTATCACTCACGTGTGCAACAGAGCAAAGATACTTATTCACAGACAAGACTCTTGTACTTTCCTTTTGCATCCTGGTTGGTTTGGGGTTTTAAGGTGTTTTAGATTTAATAAGACAACCAATCTGGATGTGTTGCAAGGGACATCATCTTGCTGAAACGTCCAGTTTGGAACAGCACGGTACAGTGCACATGCAGCACGTGGGTAGATGTTGGTGACGGCACCTAAATTAAATGCCCTTGCAGACTTAAGACTGCCTACCACCTCAGCAAACTCATTTGTGTGGCATACCAAAGATGTTTTCAACTTACATGTGATTTGGGTCTGCCAGATGGCGTCAGCCATGCCCCACAGAGCAGGAAAGACAAAGAAAACTACCAGCTGGTCAGGATTTGGCTTCCAGTAGAGGAGGCCAATGATGCAGGAGATGTTGGTCACAGCAGCTGAAAACAAAGACATATCGAATTTAGACTTCAGGATGATTTCAGGTTATGCATGATATATCAGCTACTACATTGAAATCTACTACAACTGCAAACAAATTGCAGTTGTAGTAGTATTGACCGCATGTCTTAAAAGAACGAATCGAGTCCAGCTGACGGTATCAGTTTTCATCGATACCAGAAACATTATCAGATGTGGGTAATGGCAAACATTAATATTGTGCAGTACTCAAGAAGATGTTGCTACTGACAGTGATGAATGAACTTGAAATAGCAACCCAATCATAATTAATAAAACAAGGTGAGGTAAGCAATATATGACACAATACCTAATGAAAAGAGTGCTGGCCTCCCCATGTACTGTGACAGTCTTCCAACGATGAAGGAGCAAAGAGCATTGGTGGCCCCAGAACACATCATCACAAAACCAATAAAATGGATCCCAAGAGCGCAAGCCACGTAATTCTGGAAGGAGGAAGAAAAACAGACAAAAAATGCAAAGTTAGCTCTATTTTCGTTTAGACACCTGGTTGGTTTGGACCCAAGTTGTTGAGACAGAGACTGAGGCAGAGATTTGGTTAAATAATTTTAATTCAGCAAGGTCAAGGCAGGCTGTGGAATCCGGCTGGACAGATGAAGAAGTGTATGGTCTTGGCCGGCAGGCTAAACCGCATGCAGAACTGGCGAAGATCTGTATTAGCAGATATCCAAACAGGCAGGCTAGACAGGTGACAATCAGGGATGCAGGTTTAGCAGGCGATGAATCTGGTGTAAGGAAACACAGACCAAAAATGAGCCCCACCCTCCTCTACAGGCTCCACCTGGTGCTTGCACAGCATGGTTGGGGATAGTCGACTGAAGTCCATGATGAGTAATGGGCCCAAGATGTGTCGTCTAGGGACCCATGAGTGTTCATTAGGGCCATATCCCTGCCAGTCCATGAGGTAGAGGACCTCGTGACCCTGACAGCGGATAATAAGTAGAGGCTGGACCTCATAGACTGGATCACCATCAATCACCTGGTGAGAAGGCTGGCTCTGTATGTTATCAGTTGGGAGACATGAAAGGTGGGATGGATCCTGAGAGGGGTGGGCAGTTTCAGTCAAGTGACACATGGGTTGATCATGGTTTCGACTTCACATGGTCCGACGTAGCATATTTGGGGGAGGGAGTCCAGTGACAGTTGGTCTGGATTTGGGATCTGGATTAAGCAAGTAACAGGGGCTATGCGGGCACGCCTACAAGTTGCTCAACAGTGGTGCATCTGAACCTGCACTGACGGCACTGCAATTTCCTCCAGGTCTCGAATCAGGGGGGCTGGTACCCAAGAGCACATTCAAAGCGAAATAACATTGTAAAGGAGTTTGGCAGTGTGTTGTGGGCATTTCCAACTCATGGCACCTGTGAGCTCCATGACGAGGGATTAGTTGCGGTTAAACAGCAGAGTTCCGCCTCCATCTCCTGATGGGAGGTTGTTTTTTTTTCATTTTGCCAGGCAGGTTGAGTAGACGGTAATCAGGCAGGCAGGTTGAGCAGGTGACATTTCTGGCAGGCATGCTGAACAGGTGAAGGTCAGGGTTGCACTCAAGTTATCCAGTTTTCTCCTTCTTACACGTGTGTGTGTGTGTGAGCGCGTGCACGTGCGTGTGTGTGTGTTGAACTCTGTTGATCGCAGCACCTTAGTGTACTCCCCAGGGAGGAAGCTCTGCTCGAAGCCGCTGTACAAGGTGAGGGGGATGAGGGCCACCAGCCTCCAGTCCTTCAGCAGCCGGAATGTGGCCAGGAACGTTTGAAGAAACGGCTCCCTGTTCCCACGGAATTGCCTGGTCTGCTCCTGGTCGATGTTGTCCAAAAACACTGCCACGATGATCATGGCAAGCACATTCAACCCTAACACACAGGAGAGAACACGCACCGTCAGTCAGTGCAGAATATTGTACCAATATCCAAGTGTAGCGTCCACGCAGACGTCAACACTGCAGAATAGAAACAGCTTTGACGCAATCAAATAAAAACTGTCAAAAATTGATCAACAATGGGGATCAATTAAGTCTTCTTGAAGGTCTTCTTCTTAGTGACATCTTCTTAGTGATAAATCCTAAAACATTGAAGCTAGAATTTCATCTTCTTTTGCTTGCTCAGTGGGTGAGGGGTGTCACATGAGACCAGGGAAGGGCCAAATCGATGGAGATGTTTTGGTATACATGCTGTGCTCAGCTGCAGCTCTCTAGTGGTGAAAAAAATCACTTTCTGCCCTCTTAAAGTTTAATTCAGTTGCGTGGCAATCTATTTTTCAAAAAGGAAGTTTTACCAATGTAGCAGCCGACGAGTGTGAATATGAGTCTCTGAGGTGGCCTGGTGTCGCTGCTGCTGCTGTTACTGACCGAGAGGCCGCAGTCAGCAGCCCCACACATCAGCAGCTCTTCCTCTGGGATGTCAGCTGTCAGAGTGAAAACACAAATAGTTATCGAGGTGCAAAGCCATCATCAATTTTTGAAAGAAGCTTGTGCTAAAGTTGTGTGCTTTGATATTAGCAATCATCAGTTGAATTAGTGGGTCAGGGTGGATACGCTATCATCAAATGCCAATATGCATCATAAGTCATCTTTTCAAATTTCTTGCTTTGCGAAATTGATTAAAAAAAAAAAAAAAAACAATAATGTCCTGACTTTAAATTTAAAAAGATTGCAACAATTAAAAAAATTATTGAATGGTAGCATTGCGGATTTCCATTTGAATCCTGTAATTTTACATTGTGGCTCCAGTTTCAGGAGGTAGAACTGAAGTTTTACCCATAAAATACAAGTGACTGATGTAGCAAGTGTGCAGGAGAGGCTCCTTAGAGGGGTTTTACTGGGGACCATTTCTTAGTTTTTTGCTACCACCGTTTCTTAAATCATGTATTCTGGTCAGTGTATCTGCTGGTTCATGAATGCAAGTGAGCCCCGTCCTGTAAATGTTCATGCTGAGTCCTGCTTCCTACCTATGGTGGTGTCCTGTCCAAAGATGAGCGATGACATGAGGTTCCCCCACACGCCTGCCGACTGGAACATGAAAAAGAAGATGCCAAAGTAATGATTGATGACATCAGAGGCCTTTTTGCCCTCCTTGGCGGCCTGTGCGTTTCCTGAGATGGTGAGGTACGTGCATTTGGCCGACCACAGCGTGGAGCCACCTATTCCTACGATGATTGATGCGGGGATGAGAGTGTACCTGTGTAAAAGAAAATGTTGTTTACGCATGTTTATGCTGCTTCACATTGGAAATGCACAGCCTCTTTAATGTGTCTGGAAATGTGCCAAAGTAGGGCCACGTTAAATTGGCAACTGGCAATGAACACCCACTGAGCGAGCAAGGAAAACGTTGAGTGATGATCTAAGTTTATGATGCCGCAAACATAAGAATGTAATACTATGCAGTGACACATCTAATAGGCATTTCATCCTTTGATTGATTACCATCCAGGGTAGAGGTTTCCCACTGAGTAGGACACATAGCAGGCCATGCTGACCACAATGGTCCATTTACAGCCCAGGTTCTTGATCATGATCGGAGGAAGGAACATGGCGGAGACAATGATGGAGGCGTAACCTACGCTCAGGGAGGCCACGCCCATTCCCTGCTCTGCATTCAGGCTGCTCTGCACAGACAAAGATGTGATTCAATTATGGAACTGTAATAAAAATACTTAATGTGGGAACAAAAAATAACCCCTCATTTTATAGGATTTTCTCCCTCTGCTATGCATCTTTGGCTGAAAAACCAGTTTTTTTTTTTAGTTTTAGAAGCAAACAGACACAATTACAAAAGTTGACCAACTATTCATTACATTTCCAAAACAATGTATCGTGTGCACCTGACAAAACAAATACATGTCTCTGTATATGTAGTCTGAATATTCGATAATCACATGCTGCACTTGGGCACAAGTGCACCGTGGCAGAAAAATACAAGGGAAACAGAAGTGCCACATTCCTACCAGTAACTTAAACAAACCTGCCTACCTGTAAATTCTGCAGGCCTCCATTGGCTGTGAACAGAAACAGAAACCCGACGGACACCACCAAAACGTTCTTCAAATTACGGCTGAACATGGTTTCCCTCCGAAAGCAGGCGGCCCTCAACACAAATGAGGACGTATTGTTTGGATGTGTGTTGTCGTACAGCAACTGTATCTCCTGTGTTATGCAATGGAAGTTTGTCACCTCTGGCATTGATTGCTTCGGCGAGCCTGCTGCGAACAAGGTCCAGCCCTTGGACACGCGTGCGCGCACAAACACAGAAACTTGCACACATGCATCATTGTAATTATCCCTTGGCCAACACTGTTTTGTCTGATTCAATGAGAAAAAAATATATATATATATACACAGTGCTCAAACATCAATCCCTACCCACCAAAGTAACTCTCTGCACATTCCTGATTTTTGCTCATTGTCGGGGGTTTTAATAGCCTGGTAGTTGTTGTTTTTTTTTTTGTTTTCCTATGGTGAAATAAGTGCATATAGACATATATATATAGATGTGTGTGTATTATCATCTCACAGATATGACTACTGCCATGACTACTGCCATCAGCATTTTTGTCATTTATGACATCTAGACTTTTGAGCCATTTGTATAAGTGGTCTGTTGATTGCACTGTAAATTATAGACCATCTAGTTGTTTGGGACTATACTGTAATCCCAAACTTGCTGTTTCAACTCAAATACATGAGTGTCCGTGCTGCCTTGAAATTGTATGATAAGACAAGAAAAGTCTCTCCGCTCTCCTCCCCCACCAGCGGATCCAACCCACCACCAGGTCGTGATTAGTTGACAACAAAGTCGATCATCTACCTCTGGCCCAGGGCATCCTGATACCACGTGTACCGGTGGACACCCGCGTGTTCGAACATGGTGTTCGTTATGGCCAAACCAGCAACAGGACACCACCCGGGTTCAGATCAGGGAGGCCGTTCCTCCCAATTATGCCTTTCCAGGTCTCACCGTCGTTGCCCACATGTGCATTGAAGTCCCCCAGCAGAACAGGAGAGTCCCCAGTCGGAGCACCATCCAGCACCCCTCCCCTTCCACGCCACCCTCTCGTTCACCGCGGTGAACTCCAACACGTGGCGGCTCAGCTGTGGGGCAATAAGCAAGCCCACACCAGCCTGCCGCCGCTCACCGTAGGCAACGCCAGAAAAATGGAGAGTCCAGCCCCTCTCAAGGAGCTTTGGTTCCAGAGAACCATGCTGTGAATGGAGGTGAGCCCGGCTACATGTAGCACAAGCTCAAGCTCCTTCGCTCCCAGCGAGGTGACACTCCATGTCCATACAGCCAAAGGCTGTTTCCGAGGCCCTCGACCTCGACTGCCACGCAAACCACACTGCATCTGTTACAAACCATGGTTAGTAACAAAGCGGGACCAACAAACAAGTTCCGAGAGCAGTGTACACACTTAGGATGTTTTTAATGGTTTAACAAAATTAATTACAACAGCAGCAACAACAGAGGAAGGGCAGCGGGTGGCGCCAAATCAATAACTTAATATAAACATAACGTAACGTAGTCTCCGATTGAGACCCGACACGGGAAACCGTCCCCAAAAAGGGACGCCACCCATAAACCTAAACAAAAAAGGCTACAGAAAACAAGGGGATAACTAAACCCCAAAGAAAACCAAAAACTTAAACCTAAGTGCCCAGTAATTCCCAACAAACAAATATATAAACACGAAAGTCAAACAGGGTAAGGGTACGAGTGCCGAGTGCTGCACGTAGCGAGCTGCACATGTCTAGCATAAACGAGATTCACACAATCAGGGTACGAGTGCTGCACATATCTAACATAAACACGAAGTCAAAACAAAGTACGAGGGCTAACAGCCACAATCAGACCGCGCCCCTGCGTTCAGGATCACGGCAGCTTTTATGGCTTTCGGGATTCCGTCTCACGCTGTTGAGCAGGTGGCGGCGATCAGCGAATCACGGTGGGCGGAGGCAGGAACTCCCCCCAGTTGATGACGTTGAAGCAGCTGATGATCGGGGAACCACCTGGCTAACGGACCCCGGAGGCACAGACACGGCCACCAGTCGCTCGCACGCGAGCCCCAGTCCTGGGCCTGGATCCAGGCTGGGGCCCCAGCTGCACCATACAGGGCGATGTCTCAATCCTTGCTTGCCGATGATCGTCCATCATCGGGGTTTTCGAACATCTCTTAGTCTGTCCCGTCACCCAGGACCTGTTTGCCCTGGGAGACCCTGCAAGGGGTACAAAGCCCCAGACAACAACTCTCCAAGGATCATTCCCCCACCGCGATAAGGTGGCAGTTCAGGGCGGAGACAACTATTCAAGTCAAATAAATGTTGATTGTTGATATAATTTATCCACTTGTTACTGTTAGTTGATACAACTTGGTATCAATAATTGATATAATAGTAGTAGTTGAAGTTAAGTTTTATGTATTTTATTGCTATATGTATATATGTGTGTGTATGTATATGTGTATATATGTATATATATATATATACATACATATATATATACACACAGTGCTATATATATATATATGCTTGCTGGTGTTGTGTTGCGAATTACTCTTACGAAACTGTACATGGTGATTGACTGTGGCAGTTATCCTGTCTATTCAAACATATGTTTGTGTATCAACTTAAAAAGTTCACAGACTTGAACCTGAAATAAATATTTTGGTTTTCAACAGCTAAAAACAATTTTAGCATATAATCATTCAAATAATTCAATTATTTATTTATTCAATACAATATGTTCCAAATGTACAATATTTACAGTGAAGAAAATGTTAACATTTTACAACACATCAATGAAAATCACTTTGTACTGCATTTCTAGTGCTCAAGTTTGTATTCGGGGATTTCAGGTAGGTGCTTAGGTAATGTTTGTATTCTGTTAACATCAAGTGACAAATAAATGATTTTCAATTTTAACCTCAGCCTAACTAACCCTGCACGAAAGTATATGCCAGACAGTCTTGATTTTTCACACCACACTGCCTAGGATACACTCATTGGATAGTTGTAATGTAATTGCCTTTCCCTACTCTGTGAGGCAGTATTGGGTCTGTAATTACGTACTTTCATAATCCTTATTCCTTGAGGCCAAGCCCCAGAAATGTTGTGACAATGTGCAAACACTACTGTCCCTTTTTGGGTAAACTGATAGAGTAGTCTTAGTTGCCACTGTCTATAAAGCAGTGTTTATCCTTTGCTGAACAAGCTGTTTAAAAGCATGCATGAATTAGGAGTATACCCAGTTCTCAAGGGACCACTACACCACTGAGTATAACTTAAATCCCATCAATTACCATGACCTTGTCCTGTAAAGCCATTCATTTGTGGAGGTGAATCAATAGCTCACATGATACAAATTTTACAAAGCTCCTTTGGCTTTCACTAGGAGGTGAATGCTTGAGGGCTCCTGTTGGCTTATGTGTGGAAGTGCACTGCTTTTGTGTAAAATACCTACTGTAAAGTTTTGCTACTTTTCCTTGTTTCCTTGCTCGTTTTCAGGTACCAACTGAAACATTTCTGCGTTACAAATATTGTGCAAGTTTGACAATATTGTGATGTTCATTCAAACAGGTGATCTGATCAGGTGATAACTGATCCAGTCATCCATTTATTTACACTTATTTACATTTATTCATACTTACTTTAGTATGAATATACTGTATAGTAGATCTTAGAAGTTGCCATTGGTGATTCTGCTGGATAAAACAGAGGAATCAAAGCAGAAAGAGTGTGTTTCTCCTTGAAACTGAAAATGTGAGTTACGACAAGGAGAAACACACTCTTTCTGCTATATATATATATATATACATAATCAAATTTTGAGTGTCAGCACTCTGAAGAGTGTTTGGGAGTTCGCAAATAATGAGAATTGAGGAGTGGGTTTATGCTTGCTGATGTTGCGAATTACTCTTACGAAACTGTACATGGTGATTGACTGTGGCAGTTATCCTGTCCATTTCTACTGTTTGGCCAACCGGTTGCTGACCGGTCCAAAACCTGAACGTTAAGTCCCTACATTTCCGTCTGGCAAATTACTTCCCTGCTATCAGTTTTCACGTCTTCGTCTTTCTTTTGGTCCAGGTAGCCTCCCTCCACGCCAGGCGGCGTTGGGTGTCTGTACTCGTAGAACTCCACCACAGGGTAGGTGACCATGGCCAGCAGCAGGACGGCAAGCATAATGTACATTTTGTGCTCCAGACAGATGAAGGTGCTGTACGCGAAGGCGATGACGAATCCCAGCGACTCCCACATGCGATAGTTGGCGAACGCTGCCTCTTTGTGCCGGGGGAAGAGGACTCCATAGAGGGCTGCAAAGCAATGGGTAAAGGTGCACCAATTACAAGAGTGTTCCCACGATGACAGTTGGCGTTAGTTGCTAGTTTTTGTTTTTAAGCAGTTTGTAGTTGGACAGAAGACCAATTCCAATTATTGTCACTGAATATTTGCGAGAGAATTTGTGTGTTTTAAAAGGTTTGGCTGCATCAGAGACACACAAACAAATGGCAATTATTTTGTTGTTGACACGATAAGAAAACTACGTTTTTTTTGGGGAGGTCACCTGGAGACTTTCTTTCTTGGTTCAACTGGGACTGCTCCTCTGGCCAAACAATGGGGAATCCATGTACAAGCTTGCTTGTTTTTTCAATATTAAACCTTCTAGAACTTAGTACTTTTGTAGCGGTCAAGAAAGCACCTAAGCAAACTCATTTTTGCCGCAGACCAAAGACGTCTTTAACTTGCCATTGATTTGGGTTTGCCAGACAGCGTCAGCCATGCCCCACAGAGCAGAAAAGACAAAGAAAACCCCCAACTGGTCCGGGTTCGGCCTCCAGTAGAGGAGGGCGATGATACAGGAGATGTTGGTCACAGCAGCTGAAAACAGAGACATCAAAATTAGACTGCTATCTTCAGGATTATTTTAGGATGCCTTCTTTTACTCTAAATTTGGAACAATGCAGCATGCAAGACATTTGCTTTGCTTAGGTTGCAATTGTAGGAATCGCGTCACACAGCACACAAAGCATTGTGGAGTGGTGAGCTAAATGTCAACTGGAAGTCATGTATGCAGCCAGAGTACAAGACAAACAAATTGCAGTTGTAGTACTGTTGACAGGATGCCAAAGCAATGGACAGCCCAGCTGACAACCAACTTTAGGATCAGTTTTTGACAATATCAAAATCATTAGCATCAGACATGGGTAATGGCAAACATTAATATTGTGCGTCACTCCAGGAAATGTTACTGAAGGAGATAAAAGTCGAAACAACACGATCATAAAAACCACGATAAGCAGAGAAGCAATATAAGTCACGATACCTAATGACAAGAGCGCTGGCCTCCCTGTGTACCGCGACAGTCTTCCAAAGATGATGGAGCAAAGAGAATCGACGGCCCCAGAGCACATCATCACAAAACCAACAAAATGGATCCCAAGAGCACAAGTCACATAGTTCTGCCGGGAGGAAGAAAAACAGACAATAAAAATGTGAAAGTAGCTCTATTTATGATTTAAATATCCATTGAATTAAACATTTTCAAGTAGGCAATCGGAGCAGATGACAGAAGAAGATGAATATCCCAGTTTTCCAAAATGCGGCAGGATAGAAAAAAGCCACATTTGTTCCACCTAGAGCGACCCTCCCTGAACGACTTAACCATTCTTTACACCTTGCCCCATGGGATTCAAATGATGACTCGCATGATGGCTTGGCAGGAGAAGGTGGAACCCCAAGTGGGTTGTCAGAGTAACGACCAACCTGAGTTTTACCCTATTATCATGATCAGCACCTTTGCTAATACAGTAGGTGGTAACAACAGCCTTTAGGCCCACCTCCAACCTCCCCCTGGTGGTTAAATACATGGGTCTACCAACCTTTTGTTTTAAAACTGAGGAGGCCTTTTGGGTGAGACGCTAAACATCTTCAAAATAGCACCAAAAAAAACCCCTGTCCAGTTGCCTCAACTTAACCCTTCGCCATCAAGATGCCCTGGATGATTCAGAACCTTCACAGGCATAATCCAGTAAAAGTATTTTCATGCTAGACACGAAGCTTATTTGCGGCATAAAGGAGGATGAGCGTGTGGCACAACACCTTGGTGTATTCCCCGGAGAGGAAGCTCTGCTCGAAGCCACTGTACATGGTGAGGGGGATGAGGGTCACCATCCTCCAGTCCTTCAGCAGCCGAAACGTGGACAGGAAGGTATGGAGGAACGGCTCCCTGTTCCCACGGAACTGGCTGGCCTGCTCCCGGTCGATGTTGTCCAGAAACACTGCCACGATGATCATGGCAAGCACACCCACTCCTAACACACAGGACAGAACACACGCCCTCGGTCATGCGCAGAATGTTATCCCAATGTCCATGTGTGGTTTTGACACAGACATCAGCAGTGCAAAATGAGAGTCTTCTGACCTAACAAAGGCACAGAAACTTTTTTCTTTGGGTTTACATGTTGTGCTCAGCTGCCCTCTCTTGTGGTGAAAAACTGACTCGCTCACTTATTGCCCCTTTAAAGTCAAATTCAGTTACGTCACAATCTAACTCTCCTTTGTCTAAACTCAATTTGGGTCTAAACTGAATCTCATCACCCGTCAACTTCTCACCGGATGATGTCTGTTACATGAAAGGCCGTTTTACCAATGTAGCAGCCGACGAGTGTGAACACGAGTCTCTGAGGTGGCTTTGTGCCGCTGCCGCCGGTGCTGTTGACCGAGAGGCCGCAGTCAGCAGCCCCACACGTCAGCAGCTGTTCCTCTGGGATGTCAGCTGTCAAGGGGAAAAGACAAAGAGCTCATAGTGCAAACCCGTCATCACTCGTGAAAAGAAGCTTAGTACTTGTGCCAAGGTTTCGTTCTTCGATATTAGCGGAATCATCGGCAGGATTAGCGGATCGTGTGGATACGCTGCCATCAAAAGCAGACGTTTATTATTGGTAATCTTTGAAAATTTCTTGCTATAGGAAATTGATATTTGTTTTCAAACAATTGCAACCCACTCCATGATGCATACAGACGTGGGCAAAATTGTCAGAAGCCTTCGTTTAAGAAAGGAAAACCCACAATGACCACTGAAATAACTTGAAACTGACAAAAGTAGCAGTAAAAATAACTGAAAATGGACTGAAAATCAGACATTGCTTTTGAGTTGTGGGGCAACAGAATCAAATAAAATAATAATGAAACTGGCCTTGACAAAAATGATGGTACCCTTAGTTTAATATTTTCTTAAAAAACTGTTTCACTAAAAAAACCTTATGATAGCAATATGGCTTATTATCTTGTGGGAGAACTACAGGTTATGCATGAAGTACCAAAACATTGACCAGTTGGTTATTAGCGTTACAGTGTTTACAACATTTACAAGTTCACTTGTAAAGGTTACAATGCATTTTGGGTGCATTCTGAAATTCCATCCCAAAGCCAAGAATCCCTCACTTTTTAGTAGCGTAGGTCACAAAGATTTTGTTTGATTTTTTTGTCTGAGACAACACCATAGATATGTACTCTATTCTTACGAGAAGTCTGTTTTAGGATTTCTCCACATGCCAAGAATATAAAATCCTCCAGAATTGTCTGCAGGCACCAACACCACAAAACCGGACACACCCTGCCACCAAACATTATATATGCTGCTCAGTTTAAAAAAAAAAAAAACATTCATCAGTGTTCCATTAATACTGTAGCTGGTAAGATAAAGACAATTACAACCCATAAAACAATTTACTGCACACCTGGCAATTGACTGTGGACGTAACTACAACAACACAACGCAACAAGTACGGATCAACCTCATCAAATTATCAAATGGTGGCATTGCGGATTCACATTATTGCCGATTTGAGTTGATCTACATCTTAGGCCCTCGTGTGGATCAATGTATCAGAATACTAAAGTTTGACCCCCAAAGTACAAGTAACAGATGTAGTATTTCCCTCTTAAGTGTAGCAGGAGAGACTCCTTAAATGGGTTTTACTGGGGTCCAATTCTTTTTTTTTTCGCAAAGATTAATTGTTGCAATCACAATCATGTATTCTGGTCAGTGTCTCTGTTGGTTCATGAATTCAACAGAGACACTACATGTCCAGGTTGAGTCCTGCTTCCTACCTATGGCGGTGTCCTGTCCAAAGATGAGCGACGACATGAGGTTCCCCCACACGCCCGCCGACTGGAACATGAAAAAGAAGATGCCAAAGTATTGGTTGATGATATCGGAGCCCTTTTTGCCCTCCTTGGCGGCCTGTGCGTTTCCTGAGATGGTGAGGTACGTGCACTTGGCTGACCACAGGGTGGAGCCACCTATTCCTACGATGACTGACGTGGGCATGAGAGTGTACCTGTGTAAAAGAAAATGTTGTTTACACGTGTTGGCTGCGCTTCTTCACATTAGAAATACGCCGCGATGTGGCCACAGGAGTCTTAGTAACAACTTTAGCTGTGGTTTTACAATCGGAATTAAATGCAGACATTTTTATTATAGACAGTGAAATGTTAATCATTAACAGGTGTTTGATTGAAATTCCTTGTCTATTGGTTTTCAACATACGGGTTCAGGGAGTTTGTGGGCCTGTTTGCAGTGAGTTTGTGCCTTGGTTATAACAACAACAAAACCCTGCTTCAAAGTATTTCTATTTTAAAGGGTATTTTGAGTAATGCCATCTACACACTTGTTCACAGTAGGTGGCACACCTTGTTAGTCCTGGTGCTCAGGCTTTTCTTGTCTTAAACACTGAGGTCTTGAAGCAGTTCAAGAGGCAAATTTCTCAGATTCGAATAGCTTGAAGAGGTCAAATTGTCATTATCATTATGAGGTATCGTTTTACTACAGATAGAACACTTGAGGTTCAAATATTCATTTTAATTACTTTATATCTGACAGTGATATAAATCACTTCCTGCCCCTTTGAAATGTTTCCTCATTAAACATTAACCACATTTTGGTTAATTGATGCTAGTTAAGTTGTAATGGGTTTCACTGCCTCCCACATGTGATCATTAGATTGGTGACTTCTGCGTTCTGGTGTGACACGTGTCAGCGTGTGACACGGGAGCAAAATCACAGAGTCTGTTTATATAAATAATGACATCACATCTTAATAGACATTTCATCCTTTGATTGATTACCATCCAGGGTAGAGGTTTCCCACTGAGTAGGACACGTAGCAGGCCATGCTGACCACAATGGTCCATTTACAGCCCAGGTTCTTGATCATGATCGGAGGAAGGAACATGGCGGAGACGATGATGGAGGCATAGATGACGCTGAGGGAAGCCACACCCATTCCCTGCTCTGCATTCAGGCTGCTCTGCACAGACAAAGATGTGATTCACTTAAGGAGCTGCAACAAATATCTAATACAGGAACAAAATAAGAGCACCCTCATTTTATAGGATTTTCTCCCACTGCCGTGCATCTTTGGTTGAAAACATGACCGCAACAGTCACAGACTGATATTGTGCCTTCTTAGGAGTTAAGGAAAACAGCCCCAGGCTCTCTCCCTTTCTTTGAAAAATAAATAAATAAATAACCAAACAACAACAACAAGAAAAACTGGGGTTGTGTGTCATGTTGGACCACAACTAACAGTATCAACTTTTACAATTCTACATTTTTTTTATTTATTATTATGATGATTATTATTGTTTACTATTGTTTGTTGTTTGTTTGTTTGTTACAAAAAAATGACCTCTTTGGATGCTGCTGAAGCAGTTTCAGCCCAGGCAGAGCTTGAGTCAGGAATTGTCCTTTACCCTCCACCCTAGCAATTTTCATTGTACATTTCCATGTATAATGACGATTAAAAAAATGGTGTCACCTGCTTTACTGCTAGCCTAACATGGGGAATGGAATCTATTTGATTTGAAATTAAACTGACCTCTAGTAGTAAACAGACACAATGGCAATGACAGGCGTTGACTGACGATACTTCATATTTCTAAAACAATGCATTGTGTGCACAAAACCAAACCGATTACATAAGTCTCTATACGTGGTCTATGTATTCGATAATGAAATGGGGCACTTGGCTACACGGGTACAGTGTTCCGTACGTGAAGCGAGTGAAAATGTTCTATTTCAACTTGAAACTTGAAGTTTTGCATCTTTGCCAAATATATATGTTAAGTATGTTACACTTATCAAACAGTCACAGTGTGACTTTTGGACACATTTAATGGGGAAAATGTTTATTAACTCCACCTGATCTTTAAATGCTTTGAAGTACAATAAATTGAAGATTGAAAAAAAAAGAAGAAGTTTTACACCTACCTGCAAATTCTGAAGGGCTGTAAAGGCCGTGAAGAGGAACAGAAACCCGGCAGACACCACCACTGTGTTTTTCAAGTTACGGCTGAACATGGCTGCCCTCAAAAAGAAAAGAGGAGACCCTCGCAGATCCTTAACCTTATGAGAAAAAGAATATCTTCATGAAAGAGAATCAACACAAGTGAGGGCGTATTGTTTGGATGTATGGTGTCATACAGCAGCGGTGGCTCCTGCGCAAAGCAATAGAAGTTTGTCACTGCTGGTATTGATTGCAGCTGCGAACAAAGTCCAGCCCTTGCGTACATGAGCACACACACACGCATACACACATACACTGAGAAACTTGCACACGTGCACCGTTGTAATTGTCACTTGGCCAACACAGTTTTTTTCTGCTTCAGTGTAAAAAAAAAAAAAAAAAAAAAATGCTAACACATCTGCCTATTCCAGTAATTCTCTGCACACATCACATGAACATATTGGTCATCACCGCTCACTTGTACATTATGGTCCATGCTGTACTTTCTACTGTTGCAGCAAAGATCAAAGGTTTACTGATTGTCATTCCTGATTTTTGCTCATCGTCGTCTTTTTTTAACTGCCTGGTAGCTTTTTTTTTTTTTTTTTTTGTTCTTCTTCTTCTATGGTGGAATAAGTGCAGCAGTTGTTTGCCCTCAAAACATTACATTGCTTCATCCCGTTGCTTAAGTGTTTGCATTTAGCAGATTCTTTAGTAAACCTTTGAGAGACTCTCCTTTAAGAGAAAAAAAAAATATATATATATATCTATATATATTATATATATTTTTTTTTTTACCTGACCTCTCCTTTTTAAAACATTCTCAGTGCCAGAGCCCGAGATAAACCTTCTTATATCTCACAGCTATGACTACTACCATGACTGCCGACAATAATAATATTGTCTTTTATGACATCTTGACTTTTGAACCATTTGCATTGTTAGTTTATTGATTGTCCTGTAATTTGAAAAACCATGGAGCTGTTTGGGACTGGAAACAAATTACACCACCTGCCGTTGCCTAACTTTACCTGCTGTAAATGAGGTGACCTGATATGATAGACACAAAGGAATTTATTTCATTATATTTTTTAGTTTTTGAAATGTTTATTATCTGGAGTTGACGAGTTTGTGCACCAGTGTTTGTGGTGAGGTTAGACAAACCAGCCATCCGTCTGGGGCCTCGGGCTTGAAGTGTGCAGCCTAAAGATGCGTGAGGCCAGACCACAGCAGCTGTAACAATAAGAGCACCTTAAATGTTGATTGCAAGCAAGACACCACAGTGGTTCCTCATAATTCTCTAGATGCCGAGCTAATGGTGTTACAATGACTATGGACAACTTTCCAATGATAATACAATACTTTAACTGTTTAGTGATACCTCAGATCTTACATACAACAGCAGATGAAAGCCAATCCCAGAGAATATTACTATTTGGTGCTTCGCTTTATTTATAAGATTATCCATCACTCTAAGTCACACTTAAATTCCACTGCGTCACGGTTTATGGCTTTCTAACCCAGAGGAATGGAAATCTTAAAGGAATAAGAACTAAAAATTTGAGTTTCCAATGAAGACAAACGCTAGTGCTGCTATATTGTGCTGACACTGTTAGCGTCCCTTTCACAGTGCAATTCGGTTGGAAGCATTACGTTATGTTTTGTTTGGTGGATTGCCTGACTGATAAAACACCCCATACTATGTGATCCGCACAGCCAACAAAATCCAACAAGAGGCACCGAACAAACCGCACTATGCATGCCATGCATAAATAAACAATCTGAAGTCAGACTGCTGGTTGGCATGACAGAGTGTTTATTTTATCTCATCTGCTTATCTTGATCCCTCAGCAAGTTCAGAGAATATAAAAAGATAGATACCAGGACAGGTTACGAAATGTGATCACTGGTTCTTTGATAACACAAAAGTCAGCCGCTTTCACTCTGTGAGACAAGATATTGTTTCATTTTGTTGTTTTGATGGTCCATCATCTTTATGATGTGTGTGTGTTATGTGTTATTAGGTCAATAAAGAAAAAGGGCCGTTTGTAGAATATATTTTATATCATACTTCAAGATGACTTCATGGAATTGCTGACAGAACAACACTTGGCGACAACTTGGGTGTGGCGTCCACCCAACAGCGTGTTTCCATCTGCTGGGTAGAAACACCCAGAAATACATGTGTCATAACCCGGCTCTAAAGTTATGACGATAACAGGAGGGACACTGTGGATTGCGGTAAATCAAAACGTATTTTACTATAACAAAATAGATAATTAAAGAAAAATAATAAAATCTATGGAGTGTGTTTGTCAGTATTATCAGTAGTGTAAGTGTGGATGAGTGAATAATAGGATGTAGGGTGTTCTCAGGTGCAAAAAGAACAAAAGGAGGTCGAGAGTCGGCCGGACGCCCATGGCTGCTGAATGGAGAATGGGGAAGAGAGCGAGCGGCACACACAGTCAGCCTTTTATCCTGTGGGGGCTGCGGCACAGGTGTCCTAATCAGAAGATGCCACTCCCATCTTTTATCAATATTAAAATCGTACATCAGGCAAAATTGTACACACTGAACCTTTATCCTTATTGCTGACAACACTAAACACCAAACCGATGGTGGTGACACCTGTGTCGAAGTGAATGTGCTTCCCGACACAGCATATAGAGAGCATGACACTCACTTTCCCTTTCCTCCCTCTTTTTCTCCTTTACAAGCGGAAAAAAAATCTTGGCTCCCAAATTGGAGAGCCCAAAATAAAACCACTGAACTGAACTCACTTCCACTACTCTACTTATTGGCATCAAGTGGGGATACATCTGCTGTAGTTGTGTGTCATCCTCTTTGCGTTGTGAGGAGGATGATATTTTGATTTTGAAGTCACAAAAGACTTTTAAGCCTCACCACTTATTATTCCCCACTCTTGGCTCCCTCCCACTGCAGTTGACCAGTTTGGCAGCTAAATTCCTCCCAGTCACAGACACCAGCGTGGTACACAAAGGTTGAAAGCTTCATCTTTCAGTTTCTGAAGCTACTGGTCTCCCTCATTTTCTCTACAGTGCTAGAGAGATCTTTAGTGATCGCCTTCTTGGGCCTGCTTCAGCCTAGACAGGCTGACCTAAGGGCTTGGAAGGGGTGAGGGTTGACCAACAGAGGGAGCCAAATTCCAAAAACAAACTTCCATCAGCATTGCAGATTTACATCTAACATCCAACTCTACAGTCTAAAAGTAACAGTCTGTTCTAATCTGCATAGGGAAGCAATGCAGTCATAGACATCTGTACAGTTAGTGTTTTTTGTTCCCTCGTGTTTACTTTTAATTGAGTAGATTTGTGAAGAGGATCCCGTACTCTTACTCTGCTTTGTTCCCATAGGTTGATCTAATTAACCATGTTTTAGTATATAAACTGTCATTTCTTCCTTGGCTTCTCTCGTCCTTTGCTAATTATGTTGGTACAATTGATAGAATAAAACAAGAACCAATTTGTAAGATCTCCTTCTGTTTGGTCTGTGCCCTAAAAGCTCGTGCCCTGAGTCAATGCTAGTAAATACCCTGACCTCACCTCGCTCAGACTTGACATAACTCTTCTTGAGCCACAAAATACTTAATAATTAAGAGTTTCAAAGGCAAAGTAGTGGCTACTTGTCATGGAAAGCACTCTGACCTGTAATATAGCATAGGTCTTGGTGGTATTAATAGATCTAGATTCTCCCAAAATGTCGACTAACTGGTAGACCCTAGAATAGCCAAAAGTAGTGTGGCATCCAGAGACTTTAGCTATCTGGCTCCTCTTCTGTGGAAACAGTTCCCAACTCAAATCTGCAGGGCCGAGACCTACTCTGCGTTTAAGAGCAGACTTCAAGGCATGTGTTTTTGACAAAGCTTATAGTTCGGGCTGAACACAGGTCATTTCATAGTTATGTTGCTATACGGTAAGCCTAGACTGCTAGGGGACTTCCATTATGCCCCGGGCACATCATTTTTCTCAGACTTGGAAAGCAACTGCACCCCAGGAGGTCTTCCTTCCAACAGTCTCTCTGCTCTTTATCTAAAAAGAATTCCACAGGCGCATTGCTAGACAAGCAGATGCAACGAAAAGAATAACAGTCTTAAATCAGCAAGCTGGGGGTGGACATGCAATCAAACTAATAAGAAAAGAAACAACTTTTTTTTGGCTTCAATGATTCAAGATTGGAGAAAATAATCTTTTTTTCTTTTGTGTTGATTCAGATTCACATTTGTGTTTGTTTATTTGAATTGTATTTCAGTGAGCACAGTTGGGACAGAATATAGCTCATAATCCTCTTACCCTCAGGAGCAAACTGGACAGTTTTTTTTTTTTTAACTGCAACTTAGTTTCTGCTGCAAAAGCTCTCTGTCTCTCTCTTCTCTCAGTCACTCTTTATGTTAATCTCTCTCTCTCTCACACACACACACACACACACACACACACACACACACACACACACACACACACACACCTCATACCTGAGTAAGTGCAGACATACCTGTTTGTTTGCCAGTCTAATACATGTGACACTCAACACCCCCCCCATCTATCCCCCATCTGTCTGTCTGTCTGTCTGTCTGTCTGTCTGTCTCTCCCCTCTGTGTGTTCGTGCGCACGATGTTGAGAACATTCAAGTGAAAGCTGAAATGGTGCCACAAGGGGGCTCACTAGCTCTGCAGTCTTCAGTTCAACTGTTCCCCATGATGTTGATTCGTTTTAATCACCACGTACTGAGTCCGTCTTACTTATTCTGTTAGTGAGAAGGATTGGTACACGGGTAAAATCAAACCTGACACATAGCCATTATAGCAAATAGAATTTATTCACTGTGTTAAGTGTGAAAGCGAACGTTTCTATTCAATTTCTTTCTGGGAAATGAACATTTGAAGAAAAAATAACCAACAGCAACGCTGTTTGGATGATTTTGACCTTTGCGGTTGCTATTTCTTTCAACAAAATCAACCTCGATAGCGTCAAAAGCATCTGAAGGCTCGTGTTTGGTCGAGTATTTCGATGTGCTACTGCACTACATCTCTTCACTTCGTGCAGGAGTCAATGCAAGCTGTGACTCGGCTTCCATCCGACCAACTGACAGTGAAGGAATCACAGACAACGACGTGAGGAAAACACCCTTCTCCTCCTCCCTGTGCTGCAAATGTTAGCCCTCAGCTGATAGCACCTCTGTGTCAGATTACAGCTTTGCAGAGCTGCAGTGACAAACAAACAAACCAAAACAGGATTCCAGCGAACACACTGAGGTTGAAAATCATATTTATTTTTGAATGCGTTGAGATTGAGTGGCACTTTTTTTTGCCAACCACTCAAACTTTTTGTTCAATTTGGCATTTGTCCTGCAGGGGGTGCTCTATTCTTAGCTTGTTTGTTTATTTCACTGCACAGAGCAGGTTGGCAGCTAACTGGTGGCTTAATTATTGGTACTAAAATGGCAATAAATGTTTTGTGTAATCAACCTAAGGGAAGCATGTAGAGGATACATTCAATACACACCTCGCAAACAGGGAGTAGCTAACCTTGTGTGAAAAATGGAAACCGAGCAGAGAGGTTTTCAGATGTTATCTTCTTCCAGACGGTGCCAAAGTAGGACAAATGTTTCGAGAGGGAGCTTTGAAGGGAGAATTCATTTCTCCTCACTGAGCCGGGTCACATTCTTTAATCTCAGGCCCCTACCTGTTTGACTGCTACTAAGTCATGGGGGTGGGGGGGAGAATCTCTCATGCAAGCAAGCACGCATACACACACACACACACACACGCTTTCTTCCTCCAAAACTCTCCTTTCTCACTCAATCCTCCGGCTCTCTTGCCCTAAATCCCTCCTGGAATCTCAGACCTGTGTGTGAACCAGACTGCGGTCTGACTGATATGAGTTCTTAAACACTGAGAGACTGATACTGAGCCTCCCGGGGCTGAGGATGCCGTCAGCCTGCAGATCTTTCAATCTGACTTCTTCTACGACAAATAAGTATTCAGACTTTCCCCTCCAAATTTCTTTCATGTCCATGCAGAAAATCCTGCAGGGTTAAAAAAAAGAATGAAAGAAAGATACAAAGAAAGAAAGAACGAAAGAGAAAGAGAAAGAAAGACTGCACACATTTAAACAAATCTAGCTTTACTTCACTGGTCCGATGAAAGTCTTCTGGTTTACACAGAGAAGACCAGAGCAGTGAAGTAGTCGCTCCGAGCATGTAACCAATTATTTTGCATTTGGAGCAATCGAATCAAGAGACGGAGGATTATTAGGACAACATCTGATTCGAGTGAAGCTCATTTTTATTTCAAACATTTTTCTGTGCCATGAACAATACAAGGCCAGACAAAGACCAAAGCCCTGGACAAAGGGTTACTGGGCGTACCTTGTCCAGTATAAGCTGTGAAAACATTGATCCCTTTTCTGTCACGCCCTTGTTCTTGAAAGAGTAAATGTTGTTGTTTTGTGTAATAACTTCAGAGAGCATTGAAACTTTATTAACTCTCTTTCAAAATCCCGTGCTGGAAATGTGTTTTTTCTGCCATTTCAGTAAATTACTGATCACTAATCTATACGTCTATTTTCTTGTTTCTTTGTCCTGTCACCTAAAAACACCACCCCCTGATTGGATAAGACGACCAAGATTGGTTGCTGTGGATCCTTCACGCCAGGTGATGTATAAAGAGCACCCAAAACATAACATTATTACTGATTGATTGTCGAAAAGTAAGACAATGTTTCCTGAATGTTGATGACGGTGGTTTGTTGTGACAGCTGCGGCGTTGTTCTTATTTTTACCTACGAACAATAAACAGCATAATTTCAATTTGTTTGTGAACCTCTGTTGCTGTCAGACCTATAGCAACACACACACAAAAAACATCTTTCAAATATTTAATAACAATAATTGGGATTGAGTAAAATTTTAAGGGTGTCTGAAAACTTTTTTTTTCCACTCCTGTCTTTCCAGTGAGCTAACTGATGTTCCAGAGAACTGCAGGTATGCGCGCGAGAACACTGTGTTTACAATCTGGACGGAGGGAATGTTTCATACTTTTGGTCAGCCCAAATGTTTGTATCAGACAAATGCTGAGGGGATGTCAGAGTTCTCTGACCCCGTCAGCTTATCACGCAGCAAAGTGCCTTCTTTTGGGAGGGAAGAGTATGGAAGGGCTGAGATGAGGTGGAAGGGGACAGTTTAGGGAAGAGGCGGGAAAGGGAAGTGGACAGAGGCAGAGACGGGTTTGACATCACTCACATCCTTCCTCTGATATTTGACTCTAATCTGATGTATGATGTGAGTCCTGCTGTAGCGTTCGTGCCTAGGGGAAAAAATGCATACATTTTTTAGAAATCTTGTTATTGATTGTTATTTATCAGGCAAATAAAGTAAAACAAGTAAATAGTTATATGAATTCAACTTTGTATGTCTAAATTTGACACATTGGGCTTTTTTGAGAAGTCAGTTGAACAGCTTTTATGAATTTGTCCCGTGACAAATTTATGAACTAAAAAGTCTAAAAGCTTTGGTTAAACTCTCAAATTGAAAGAAATATCTTCCCATTTTAGCTAGTATGAGTAGCCCCCTCATCCTCATATATTAAAGAACATGTTTCAATACTGTCTGCTTCTATCAATAACACAAATGTTTATCACATTACATTCATGACAAATTTATCCTTGGGCTCTTTACATGTCATTCTGGTTTGGAATAGTTCCTGGAGCCCAGTTTCCCCTGTGAGAGCACTGAGGTAACAGCAGCGTGGAAAAATCTGCCTTTTTAAAACGTAGAACCCTCCAAAAAGAGAATAATGAAACAGGCAACAAACAGTAAAAGTGGAGAGGCCAACGAGGAAAAAAGAGGAGCTGAGAGTAGAGATTTGATTAAAAAGAAGACTCAATTACAGTTTTCCTGAATCAAAACTTGGTTTTCATAACTTTTGCTGCCTCATTGGTTCTGCTGTTGTGTTTTGCATGGATGTTTATTGTGACATACATGGTATATATCATTTTATTTTTTGCTCATTGTGGTTGTTTATTCAGCGGACAAAATTTTATTTTCAGACATGTCTGAATTTTGTCAAATTTTCTTGGCCCATTTAAATAAACTCTGAACCTAACAGAGTAAAAGAAAAAACAATCAATTGATCAATCGTTTACAAAACCGATGGATCACTGCAGCACTAGAGTTGAGCCATTCCGAACTTTGAAAAAAGGGAAACATATTTCACATTGTCATTTTTCTTTCTTTGATTCTTGTTAAGAAGAAAACAAAGAGAACTTATTACGAATCACAGTGCAGCAGCCGCCAGCCGCCCTGCTCCTGATGTGACCGCAGACATGCAGCCTTTTTCTTTTAGCAGTGAGCGCTTGTGGTTGGCCTGGATTCCGCCCCCTCTCCCAAACCCTCACGGTGTATTCAGGTGTCGGCCTCTGCCAGTCACAGCAACACGTGCGGGTATTTCAGAAGCTCCTCGTCAATTTGGCGGTTTCTGTATTTTTTTTACAGCTTCACCAAAGATGAGCTCATCTTCTGCTGCCGCTAGTCGAATACGACTCGCGCTGTTTCCACCTAAAGCGCTTTTTATTTTTTTTTTTTTTTTGGTGCAGCCACAGCATCACTGCGCTCTAAACCCTGTTATTTTCATCTGCTTGGACAGTGACACAACGGCGGATGCTAAATACATCGCACAAGTAGACACCATTTTGCCATTTTTTATCACGTTAAAAACTTTATTCAATTTACTTTTCAAGCAGCTGTTTCCCTTTTCTTGGTTTTGCAACGCTCTCAGCTACTATTTATTCCTCCGAGTTCCAAGAATGTTCCGGTATTTGGGTCATAAACCGCCGTTGCGTTCGTGCCCTCTCGCCTCGTGGGTCTTTTGTGTGCAACTGTGCGCGTTTGCGTGACTTCTCGCTCGCATCGTGCCACGCGTTGCAGACGGGCCCAGGCGGCGCTGACAGCTGGGAGTCACTCCTAAAACATCTATTATGATGCTGCGCATGCACTGTGCGCGTGCGCGCATGTGTGTAACAGAGACGCCAGACAATCTATTGTTGAGTGTTTGCTGACACGGTGCATCATCCACTGTGTTGGAACTGTTGCTCTCCCCCCGGCAGCACAATGAACGGGCAACGCAGAGATGCTGAGCGCAACACTTTGTGGCTTTATTTAGCTGCATGACACACACACACACACACACACACAAACACAGAGTCAGAGAAAGAGAGAGCAGGGTAAGAGAGAAATGTGTGCACAGACACATGTGTTTGTGTGTCCCAGGAGGAATCAGATGAGAGTTCGTGACCTTTCGTTGTTAGAGAAAAATTTGTTTCCTGCCGCTCTCGGCAAAAATAGCTTTTCAACACTGAGAAATGCAGCGATGTTGCTGCGGTTCAGTGGTTCGGCAATTTGCTGCCTCACTGTACGAAGGTTGTGGGTTCAATTGCCAGCGCAGGGCCTTTCCGTGTGGAGTTTGCCTGTTGTCTCTCTCTGAGTCAGCGTGGGTTCCTTCCCTCTGTAAGGCATGTATGAGGCTTGACTGCTAAAATGCCAGTCGGTGTGAGTGAGTGTTGTTGGCTTGTCCAGGGTGTAACCCCGCCTTCGCCCTAAAACAGCTGGGATTGGCTCCAGCACCCAGTGATGAGGGAGAAATCGGATGGGGCAAATGAGGTTGCTGGTGAAAATCCCTGCAAATGAATCCCACACTTGCGAAGTTCTGCAGTAGTGACTGAACTTGTGCATTGAAAAATCAATATCTAGACCAGGTTGGGTCAAATTACTGACACGGCGTCAAATTCTATTTCCGGCTCTTATATTTTGAGCTGCACACAATTCGGTCTCTTCGTCCGATGGTTCAAAAGCCATGCTTTGCAAACTCCAAATACAAGTTTAACAGAAATAGTCTGCCAATACGGCAGCAAATCTGCCAGTGTTTGCTCACTAGCTCCGTCTCACTGGAGCCAGGTTGAAACTGTCAGAAGCTTTGGTTGAAGCTTGCATGTTTTGCAGCTCCAAAGAGATTGTAAAAAACAAAAAACTTGAAGGAATCGCCCGAGCTGGATGTTGAAGGAAAGCCGCTAGCGATTCACGCTAAACTGAACTCTGAGACAAATTGCGAAAGCTGTGTGTGAAAAGGGACTCCAATGACTGTTCCGTTTGATAAAACCGTGCGCCATCAACACTGGCAGGGCCGTGCTGACATTGTTTTTGTCTTCTACAGAATCACCTTTAAAGGTTAAGTGTGTAATATTTGGAGAATTTGAGAAGACACGACACCAAGTGGTGACATTTTAGATTGCAACACTCACTCTCTCGCCCTCCCTCTTCCGAGCATGCCAGTGAACTACGGTGGTCTCCATGCACTGAACCTGGATACCTCGTCCACCTTCTTCATTGTTGGTTTATTTGAAGACGCAAGCAGCCACCCTAAATAAAAAACGCACTGTGAGGTGGGCTGGATTGTCCATACCAGGCTTCCTTAGAAATATGGCAATGAAAGATGACAGCTAATTTGGAACAAGACCTTGCTATATGTATATTCTTATATATAAATAAGAACTGTTATATTGGTTGGAAAACCAAATGACTTTATTGTACTGCAAGTGGACACTTTTATCAACGTATTTATGGGCAGTATATGATGTGTTTACCAATATGAAAACTAGCTCAGGCCAAATTTTACTGACTGGACCTTTAATCTGTCTTTTTTGCTCCTCTCCACCCTCTGTAAAATATGTCTTAGACCAAAGGTTGGGGGGGAAAAATTGACTGGTTGGCCGCAGTGGTTCTAAAATGTGGCATAGGGGCCGAAGCAGCAGCAGATGGATGGAGTATATCATGGGATATGTAGAAAACATGTGCTTTAATGTCAATTGAAAATGAATCAAAGCAAAGTTTCGACAAAATATCACTTTGACACCCTCTTTGAAGTGACCTTTTCAACAAAGAAAATGAAACGAATGAAATACACTTTTTTTTCTAGTTTCTAACAGTTACTGGTATTTTAAAGTAATTTAGAGTTATGTCATTCTTCAGAATACCATCATCATTATCACTGGGGCAGAAAATGGGAAACTAAAACATTAATAAGGTTTGTTAATATAGCCTCGAGTTCGGCCGGCCGGATTAATAAGCTTAAGGGGCCGCATATGGCCCACGGGCCACAGTTTGCCCGTGCCTGTCTTCGACGATGGAGATGGCTTTTCCAATGAAAGAGTGAAGATATACAAAAATGTGTCTAATTTTGGGACCATTGATACAGAATGTACTGTTCCCGATGCAACCTTCAATGATTGAAGAGCCCAACGCGATGTTAGCATAGCCTCACGCGCCGGCTTCCTTCAGACTTCAGATGAGTCAATAGAAAACTGCGGCTGCTATGAAGGTTTAAATTAAGAACGTTCCCCCCGTCTCGCTCGCTCGCTCGGCGCCTCGTCGGCCAAACTCGCGGAGGAGATATTCGGAAGGAGAGAGCGAGACGCGGAGGGTGAGAGGATGACAAAGGAAAGCTCCGTCGGAGAGAGGAGGGGGGAAAAACTGACATGAATAATTCAACTCTCCCTTTGTGCGCCCGGCATTTATCTCTCAATCCTCTCTTTTTCTCCCCTCTCCGCCAAGATGCTACACAACTCTGACAGCTTTATTGTAGCCGCTTGGAGCAGCTTTTTGTGTGTGTGTGTGTGTGTGTGTGTGTGTGTGTGTGTGTGTGTTTCTATTCCCATGTTCTTGTGAAGAACAGGGGTTTGAGATGTGTGTATCGGATTTAAGTGCTGTATAACAGTGGGCAACTCTACCTTGTGTCCATCCCTCAGCCACTAGCTTGCGTGCGCCACACACACACACACACACACACACACACACACACATACACACTCAGCACTTTAAATAGCCTGGTAATTAGACAGGCAAATTACAGCCCTTTCTGCCTTCTTTGCAGCCAAGCACTGTGGGAAACGTAGGCAGCTTAAGTGTTTCCTTTATTGCAACGATGGCAATAGGCCAGGAGACTGTTTTCCTTTTCTTTTTCTTCTTTAACTTTTTTGGTAGGGGGGGGCGTAGGGCTGTTCAAAGGATCCAGAAAAGAGGGATCTGGGTTTGTGAGGCTGCTGCTGGAGAGCAGGGCTCCTCGCGGTGTTCGTCTCAAAGTGCAGAGAGACGCTCGAAACTGTTGCTGATTAATTGCTTTCACCATCTTCGCCACCGCCGCGCTCGTTTAGAGGAGCAGATGGTTTGGTTCGCTGATGACTGAGTTTTTAAGGATGGGGACAGAATCGTGGAGCGCTGGGAAGTGGGGGACAGTTTAAAAGTACACACGCGGAATTGAAACGCTGTGTTTTTGTTGTGGATTTATTTATTTATTTATTTTATTTTGCTTTTGCAAAAGACAGAAACACCCACACGAGGACTGTGCTGTGCTCAAAATACATCAGGTTATTAATAGCTGCCGTGGGTTTATTGTGCTGTTATATTTTGCATCTGTCTCTGCTGTGCTGCCATCCGCCCTGACAGTGACAGTTGTCTGAAAAGGCTTTGGCTGTAACGTCCATTGTGCAAAATTACAGTTCTAATTTTGGACAGTGCAGCGGAGACGTTTGCATTTACGTCGAACAAGACTTTAATACTGAAAAGGTGTTAAAAAAAACAAAAAACAAGGTCTGTCTTTGCTAATGGACATTTGAGACAACATGGCAGACATTTCATAACCATTTTTGATGGAACAGATGAGCAGAACTGATGTCTACAAAGGGGTGATTATTTCTTATTACAGTAATACTTTAATCTTATTTAATGTCTCAGATGTTGACAAAAACTAAAGAACTGAAGATCTATGAGTGAATCACTGAAGAGCCGGAGGGAGTGTGCAAAAAATAAAAAAACCTAGATGATCTTACAAGCAGCGAGGCAGGAGTTGATCTGATGTCATAGCAACAAAACAAACAAAATAAATCAAAAATCATATCAACTGGGAGAAGTTGGCAGCGCCTGGAAATCATTCGAGGTTGAAGGAAGTTCTCTCACTCCTCATGAACAAGGTAGCCAGCTGATTCCCCACAGGCTGGTTTCTGCAGCATGTGACAGGCACTCTTTTTGAAAGCAAAGTGAAAGGGAGACTGAGAGAGCGACGTTGGGGCAGCTGCATTCTTTAGAGGCAGCATTTACCGCGGCGTTTCGAGTGTGAATAACCTAATAGCGGCGTTCACATGCAAAGCCAGTCTAACTGGTGTCGCGGCTCTCTGTCTCCTTATCTCTCCTTGGCTACGCAAACACAAAGCAAAGTGTTTGGCTCCCCCGCGGATCAGTCGCTGCAGGTGATTGTCAAATTTGTTTTTGTTTTTTTTGTCAACTTTTAAATGGTCCATGTTGCAATAGGAAGATGTTTGCGTGCAAAGCACGCATTGTTTGTACGTGTTTGGCGAACCGAATAAAGGTTCAGTAATATGCAATAGAGGTTGCACACTATGAACTCACCCTGAAATGTGTCAAAGCTGTTCCATGGTTTGCCCTACAAAAGTCAAGCATGATTGGATTATTAATATTAAAGGCTTGCTTCAGAATGGTAATACAGATCTAAAATGGTCTAAAAAGGAATATACTGTAATATGGAACCTTAAAGGCTGTTGTCTGTCTTTGATCAGTATGTGATTCAGTGGGCACTCATGTTTGCAAGTTGGAATTTCCTTTGTTTTGTATTTTCTTTTGCCATGAAAATGTTTGGTTTTGGCAGATTTGGCTGTTATTATAAGAATATATCACAGTATCGACTGTTGAAATTTGGGTTTGGTTGTAGTAAATGGCTATGAAGGAGCTTTGAAACTAAAAGCTGCTAAGCTAATTATTTTTAAGATGTGTTTTGTTTTCACAGTTACTAAGTCATGTTGCTGTTAATTTAATTTAATGCAAAATACCAATCTTAGAACAGAATCTGCCCTGAAATGTGTTTGCTTGAGTTCAAAGTAACAACTATTATCCTCTAAAACACTTAGAATATAAAAAAAAAAATTCAAAGACTGATATTTCACAGCTTCTCATGTTGACAGACGACTAAAACAACGACGACGACGACGCAAAAAAACAAGATGAAAACCATGCAATGACAGATGCAGAGGAGAGGGGTCACGCTGTGCGTGTGTTTGTGTACACTGGCCTATGCATAGACGTGTGGTTCGATTCTGTGACCCGTTCAAAAGGATCGTTTCTATAGGGTCTATTGTGCGTTCCTGTCTGTCTGTCCGTGACAAAAGCTGACTTAATGGAGTGGTGCTGAGTGGTAGAGACTGACACGCACGCACACACACACACACAAACACAAACACTACATGCATGGATTGATTTGACAAGCTTGTACTCAATTTTTTTTTTTTTTTTTTTTTTAAAGTGCTAATGCCAAATACATTTCTGTTTTGTGCATCACATCATGTTTTGTGTTGTAACTCTACTTTCTATGACAGTTACAGCCGCTGTGCTTTGAGTTAAAAACACATCAGGAACATTATTATTTTTATCCTTGTTAGGTGACATGTCACCCAACATGTGTGCCCACCTTTGCCACTCTGCTAGAAGCTTATGGCTTGGATTTGGTATTTGTGATTGGGGCATTTCTCTGTGGAGTTTGCATGCTTTCCCTGTGTCTACGTGGGATCTCGCCAGGTTCACCAGCTTCTACCCCATAGTCGGTGCAGGTTAGGCGAACTGGCACCTCTAAATTGGCTGTGGATGTCCACCATCACTCCCTGTCAAGACAGCTGGGTCAGGCTCCAGTATCCCAACAACAGAATTCAGGATAAAGAATAGAATAAAGATTAGTGGATGGATGGATGGATCGAAGTCAAGCCGCACATCATCTCGTCAGCCTATGGCTAAACCATGAGTTGCACTTTTAAAATAAGCTTAAATGGGTCCTGTTTTGGAAAACAGACTATTTCAGATCTTTTTGTGTCACTTGTGTGCCAGGCTAACACACCAAGTACGAAAAAATGATAACTTACTCATTTCTAGATGGGCTGATTTTTCCAAACGTATGGAAATGGCCATATCATCATTTTAACATCTCCAAAATGGTAAACTGGAACATGTAAATACAATAGGTCAAAGCGTTTTGACTCAGTCAAACAATGAATGGAGCTAACTGTGTGGGAGCAAATTTTTTTTAAAAAAAATAATGGGAGTTTGATCAACCTCCACTGGAACACATTTGATAATATACAGTATGTATGGGGAATGACATGAAAATGCAAAGTGCCCATGTGCTGTCTAACAAATGCACACTGAAGAAGTCACATGCCAAAGGAATGTTGTAGAAAGATCAAAACAAAACCCAGAATTAATGATCCAGTAAAGACCGATAAATCCCTTTTAATAAATCTTAACTAAATCCAACAGCAAATTCATAAGTTGCATTTCAGAACAAAATTTCTCCCACAGTTATGGCTTTGAATCATACCAGAGAGGGAACAACCTGTAGATTCCTCATCATCTTTTTTATTGTTGTTTAAAGTAGCAGCAAAAGGAGCGGCGCTATTAGCTGATGATGTTGGAGTATGTTAGTAGTTAAGTCTGTCATGAAGATGCTTTCTGCACTGTTTAAACAAAGCGTGTTTCGGCAAATACTCTGAGTTGTTTTGACCGTTCAGCTCCGACTTTTCATTTGTCATTAAATTGTTTTTTTGAAAAGTGGTGTTGCAATGGTGAGCAGCCCACGGCAAGCTCTGGGTTCATTTCCTGGGGATTCTGTGTGGTCTCTTTGCCTGCCCTCCCTTTTCTCTGCATGGGTTCTCTCGAGGTTTCCCAGCTTTCCCCCCACAGTCCAAAAGATGCTAGGCTAACTGAAAACCCCAAACTGCCCCAGAGGGGTGAACGCGAATGTGGATGGTTGTGTTTGTCTCTCTGTGTTTTTGTGCCGAGTCGCTGACTTGTCCGGGGTTAACCCCACTATTGACCCAAAATACTTACCTAGTCTCCAGTGTCCCCGTAGGATAAGTGATCTAGAAATACAGAACACGGACCGATGTGTGTCCACTCCCAAAAACATCTTTTCTATTTAACAGTGAGTATATAAAATGTACAATAGAGATGTCACACTCAGTGTAATAAAATATCTATTAGCCTCAGATGTAAATATCAGCCCACGCTCACGCTCTTTAATGACTGTGGGAAGTGTTTGCGTTGTAACCGAGCCCATTGGCCGTCCAATGAAACTGACCTTTACAAAGTGGCCTTTAAGTGATGTGACCTGTGTAATCTCCGACCCCTCCCCCCCTCCTTAAATGTTAATGAGCTCCGTGCTCTGTGAGGTCCGCTTATTGATTTCGCAGAGACCTCATTTGTCATGCAAGAATTAATCGTCAGACTCCATTATGGACACGCGCTTACGCGGGAATAGCCAGCGAAGCGCCGGCCCGTGCGGAGTTCCGCTTTCTTCTGGACGCACCCATTTGATTTCCATCGCTCCACTTCCTGGTAATGAGCCAGAGGGAAGAGTTGAAGCTGCGGGTTGCCGCCGGTGCGTTGCCGTGACTGATGGCTGCACCTGGTTTAAATCGGGTAGGAAGAAACACCAGAACTAACTGTGAAGTCCCACCGACAGTCCATCTGTCTGCCAGAGGGAGTCCAGTGTTTACACTGTGTTTTGCTAAGAAACCAGGACAATTAATGAAATCACAAAAAAGTGAAGAATTTGTTTTTATTCACCCAGCTCTTTGTGCTATGACCTAATCCTGACATTTAGCTGACACTTGGTCATCTTCCATACATGCTGTTCTAATGACCAATGTTTTCTTTCTTTTTTCTTCCTTTAGTCTTTCTTTCTTACCTTTAAAATCTGTAAACTGTCCCCCCGAAAATGATTCTAAAGAAAAAACTGCGATATTAATAATTCAGAGGGGAAACTGATCACCTGCTCACCACATCTCATCATTAAATGCTTTATTTTTTGCCTGTCTATGAAGTGCATTAAAAAAAAAAAGTGAGTCCTGAACTCATTCCTGAATCTAAAACAGGAACTAGTTTACATTGCAAATAATACAATGTAGCATAGCATAGCATAGTTTAATATAATCTACATAAGTATTTTTCTGTGACTGTCTGTTGATTTTCAGGTCTTGGAACAATGGAACCATAAAAACCAAGTAAAGTATTTCTAAGTATTAGACCTCATATTATGGTAACATTTACGTCATGTTTACTTACAATAATAATAATGTAATAATCTGCGATAATCTTATGGTCTATACAATAATAATAATAATGGGAGCATGTGCCCGATTTTTCCAGCTCAGTTCTAACGCGTCGACCCAAAACAGCCCTGCAGCTGTTTCGCAAACCGTGTCGAGGGGAAGAATTCGACATTCCTGCCGCCTCGGCCCCCTTGATGCCTTTTCCATATGCCTGTCAAAGGTTGGTCTGCCCAGCTCGGGACCGCCAAAAATCCATGAGCTCCTCGCTGCGGCTTTGCCACCTCTCCTGCTCCGCCCACTCATCTTTTCCCTTCAGTCTTGATTCCGTCTCTCGTGTTTTGTGTGTCATGTTTCGAGCCTTGCCGCTTCGCTTGACTTACTTTGCTTCTCGATTTTGCTCTCTGTTAGATAGATAGATAGATAGATAGATAGATAGATAGATAGATAGATAGATTTAAACAAGTAATTTCTTTAACGATCTATCCTGTATTTCCAGTAACTATGTGAGTTTGATTATGTGGACAGACATAAACCTGGTTTTGGCATACAAAAAGAAAAGACCATATGAATGAAAAATCCAGCAAAGCAAATGTGTGAGTAACAGATGTTCAAGTCAGATCAGCCAGTGCTGGAAAGCCCCTGGACAACCAGCTCGACAACTTTCCACACAAAAAAGTACAGTAAAGAGGTCTTTTAAGTAATTTTGATTAATTTTAAGACACACAAAAAATACGTGTCAAGACAACAATGTGTGGACTGTACTCAGATTGGTCCACTATATCAACCTGTCATTCTCCTGCTTCTAAATTTAACTCATAGCTGCTGTGCACTTTGATATTTGGCTGGAGGAACATGAGCCATGCAGGAAATTGCTCCCCACAAAATGCAATTCGGTCAAAACGCGCAAGTTTTTTTTTTTTTTTTTTCCGCAAAGCGCACTGGATGTTCCTGAACGAGCTGTGCAAGACATCCGCCTCTTGGGACATGGGGGAACGTTGCATCGAACAAGGCGGCGTTGTGCGTCAGAACAAGTGTGCATCATGTTCTTGAGTGTAGGTGTGCGCTTGATTTTTGCAAGTGACACGGTCTCGGCCATCACCCCATAAAGTGCCGAGGCTTGCGGAGTGTGCGGAGTGTGCGGAGCATGTGTGGCGACATCCGGTTTTGTGTTGAGGTCAGCCTCCACATTTGCACGCTGATGCAAGCGGACGCGCGCTGAGGTAATTCGTCTATTGATCTGCTTCCATGCGGAGGAGCCCTGCCAGAAGTGCTGTGTCAGAAGAAAGACGGATAAAGACGCACTAGTAACAGTGGCTCAATTATGTGTTGTGTATAAAACAGTTTGCAGTCGAGCCGTTTTCTTACCTTGTTCTTCTCCTTTGGGCCGATCCCCTCAGGGGAGACCACAACTAATTGCCTACCTCCATTCCACTCTGCACCCTCTTCTCTCGCATCAAATAACTTCATGTCCTCTTTGCCAGCATCCATTAATCACCTTCCTGGTCTTGCAATAGACCTGCTGTCTGCCAGTTCCAACCTCAGCATCCTTCTATCGACACATTGAATGTCTCTCCTCTGAACATGTTCCAATCGTCTCCGTCTGGCCTCTCTGGTTTGGCCTCCGAAACATCTAACATTCTCTGTCCAGCTGATGTTCTCATTCCTGATACTGTCCAGTCCAGGAGCTCATCATTTAAGTCACCGGTCAGTCTGCCTCCAGTAAGGGCCCCCCCAAACTCCAAGGTGCCGGCCCATTCATTTCAATGGAGATGCTCAGCCAGTACATATTTTGGAAGAGTTTTTTTGCTTTTGGGTTACGTCCACAGACGTGCATTTTGAAGAGAACGTGGGATTTTTGGCTGCAATACTTTGAGTGGCCACTAGAATATTGGATGGCTGGTATAAATGACGTAACATAAATCAATGCCTCTAGCTACCCCCTTTCCTTTCAGTGCCACAGTCTCTAAACCATGAAATAACATGAAAAAATGGACAATAATAATAGACATAATTTTTGTATGTGGGATTAATGGTTTGACAAGCGGTAAAATTGAAGAAATACGTATTGTTTCTGGTTAATTACGAATTAATTGCCATTAATAAATTTGCCATTGCTTAAAAGCTAATGTTGCTACCTCTTCCTATGTTCCAATGTTGCTAGAATTCACATGACATGCATGGCATTTTTTTTTACACACACTGTTCGGAAGACCCTGTCAAAAGAAAACCTGCGATTGAACAAACTGCCTGTGCGCACAGTAACATGTCGTGCTCGCTGCCTTGTGGGGAGCCGGGCGTTTCACCCTGTTTCATCTCCTGCCAGAGCCGTTGCAGTATCCATAGTGCTATTGTTCAAACGCTGGCAGTGGTTTCCTGTTTTTTGTTTTTCTTATATTTTCAGGGACTAAACCCTGCATTCAGCAGCCACTTCTTGCTCCTCAAATGATGCTGATTAGTCATGTGCAGTAGCTATACCGCAAGCTAGGAAATTATTCGGATGTAGGAGCTGCGTAGTACGGGTTTGGTTGGAATTCAAACTGAAATCTCAAATAACGCGTTGTCCCGTAAAGTTCATTTAGACCAGTTGCTAAGAAATAAAAAAGATAGATGTATCCCGAAAAAAAAGAACAAACCAAGCTAAACATAAAGGCAAGCTAACCCTGAGGTACCTGCTAGCAAGCTAGTTTAAGGCTTAGCATAAATATATATATATATTTATTTTTTTTTAAAGGAAAGAAAACGCAAATCTATCAATTTCTAGCTGCTTTCCGCTTTGCTCCTGAAATGCAGATCCCTCAGTAGAAAAATTTGTAAATACAGGTCATATCTCTGAGTAGCATGACAAATCTGGTTAACAAGACGTTTGCTTATCCTGGCAGCACACGATGTCTCCCACATTCTTAACACATTTTAATGCTCCTGTCAATCACAAGCAGTCTTCGCCCCTTTTGTGGCGGAGGTGTTTTTTTTTTTTTTTTTTGCAGTCATTTCTTCATGCCGCCGAATTCCTCCACTACTCTCTCCACCTCTGCATGTATCCTGTATGGCCACATTTCACACTGGGACAGATGTTTCCTGTTGCGCAGTGTGGGAGAAAGACATATCGCTCCAAGAATATGAGCAACAGATGGCGAGAAACAGAACAGGAAAGAGGAAGAAAGGTGTGTCTCTGAAAAATGTGTCCGATGCAATCAGACAGATGTCTTTTTTTTCCACTGCCTGTGTGATCACATACTGTCACCTATTCAGCAGTGGAGTGAAAGCCTTATGAAAAGTTATCAAAAATGAATCTTGTCTTTTTTTCATCCACTGATACGCTTTTAATAACATGTTTACTTTTTGTTAAATAAATAAATAAAAGTAATACCAACAACAATATTAATACACAGATCTTGTTGACTAGTTTACTGTATGTCTGAAAAGGGTCTTTACTGCTCTTGTTTAGAGGTAGAGCAAACACATGCATAAATGACCATTAAATTACAGGGAGAAATAAACTACAGGTGGGGTGAACGTGGATTTCGGTTTTGATTTCGAGCGAAACCCAAAACATCTACACCTGTAGCTGAGAACATGCAGGAATTTTTTTAGATAAAATATATTTCTCATACACAGTAGTAGTCATAGTATGTTTGTCTTCCTCTTTTTTTTTTACTTGTCCAGTGTGAGATTGGCCTACTTTGTCCCCTTCACTCATCCAGCGCTTCCGAAGTGCTTTGGCACAGAGGGTAATTCGAAAAAAAAAAAAAAAAAGTACTTTGTTCAGCGCAGTGACGTACTGAGGAATTATGACGTGTTCAAGTTTGACGTTTCACTTTCTTATCTCTCCAAGTAGCTCGCTCCGCTGATGAGAATCTGAACCATTTAAATCGCGCCTGCTCGAAGATATTCTCACTGCGCTTAGAAATCAGTGGGATGAGGATTGTGTCAGAATTGCCAGCGCTTAACGGAGGGGCTGATAAGATGAAGACACACACAAGCGCACAGACACTCACACACACGCCCACAGACACTCACACACACACACACACACACACACACACACAGTGAGGATTGAAACAACTCCTCCATCATACCGAAACTATTTCTACACTTCATTCCATGATCATTTTCTCTCGAATTCCAGAGTTGTCTGTACTCTCACCAGCTTTTCTCATTCATTTTAAATGTGTATACATTGATTTATATATATATATATATATATATATATATATATATATAAAAATATGTCTTCGCCGCGTCTGCACGCCTGAATACGTTGGAGCTGCTGCCAGGGTCCTTTCCACACTCATTGGTCACTTAATCTGGTACAACGTTCAACCATTTATTCTCGCAAGTGGCTAAATTTATGTTATCTCTTGCAAATTATAACACGGACACGTCTGCCAGATTTGAGTTGAGTCCTTCAGGTAACTCATTGTGTTATCTCAAAAATAAACATCAGACTTGGAACTTGTACAAATGCAATCACTGTTGACACTTAAGGTGTTTTGGTGACCAATAGTGGTCCAAAACACCTATAAAATCATCATAACCTACTAAATCTTATAGGGTACAAAAAAAAAGTTTTATGGTTAGGTTGTTGCCAGTTCTCTTTCACTTGAATCGTGGACAGAAACTGAGACTCTTACTAATCTCAAGTAATCAGCGCCGCCTTTTCAGATGTGCGTTATCACCATTTACTTGTGTTAGTACTGGCTAAAAAGTTATCTTCATCTTTTTGTTGTCAGCTGTAAGAGAACTTTTGTGCTTTGTACAAGACAGCTCGTGATCTGGTTGAGACTGCAAGATAAGAAGCACAAACACATTAGATTCCTGAATGTTATCAACTCCTATTTTGAAAACTAACTGATAAAAGGGCAGTTTTTTGGTGAGAGTAGGGAACAGAAAAGCTGAGTGTGTGTGCGCACAAGGGCACTCAAACATCATGGTATCGCTGACTGTGTTAAATGCAAACGACAAAAATACAATAGAAAAAAAACATTTAAAAAAGCAAACTAACAAAATCATGAAAGCAGTGATCGCATATTAGAAGCCGACGTCACACTTCACCGACCTTCAACAGCAAATCAGCAAATAAAAATATGAATACTGACGCTGTATACAGAGACAGTGGTGGACGTTTCTCACAGCACAGACTTAAAACAATCTGTTCTTTCTATGACCTCAGTGTGTGTGTGTGTGTGGTGACTGAAAAAGTGATCCTATCTCAGATAGAGGAAGTGGCGGGCAATTTGGTGAGGTTGGTTTCCTGTTGAGGTTTCTCACTTCAGCTGATGATTTCAAACAAGCACAGAGACGGCTTTCACATCCTCCCATACACTGCACAAAGGCCACGACAGTGTAGAAATTAAGCGAAACGGAAAATAATTTCTAACAAATGCCCTGAATTTAAACTTGCTAATGCCGTACGTTTGACTTAAAATTTTCACCCTACAGATTTAGTGGAGTTCTTTTTTAAAGAAGGTAACTGATTAGTATTAGTAATGAAAAAAACAACAACATCCAACCTACTTTCTCAGTTTTTGCTAAAAACAAAATTTACAACAGACAGATCATTCGGTTATTTACGTGTTTTTTTTTTAATCCATTGTCTTCTCGTAGATTAGCTCATCAGCTGAATTATTTTTCACTCTTTTACTCATGCATGATGTCACCTAATCCCTGACGCCCACATTTTCAGCGGCAGTGAGTAACATAACATGATCCTTAGAGGAAGGAGTTAGGTGGGAGGATGACGCGACTACTCACTGATGAACTGACGCTATTTCTGTAGCTGTGACCAACATTGTATTCCTGACATTTTGCACGTGTCTGCCAGAGACGTGGCGACCTTTTAGGACCGCGCACAGCCGTGTGTTAATTAAGAGTGTTTGAATAGATGAAGCTTTCAGAAGTACCTTTATGCAAGTGTCACACAGGCTATGGATAGGTAGATAGATGTACCAGGTAGCTGGCATTTAGCACCTTCTGGCTAATGCAGTCAGTTAGGTGACAGCAGGCCAACATAAAACAAGGAGTGTTGTATCTCGTTGTGTAGAAAAAAAAAGAAAATCAAATCTTTTTTTTGAATGACTTCAGTGTAGTTGGAATATTTTCTCCTTAACAGTTTTGATTGACTTTCGGCAAAAGTGGGTTAAATGGTTTGGTGGTTTGTTAAAAATCAGCAAACAATCTTCTAGTGGGGAAGCGTGTTGGCGTAATCCTGCTTACAATTCAGAGTTGCTATTTTTATCGCAATTTGCCTGAGTGCATTTTCCAAAAAAAAAAAAAAAAAAAAAAAAGCGACGTCATTACTTGCATGACTCGGTCGGAACGGTAACGGTTAACCGTTTGCGCGCGCACCCAGCCAGCCAGCCAGCAACAGATCAGACAGCAGGTCGATCGGAGGAGCTGCGAGACGAGATCTGACGAAGAAGTGGCGATAGATAATTCCCCCCCCCAGACCTGAACCACTTGCCTTCCTTGGCGGCATTTTTCCCCCCCTTCTATTCCAAGTGGACTAACGTTGCGGGAAGTTTCGCCGAGCACTTCACCGACAGACGGACAGGGTATAAAGAAAAAAAAAGCTGTCCACCATGTCGGGGAGCAGGGAGGAGGAGAGAAGGAAACTAGCCGACATCATCAACCATTGGAACGCCAACCGGCTCGACCTGTTTGAAATCAGCCGGCCCACGGAGGTAGGAGTCCACTCTGAAGTAGCAGGAGAGGCCGCGGACTGGCCGGGGCCCGGTGCGTTTGTGCAGCGCCAAACCCACCGCCGTCTGACACTTGGCTTAAAATGCTGTGAGCCAAGTTGTTGTGGGCTGTGTGGTTTATTTGGTTTGACCGGCGGTGGGTCTCCCCGAACGTGTATGGAGAGAACCACTGCCAAACTCCATTGAAAAAATGTAGTGATTTACAATGTCGGCAAACATAAACACACATACACTCAGCCCCGGCGTTTACATGTTTGGAATATTTCGTTGCTTAGAACAGATATTTCCGTTGGGATTCACTCCGAATTCGATAGAATAATTCAAGAACATTTTTAGAATAGAATTGTAACGTATGTTAAGGTTCTTGCTGCTGTGCGCACCAGCGTTGAAAGAAGTTAGCCAAATAGCTAGACCGAAGAATCGCTTTCCGAACTTCATAGCCTTTAAAGAAAAAAAATAAAATATATATATACGTGTTTTGCGTAAATAGTATGTAGAGTTCGCAGGAAAGTGACGTCGACGCTTTCTCCAAATTTTTACCCACCCCAATACGTATTGTGTGCAACGTGAACGTGCTTGACAAGAAGAGCGCGACTGGACGGCTAGATTTTGAACACAGTTCGGTGTGTTATCTTTAATAGTAGGTGGGACGGCACGTAGCACAGCTAGCTAGCTAGCTTGAGTGCACGGTACCTGTAACTGTTGTCGGAGATACCAAACCTGACACCGTGCTTAAAACGTCGGAATATGTCAAGCCAAAGTCAGCGGGTCCGCTCTTAACACCGACTAGTGACACACACACGCACCCCAGGTACATTTGTGTGGATGTAGGTTGTGTGTCGGTGTATTGGGGCGGGCTTTCTGCGGTGCCCTCAATGGCTGACAAACCTACTAGCACAGCGCGGTGTTTCATACGCAAGTAGAGGGGGGGGAAACAGATAAAAGCTTAAAGTATTAACAGCAAGCAGGGTGTAAATACTTAAATTAGGTTGGGCGCTTAAAAAAAACAAAACACGGTTGCCTCCAACAGTCCAAACGGCAGCACAGTTCCCCTGTCAGAGCTGCACACACATCACGTCATGTCGCCCTGCATTGTCCTCACAGCTGCTAGCTCAACGCAAGCCGCTTGTTTGACCAGTAATAATTTGACCCCTGCCACATATTGTGGAGCAATGCTGTAATTGAATCGTGCCTCTGCTGCGCCCAGGTTGTGGTTGTTTACCAACAACACGGCAGAATAAGGAACTCCTCCCTGCTGCTCATAAGATTGCTAGCTAGCAAGAGAACACCAAGGACTAGGGCTGGGTGCTCTCTCTTTTTTTGTAAGGAGCTAATGAGTATCTACACAGCCTCAAACGTAATCATTACATCCTTGGGCTAACTAGTTTTTAATTACAGGCTACGAAGGCGATTGGTCAGCTGTATTGTTTTAGGCGGGTAAATACAGCCCCCCCCCACTCCTTGGATAAGGGCGTAAAGGGGGCCAAAGGGTCCCCCCTCTCCCCGTCTTGAGCCGATTAATTTATCAGGATTGAAGCTGGCCAGCCGTTGGCCCGAGTCATGTACGGCACACGCACTTGCACACAGAGCCCCTCCATTCTATGAGGAATGATTAACCCAGCCCCGAGGTTCTGCGGCTGCTATACGAGAAGCACGGCAGCGCTGCTGCTCAAGATTGCTCAGATTTGAGTCCAGTAGAACATGATTAAACGTAAGCAGATGCATGTCTTGCAGCGCCACACCCTCCCCATATGTCAGCTGGTAGAGCCCGCAAGCAACACAAGTGTCCTTCACACTGTCTCCACCGCTCCTGGCTCGTTCTGTACAGGAAACATGTTTTTTTTTTTAATAGCGCATCTTTTCAATAATATTTCAGGTTGAAAATAAGGTGAGAATTGTCAAGTTTTTTTTTTAATCTTGGAGTTAACGGCCACTTCGAGCTGTGAGATCACTCATGTGATTAGATTACTCATGGATGGCTGAATAGTCTGGCGCAAAGGTTGGCAAATTTTGTAATCTTTCGACCCAAATGTGCAAGAGTCATGGCAAGGGGCACTTCAGTGGCAGTGGGAGATTTCAAACGATACACGTGGAAGATGCAGCTCAGTATTGGATAATATGACCAAATCAGGATGCTTTGTCTCTAACAGGCTGTGAGGCTTATTTTGACTGCGTTTATTAACTCAATGAAGACTAAAGTTCATTAAGTTCTGACAAAAGGCCAAAGGATTAATAAGGATTAGGTACACAGTTGGTAGATTTCTCACGTGTTGTTAAAAATTTCTGGTTTCAACAATTGGTCGCAGCTGCTCAGCATTTACTGACATCTGTGTGCGACAGCTTACATTTCTGGTGTTTTGAATTTGAAGCAAAGGTGCATATCTACCTCGATAACATGCAGTACCGTCCCATGTCAAGTAGATCTTCTACTTCTACTGCAGGACAAATGATGGCGTCGCCTCACCTTCAGTTTGGACATTCAGCATTCTCTCACTGTGATTTGTGTGTTCCTGTTGTAATAACCAGCTTAGATAAGATGCGTTGGCCCTTTGTTTGTCCCACAATGGGGAAATTTGCACTTATAGCAGCCAAGACATAACAGGCATAAGTGCAAGTGCAGCAAATTTAAAGGCAAGAGCTGTAGAAAATATGAACATCAAAAGATTTGGCTAATACACAATTGTTGTTAGCACTACTTAAATCTGCAATTAAATATTTCATTATTTTTTTTATTTAAATGAGATGCTAATGCTGTTTGTGTTTTCCTCACGGAAGACTTTAACTGTACTGTAGTTTAATGATGTGGTTATTTCTGCAGAGTCATGGATAGTATAAAAGTCTGCTAGGGTACAAGTTTCAGTTTGGGTTAATGTCAAACTGAAGTCTTTATTGTCGGCTATTGCGCTGGCAGAGCCGTCATGAGAACAAAACTCTTCTCCAGCCGTGGTTGTGTTTTTCTCAGTTTATGCAGGAGGGATTGAGGGGCAGTCCCCCCCCCCACACACCTCTTGATATTTCTTTCCTGTGACCAGACGTTCTTCACTGCTGACTGAACTCCGCTAAACGCCGGCCTCTGAGAATCTCTGCAGGCCACAAAATAATAGCGCACCAGATTTTGAGTTTTCAACTACATTCACGTGGCGTCTTGAGTGCGTGTCAGCCTGTAAGATTAGAAGATCCCACGGCGAGCTGTCTGCAGGAGCTCAAACAGATAAGGGGGAGAGGCTGGGGCTAAATTTAAGTTTAAAAAGAATAAGTGCCTCGAATCGACTTAATGGAACTTTGAAGTCACCGCAGTGCTGAAAGCGAATGCACTGGTATGTGTTGGTCTAGAATTTCACTGGGCTACAAGTCTGTCGTGCGTCCTTGAAAAGCAAAACCGGGGTTATAAATTATGACTGAGATTTCTTTTTTGTCGTATATGCTTGGTTGAACACTTGCAAGCAGTCGGTGTTTAGATGTGCCGTCAGAGATATTTTACTAAGCATGGTGTTGGGTGACGTTCTGGTCTGCGATGCACTTGTAACACTGACTTATCGGATATCGAAAAAGTTCTCATTTTTTTGGTGCCAAATTCCAATGTCTAAGAAAGTGAAGCTTTCTGATTAGTGACCACATAGTGACCATTTAAGCGAAGGACACATTACATGATTTTCTGACCTATTTTATGGACATAATCTAGTCTGCACGAACCAGCATGGCGAGTTGGCAGAAATTTATGTGATAGGACACAAACTGGAATCATGGTGTGTGAGGTCATCAGCTTTTCAGACATGCTTGAAATTTTTGAGCCGACTCTTGATGCAATCTGGTAGTTGCTTTGTAGTTACTGATTGAACTGCGAGCATGTGCTCTCAGCGAGGTGAATGAAAAAAGAGGAGGTGGGATTAGGTTAGCAGACTGAACTTCAATGTGTTTGTAGCACCAACCAAAACACTCCGATTCTATCCAATATCGGAAAAGTGAATCATCTTCCGGTGCCAAATTGTGATATCCGAGAAAGTAAATCTGGGTGTCTGCGAGCCAATAGGCATTTGGCACACGTGTGTCAAAATTTTAATTGGCTGGAAATTGGCTTCCACATTGTGGAGAACTAAACACTCGCAAACTTTTGTTTACCTGAGAGTGAGAATCAGCATCATGCCAAAGAAGTCTAAAGTTGAGCTCGAAATTAGGCATCCACGAGTAGAGTGCGAGTTTGTGCATACAGTGTACTTAGTAAGGCCATTACAGTACATATATAAAATTACTTTTGACTTTTGTTTGTAATTTTCCACATATTTTCAGTTATTTCAACAACATTCCTCAGCATGTTTTTCTAGAACATGTGTGACTGTCACAAGTTTTACTGCAGTACAAATACAAATTTAACAAAATTGTCATACACACATATACAACTGCTACTGGTGTCGGTGCATCCCCACTCGAAATAAAGCAAAACACATGATTTGTGCAACATAGTGTGCCAAAGACGTGCACCTACGCTAAACCGCCATGCGCTCGGTGGGTTAGGATGGTACGATGGTGTCAAAAACAGCGACTGGCTGAATTTGATTGGAGCGGTTTTTATTACCAGGAAGCTCATAATCCACCTTTTTTTTTCCTGCCAGACCCACATGCGGGCGTCTAAACGGATTGCCGTGACACCAGCGGCCTCCCCCACCTTTTCCCCGCTGCACGGGAAGCAGGAAGCAGGCAGGAAGTGTGTGTTGCGCCGAGATAGCGGGTTTCCTGCGGTGTAGGTAGAAGAAATGGGTTGTTCTCAGAGCTGCGTCGGATCGAGTGTTTTATTTTTGCAGCCTTTTGTGATGCGATGACAAGATGCGCTAAAATTTGGAATGTTGCATCTTTTCGTTGTTAAATTAAAAAAAAAACAAAAGTTGTTGTTTGCGTTAAAGAAAATTGGATTTGGATCTGATCAGTGGTTCTCAACTGGTGTGGAGTGCCAGTTTTTTTCTTACCAGGAAGTCGCCACCCAAATTTATTCCACGGCACTTAAATTTATTCCACAAAAATAAAAAAAAAATAGTGCGACAATACAGAATGCCTTCATCCAGTCATAATAATCAATCGACCCAATCAAAACGGCTCCGTGACCCAAAAGTGGGTTGCGACTCACCAGTTGAGAAACGCTGGTTTAGATTACGTTGATGCATCAGTGCCACGATAAGCTAACTCTACCTGCAATGTGTATTTTTTTCGTTTCTTATTTCTGCCAGTAATCTTTCCTTTTATTATCCAAAATTGCCCCCGTTTAATTAAAATGTGTCTTTTGAGTATCTACACCAACAGTATTGGTGTGGGCCAATGGTAGGGGGAGGGGCAGTGGAGGGGGCTGTTGGTTGGTTGGGAGATGCTAACTGTCTGCTCTGCAACCAGTGCTAAAAACACCGTCGTCCTAGCGTGCGACTGTTTTTAGCAGCTGGCCACGGTTGCAGCCCGTTTAGCAGAAGCACAGAAGAGGCTCAGTTAGCAGATTTGCTGCTCTCAGCCACAGCAACAATACCATGAGGTCACACACACACACACACACACACACTCACACACACTCACACACAGAAACAATGCAGAGACAAATACACACAGCAGTCAGCTACTGTGTGTGTGTGTGTGTGTGTTCATCGGCCATGCCCTCGCCCCTTTTCTCCTTCTGTCTCTTTCTCATCATGTGACGCGGCCACTAGCTGGTTGCGTCGCCATGGTAATGCTGTTGCTCTCCTAAAGAGGCCCCCCTCTCTCTCTTCCTCTGTGACACACACTCGTACCTGACAGTCGAGTGTGTGTGTGCCGTGTTTTTTGGTCTGCAGTTATAACCATCGTGCTGGTCAGAGAGGTTTGGGGCTGCTGGCCAGGAGAAACAACGTGTTGGGATTGTACGTGGAACACCTGCAATGCATTTCAAGACTCAGACGGACGCATTCAGCAATTTAGCTCTCTGGTTAATAACGAACTGCAGGAGATTCAGTATTCGGGTCTGATCACTGCCCCCCCTACAGAAGTAATTAATGCAAAGGGAATTGGTTAAACTTCAATTGCAAAATGAAGAAGGCTGTTTTAGCTATCTAACAGCGATTGATAAGCTAGTGGACTGCAGGCTAAGGCTGCACGATGCTAGTGGATTGTGCAAGATGTGAGTGTGAGCAGTGAAATAGTAAAATGCTTTTCGTTTGCAGACAAATGAAAGAAAATGTTGGAAAATAAATCATCATCAAACTCATCTCAGTTAATATGAGTAGAAAGTATATAGACAGTGAAGCGACTTTGATTGGAATGGCTGAATGGAAATGGTTTGATAACATGAGCAGATGATAGACTGCAGTAGATCTTGTAAGTCACTTTTTCCGCTTCCAACACTGTGAACATTTCACACTTTCAGCTCAATTTTGTGTTTATACCCACCCTGTGATGTAGTGTTTTATTCCAAATATAAAAATGACATGGACCCATAACACAAAGTGGGCAGGCAATACATTACTGGAAAAGATAGCTTCCATAATGTCTCCTATATGTCTGAAAAGGGGAAGAAGTCCAATGACAAATCCGGCCCCTTCTTCATAAATTATTAATCATTGTTAATCTCACTACGTCTTCTGTTTACATTACTTCTTTCTGTTCATGCAGTATATACATACATACACATACACACACATGCATATATATACACAAAAATACAAAAAAAATGGTCAACAGAAAAGAAATGCGACCCACGTCGGAGTTAGCGACCTAGAAAAACAAAAGCATCTTCACTTTAAAATAATAAAGTGTCCGTGCTGTGGGAGGTTTATGTTATGACTTCGCCTTTCAGCACAACCAGGGGGAAACTGTAAATATATATGTCAGTGTATATGTCACGTTTCACGACCCAGCAGTGTGTGTGTGTGTGTGCGCGTGCGCGTGCGTGCGGAAGTGCTCCGCTGTTGTTCATTAGGAAGCAGGGGGGCCAAAAGATCACAAGTCTCAGAGCCTGTCCGGCCTGAGTTATGACGCTGCCTCCGACACACACACACACACACACACACACACACACGCACACACACACACATAAATGCCCATGTTGACAGATGGACTGACATGATTGGATGAGTAACCTTGCAGCTCATTTTCATCAGAAAACCGAGGCTCCTTCTTGCTGGACCCGGGTCTCTTTCCCTCTGAAAGAGGCCAGCGCGGTGCCACAGACCAGGTTTTAGGTTTTCACAACAGTTTGTTGTTTTTAAGGATTTACTTGTCGTCATTGAAACAACAAGTGGTGGATTTAATTCTGACAGCTCACCTCGTACTTATTCATGATCAATCATACGTCTCTTTGTGCGCCATGTGTTGCGGCAAAAGACGGAAATACACCAAACTTGATATGGAAGAAATCCGATTTTCAATCAGTATGATGGAAAGTCGAGGTTTTGTGTTGAAATAGTCATGATTTTTAGTTGTTCAAATTTGTTTAGAAACACCTGGTATCAAAAAAAGTAGGGATGCACCGATACCAATTTCTTACAGAACGAGTAGAGTACTAGCACTCGCATTCCAGTACTCACCAATAGAAGACAGAATACTTAAGGCCAGTATGGATAGAATTACTTTGATTTTTTTTATACATTTCCACAGATGTTCTGTTATTTGAACAACATTCCTCAGCTTCTTTTTTCCTCGAACGTGGGCGACTGTCACAAGGTTTCATTTGGTGGTATCGGTGTCGCGGTATCGGCCCGTATTTAGGGTAAATCCCTGCAAATAAGTACAATTCTGGAACCGGTAACGAAATCGGCACAGTATCAAAAGATTTTGAATGGCACCCAGCCCCACTCAGCCCGATAGCTCCGTCCAGGCGTATTGCTCACTCCTACCAGTTGCAATATGTGAAACTGACCTCGGCCTATTGGCTGCCGTCTGTTAAAAGACAGATGGGGTCACAGTGAACAGGGAGGATATTTATCACTGCTATTTATTTTCAGCATATTACGTCGTCCGCCTCGGCAGACGAGAGAAAGAGAGAGAGAGAGAGAGAGAGAGGGAGAGTGAGGTAGACGCAGACAGGCTTCACGGGTTGTTGGAGGTGTTAAAATGAGGTTGCTCGTAAAAAAAAGAAAGAAAAAATGTGATCTGAAACGAAGCCAAAAGTCAAGGCTGTTGACAAAAGCAATTTGATTAGAAGCAATTTGAAAACAGCATACAAGTGTATCCCTAATTGAAAACAGTGAACACTTGTATGTATGCATGTTTTTCCATAAGACTACAGTCTAACAGTAGCTGTGTTTACATGCGCTCATTTCTCCAATCCGATCTAAACCTTGGTTGATCGGAAATTCCAAATCCACTGTTTACATGGACACCAAATAAAATGATCCGATCGTGACGTGCGTATGCATGCACCAAGCGTTTAATCAGAATGAATCATTTGGGCATGCGCAAAGTTTAATTTTCCGGAAATAGTGGTAGTAGAAGAAGAAACTGTACTTCTGCCTGTGTTGTAAATAAACGCTGCGTTGACCGCGCGTCCTCGGCTCGTTCACAAGCCTTCAAACTTTCCCAGCGGGTTTTTATTTGGTAAATCGTTTCGTTTGTTTCCCGAAAAAACGGCCGACTGACATAGCACACATGCGCAGTGGAGACAGTCCGAGACAGGATCTGAATGGGTGTGTAGACGGACACCATTCGGAATAGTGATCGGCATAAACCACCTCTCTCGTTCGGAATAAAGTTTCGTTCCCACCGGACCGGATCGGATCAGAATCTTCCGATTGGCGCGTTTACATGAAGCATTTTTAATCTGATTAGGCCTTTATTCCAATTATTTGTGTCCATGTAAACACAGCTAGTCTTGTATAGGTGAAAGGTATAATATAAGGACATTAAGGGTAGGCTTTCACGTGCACAAAAGCCGCACATTCTGTTAATGTAGCCTGTGTTTCCAACACAGGCGACTCCTCAACTGCCCGGCTCTCGACTCTGGAATTAGACTTTGACTGCCTTCCAGCGACGTTGCTACACTTTGGAGCGCACAAACATCTGATCAGTGAAATGTGGAAGCGCTTAGAAAAACCTCTCCAGTAGGTCCACAATAGCACACCAGCAGTGTGTCTTCCGTCCAAAGTGTGGGTGCGCGCGCTTGCGAGGATCCAACTGGGTGATATGTCATGGTATTAGGGCTCCTACCAGTCATGGAATTTGTGGAATGCAAATGAAGTTCAGAGCAGCGGATTCCAGACGGGGAAGGTCAGGTTTCCTGACGCGCTCTCTGGAGTACAAAGGAATCTTGAGGAAATATGGAAAACTGAGCAGTGACTTGCGAAAATGTATTTTCCAGCTCACGTTAAAGCGGCGTAGCCCTCTATTTTTCTCGACAATAAAGTGCCTGTGGGCTGAATAATACTAGGGGAGCGAATATGAAAAGTAAGGGAATTTCCATTCCATTTGGGCCACAAAAGGAGTCTCTCGCTCCCTGTGGAGGAGTATAATTCTAAAAGCACCTGTAGTGCCTAATCTGGCCCTCTTCTCTTCCTCTCCCGCTCAAGCATGCATTCCTTCTCTGTGATTCGGCCTCTTATCTATCGTTTCTCTTTCCTCTTGTTCTCAAACAGGCCGTGTATTGTGTGTGTTCAGCAGAGCAGCCCGCCATAAAAGCTCTGTGTGTTTGTGTGTTTGTCCCAGCCAGCCTGTCAGACTGCGTTAATCCCTGAGAGGCCCCGGTCACCTCCTCCCCGCCTCGCGCTATCCCCACCCCCCACCCCACCCCCGCCCTCTGTGCCAGCTTCGATTGGCTCATTTTTCTTTCTCAAGCATCTGATATGCTTTCCCGCCTGCCAGTCACTGTCTGTGTTGCCTCCCTGCCGGCCAATCACAAAAAAAGGTAACCCTCCGTTGACCTCACAGGATCAGACAGCAATCAGGAACCAATGTGTTCGACTCGCCGCCGGTTCCCGTGGTGCTTTGCAGCGGATCAATGTCTTAGTCGTGCCATAAGAAGGTGGAAAACAAAGGAGGGAATGTCTGCGTTATTACCGACAGTTAGCACCTCACTGGTGGTCGACGGAAGCAGGGTATGCATTGGAGATTTAGAGTTTGGATATTGAGTTTGAATGGATGTACATACATATTTTTTTAGTCTTTAGAACAGCCATTGTTATTCATGGCATTAATTAAAAAAAAAAAGGCTTAAAACATTCCTGAGACATTTTGGTTCCTGTTGACATGGTAGCTTCCTGTAATTACCGCCCTTTTAAAACCGCAAATCCATGAAACCAAACTCCTGTTCTACCACATCCCAGTGGTTGTATTAGATTGAGATCTGGCTACAGGGGCCAACTGGTTCTAATGTTAAAATAAAGTTAGAGGTGACTGGAGCTGTGTTCTGTTGTGGGAAATTCGACTGGAAGTAGGTATCAGAAGACAGACTGTGATCATTAAAAGTTGGGTGTGTAATATTTAGAGATTTTTAAGAAAAACTGCAACATCAAGTGGTGACATTTTAGATTGCAGCGTCTCTCCCCCCTCCTAAGATTGCCACTGAGCTACGGTGGCCTGTGCACCAAAACTTGGGTTCCTTGTCCCCCTTCTTCTTTGTTGGTTTATTTGAAAACGCGGGCAGGCCACCATAATTACGAAGCGTGCTGTCAGGCGGGCTAGATTGTCCACACCAGGCTTCCTTAGAAATATGGCAGTGCAAGATGGCAGCTAATTGGGAGCAGCCGTTCTAAGGGCAGGAAAACCTGATTACTTTTTTTGTGCTGCGATCATTCATACACACATATTGTATTCATTGAAATCATAAGATGACACTTGTCCAGGGTGTAACAGCCCAACAGCTGGGATAGGCTCCAGCAGACCCCCGTGACCCTGAATTGGAATAAGCGGGTATAGAAGATGAATGAATGAATGAATGAAATCAAACAGCAACAATACTCAAGCAGACTATGACATTTAGTTGTGCACTCCCAATAGGCAATCTGCACCATGCCCAAACACGTTTGAGGCCTGAAGTACAGTACACTTGGCTAGCGTGAGGTAAAGCACTCTTCCCCAACACGGCATGCTTATAGATGACACTCATTTGGTAGAATAGGGAACAGAGCATTCTAGAAAAAAAAATCCCACATACATTTCACCAGCAGCAACCACCAAAAGGAAGGATCCATGCTTTAATGTTGTTTGTGGCGAGTCCCTACCCTACAGTCCATATGATGTGGGAGACTTTATTAGTCATCAGACCAACCCTCATCCCCCAATTCTTCCCCATTCTTCTGTTGTCAAATGTTGCTAACCCCAATGTGAAGTTGTAGCTTTTCCCTTCCAAGCTGACGCAAGCGGCACCCTGTGCAGTCCCATGTTGCCGTAGCCCATCCGCTTTAAGGTTTGTGTGTTCAGAGATGGTCTTCTGCATATCTTGGTTTCGGTTATTTGAGTTATGACTCTGCTTCTCTCTGTCGACTCAAACCAGTCTGGCCTGTCTCCTCTGACCTCTGGCATTTTCCTCCATGACTTGCGACACGAACAAGGCTTTTTCCAACAGAGAACTCATTCTCACTGGATCTTTTCATTCTCCTTTTTTTAATTGTATGTAAAATTTAGAGACGCGTGGTAAAATCCAAGGGAATCATCAGTTTCTGCAATGCTCAAGATGGGCACCACCACACAACTGCAGCAGATTCAAAGCCATATATTCACATCCCCTCTGTCTAGATTCTTGTAAATTTAAAGTTTTTTGAGAATAAAACAAAATATATTTTTTTTCAATTTCCATACTTTAAAGCAACAAAATCATAATGCTTGCCAATATAGATTCAGTTGGTCAGTGAATTCTAAAATTTTTGCAGTGTAACATATAACCCAGGCCCTTTCTTTGTCTTTGTTTATGCAAAGCTGAGAGATTTGCATCTTTAGGTTGGAGGGAGGAACTCCACCTTTATGTTACTGAAGCCCCTGATTTTAACACTACATGAATCTCTGTATAGGACAGTTGCTCATGTAAAGAGTTAATACAAATCAAGATTACCCTGGAACAGGGGTGAATGTTATATTTTCAATTCTTGGGTTATTAGCAGCAGGGACTCCAGGTGAACTTGAACGTTGTTGGGAGCAAAGGATAGTCGTCACACAGAGACTTTTTCTCTTTTTATACAATGTGTGGGAGCAGATTCATCCACACCAGAAATTGCAAGCAGGTGCAAATACCTCAAGTTTAATTCCCGTCCCGTAAGAGTCCGCTCGCTCTTGCGAGTTTGACTCTTGTCTTCTCAGCGGCCGCCTGTTAGAACTCCCTGGTGATGGAGCTGCACCCTGTCCTCGCCCCTTCCCAATGCAGTTCCACCTGCCTGTAGGGGCCCGGTGGAGCGATTTGAACCCAAACACGCAATAACAATGTGTGGGAGACCTCGGTGGGCCAGGGACTTCCCTAGAAACTGCTCCACCCTTTCATATTTGTTGATCTTGACTGTCCAACCCATTTTGAAAAAAATACTTTCAGCACACACACACACACACACACACACACACACACACACACACACACACACACACACACACACACAAACACTCACACATCAACACTCCAAAGCACACATCGTTGTGGCAATGATGTGTTAGTTTGGCTAACATTGTTGATGAAAGCCCAGACTTGGCGTTGCATACTTGAGTTCAGGGTTTGGCCTTTTTTTTTCTTCTTCTATGCATCAGCACAAAGCAAATCCTGAGTTTGCGGCTTGCATCCCACTGCATAATATGTATTAGTATGACCGTAAAGTCCAGCTAATGCTTGTCTGTTTTGTGTGGTCTGAGTTCGTGTCAAAAGGAAACGGGCTAAAGCCCAAACCACCGTTTGTACTTCGTTTTTTGCAACATTTTCCTCGCTGGAACTTCTGCACATGTAGAAATTAAACTCTTTTGAGCTCTTCAAACTGCACTCGGTGGGTACAGTGACTGCCAGATGATGTCATCTGGTGATTTGGATACTTGTGGCATTGGTTATATCACTCTGAGGATATCTGCAGCACTCGTCAGGTTATTTCTAGGCCTCCTCAATGCCAGTTAAAATTCTTCACTGAGACCTTGCGATTGCTACTCATTTTCAAGACCAGTAAATTCAGATTTTAATGTTTGGGTTTTTTCAGTGATATTATTCATTTCACAGACCATGTTAACAGCATGTATCTGTTACTCAATGGCTGGGACGTTATGCTTTTCTACCAATTAGATTCTTTTACAATCTTTTTGAGTGCCAGTTTGATTTAAATTGCGATTCTTTTTGCGATTATCAGTTGGCTTTAAACACCAGACCATGTGAAAAAGTTGATGATGACCACGTACGATGTCTTTTCTATCTCTATATATTTATAGCCTTTAAACTGAGACTAAAAATGAAACATTGAAATTAGGATTTAAAAAAAAAAATCAATTTTAATAGAACATTGATTAAAACATTGGAAATCAAACAATGTTGATACCGATATGAATCGATTTTTTAATCTCTCCAATCCGAAGTGTTTTAAAGGCATTTAACCCACAGCCCTATATGCTGTGGTCATGTACAACAGGGTTTCAAAGGTTAAGGGACTTGCAGAGTTGTGATGATAAGGCAAGATTGTACTTCACAAAAAGCCTATTGCGTTGGCTGAGCTCACTCTTTTCAACACTACACAGTATCAGCATATTTTAAGCTGCTCGCTAACTGCAGCTTTTTTTCAAAGCAGCGAATGTTGGTGACTGCACAAAAATAAACTGCACTTGCAGACTTCAGTCTGATTTTTAGCGAAATACAGTCGGTCACAAATGCACGAGGTGTCGAAAAACTTTTTCCCACCATTGTATGCATATGTGCAATGCAGTTGTGGAAAGCACCCACTGCCACATATGTGAAAAACAGTAGCATTTTAATACTTAATTAACCGTCAATGTCCCTTTGTTTGATGAAACACTGTGTCACAGTCGGCACTGTTTAGCTGCGGTAGCATTTTTAGCTTATAACACTCTTTTGTTTGACCACCTGACACCTGAGAGCTGGCTACAACCATCATACCAGGCCAATTGCAACCCGAAACCCAGCTATGAGATGGTTGCCATAGTACTTTTCAGCAGCCCGTCAGTGTCGGGTTGCTCCTGAGTTCAACCACGTGAGCCACAGACGTGTCCTAAGAGAGGCACTGCTGTGAGGAAGTGGACAAGCACCTATTGGTGCGCTGTGGACCAGAGTGATGCTAATTTTCAATAGGGACGTTCTGATTTGGAAACATGTTATTGCATAGAACATTTTGTGGCCCATTACTGAAGGTCTCAATTCCTAGTTCTGTTTTCACTATTTAGAACTTTCTTATTTTTCTATTTTGGCTCTTTTGACCGTTTCATATAAACAGTTTTATTCAATATTATTTCCTCTTGCAGATATTGTGTCCAATGTACAGCATCCTCTTTATCGACATTTCATAGCTTTATTAGAAAAGCGGAAACTTACTTTATTGATAGCAAGGATAACTGCCCACCATATGTGACGTTTAAAAATGGGTATATTTCAAATATTAAGTCATCAGTGTTTAGAACTGGGTACTTTGATACATTTGTAGCACCAACTGAACTACTCCGATCCTATTTAATCTTGATACATTAACCATCATTTGGTGCCAAATTCCTATGTCCAAGAAAGTCAATCTTAGCATCTGTGAGTCAGTCATTTGGTATACATGTGTCAAAGCGATTTGCTTTCAAATTAGAAAGGCGTCAAGTTTTGAGTGAAAATTAGCATCATGCCAAAAAAGTCAAAAGTGACACATTTGTGCCAAGGGTGTAGCAGCAAGGGACGGGAATGCAACAAAGTTGAGTTGGACGAAATCCTGATTCAAATCACCATTAAAATGGAAAATTAAAGTTTTGTGCTGTGACGACAGTGTATTTTTGTTGGTCTTAAACCTGCTGGCATCAACGAAAGTATCGTTCTGAATCCGGAAACAAAGCCAAGGTATCGAAAGTTTGAATGATACCCAGCTCTGGAAATAACAGTATGTCCTCAGACTAATAAGTAGCAGAAGCTCTAAAATGACATTCAAGTAGACGAAGTTCACAGGGGAAAGAAGATCTCACTGTGACCCCAGGCAATGTTAACTCCTGTGAGCGTAGCTTAAACTTGGCAGTTTTGTGGCATTGGATGTACGGAAAATAATAAAAACTTAAAAAAAAAAAAAAAAAAAGAGGCTAATTTGGGCCTCTCGCACTTCCCAGCGTTCGCTCGATTACCGCTAAACTTGCTGAGTGTGTTGCTGGTCAGTCATTCCCAACCCCTTCATCCCACACGGCGTGAGCTTCAATGTCACATCAGGACCGCATGAGAGACGGGATGAGTGAGCAAGCAATGTAGGCGGACCTGCATAATTCAGTGCCTCACCCTGTGTGTGTGTGTGTGTGTGTGTGTGTGTGTGTGTGAGTGAGCGTGCACCGCGCACCGCACTCTTTAAGAGTTCTTCTTTATTCTCTGCACGTTTGGTCCTTCAGAACTGCTAGCTAAGGTCACACTTGTGCACACGTGTGCATGTCTGTCTGTCTGTTTGTGTATGTGCGTGTACACATGTATGTGTGTCACTCCAGTAAGCTCTCATAACAAGGCGCTGTGTCCAAACAGCCGCCGTCCCCCCTCCCCCTTGTAAACCACTTCAGACTGTTATTGATCTTGTCCACGCACACACACACACACACACACACACAGACTGAGACGCTTGCCAACACGCCCAGAAGCATATGTGACCTTTCTTGCTTCTTTCCGAAGCCTCTATTTTATCTCTTCTTTTATAGTTACTGGGAATGAGGGCAAAAAAATAGCAATAAATGGAGCAGAAGTGAACACTTCCTCTCATTATCCTGTTAGCTTCTGCCCTGTGCCATGAGCACTTCTGCTGGAGCTAAGACATGATGTCTGAATGACTGTTAAAGGGACCAGCGTGTATGTTCTTTAGCAAGTAATCCAGGTACGCTCCAACGGGAAGCAGGAATTTGCCAGTTAGCTGGTACAGTTTAAGAACTCCTGTTCCACTCCGGTGGATTATTTAACACAGGTTCTAGACAAAAAGTTTTTTTTTTTTGTTTTTTTTTTTATAGGTGAGCGGCATAGTTTTAGGTGAACTTGACTTGATTTTGGTACGAGTATTGCGACAATGGATGAGGTGGTTGCATTTTAGATTGCAGCGCTCACCCTCTCAACCTCCCTCTCTCAGGCGTGCCAGTGAACTACGCTGGCCAGCGAGCACAAACCTAATGACCCCATCCACCATCTTCTTCGTTGGTTTATTTGAGGAAGCGAGCAGTCACCCTAAATACAGAACGCGCTGTCTGGCTGGCTGGATTGTCCACATTGGGCTACCTTAGAAATATGGCGGTGCATGATGGCAGCTAACTGGGAGCAAGAACCTAGCTCCATGTACATTCTTTCCCTCAGATTATCGGTTTTAAATCAAACTGCAAGACTTTTGTTTCTCACTAATTATTTAAATAGTTCATTCTGTTTGTGATGTTCACAACTGATGTTTTGCTTCTCTTAGCAAGAGCAAAATAGCACTTATTACAATGTCTGGAATAATAAGTCAAATTAGACCGCAGCCATCATATTGTTACATTTCCTGGGCTTTATGTAATTAGTGACTGCCTGGGAAGAGAGAGACTTGAAAGCACCAACATATTTTCACATCCCACTTGGAATAGCGAAAACCCCAAACCATGTTTTTTTTTTTTTTTTTTGTGTCTTTTAAACTTTGTGCTGAATTGGTGATCACTGAAAAACAATGGCTTCTCTGTCATGGTCAGTAGACTGGGCCTCTACTTATTAACTGTGTGTGTGTGTGTGTGTGTGTGTGTGTGTGTGTGTGTGTGTGTGTGTGTGTGTGGAGGAGGAGGGCAATTTCGTGTGTGGTATTCAGTAATAGCCTTCACCATGGTATTTGGCCTAATTAATGTGTTTATCAGTCCCCCAATACCTGTGACTTCCTCATATGAGCGCTCTAAAGTTAATAAACATTGGCTTTTATTTAGAATTAGCTTTGAAGGTCCAGTGTGTAAAATCTGGCTTAATTTATGATTTTTGTTTTGTTTAAAAAAACAAAAACAAAACACACACAGCCCAAAATGACTGAAACTAGTGCAGTACTTATGCCAAGCCTTCTGTTGGAGCTGTCAGGGTTTGCAATTGAAACTATAGAAGCAGACTAGGGGTATATTGATCGTCCAAGAATTGTCCAATCATAGTAATAATGTGTAAAGGCCTTATTAGGTACTCTGTATCGATATTGGCGAGTTCTGAAATGCAGTACTCTACTTGGTGTTCATAACAAAAAAGTGTTATTGGTGCATCCCTATTTACAACTGTCTCTTGCTGTTGAAAATAGTTGCAAAATATTTGTCCACATAGAAATACATATATCCGTACACTCACGTATTTATATTGTATATGGGTATCAGGTTTTCTTTCCTTCTGTGCTTATGATATTCACGCTGTCAGCTGAGGGATGTTTTTCAGTCTGTGCACACAGACGTCAGCTGTTTGATGGTGTTGCAGTGGCAGTTATCGCCGACCGACACGCGTTCAGGACAGCGCTGCCAGCCTTCATCCCTGCTGCGCCCGTGGCAGCGAGCGAGTCTGATTTGTGGCCACTAGTCGCCAACAAGTGCAGGCGATTTGTACCGTACCCTTCCCCACAATGCCTTGCTCTGTCATAGTCAGGATGGTGAGGTGGGGGCTGGACGGCTCGATACCTAAGCAGAAACTCACCTGGAACAAAGGAGCTTTTCTTTGCGGACATGGAGGAAATGTGCCCGTACGTAGGGTTTGTTTCCCACTAACTGGACAGCGGACCTCGGATGCACTCTTTTGTTGTTCTTTTGTGGTGATTCAGCTTGGTTTTGCAATGCAGGAAGTACAGTTGAACAACAAGCTTTTCCTGATACCGCACCGTCGTAATTGCGGCCCTCGACTCGGATTGACTCCCAGACAACCTCAACTTCATTTCCTCGTTTGTCTCTCGCTTGGGGGCCTTCTCAATGCCTCCCCCTCAAGATTTAAAACTAAACATGAAACAGATTTTTACGGAATTTTCTTATCCATCAGTAAGAGACTGAATAATGCGAATGATCTCCCTCGAGTCCTGCATCCTTTGGCTTTTCAACAAATGAGGAAAGTAATTCCTGTGCTTTATGTGATTGTGGTGGATTCTATCTTGTCCTCGCACCCCCCGCCCCTTTTGTACTCGCTTTGTCGGCAGGACAGGTTTCTTTGAAATGTCTTTGCTGGGATCTGATTTTGGGGCAAATGTTCCCTCCCCAAGTCCGAGTTTAAAGGCCGTGGTCTTGCTGGCTTCAGACGCAGGCTTAGGGGAGGAATCCCCTCATGTTTCTGCAGGTGGGGCTGCAACAATATTGACTCAGGGACTGTGTGTGTGTGTGTGTGTGTGTGTGTGTGTGTGTGTGTGTGTGTGTGTGTGCACACGTGTTTATGTGGGGAATAGGATGACGCACAGCAGCTGGAATCTGTTCTCGCTCTCAGATAGCCATGATCCACAGAAGTCCTCTCCTCCCTTCTTTATAAATTGATCTTATTTATGAAGTAAAGCAGAGCCATTAATATCCCTCCTACACTGTGGCGAAGTACAGTGATTTTTTTTTTTGTTGTTGTTGTCGATTTTATTCATAATGGTCTACTCTGCTTGTAGGATCAGTCCAACTGTGACCCACATTGCTTTTTTTGTATGGGGGGCACATTGTTTTCATTTTAGGTGTCCAGTATTTAAGTGCAGCACTGGTAAAAAAAAACAATTATTTTTGCTGTCAACTAATCTATCTCTTATCTTTTTTCGATTAGTCGTTTAGTCACGATCATCTTCGTATTTTAAGCACCTATTTTGGACTTCTGTTCAACCCAGGGGTGGGCAAACTTTCTGACTCATGTCAAACTGATGAAATATAGCTATTTTATTACTTACTTAAATCACGTCTCATCTACAAATTTTTGTTGTCGACGTAATCTTTGCGCTAGCAGTTAATATTTCATGGCAGTAGTAATTATGCAAGGGCTACACTTGTTTTCTTTCTGAAGTAATGATGTCGAAATAAGTAATGTAGAAATAAAATTCCTATATGTCTGACAAAAATAGTGTTTGTGGAGTTGAATGTCATTCTTCTTTTTCTTCACCACCTCCTTGTGCCGGATGGAGACATGCATACTGCCCCCATCAGTTTGGGCAGAGTCCTAGCATCGATCTTTACGTTGGCATCGGTTATTCCAGTTCTTAAAGAGAGTATTGGCGATTCTTTTTCGTATTGATTTTAAAGGCATCCCTACTTGTACGTAGTCTGCATACCCGGGCAGCGGACTGAAAGACACACAGCCGTGTTCAGTAGCTTAACTTTAGCTCTGAAGTATCGCAACTGGCTGCCCTAATTGCTCAGACAGGCTCGCATACAGAGTTCTGGTTAGTTTCCTCGACACCTGATAACCCTTGGACCCCTCCCCCGTCTTGGACACACACACACACACACACACACACACACACACACACACACTCAGATACCCTGTAAGTAGTATGACTTAAGAGCGTCTTGAGAGGCTCGCTGTTGGAGGTGTGTAAGAGTGATGAATGAGTGGGAGACATTCAGTGTGGAGACGGGTAACTGATACATGTGGTAAAAGTGATGACTGTAAATGATGAAGTGCTCTGAATATGGCATTTAATAATAAACCTCATTCAAGGAAAGAAGTTGTTAAAGTTTCTCTGTCTGAGAGTTTGCGTTCACACTTTCTGCTGATTATGACACCTGCCACCCAGCGCTGATTCAACGGTTCTGTTATAGTATCAATGTCAGAGGAATGTTTGCTTAATTTCCCCCATTCCAAATTCTGACCTAGGCCAAGGCTCGCAACAGTGCACACAGAGCAACAAGTAACAAGCGATGCTGTTTTTTCTTTTGCATGTGCCCTAAAAAAACACGTATTTTGTTCCTGCAACGGCAGCAATGCTTCCACATATTTTACTGCGTCCAGTGCATTCTCCATCCCTGATGCTGTGAAGAGTGACGAACCCTCACATATTCCATATTCCAACTTCTTTGAGTTCTTTGAGGGAAAACGTTTAATAATGAACGACCACAAAGCAACAGAAGGGTGGAAACCTACAACCTCTTTGTTCAGTTCCCTGCTCTAACCCTTTCCAATGCTCTCGCCTTCTTACATAACACACACACACACACACACACACACACACACACACACACACACACAACAGAAACCTAGCATGTGAGGCACAGGCACCAGGTGGGACGTGCTTTTTACCGGCAGCGAGTGGAGTTGACTCACTTTCCCATCGGAACGCAGGCGTGACCTTCGACCTCTCCCCTGGGAGACCTCTGACTCCGAGGTGTTAGTCAGAGAGCATCAGGACAGGGCGGTTATCTCTCCACGCAGTAAGCTTTCACTGCACTGCCGGCATTAACCAAGTGACCCCCATGACCCTCCCACACATACACACAGCGGCTTTTGTGTATGTTTTTTGCATGTAGTATTTTTTTTTTTTGTTTTTATCGTACAATTTGTTTCACTTTAGATAGCAGTCGTATACTACACAGGGAAACACATACAATAGGTTCCTTTTTTATTTTACTATGCATAGTGGCGCGTTGCCCTTTCACATTGCTGGAGGTCTGAGAAAAAATAATCAACATAATTAGATTTTTTTTTTGTTGCTCTTTTGATGGTCAGTACAGTGAAAAGTGACACAATTCTTCAGTGCTCAGCTGGTTGCTGTCTGCACTGTAGTGAACTTCTTGCGATACGTCAGTCCTGCTGATTTGCAGTTTGTCTTGTATTAGTAATTGACAGTACTTTTTGTTTAAAGGCCGACTAAACGGAGTCACTGTACAGTTAACTGCAGTGATAGCAAGGAAGCCGTCACACAGGGGCTGTGCACTACTACGCGTGCACAAGTGTGCCGAGTGACGCGATGGCAGCACGACTCTCAATGGTTCATGTCAATAAATACAAAAAGCCACAGAGTTTATATTGTCAACAGTGGACCAACCTCACTGATGGCAGACGGTTCCTTGAAAACAGAGACTCTTACGTCTCAGCAACCTTTTACCCTAATATTACTGCAGTTGAAGTTGGTATGTTGCACATGTTGATTTTGCAATGATTATAAATGTTCAGTGTATCGAACAGCCCTAATCCACACAGATGACTGATCCTGATGTTTAAAACAGTTGTATCAACAATGTAAGTGAACATTCCACCTTTTATTGGTTGGGAAATGGTACTGTAATCATTGAGACATTGAGTCAGTATTGGCCAAAACACGAGTTGTATAAATCATCATTAAAGTATTGATAAGAAATCTATTTCCATTTAATCCCTGTAATGTTTATCTAGGTTATCACTCTCTCCTATCCATTAGCTGCTATCCATCCAGCAGAAATGTTTCATTGTTACTAACCTGTCACGCCGGATGGAATATTTCCTAAATCCCTTGGATTTGCTGGTGTATACATCTTGCAAAGAACCCAAAAAATGTTTGGGAGGGGAGGCAAAACTTGGAAGGTGATCGGACGAACCGTCTGTTCATTACTTTCGAGCAGATTGGTTCAGCATTGGGGAGGTGCGCACTAGAAAAGTAACGCCAACATAAGAATGTCATTGTTTATTATATACCTGGAGCCTGAACCGCAGGAACACCCAGTACAACCCCAAGTGAAGTACTGCTTGGGTATTTTTTTTCTTTTTAACAAATTCATGAAAAGTGTTTTCTGTTGCCAGAATGCATTAGTTAAGAATTCTGTGGTGAACTCCTCACTCTAACAATAACGTCCCACTTGTGCTGATGCTTTGTCTGTTTTTGTGATTCTGATGGTCATTGTTGCTTGTTGTATTGTGCTGTGAGCCAGCACTGTTTACCTACATTCTTGGCAAAGCTTTTCTTTGGGGTGAGGCAAGAGTAGAAAGGAAGCTGATTGGTGACATAATCCACTGAGGTAAACAAATACAAGTGCTTGTTTCAGTCTAACAAGATTATGAGTCGGGTTTTAAAAGATGAAATCTGATCAGTACAATTGTCATGAAAAGGCGAATAGTATTGCTAAATAAGATGGTTTATAGTATTGGCTAAAATATGAAACTGTGCTTGGTACACCTGCAGAGTGTCGAGTCACATGATGAGTCGGTAAGCTCTGGATGTAAAGGAAGAGTTGTACGTTTCATGTTGGCTATCTGGATTTAACACTCGGTGACAGAAATAGTTCAACATCAAAGACTCCCAACAATAAGCCCTCAGTCACGACTGCTGTGCCTCAACTTGGCTAATGAAGTTTTGACTTGGTTTTAGATGATCGGCTTAGTTGCTGTTCGATCGCCGTGAACTTTCAGATGTCGATCATCGTGCAACGCCTGTGTGCTTTTCTGATTCGTCCAGATCAGCGCTTTCCTTACACGCCCACAGTGAGACAGCCCTCATTTTGCTGTGTTCACTCTACTTTGTCAGCAGAAATTCAATTGGCTGTCCTCAATAGTACCCAAATAATCTCACCCTGATGCGTTTGTCAAACTGTTTAAATCAACGACAGCAGAAAAAAAAAAAAATCATAATAAGGAACATACTTGGGTGTAACATAAACACCATTTGCATATTTTAGGTTTTCTAGGAGTGGAGTCCCGCCCTTGATAACCACATTTGTGGCTTGTGGAGTATTGGTCCAGAGTTGTAGTGTGGAGTCGGCATGCTGGTTGCTGTTTTTAATCGTTAACCCACAAACTTTTTCCTCTCTTGTTTTTGCCCTTCAGCAATATAAAACTGAACAGCACTAAATGATTAACCCATGCTGCCTAAATAGGGTGAATCATTAGGTGTCATCACCATCAGGTTGAAAAGTAAAGACATGCATATCGTTTCCGTTACATTATAAGAACCCAGATATAAACTTCTGGATGTGCAGAGATGCACCTGAAATGCACTGTAATAGGGATGTTAAGAATTAATCGATTATCGATTAGTTGTCAATTGAGAATTTAATCGATTAAATTGAATTTGCAATTTTTTTTTTAATTGTTTTTATTTTTTTCTTTGTTAAATGCTGTGGTGTGTACTTGTGTACCCAGAACAAGTTACTTTTAAACAACCTTAAAAAAAAAAAAAAAAAGTTGAAATGTGACCAATTACAAGTCACCTTAAAGTCAGAGGATAAAACTGTTCTCTAATGTAAAAATCACATCTGACCCTCAACATTATTTAAGGATAAATAATGTGTTTTAGACATTTTCCATTGTTAAATTTAGGTTCTCAGGAAAAATTGCCGCTTATCAATTAATCGTTAATCAATAAGGTCAATCAACTAATGATTAATGAATGAATCCATAATTTGCATCTCTATTCCCTACACTGTAACCTTTGACAGGTGAACTTAATTTGACCTTCTGTGAACTTTTGAATGCACAAGTCTTCCTCTTCAAAGTTTAACCACTTAATTGCAGACATCACAAATTGAAATGTCTGGTCCAATTCTCACATTTTGACATTGTGGGACCAAGACAACACCTAACAACACCTCTCACGATATTGAGACATTGACATTTGTTTTGTTTTACAACCTTGAATGTTGCATCCTGTATTGATAAATAGTTTGAGGTGAAGACATGGCCGTTGCATGCTTCTGCTTAGACGCCCAAATTCCATGATGCACCATTGTAACCTTTTAACATTTTACATAAAAACCAGTCAAAGGCAACAAACCCGGCTTTTCGTGAGTACCGTATGTAACTTGGAAAATGGCCCGAAAGCCTGGCACTGAGGAAGGGTTGGGCCGTCAAAACATTCTCACCCATGGCTCCGACTGAACAAAAAAATAATGTAAATAATGAACAATAGTTTGCTCTTCCTATGTGCATCGACAGCAGTCAGCATTGGGTTTGCATTTTGGCTACAACCATTAATAGAAATAATAAACTGGGCAAATCTAGCAAGCAAACATTTAAAAAAAAAAATATATATAATGCAAAAAATATCCCAGTAATATGGAAACAGAGGCGGTTTTGTCACTGTTCTTTAACAGCAGGCTCCATGTTATGGGGGAACAGTAGTGGTGGTGGCTGCTGCTGCACTCAACCTGAACAATAGGCGGTTGTACTTGACCGCACCGGAGTGAAGTTGTGCTCGGCAGCGCGTTGATTCACCACCACTGCCGGTGAGGTTTTGTTGAGCCGACGTAGACCCGCGTCTCCACAGTAACCGCTATCGTCGCTTGCGCAAGGTTGACAATGGTCGACTCTCAGTGACCCACATTCCAGCGTTGAATCACGACTCGCGCACGTTACCGGCCCCGCCCTTTGCGTATTGAAACTACACTCGCTGTAATGTGAAGTGGAGTGAAGGGGATGTAAGCCATTCCAAGCTGCTGGACAACCCAGGAAGTTCAGTCTGTGGCGTAACAAAGGGGAAACACTGTATTCTGTCTTTATTGCTGCACTTTCAATGATGTTTTCTACAACTGGCTTTGTACAGTATGTTGGAGTAGGGCTTTAAATGTGGAAGCCGGTGGCTAGAACAGATGAACCTGACCTCAGCTCTTGTTGTTAACTTTGCTGTTAACCTGTTGCGCAGTTGTAAACTTTTTTCAAAAGCAAAAATGAGCCTCCGGACCAGTAAATTACCAGCTATGTCCTTCTAAATTAGGGGTTTTCCTGCAGCTTTTGTCAAAAACCACATCAATCTTCTCCACAGTAATCTTTTTTTCCAGCGCACTCCCTCGCCCAAGCCATGATAATCTCTGTAATAATCAACATCAACTTTTTTTTAAGCCTAACAAATACATTTGGTCTGTTGACGTCATCGCCGCAACATTCTGTTTTCAGGATATTTGAACTTCACATACAGAAAAATCTTTTGCCTCCAACCTTTGTTTTTAGCACAGCCGCTATGCTAATATGTGCATCACATATTCTGCTGTTGTATGTGGTTAAGGTCATTGAAGGACGTGTACCCGAGGCAATTGCTGCTGTCGAAGCTAAAACTACTTGTGTTGTGCAGCGTCATGATGTTACATCAGATAGCTGGTCTTATGAAATTGGTTGGGTTTGGGCGCGAAACATTTTCATCTTTCTAGGGGGGGGCGCAACAAAAAAACAATTGAGAAGCAGTGCGCTAGTACGAGATTGTGCCCAACGACTGCAGGCTTCTTACTGAATGTCTTCCTCAGACCTTTTGAAAGTTGGTGTAATGAACGGCTCGCTATCACTCCTGTGATATAATCTTGTGTTCATCTTATGTTTACATAAGGTCGTATCAGATCAAGCGCTGCTACCTAGCAAGAACTACTGTCTTGTTGGAAACATGGAAGGAAAGAGTCAATACATTAATAAAAACACTGCACCCACAGACTGAGTGCAGATGCCCAGGCCATTTTTTTTAAGCTAGCTGTTTCTTATCCAACATATTGTACAATCAAGAAGATGTTACGGACAAATAACAATCAAGTTGTCAATTACATAAAAAAGAAAAATAAGAATGCACCTGAATGCTCACTTCAATATTCAAGGGTGCACAACTGAATATTCACCCTGCGTCTCCCTCTCGTCTCACCAACAGGATCTGGAGTTCCATGGCGTCATGCGGTTCTACTTCCAGGACCGGGTCGCAGGCAACTTTGCCACCAAGTGCATCAGGGTGTCCAGCACAGCGACAACGCAGGACGTCATCGAGACGTTAGCCGAGAAGTTCAGGCCCGACATGAGGATGCTCTCGTCCCCGAAATACTCCCTTTACGAGGTCCACGTCAGCGGCGGTGAGTTTTTTTTTTGTTGTTTTTTTTTTTTTTACTGGTTTGTTAAAATGAAATTCAGCCGAGCCAAAACGCTAATAACAAACCCTGGTCACATTTGGCTTAAAATGAATCGGTAAATCTGTGTCGTGTGTCTTGTGCGTTAGAAGAGCGTCAATTAGACCTGGATGAGAAGCCTCTGGTCGTGCAGCTGAACTGGAACAAAGATGACAGAGAAGGCCGCTTCGTCCTGAAGAACGAGAACGACATCCTTCCCAAGGTCAGCTGCCCCGCCTCCCGTCGGACCCCTGATCACGAACTCTCTCATCCGTCCTTTTATTAATCCCAAAAGAGAGTTAGATTCCAGGTTGTGCGGTTTCACCCCGAAAATGAAAAACAAATGTTGCTATTTTTCATTTGAAATGTCAAAGTCAAAGTTGGCAACTTTATTGGTCCAACGTTTGCCACTTTCATTGATCGGTGTACCAAAAAGCCATGGTGAACCACCCACTTCATAGGCAGGGCTGGGCACCGGACTTCAATGCATCTGTGGGACCGACCGAAACGCTCTGATCCAACCCACTATGCCAAATCCTGCAATCCAACATCATCTGCAAGCAAATAAGCAACATGTGTGCCACAATTGCTTGGAGATTGACTTTCATATTAGAGAGGCGCAGACGAAAGACACTTGCAAGGTTTTGTTTACCTTGGAGTGAAAATCAGAGTCGTGCCGAAGACGTCTAAAAAGTGGCTCCGCTTCATAAAGGTTGATCAAAATAAAGCTAAATTCAGCTTTGTGTAAAAGGATGTTGGGGCAAAGAGCTGGAATCTGAGTCACTTGATTTGGAGGAAATCCTGATTTGAATCAGCAGGGAAATGGAAAATAAAAGTCTTGTGCTGTAGTTGTAATATGTTTTGTTATTATTCAAATTGGTCCGAAACATGTAAAAAAAAAAATATATATAATTTTTTTGATACCCAGCCGTGGTCATAAGCCTCAGTTAAGGAAATGGGCTCATCGGGCACAGCTGTCTCAATGTTGCCAGAATCAAGATTGAAGCTACTTCATTCTCCAAGTTAATAATCAATATCAACGAATCACTCAATTATTAAACGCTGTGCGTCTAAATGGGCATTGTTCATTTAACCCCCTTTTCCGCCAGAAGAGTCAGAGTAACGGACCGGAAAAGGAGAAGGATGGAGTGATTCAGAACTTCAAGAGGACCTTGTCCAAAAAGGAGAAGAAGAAGGAGAAGAAGAGGGAGAAGGAGTTTGCCCGGATCCCTGACGGGGACGAGCAAGCGCTCAACCGGGAGGACGGGTAATGAAAACGCTCCCAGTCCAGCGTCTCATTCGATCACGGGCACCTTGAAGCTCCTTAGAAAAAACAAAACAAAAACGAAGGCCTCCAATGAAGCTTTGACTTTAAATTGCGCACCTGCATCGTTTTTACGTCGTCATCTTCATTCTTTTTTTTCTTTTTTTTCAGGGAAAACAGTCGCCTGGCGGCCGAGGTCTACAAGGACATGCCAGAGACCAGCTTCACCAGGACAATCTCAAACCCGGAGGTGGTGATGAAGAGGCGGCGCCAGCAGAAGTTGGAGAAACGCATGCAGGAGTTCATGAGCAGCGACGGGAGGCCCGACTCAGGTACTGAAACTCCGCTCGAACTCCGATCAGAAAAATCAGGCGAGGTTGACCGGTCGAAAAGTTTCCAGTCAACGGTTGTCATGAAGAACCTTTTTTTTTTTCCCCCCATCGTTTTTTTTATTGGGTTAATTCTCCTTTTTTTGATGCTTCTTACATGTGTTGATCACATCATGTCAGATAGCAAATTTGAGGATCTGAAGAACTTTTTTAATGTTGCTGTGTACTACACCGTTATATCAACTAAAAAAGAAAAGTCATATTTCCTATTGTATGGTTTTTCTTTATAATACTTATAGTTACACACGCTTTTCATCTTCTTTCTAGCTCTACTACTTTTAGGTTTTACTGTTTTTTTTCATCATTCATGATGAACTCCTTTAATGGTTTAGCATCGTTAGCAAAGATAAAATTATTCACTTTGAATGCAACTGACACAACATTGTGACATCGCACAACTAAACGGACCTTTTACCATTTTCCGGCCCTTATATTCCACACGCCATAGAGAAAGAACTCAAGCATAGCTGCCTGAAGTAAATGGAATGACATCATGCAAAGATGTACCTCAACAAATGGCACCGACCCAAGCCGCTGGTCCAGAGACAGAGCTTTCCGCAGCCACTTGGCAGACCTGATGGGAACCTCAGAGAAAACCCACGGGGGCAACCTTGAAAAATCACAGTTTACTGCTGCTTCTCATTCAGTGCGACCGAGGCTCCAGCAATCTGTGAGGGACGGCTGGAAGAAACAGCTGGTTGGAAGTGTTCGGCAGCCGTCATCACTTTCAGTTCTTTGTACACAAAGATGAGCACGGATGGCAGAAATTAGATCCCCCTCCCCCCAACAAAATTAAAGCGAAAATCAAAACAGTTTCACTTCACTTCGCCTCAGCCCCCGCACCGTGTTTGTGTTGGCCGATCCTCTGCCACGCGTTGCGGGGGGAAGCGTCCGACGGACGTGTTTACAAACACTGAAAGATATTTCATGTTTCGGTAACTGAAACGTGTTGGCCGGGTTCGGTTTCGTGACTCAGGCGTTGCCTAATCGCACCGCCAGACAGGCAGATGGACGGATCACTGAACCGACTCCAAAAACAGCTCTTAACCGCTGCCCGTATACGGCAGACAAAACACACGCACACAGTAGGACGAGGGGCGGCTTGTGGTCAGACGGTGACGTTCTCCTCACCAAAAGGCCCTTATTTTGAAGTGACTCATTCTGGATAATGGCGCTGGTAGTGCGGCCTGCTTCGCCGAGGACTCCAGTGTGGGGGCCATGCAAATGTCATCTTTTGCATTTGACACACAGGGTTGTTGCTGCCCCATCCAGGTTGCATCACTGTATTAGTAAAAGAAATGATAAAATCAACATGAAGCAAGCATGTTTTTAGCGCTCTCCCCTCCACACTCCCCCTCCTGAGTTTGCCAGTGAACTACAGTGGCCTGCGCACACAAACCTGGAAACATTGTCCACCTTCTTCTTGTTAGTTTATTTGAAGTTGCGAGCAGTCACCCTAAATACAAAACACACTGTCTGGCAGGCTGAATTGTCCACACCAGGCTTCCTTAGAAATATGGAGACATTACATAGAGAGAAAATAACTGTTCTATGTATAGGAAAACCAAATTACTGTTATTGTAGTAGAAGTATACACTTTTATCTATATATATATATATGTGTGTGTGTGTGTATAAATATATATATATATATATATATATAGGCAGTATATTAAGCTTTTCCCAATAGAAAAAAAAAACGTAAATCGGATCGTAAATCAGAGATTTAGAGCTGCAACCATCTATAACTCGTATGTTTTAAAATCAATTAATCTATTCTATTAATTATTTCCTTCACTCAATTCAATTGAACCATTATTTGGATAGGTGAAATAAAGTCCAGAAAATGTGATACGAGTCTGAAAATGACAAACAACCTCTACTTTATTCCAGAAGCAGCTGACAAAACAGCAACAAACAGTGTAACAGCATAGATATAAATGACCTATCCTGGCGTCATGTGTGTAACAGTAAGCGTCCCTGTCGAACACGACAGTGGAACCGATGTTAGCGACGGCAAAATAGATGAAAGAAAGCTTCAATTCAGGAATATTGTAATTGAATATTTAAAAAGATAATAAAAAATTGATTTAAGTCAATTAATAATTTGAGCTCTGCTTAGATTGACACGGATTATACCTAGGTTGGAAAAGCCATAGACTAAATTTTGACTATGTATGCATTTTACATTAATTATACACATTGAATAAACGTGGTGTCCATTGAGAGTTTCAAAAACTGAAATAAAAACTGTCTCTGTTCCGTTCCATCAACCTTGGAGTTGAAGATCAAAGTGCGAGCAAACAATTCGGCCGACTAAAAGCTTGCGTCGTGTCTTCTTGCAGGAGGCACCCTGCGCATATACGCCGACAGCCTGAAGCCCAACATCCCGTACAAGACCATCCTGCTCTCCACGAGGGACACGGCCGACTTCGCGGTGGTGGAGGCGCTGGAGAAGTACGGGCTGGAGAAGGAGAACCCACGAGAGTTCTGCATCGCCAGGGTAACGCTGCTCCTCTGATCCGTTCCTCTGACCTTCGCCGTCGCCACGTAATCCCCGTTTAGGGATGCGGGGGAGGATACAGGGTGATATTGAATACACGCGTCTCGGCGACCTATCTCCCAGCGCTTGGCGTGTCCTGAGATCTCAATCCCGTGATATCTGCTCCTACTGTGTCCTTTAGCAATGTCTAATCTCACACCAGCTGACTTGATGTTCTCAAAGCTGTTGGCGAAAGACATCCTACATCGCGCCCTTTTCACCTCTACTATACAAATCCGTCGCTTTTGAGAGAAGCACCGAAGGACAGCTGAGGTCCTGATCGCACTACAAATCCAGATGCTCGTGCACAGAAACCAGACCAGCGGATTGAAGCCAATAGCTTTTTTAGAAACTTCCAGAAACTTGTCGAAGGCCTTGGAAGAATCATTTCAGCCGCTTAAACGAGCAGCAGATGCTCCGTGTGCCCGTGCGCGGCTTTTGTGAAATTTGTTTGCTGCTCCAGCGCGCGGCGGTGGCGGCGGCGGTGATTAACTTGGCCGCCCTTCCTGAAAGCCTTGCCCATATCTATCCCCTCCATCGGCCAATCATGTGAAACAGCCGCCGCTCATATAAGGCAGTGCGGTGGAAGACCCTCTGGAGACCGTTGGGGCAATTTGCTGATGAAAACAAAGCACAGGGAGAATCCATTAGGTTAGTGTGAGCATGTGACATACTGTAGGCTCAGTGTTCTTGATGGCATCAAGACAGGAAGTGGGTTACTCACATCATTTTCCTGGGTTAAAAAATATATATATATATGTGTGTATATCTATATATATATATATATATATATATATATATATATATTTTAACCCAGGAAAATGATGTGAGTAACCTCTTAAAAAAATCAGGATTCTAGCAATTCTTACTTGGAAAAAAAACAAAACAATTAGAGTATCGTTGAAACAATTGAATTCGAATTCCTCCTAAAACAACAAGTGCCTGTGTAAACCATGGCAGTTGCGGCCGCTCCCTGCGCCGGGGTGGGGGGGCACCATGACCCGACGCTCTGTTTTGCGATTGGTCTGGTGCGATCGCGGGTTCACAGAACCTTCTCCTCTCTGCTGTCATTGCTGAGCAGCAGGACGACGGCACCGGCAAGGAGGTCATCCTGGACGATTCCGAGTGTCCCCTGCAGATCTTCAGGGACTGGCCTGCAGACAGAGGTGACACACCCACACAGTCTGCCACAATATTATTTTTTTCTCCCAATGGCTCCCTTGTTGTTCCTCTCTTATTCTTTTTTTTTTTTTGGTCTCTACTGCCCTCTTCAGCTGCCTGTTTATTATTACAGCTGCTGACAGTGGCTTTTTGTTCCAACTGCAAAGTACAGCCGACTGCTATGAACAACTATCATTTTGTGCTTAGGAGCGCTCGTGTTCCAGCTGAAGAAGAGGCCCCCTGACTACCAGGGGAGGAAGGGGAGGAAAGTGGACGACAAGGGCATGAAAGGGAACTCCCTCCCACCTGAGAAGCTGCCCTACCTTGTGGAGTTGAGCCCAGGTACAATCAGAACATCAAAACATTGTCTCTTAAACAGTCCCTGTCTCTGCCCGCCGAGGTAAGTGAGTCATATTTTAGATAATGGTTGTTTTGCAGACGCCAGTGCATTGAGCGCAGGGCTTTCTGAGCACATAAACGCCACTGAGAGCGATGGGAGTTGCTGCCACTCGGTGTGTTGTGAGCATAGTGTTGCATCTTTATTCGGAGTGTTGTGCAATTTCAGTGAGGCAGAGTCACCAATCGGTGCACGTTTAACGTTCAAGGATTTCTATCACAACTCCCAAGGCAGCTACACTTTGTAAAAATAAATGCGCTGTGCACGGCCTCTTGAGAAAGTAGAGTTCAGCAGCCCTGAAAACACCTTAACTTGTTATTTTAGTGATAGATTAAAAAAAGCTTCTGTAACATAAAAAGAAAGCTAAAGGCTAGAAAGTCTTCCTGCGGCACATTTCAAAAAGGTAGGTTTCAGCAGCTCGAATTCAACTGGACTGGAATGCTGTTAAAAATAAAGTAGTAATTAAAAAAAAAAAAAATCCCAGCAAAGTTGCGCTAGGCCAAAAAACACCCCCAAACCTGCCGCCTGCAGACCTCACCCGACTCCTTTGGACGTGATGCAGCCCCAACAGCTCGCCCCAGTACTGCTGATCCCTCTCGCTTCAGCCTCCTCCCTATCTGCGCCTCCTCCTCGGCCAGCTGCGAACCCAAACGCTAATCGGCACCAGACACGGTTTGATCGGCGGTGCTCATTACTGTTTGGGTATCCGGCGACCTCGGCGCAGGGTTGTACTAACACCATCGGCTCCCACCTGCACTGCCTGGTGGACGGGTTACTGTATGATTTGGTGGGGGTGGGGGGTAAAGCACGATAAGGAGCTAATGTGTGTGTGTGTGTGTATGACTCCTTATGGGTGCATGCTAGTGTGTGTGTGTTTGAGTGGTGCTTTTCCTTGACCTTAAATAATTTGAATTGTTCAGACACGACATTAACTACAACAACATACAACACTAAAACAACTAAAAGTGTCACAAAAAGAACTATAAATAAATGTTGCAAAACTAAATTCATTTTGTTTGGGTTTTTACATTAAATCAAATAGTACTATTATTATTATTTTCTACATAAGAAGTCGTAAGAGGGTGGGAGTACACAAGTTTTTACTTCTCTCTCCTTTTAAGATATGTTCACATTTTTGTTTAGTGTTTTTTTTTCTCTCGTTTATTTTCTTTTGCTACATTAGTTATTCATTTTGGAATGGCTTTCTTTGTTCTGTTTGTATAATTATTTGTTTTTTCTGAAATATTCGAAAATAAATTTGACTAAAACTTTGTTTCACAAACACATAGTGCAGTATAATTTAATCCATCTTTTCCACTTGGTTTCTTGTAAGGTCATTTTCTTAGTATGTGTGGTTGATTCAAAACTAAATCAAACTAAATTCAATATTTGTGTGTGTGTGTGTGTGTGTGTGTGCAAGGGTGCTTCCATGCATTTAACGGGTTAACCAGGTGATGCTGCTGGTAATGCTGTTTTCCTCCTTGCTGCATTTTGACCCTCTGCTATGTGTCTGTTTTCTTTCCCACCTTGTCATCGCATGGTATGCTTTGTGTGTGTGTGCGTGCGTGCGTGCGATGCATATGCGTGTGCGGGGGGTGCCCCTTGTGCATGTGTCCTTCAACTTCTGCACCTGCGCGCCTGTTAATCTAGGCCGAGGGAATCACTATGCCTACTACGCCTATCGGCACCATGAAGGTAAAGAAACAAGAAAGAAACCCTCCACCACTCACGACTCTGTGTCTGTTACACTGACTGATGGGATGTGAGGCAGTGACCTCCTGACCTTTCACCCTCGATACCGACCACATCCCAATAGAAAATGGATTTTGTTAGAGTTTTACATTCACTTCCTAGTCTGATTACCAAACAGGCTCCTTAGTATTGCAGTATTTAATTCCTACCTACACACAGCTCCGTTAAATTAGCTTAACATTTCTGTTTTAAGCACTTAAGTTATATTTAGCAGTGCCTGTCCAACAGTTCAACTTGGTCATTTGGTTCCTGGCAGTAGTGAGGATGCCACAGCTGAGTTGAACTATGGCCCTTATTGTATCATTGCCACCTGAACTGCTAAAGTTGCACCGCTTTGATGATGCGTAGACTAATTTGCTTTGCTTTTTACTAAACTCCTCCTACTAATATTGAATAACTTCACCGCAGCTTCACCAGCCACCACATTTTCTTCCACACGTTAGCACTTCTCAATCACTGCACACTCTTAATTCATGCCCAAGTGTTTCGGTCAATTCGGCCTCTGGTGCCAAATTTCGCAGTTGTTGTAAATATGCGAGATTAGACGTGTGCAGCCCAGTGTTTCCTGATTTCTGTGTGATGCGAGGGCGGCTCTGACATCACACGGCACACTCACACCTGTATCCTTGTGCCTAGACGGCTCCGACTCGCGAGACAAACCAAAGCTTTACCGGCTCCAGCACAGCATCACCGAGGTCGGCTCGGACTGCACGGAGGACGGAGCCATCCAGGTATCTGTCCTTTCTACACAGAGGAATAGTATTTAACGGTCCAGTGTGTAAAATATTGACTTGATTTATAATTTTTTTTTAAATTGGTAAAAGCGTAACACACTGCCTACAAATACACTACCAGTTAAAATTGTTCTATTTACATTGTATACTCTCACTCTAGGCATTAAAACTATGAATGAGCACGCATGGAATGTGTATTAAACAAAAAAAGTGTGAAATAACTCCAACAAGTTTTATATTTTACATGATCTAGAATAGCCACCCTTTATATGAAATATTTAGAACGTAACATATTTAGGTCTTGGTCATGCATTTTAGGTCTTCAGTATGTATCTACAGTGTAGAAAGTAGTAAAAATAAATAAGAAACAGGTGTGTCCAAACTTTTGACTGGTAGTGCACATGAATCAAAGTCGATGCTCGCAGTACAAAAAAAGTAATTTGAGTTTTTCCTACCCTTAGAACAGTTCTTATATATATTATAATACACAATAAGGAATACTGCCTGACAGTCGGGCGGGGTTCCTTAAAAATTTTACAAACTGCACCTTTACAATTGTTGATTTCCTTAGTAGATAATTTGTGCCAAGGAAAAAAACAACAACAGCAGCTTTTACCAGTTATTGTACGGTTTCTGTTTTTATTTATCGATGAGCTGCATGTTGTTAGATATGTTTTTTCAGTAATTTGAAACATCATTTATTGAATTTGCTTGTAAATTAAATGGAATTTGTTTGCTGAAGTCTTTCCAAATATCCGTCTAGACGGACTTGACTCTCCATCTGTTTTCGTCCTGCACATTTGATGTAATTGTGGCTGTAATTAATGCCTGTTCCATGGTATAAAATCAGAGGAGCACATCACTTCTCTGACTTATTTTGTTGATTTAAAATTTTATTTTAGAGCAGGGAGTCAATGATTCAGATTTTTCAATACAAATCAGTCTACCTCACAACACGTGTGTTCCAGAATCTGAAACACATGCACTTCATCGCATTGTAATGATATTACTTCTGCAAGACTCGCGCTTGACTTGTTTCCTTGGAAGCTCTCCCTGACTCTCCCCTCCCCTTTGCCCCTCCCCCCTTCGCTGCCTGTGTCCAGCTGCTCGGCCCGGGCATCCTGCCCCACCACTGCAACCTCATGCACACGGAGGGCATGGTCACGGTGACGCCGCACGGGCCCGACGCCGACACCTTCGTGGACGGCCAGCGGGTCACCGAGACGACGGTGCTGCGCTCGGGGTCCACGCTGCAGTTCGGCTCGGCGCACGTCTTCAAGTTCGTGGACCCCATGTTCGACCAGGGCGGGAAGAGGGAGCCGGCAGCCTTAATGAGAGGCCGGCACAAATCTGGGTGAGTGGCGAGTAGAGAGTGAGAGAGAGAGAGCAAGAGACTTCATTTCCTCTTATATTCTTATTTTAATTCCTTTTGTTCCTCCTCACGCACTGCTTTCTTACGTTTGCAAGTGGGGAAAAAGAGTGTGTGTGTGTGTGTGTGTGTGTGTGTGTGTGTGTGTGTGTGTGTGTGTGTGTGTGTGTGTGTGTGTGTGTGTGTGTGTGTGTTTGTGTGTGTGTTGTGTGTGTGTGTGTGTGTGTGTGTGTGTGTGTGTGTGTGTGTGTGGAGGGCGGAGAGCATGAGGTTTGGCGTTGGCAGGCCGAGCGAAGAGATGAAGGGAAGGAAAAGGGGGCGGAGTGAAAACTGGGGTTTTGAGCACATGGAGCGAATGAAGGGGAAATAAGAGAGGAAGAGCAGAGGTCCGGGGTTACGGCGGGCAGGCTGCCCTCTAATCTGATGTCGCTGGGTGTGGCCGTCGCGCTCGCAGCCGTTTTCACACACACACACACACACACACAAGCCAGCGGGAGACATACGGGTTCGAGAACGGAGCCGATTGTGTGCCGTCGGAGGACAAAACGGCAGGATTTCCATTTGGACGGGGACGTCTGATGACTCGACGGAGGACTGATTGCAGAATCAAGTGGAGGCGTGTGTAAGTAGGCGACAGTGCGTGGACGAGTCCTTGGACGTTTAGTCGGTCAGTTCCTTCGGATAGCTGTTCAGTTGTGGTCAAAGGATCTAAACTAAGGATCAAAGATTGCATTCTTTTTCATTCATTTCATAAGCACCGATGGAGCTATATTTTTCGCTATCCTCAGCCATCCAAGCTTGCGATTGTTTTGTTGGTTTCGCTTTAGGCTTTAAGTTTAGGAAGCGCAAAACCCGTAATGAAACTCTTATTTTGCTTGTTTACGGTGACATTGAGTTAATCTTATATCCTGGAATTCTCCGGACTGAAGTGAGAAAACAAACAAACCAGCCTCTGTGCCCATGGCAACTGGTAACTGATTGTGTTTCATTGCCTCTCTGCTTGTGACAATTACTTAGGCTCTGTTGGCAACGTCAACTACCTGCAAATTTTACATTAAATGCCATAAACATTCAACAAGTCTCACGTTGAAGAACGCGTCAACAGCCGCTCAGTTGTTTTAGGGTCGCGCCCTCATTTACTCTGGTAGCCACAGGTTGCACCGTTGGTTTTAATGAAGAATTTCAAACCAGTCCAGTTCGCTCACTGCGGTAGTCCAATGGACGAGGAAAGGCAAACAGCCAATTAAACAGCTTGTAACTCAATAGGTCCCGTGGTGTTGACGGAGAGAAGCTCCAGCTGCTGCTCAAACCTGTTGTGTTCTGGTTTTGTCGGAATATAACCTAATTCTCCTTGTGGTGAAAGCTCATTCTCTGGGAATGTCTCAGCTTTTTGGCATCGCAACAGAGTTACAAATCAGTCGTTTACAGTTTGCAAACAAGCCGCTCTGTTGCCTTTCCTGAAACTGCTGCCGAGGGGGGGACGGACTTATTTGCATCCTTTAGTGAGATGATTTCGGATCCCTAGTGGCTGACAGCCACTAGGGATCCCAGGGACACATACCTGGGACACATACCTGGGACACATACCTGGGACACATACCTGGGACACATACCTGGGACACATACCTGAATCAACAGCACGGTGTGTGAGGGTGACGAGAACCCATTTGACCTCCGTCGCAGCGATGCAGACATGCCTCAGACATTCAGTGTTGGGAGAGTTTGCAATCTGAGACAATATCAAAACAACACTGGTTGTTGGCTCCTCTGTGTTGGTAGCAGTAGATGCCGCTATCCGGTCAATTTGACAGACAGAGTGTGTAGTTTGCCATCCCTTATCTGACACGGTCATTAAAGGTTATGTGTGCAATAATTGGATATTTTGAAGAAGAAACTGCGACTTCAAGTGGTTACGTTTTAGATTGTAGCGCTCTTTCCATACCATCCCTCTCCCGAGCTTGCCAGTGAACTACGGTGGCTTGCGAACACAAACCTGAATACCTCGTCCACCTTCTTCTTCTTTGTTGGTTCATTTGAGGACGCGAGCAGTCACCCTAATTATGAAATGTGCTGTCACGTGAGCTGGATTGTCCACACCAGGCTTCCTTAGGGATAGGGTGCAAGATGGCAGCTAACTGGGAGCAAGACCTTTGATTTATGTATATTCTTATATACATATAAGAACCATTCTAAGGGTTGGAAAACCAAATGACTTTTATTGTACTGCAAGTACACACTTGTATTCATGTATTCATGGGCAGTATGTTAAGCTTTTACCAATGCAAAAATCATAAATTAAGCCAAATTGATCACACTGGACCTTTAAATGTGTGTCTTCCAGCCTTTGCGATGCCTGTCAGTCTGTTAGCGTTTACTCAGTCTCCTTAGCAGACGACCACTGTGAGAATTGCACAGCGTATCTCCGGCTTCAGCCCGGCCCGAGTCCGTTCCATTGTTCCAGTCATTTGTATTGGCAGCATTTTTCATATTTGGAAGTCTCGGATGCAACATTGCAGTGCACATTGGCACAGTGTTAAGCTACGTCAACAGTTCCCAAACCCGAGGGGGGAGGAAAAAAAAAAAAACACCTGGAAGAGTAAGTGCGGATGAAAAATAGGTCAGGGGAGGCTTAGAGCAGAGTTAGCGTATAGCTGGAGCCTCGCCTGAGGAAGAAAAGAAAGAAATTGAAGGCATAGCTAAGAAGCAAGGCGTCATATTTGGGCGCTTAAAATGATTAAGGATGCGGTTTCTCTCTCATCACCCCCCTTCTGTTTTAATTGCTGTTGTCTCATTCATTTTTTTTCCTTGTTTATTTGACGTTGGTGTCATGTGGAGCGCGAAAACGCTTTAAACCCCGACTGCTGTCGCTCGCAATAACTGGCTGAACTATAGACAGGGAGGGAGGGAGGAGATGGAGAGAATGACAGCGAGGGGAGAGAGAGAGAGAGAGAGAGAGAGAGAGAGAGAGAGAGAGAGAGGAGGGAGAACCAGTGCAACCAGTACTCTGCGAGGACTCCTCCGCCCAATTAGGCTCTTACGCAAGTTTGTGCGATTGTGTGCACAGTGCAAACCGTGCTGTCTGCACATGTCAGTGAGTCATGTGTTTGCCGCATCCCTCGCTCCTCTCTCCTCCCTGGCAACGGCGGTTGGGGGGGTTTGGGAGTGTGCGAGTCTGCGTGTGTCTGGATTATGTGGGAGCGCTTGTCGTGTCGGTTAATGAGAAGTCGGCAGCAGCGGCGGCAGCAGCGGCGGCGGCAGCGGCAGCAGCGGCGACGCACATTTCCTAAATCCGCCTCCCTGCCTCATGTGTGTCTCTGCCGCAGCAGCAGCGTACCCGAAACCACCTTTGACCTTCACGGGGACGTCCACAGCGGAGCGGCGCTGCCCACCAGCAAGGTAACGCACGTGCACGCACCGGCCCGGTCGGCGTTGTTACTTCGATCATTGGATCTGTGGGGGAACCGTTAGATCGGGCGCTCCGTCTTATTGCGAGGGCCGCATCACTGTTTCTAGTCGAGTTAGCCGACATTATTTGTTTTACGCACGGAGTCTGGCGTTACGGCATTAAGTATTAGAGATCGGAGGTAAAACCTTGAAACTGTGTTTTCTGAGCTCTGTAAAAATAATGTTTACGGACGGCAGCTAATGTCTGTTTCACATGTGTTACCCAAAACAATAATGCAGATGGGCCTCAAACAGTCATTTTCAAGGCCTGCACCTCCCCTCCTGTTTGTTTCACTATTTCATCATCAGTCTCAAATATTACAATAAATGATTATTTTTTTAAATGAATGTAAGTCAAAGATCAGAAATATTGTGTTTCTCTTCTACAACAGTTTAAAGCTAATTATTTTGCTTTAATTGTGCCTTATTTTGAATTTAAAGCTGTGTTTAAAATTTCTAAGGAATTTTAAAGAGGGAATTTTAAGGGAACTGTCTGGCGGGCTTTCTTAAACGAAGGCGTAAGCAAGATGGCGGCTAACTAGGAAGCGAGACCCTTGCTCTGTGTACAGTATATTCTTCCACAACCACTCTATGGGCAGGAAGGCCTAATGACTTTTATTGTACTGCGAGTATGCACTTTTATTAATGTATTTATGGGCAGTATGTTGAGCTTTTACACACTGGGCCTGTAAAGTAAATAGCGCGGCACACATTTCATTGACGCCGATGGATTTTTTTTTTTTGCACACTTTTAACGTCGCCTATTGAACTGTGTGCGCGCAGAGCTCCGGGAAGCTGGAGATGGAGAGGGGCATGGTCAAACCCATGATCAGAGGAGAACAGCAAGACAGCAGGTCAGTCTCTCTCCCTCGCTCTCATTCATACATCCGTGGCTGTCCTTCACCTCACTCAGCTCCCCCTTATTTTTTTGCCCTATCAGGTCTCAGGACATGCCGGCGGACAGAGCGGAGTTGACCCTGCCAGCTGGCATCGAGTTCAGAGACAACTGTGAGTACTAATGTGTGTCAACTCTGCCCCTGTCCTTTCCCCGCTCTTTGCGTTGCCTAAAAACACTCAATAACTGGAAACTATTGAGTTTTATTCAGTGCGAAGCAGTGCAGACTGATGTTTAGTGATACATGTGTTTTTTTTAAATAAATATCTTTTCTTTTCCTGAGTTTTGCCAACTCAGATTCTCTGCTTTCCGGTTGCCCCCTACAAGATATGATTTCAATAAAAGCGTTTGCTATTTCCAGTCAAGCTCACCTTGTCAGGGTTTGGGAAGTGAACTGATTAATCACCGCTGAACACACAAACAAGGAAAACATCCAGTCCTTGAAACTGAATTGATCGTGTGCTGTTGCACACGGTGATCATCCTGCGCTGCCTTCTGCCCCACCCTTGTTAGCTTTGCTAAGTCAAACACAGCCTGTCTGAACGATCCTACCTGCTGCGATTGACGCAGGAGGGACGCGACAAGCGTCAAAGAATAAATTCTGGCGTTCTTTTCCAGCGGCTCGCGTTTTACTGCTTCTGGGACGCTTCTGAAACGCGGACGCTCTGCGCCTGGTGTGAGCCTGCTCATTGACTTTAGTGGCCGCGTTTCACTGCGTCGACGCGGACGCTCTGCTGACGCTCTGCAAACGCTTCTGGTGTAAAACGGGGGTCAGTCAGTAGAGCTCTGCTGTGTTGGAACCGCACGTTGCTCCGCTAAAAGTCGAACGTCAACAACGGCAACAACAAAAAGGTTTCACGTCAGAAGCCGACGCCATCGCTTGTCCCATTTCGGGTGATGACCTTGCATCACAAAGGGTGCAAGGTAAAAATTTTACACTGTCTTAACAAACTGTTGTCAAATGAGTCAAAAGTCTAGTTTATTTTTGTGATGCCTGACGTTTTCCCATTCCCCTCCGCCTCCTCCTGGCTGTTTGCTCTCTATTTCTGACGCTCACATGCATTGACTCACTGTCGGTGTGTTGTGAGCAAGTCTATTTTATCCCGCAGGAACCAGAGGGTTTTGCTCGGTCGTTCTGCCTCATACCCGCAACACACTGGGGGAAAAACGCTCCGAGAGGCGGCCGGCGTGTGACTTTTCCGCGCTGGTCGTCTTCAGGTTTTCTTAAGGGGCGTTGGCACCGTGCAGCTGCCACCAGTTTGACATCAGTATCATTAGATATTTTGTTATTTTGTTGGATGATTGGATGCTTTTTTGACACCAGAGGTTTTCAAACCACTTTGAACAGCAGCAAAAATACATTGCCATCAGAGCACAAAACTTTAATTTTCCGTTTTCACTGATGATTCAAATCCGGATTTCCTCCACATTAAGTCGCATTCCTGTCCCTCGTCACCCTTGGAAGAAATGTTGCTTTTTGCGTCATATTGATCCGTCTGAGTGAAGTGGACTCACACTTAAAGCAGCTCTAGGTAACTTTCGGTGGGAATGGCGAAGTGACGAAGTAAACACACTGCAGCGCTAGTTTATTGATGTGGGAAAATACAAAATAGTTGCCAAGCTGGAGCGCTTGTATGTGTTCAGGAAAAACACCAGTATGAAATGCAAAACAGACATCGACAATAACGTCGTAGCAAACGGTCAACACTTTTATTACTTCGTCTTTCATCGAGGTAAATTATTGGGTTCCATTCCGTCATTTTATAATCTTATGTATTTGTAATAATAGTATGTAAAACCGCCTCTAAATAAACGTGTGACGTTGCCGTATAGTGGTTCGTCCGGCGTGTCGGGTCGCGCTTGAAAGTCACGCAGTGCAGTTACAGCCGGCACAACCCCCCCCTCTCGCTGCAGAGGCGGCACCAGTGATCCTATTAATCGGTTATCTACCGCTTTACTGAGTTTGGAATCATAATTTTACGGTCAAAAAGTTACCTAGAGCTGCTTTAAGACTTCTTTTGAAAGACGCTAATTTTCATTATAACGTAAATAAAAGTTTGCAAGTGTCTTTGGCTCTCACCCTTGTAGTTTGAAAGCCAATCGCCAGCATCGACTGTAGATCTTGCCACATTTACGCCAAATGACTATTGGCTCTCGCTGGTGATTCATTTTTCGATACTCAGTAGGATCTTAGCATTTCAGTCGGTGCTACAAACTTATCGACTTATCGATGAGTGTGTCAGCGCAATTGAATATTTTTAATGGCCGAGATTAGAACTGCGTTGACGTCGATTGAGCTATCAGCAATCTGTGGTCTGATTTTTCACTGACGTTCCGGTTCTCCCCCCCCCCTGCAGCCGAGGACACCTTCCTGTCGGCCATCATCAACTACACCAACAGCTCCACGGTCCACTTCAAACTCTCGCCCACGTACGTCCTGTACATGGCCTGCCGCTACGTCCTGTCGCCGTCCTACCGGCCCGACATGTCGCCGTCCGAGCGGACGCACAAAGTCATTGCCATCGTGAACAAGATGGTGAGCATGATGGAGGGCGTCATCCAGGTCAGTAGCACTCCTCTCTTGTTTCTTTGACGGCAGAGCCGACGTGACCTTGTTGGAAGTCGATTTGTCATCCCTTTTTGTCTTCTGCTGCCATTACTTTGTCCGTGCGGGTTTTTTGTACAGCCCATCCTTCACACTTCACGTGCGCTCTAAAACATACGACCTGTGTGCGTGTGGTGCTTTGATTCCCCACTATTTGAAGGTAGTCTTACAAACTGATGCGCTTGCATTTCTTATAAGGTACGCCCGACTGTTCACATGAACGATTTTGAAGCATTTCCTCCCCAAGTTCCCTCTACGGTACCACTTTGACCGTGTGTGTCTGTGAGTGTGTGCACGCGTGTTTTTCTGTCTATGTCTTTGTCCCGTCACTAGAATTCAACAGTAAAATTCCCAAAACCTGCAGCAACTTAAACATTAAGTGTGTAATATTTGGAGATTTTGAGGAGAAACAGCGACATCAAGTGGTCACATTTTAGATTGCATCACTCTTACACTCCCCCTCCCTCTCCTGAGCGTGCCGGTGAACTACAGTAGTCTGCATTCACAGACTTGGTTCACCTTCTTCTTCATTGGTTTAATTGAGGACTCGAACGTTCACCCGCCTAACAGCGTGTTCCTAATTACGAAACGCGATAGCTAATTAATTTATTAGGTGATTTATTAGCTAATTCGCTAATTTATTTGGCTAACAAAGAGCACAAGTCCGCCATGTGATGGCTCTGGGTTTTTTTTGTTTTTTTTTGGTTTAACGTAAGATACAACATGAGGTGACTTTGTAGACATTTTATTTAACAAAAGTTCAACAAAATGTATGTATGTATGTATGTATTGTACTTTGAACCCATAAGATATTTATAGATACAGTAAATATTTTTACAATCCAGTTGGGAGAACTTTGGGTAATTCAGATTTGCCTTGAACACACACACATTTGCTAATGTCCACACAGAGATGTGAGCGGTAGTAGAAATAATTTATTCAGGAACTTTCTCACGAGGTCACTAAACGAGACCGCTGTTATTAGTTTGTGTAAGAGTTAATTTTTTTCCTGTGCTTTGGGAAAATATCCCTTACTTCTACGGAATTTCAATAGGCTTATTGTTTCGCAAGTAATTTAGGGTGGCGTGTGGGTCGTTCTCATTCTCAGGAAAAATGCAGTATTTTCAGACCTTGCGGGATATTAAAAACCTCAATTCCCATAAAGTCCAAAAAACTTGTTTCCACAGGGAGGGTGTTATCCTTTCTGGAGCGGCGAGGGTTGCCATTTTCTCACCGAGCTGACCTTGTTGAGTTTATTTTAGTTGTCGGTCACATTTTATGCAGTTGTTTCAAAACTGCACACTGTCAAAAACGCCCCCCCGCTATAAAAGCTGCTCTTCGAAATGGTGCATTTCTGCTTCTTTTTTTATTTTTTATTTTTTTTTTTTTTGCATTTTAGGAACTGCCTAGCCTATCAGCAAGTCATATGTAGTTGTTAATTTCTTGTCTGTAAATCATTTTTGTTGATTTATTAACAAAGATGTTAAATGCACCAGTGTGAGCAACAGTCCCCAGCTAGTTTTATACTGCTGCTACTCTTGACTTGTCTTTGTTTGTCTTTGTGAAACACTTTCTTCATAGAGATTTGAACCAAAATGATTTTTTCCTTTTACTGTGTTTGGTTTCCAGCTGACCCTTCATCAGTTATTTTCTCCAACTGATCTCAGATGGCTTCACGTTGTAAACCATGATCACGTGTTTGTCAGAGTTTGTTGTACGTGTGTTACATGGCTGTGTCCATACTGTAGCTGTTGACGTGTTTTCTCTCTGTCCTGTGAACGTGTCCTCCTCCTCCTCCTCCTCCTCTTCCTCTTCTTTCTCATCCTCCTCCTCCTCCTCCTCCTCTTCCTCCTCTGTCTCCCCGTTCTCCTTTCATCCAGGAGATCCGTGAAGGGGATCAGGTAGGATAGCACATTAGCACACCGTGACATGGCTGCTACAGACTCGTCTACCTTCTTCCCTCATTCTAACTTTCTCTCTTAACCTCTCTTTTGGCGTGAGCGACACTGATTAAATAACCAGCATAAGTCGACGATGTAGCATAAAAATGTGAGTTTTATAAAAGGTGGCAATTCTGACAAATAGTTCAATGACAATGTCCACATCGAAACATCAGTTGGCTACAATACATTGTTCAAAGCGCGACTGGGTCACGTGACATTTCCCGTTAAATATGCTACAAAAACGGAACGGAAAAAATACGGAATCACTGCCTGGTTTGAACATCTGCTCTAGCTAGGACAGCTACAGATGCGAGTAAACAAATGTAATAGCCTGTTAGCATAGTAGCGAGTTGATCCGAAACACCGGTGTTTCGTCCTTATGTACAGCCCGCAAGAAAGTTTGGGATGCACTGATTCCGGTATCGGTGCCAATACCAGGGTTAAGTACGCTACTCATACTCGTAAAGTAAGTGCCGATACCAGTTGTATATGTGGAAGAAAACATGTAGCGGCCTTATTAAGTACTCAGTATCGGTGAGTACTGAAAAGCAAGTACCTTTACTCTACTCATTGTAAAAAAAAAAAAAGTGGTATTGGTATGCTCCTAAAGAAAGTTTAAGGACAGAGAAGAAAGTTTCTGTTTTACCTTTGGGGAAAAAAAAAAAAAAAAAAAAAAAAAGCAGTTTTTTTTTTTTTGTAGTTTTGTATAGTCTCAACTTTATTGTTTTTATTTTTTATTGCCAGTCTAAGTCAGCTGCTAATATATCACGTCCCATAAATGTTCTCATCAGATTAGAGAATGTTTTGGCGAAATAATAATGGCATAATTAAAATAAAAACTCAAAGCTAGATTTTGAATGGCACTTTTAGGTCCACTGTCTTTTCCGAGAGTCGTTTAAAGTCACATAGACTAAATTTCTAAAATCATGTCGCTCAACCCCATCACTGACTACCCCCTCTCGGCACCTGCCTCTGAAAAGCGTCTCTCCTTCTCTCCTCTCTCTCCCCGCTGCTCTCTGACCGCTTCTTTAAAACCAACCCTTCATTGTTGCTGCTGCTTCTTTTTCTCCATTCTAACAGAGATGTAAGACAAAGCCGTAATAATCCGTCTTCCCACAGCTGGAAAAACTAAGCAACAACAGCAACACCATCCCAACTAATTTCATTCAGCTTCCTGGACCTGCCTGGTACTAAAAAAAAATCAAAAAAAAAAATCCAAACAAAGCCAAAACAGCGCAAAACCAAAGCAACCATCCTTCGCCATCGCTGCTCCATCTTTAATTCTGGCGCCTGTTTTTGTGTGACATCCATGTTTTGCTTTTCCTGCTCAACGTTGTGGATAAGAGACGAGTTCCGTCACTTCAACCTCCTCTGCCTCATTTGTCCGTTTTGAATGTAACAAATGTTCTTAACGTTCCCCTCTGTTTTTTTTAAATTTCCTTGTCACATGTTATTCTGGATGCTCTCGGCTCCACGTCTCATCCTTTGGCTGATCTGAATGAAGGGTTAATTTGCCTTTTTCTTTTTTTTGTCACGTTTCATTTTTGATGCGTTTTTTTTTTTTTTTTCCAAGGCGGGGATAGATGAGTGCCGGAGAGAGGCCCTCCCTCTCTGACACGGGACGCCTGTGACATTAACCAATCGGCTCCTCAGACACCAAGTTTTGTTCTTCTGCCAAAGGGGAAAATATTGCAATTACTGATGTTTAATTTTGAAATCATGCGGAAGTTTTCAAGTTTAGCAAAATGCTCAATACAGCTTATAATATCCACAGTCAAGTGGCAACTTTGGCTAAATGTGTTCCCTTTTTTAAGCATTTTTTGTGATTTCCTTTAGTTCTTCGCCAGTGTGTGCAAACCTAGTTGCGTTTTCTCTGTAGCGATTGCCTAGTCTTGTTTGTCAATGTGAAGAAATTGTTATTGTATTTTCCAAAGACCGGCACACGAATGGGGGGAAAAATATGAAAGATGATTATTTAAAAATGACAAAGCTGGTGTCTGGTGATCTCATACAGGGATGTGTGTCTGGGAGGAGGACAAAGTGGTCACCAATGTCTTATTTTGAGAAAAAAAACAAACTCTAAATGGCTACAAAGCCTTTGAATTGAGCTTTAGAAACCACTTTCTTGCTGGGTGACAGCGATGACCGCTCCTCCTCTCAGCACTGGGATGGACTGGAGGGAGGGAGAGGAAGGGAAGGGCATGAGTCTATCCCCAAAGTAACAACTGCACCTTCTGGCTGCCACTCAAAACTCCTTCCTTTCAATTTTTAACTCATCCGATTGTCCTTCCCGCTGCCGCTCTAACAACGCCCTCCTCTGTCTCTTCCCCCACGCCCCCCGTGTCGCGTGCCTGCGCTTGATGCCTTGCAGAAGCAGAAGAACATCGCGGGAGCGCTGGCCTTCTGGATGGCCAACGCCTCAGAACTGCTCAACTTCGTCAAGCAGGACCGAGACCTGAACCGCGTCACGCTCGACGCCCAGGACATCCTCGCCCACCTGGTTCAGATGGCCTTCAAGTGAGTCTGTGGAGGAGGGTGTTTCCTTTAGTTTTTTCTAATGGGATTAAATAATGAGCAGCGTCATTTATGGCTGGAAAATGAGAATTGCAGTCTGTTAGCGGATGCCGTTGTAGGTACAGAATCTGTGCGGGGCGACGGAATGTGTCCGGGGTCCTACGGCAACTCTATCAGGACTTGCTGTAGGACCCCGTAGGACCCAAACTACAAACTACATTTTTTTGTAGTTTGTAGGACCCAAACTACAAACTACATCGCGGTCGGATAAATAGATGGAAAAGTAGATGCACAGATGGATATAAGTATTTATACATATGTATAATGGATAGAACGAACGAACAAATGATAGATACATCGTTTGTTCATTCTTCTGTTTGTTCGTTTGACCGCGATATAGATAGAGATACTCTATCTATTGTTCGTTTTTACCGTTTATTCGTTCGACCGCAATGTAGTTTGTTGTAATCGACTTGCCGTATGTGACGTCGTTGGCAGTCGCCGGACCCATCCAATGACGTCACATACGGCAAGTCTATTACGACAAACTACATCGCGGTAGAATGACAAAACGGGAAAAGAATGAACGATAGTTAGATAATAGCCGTCTATCTATCTATCTATCTATCTATCTATCTATCTATCTATCTATCTATCTATCTATCTAAATATTACTAGTTCGTTCTATCCATAATAATTCTATCCATCTATCTATCTATTTTTCTATCTTTTTATCCGACGACGATGTAGTTTGTCCTAATAGAGTTGCTTTAGGACCCCCGACACATTCCGTCTCCCCGGACAGATTCCCTACCGACACCGTGCCGTCTGTGAATGATCGTTTTTCACGATTTGCAGAACAAAGTTGCCAGTATGGAACGAAAAAGAAAAATCATACTTCCTCAAAAAGTTCAGTGTGTTTTTGCTCCTTGATGCTGAGGGATCTTGCATTCAACCAAACTTGTCGTGCGTACCTGCAGGTACCTGGTCCACTGTCTTCAGGCTGATCTGAACAATTACATGCCCGCCTTCCTGGACGACCCAGAGGAACACAACCCACAGAGGCCTAAGATTGGTAAATCAACGCATGTTCATCATTCTTTCTTTTTTGCTTCTTCAACACTTTGAAAAGGATCTACTGGCTTGGTACTTGCGCAGGTGTTGGCAATTTTATTTTCACGTCTGTGATTTCTGGAATATTTTTTTTTTCTGCCTTGAGCCTTGTGCGCTGAGAATTTGACTTGGCAAACGTTCTGTTGGGGCAAAACACTGGTGCGGCGGTTGGCTGGGGAGCCTCACGGGATCAGTGCTGGGTACCATTCCAAATTTTTTAACACGGTGCCAATTTCAATATTTTGGTTTTGATACAGATTCCAGAGTGATGCTTTTTTTTTTTTTTTACTGTAACAGATGTTTTAAAACCAGTTTCAGCAAAAACAAAAATACATTGCCGTTACATGCCGTTCACAAAACTTTTATTTTACGTTTTTACTGGGGATTCGAATCAGGATTTCCTCCAGATGAAGTCGTATTCTTGTTCTTTATTGTCCAAGACATCCTTGAAACAAATGTTGCTTAGACTTCTTTGGCATGACACTCATTGTTTACTCTTAACGTAGATAAAAGTTTGCGAGTGTCTTTCGTTCACACCTCTATAATGTGAAAGCCACTCGCTGGCAACTTTAGCTCTTGACACACGTATGCAAAATGATTATTGGCTCACAGACGCTGAGATTTACTCTGTTACATATCGGAATTTTGGTACCGAAAGATTATTCATTTTTGTATATTCAATATTTAATGGGATCGAAGCGTTTTGATCTGTGCTACAAATATATTTGACTTATCAATCAATATCGAAGTTTGTTATCCAGCCCTACGTGGGATAACAGTTGCTGGTTAGATTCCCTGGGCCTCGGGCGAATTGGCAACTCTGAATTGGCCGTAGTGCAATAGTTTGGCCCGCAGTGTAATTATATTTGGCCCGCGAGGCAATACAAAGTCACTACTAGAGCTGTCCTGCCAGTACTATACGGCACATGCAAGCAAACCTTGTCTGGGTCCATATAAAAAGATTCACTATCATATCTGGAGGAAGATTCTTTTAAATAAATTTCAACGTTGGCCCGCCACTTTGTCCAAGTTTTCCATTGTGGCCCCACTGTATTTGAGTTTGACACCCCTGCTCTAGATAGTCACTCTTAGGTGGTCGCAAATGGATGAGTGGAAATGTCCCGCGAGTCTAATGCGAGTTTCCTCCTCCTCCTCCCCCCCCCGACTCGGCAGAGGACGTCCTGCACACCCTGACGGGGGCGATGTCGCTGCTGCGGCGGTGCCGCGTCAACGCCGCCCTGACCATCCAGCTCTTCTCGCAACTCTTCCACTTCATCAACATGTGGCTCTTCAACAAGCTGGTGACGGACACCGACTCGGGCCTGTGCTGCCACTACTGGGGCGCCATCCTGCGGCAGCAGCTCAGCCACATCGAGGCCTGGGCGGAGAAACAGGGTCTGGAGCTGGCGGCCGACTGCCACCTCAGTCGAATTGTACAAGTAAGTGTGTGTGTGTGTGTGCGTGCGCGTTTCCAGTTGCTTTGGAGCCCGTTTGTTGATTAATTGTTTTTCTAATGGTAACTGCTTGTGGCAGCTATTGTTCATGACCTGCCTAATACAATGTTTGTTGTGCGTAGAGATGTAACGGTATGAAAATTTCACATCAAGGTTATCGTGACCAAAATTATCACGATTATCATTATTATCACGGTCTTGTTGAAATGTGCTCAGAATGCTAAAAATAAATAAATAAATCTACTTATGCACACACTGAAATCATTTAACCAAGTTTTATTTTGAAAACACAAATAAAAGAGTGAGTGATTCCTCTAGGATGCTGTTTTCCATTTGGAGTTCAGGTAAACATGGAGTCAGGTAAAGCTACTTTAAGGACTGGTTGGGGTGAGGGATAAGGTTGGGTGCAGGTTAAAGTGAGGGCAACGCATCTCGACGGGTGAACAGGTTTCGACATAACACCGGCATCCGGAGCTACGACGGAGTTTAGAATGTTAGCAGCGTAGCTAGCATTGTACCGAGCAGAAACGGACCGAACACACATCTCTAGTATAATTATTGTGCGTCTGCCCCAATTCTGAAGCAGCGTCGGCAATAAATAAGAAACAGAAGATGCTGTTTTGCTGCTGTGTGTGCCGTGTCCAGAGACCCGCAGAGCGCGACTTGCTAATCGCACCAACAATATGTTTTTCTTAGCAATGAGCAGGAGGTTTTCAAACCGTAGTAATCGAACACGGTTTTAATGATTATCTAAGTTTTGAAACAGTAACTCTACCGTCGGACCTTTTTTTTTTCTTTTTTCTTTTTTTTCACCGCGGTTTATAATTTTACCGGTAATCATTACATCGCTACCTAATACAACGTTTGTTGTTCGGTAATGTTACTGGGATGTTGACAACAACAAAAATTTGAAGGGAAGAAAAGAAACATGATGTTTTATTGACGTGTTTAACAACACTGTTGTTGTTTTTCGAAACCAAAAACAGTTTTCGAATGCACACACACACGTCGTCCTTCTTTTCCAAAACATCGAGCTTCCCCGACAACGTGGTCCCGTTACGCAACGCATTCGTTCGGGGCAATTTTGAATTCGTTCACACCTCCTCCTGCAACGCAGCTGTCATCAGGTTGTGATTATTGCACTGTTTGGATGCGCGGCGGCGCGAGGAAACACAACACTGGTCTTTTCACACCGGTGGAAAGACTCCGTGGAGCCGTGCAGGGTCATGTTGTAGCGCTCCTGCTGCTTTCAGTAAGGGAAGTTAACAACTACAAGGTAATGACTCGACTTCAAGGTTGGTTTGTTGCATACATAGAAGGTGCAAAACAACAATTACCTGCTTAGCAACCTAATCCAGTCGCCGTCGGGGCGAACCGTTCCTGGTGTGATACGAAACTAAAGGTGAACAAACTTGCACAAATGCACTATTGTCAAGCACGTACAGGGAGTGTGATTGCTGATGACACGTGAAAGAATACCTCATCACAGGCTTTTGTCGCAGCATAATGCAGAGATTGAAAGAATTCACTCTCTCCCCTCCAGGCCACCACCCTGCTGACCATGGACAAGTACTCCATGCAGGACGTGCAGAACATCCACAACACCTGCTTCAAGCTCAACTCCCTGCAGCTCCACGCCCTCATGACCAACTACCACTGTGCCCCAGATGAGCCTTACATCCCGCCTGTAAGAGACAGAGAGGAATTTAAAAAAAATTCAAGTAGTGGAAGAAAGTTTTTGGACACCCTTAAAAGATTATTGTCATTAAATGTTTTCCAGAGGGTTTTTTATAGTGTGTGTTTGAAAAGGTTTTGGCTGCATCACAGACGCGCAAACAAATGGAACGGTTTTTGCTAATAAGATAAAATAAGAAAACCAAACTTTTGTAGTTCTTGCAGTTGTAGTCGTCGTTGCATCCTGCTGAATCATCCAGTTCTGAGCTGGATGGAACAGTGCACATGCAGC